>OY728135.1:371968566-372676066 GCA_963277665.1 Viscum album | reverse complement strand
TAATAAATAATAAATATAAATAATAAATAAATATAAATAATAAATAATAAATAAATATAAATAATAAATAATAAATAATAAATAAATATAAATAATAAATAATAAATAAATATAAATAATAAATAAATATAAATAATAAATAAATATAAATAATAAATAATAAATAAATATAAATAATAAATAAATATAAATAATAAATAATAAATAAATATAAATAATAAATAATAAATAAATATAAATAATAAATAATAAATAATAAATAATAACTAATAAATATAAATAATAAATAAATATAAATAATAAATAATAAATAATAAATAATAAATAACTAGTTACAAATAATAGATAATAAATAAATTAATGTATATTATAAACAATAAAGGAAAAATAATAAAGGAAAAATGAGAACGCATGAAAAAGGATGGAGAAGCATATGAAGAATGAGGCATTAGAAAAAATGAGAACGCATGAAAACTCGTAACAACTCTGGAAAACTCCTTAATAATTCAACATAATCATCATAATAACCCATAAAAAACCATTGATAAAGATAAAAAGTCATGGAAACCCAAATAAACCGTCATAAATGGAGCTACCGTTAAAACCCGTCAAAACGGTCATAAAGAGACAAAAACATTGGACTCACATTAACAGAGATAACTTATTATCTGAGAGTCCGTTTTAGATCCGCGACCTGTCCAATCAAAGATCCTGAAACGCTCTTCAACCTGAAAGGTGAAAGAGACTGAATGGACAGACGGATCGTTTGTTATGACCATTTAAAAAAAGCTGACGGAGAACGGGTGCTAGAAACGAGACATTGAAAAACATAACAAACCCGATACCCACTAAAAAGGCCATAACATATGATCTAGGAGTGCATGTGGGCGTCGCAACTAGTCAAATTGAAGCTCATGGAACGAGCTATGATCTGGCAGGTGGAGGAGGCCAAACTGACACGCGGATCGAAATTTAGGTCTGTTTGAAGACAAGTTCGACGGGACACCGGTGACGGAAACAGGGTTTTGAAGGCCTTCGGAGGGGTTTTTGGGGTCAAAAAACATGACAGAAGCTTACTTGTGTCAAATTGGTGTGTAGCTCTCTTCGCTGGCTTCGATTTGATATGTGGTAGAGCCCAAACGGACACCCGGAGCGAAAGTTATGGCCGTTTGAAGTTGCAGAACTTTTTTCAAATTTTTTATAACTCTAATATCTTCCACACCTTAGACCGTCTCACGGTTTTGATTATATGTGCCTCTAGATCTCTTCATGAGCTTCGATTTTACTGGTCGTGGCGCTTCAACGGACTCCCGGATCAAAAGTTATGGTCGTTTTAGTGATTTCGAGGTTTCTCACGTTTTTTTATTTTTTTCATTTCATTTAGCGGCGGTTTTACCGAAACCGCCGCTATTTCACGGCGTTTTTTTAAAGAACCGCCGCTAATCCTCGAATAAAATTAAAAGAAAAATTAAAAAATAATTAAAAAATAATAATTTTTTTTTTGCCGTTTAGCGGCAGTTTTCTTGTAGTGATAGAACATATATTCAAGAATTATGTCATAGCACTTCCAGGTTTTCATTATAGCAGGGATCCTCAATGTCCTTTTAGTGCAACAACTACTCTTAGTACATTATCACATTCAATGTCACATCGATGAACAATCATGATGTGATAAAGAGTTTATTAATATTCAAAACCATGAATATAAGTTATCATAAGTACAAAATAATTTGGTTCTAGGGAATCAACTCCAACAATCTTTACTACATAATGTTTTTCATAAAATGATTTATAATAAATTATCAAGAAAAAATAATGATCATGAGGGTTTCTTAGAAAACAAAATAATCTATGAAAGAAATTTTCTTAAAAACATGCCCTTTACCCATAAAGAGGTAATCATTACATTAAATGAAAGATAATTATATTACCTTATGAAATAAAAATATTTCTATGAAAACTCATTAGAAATCATAATAAAGTCATGTAGGTTCCTTTTTATATCATCTTTATTGAACATTTAAAAGTACCCATATAATTGGAATAACTTACTCATTTAATTCCAACATAATTCTCTAGAGAACATAATCATTACCCAATACATTAAAGAGATATAATAGGATCACTCATCATAATATAAAATTTAAAAGGACTATAAAATACATGAAACATAAGAAATCTTGAATTTTCATCATTAAAATCATAAAAATATACTTTTTAATCCATAAGTAAGACATTTTCAAATATTGATATATCCCTTTCCCTTAAACCCCTATTTTTAAAAATAAAATTCCCATAAAAGAGAAGAAGGTTTTATTATTATAATAAAACATTGAATCTTTTAAAGGATTCAAAATATAAAATAATTTGTGTGATAGTGGGATAATCTATTGACATTGTATACATTAAAAAACATTATTTTTAGATTTTTAAAGAAAATCAAACATTCTGTATGAAATATGAAAGAATATTCCTTTTGAATAAATTTTTTAGAAATTTAAAGGAAAGTTAAAATGAAATTTTTAATTAATTTATTTAAATATTTACTCACCCATCATACAATAAAGGGAAAATATTAAAAATAAATCTTTAAAATATTTTAAAACTAGTTTTTAAGATAGAATATCCCTTATGACTTGATAACTTTTGAACCAATGTAATATTGAAAGAAAGAAAATTGAATGGATTTTTAAACACTTTAATTTTTATATAATAATGATAAAATAAATATAAAAGGTTGTTTATACACCACATAAAATAAAACAAGTGGTTAAAAGAGCCTAAGACTCCAAGAAAGGGAATTGAGACTAGACATCCCTTACCTCGTGTCCTAACTTGTTATGTATGTTCTTTAACTCCTATATAATGAACTATTATTTATTATTTTCATTCTTAAGAAACTTTTCATGTTTATTACCTTATAAAAATCTATTTATTTTATTTATTACCATGTTTTATATAGTTACTAAATTGATTGATTTAATGTGAAATGTTTTGAGGACGTTGGGTTCATAATCCCCAAAACAACTTCAGTAGGTTGACCAAGGTCAAAGGGGTAATTGTTCCAAAATCTATAGAATAATAATCATAATATTATAATTATTCTTATACATCAAATAAAATTTTTGATCCAGTCATGAAAATTGGTCATGAAAAACAATATACATTGGCTCATGAGGTGGTAGTCTCCACATGCACAAGAGTGATATTTTTACTTTTCATTAGATGGAAAATGAAGAAATAAAATAAAATATTATCTTTAAAAAATAATAATAATGTTACAAAATCAAATAATTTCATTAAATCCATCCCAATGACTGTCTATGAGAGGCATTGTGTGAAAAATAAAGTACATCCCTATGTGGATACAGAAGTTTGTACGTATACACGTGCAATGATTATGTTTTTAACGATTGAAATGGTATAAAGATAGATTATATGTTATATTTATATAATTATAATTATTTCATGAAAATCATATCTATGCATTAAATCTATTATAATAAATATCCATTAAATATGGTGATGTGAAATTAAATTCATCAGTTTGCAAGGTGGTAGTTCGCACATGCTCATGAGTGCTGATCTAATTTCCCATTTGATGGGAAAGGGAGATGAATAAGGTTATTTCAATAAAATAATTACATATAATTATATGGTATATATTGATTTTATTATATTGGAATGGTTAGAACATAATTGAAGGAGGTATAAGAAGAACTAAAATTAAAATGCTTAGTTGATATGATTACCTCCTCTTAAAAGAACATCATTTGGATCTCTCCTTAAGTACCATAGGTATAGTATTTGTAACACCCCATGATTTCATAGTATGTTATCTCATTAAAGTAATTCAATAGCTTGATCTACACGCAACACCGAGTTTGAGTGCAACACAACTTACTAAACTAACCGTTCAAAAAGCGGTTATGAATAGTATTAACTGCATTTTGAATCTTATATACTCTATATAATTTTAACATCAATATTATGTGTTTCAAAGACATAATATAAGAACAAAGTCACTTTTTCGGATAAAATAAGTATTTTTCAAAAAAATGCAATTTTACCACCTTTTAATGGAGAACCCTTTTTAAAACCAATATTTGACACTTTTATATATTCAATTTAATGAAATTAAATTCTTCTTTAGATGAGGGACATAAAAATTTATTTTGGATAAATTTTTGGTACTTTTCTTCTAACTTTCATATTTTGATGAATTGTGAAAAATACTATGTTTTAATTAAAAACAACTTTTTTAATCGAAATAATTTATAGTGATAAATTATGAATTTGAATGGTTTGGAAGTATTATTATATTATTTTTTATCATTTAATACAATTTTGGTCATTATAAGTAATTTCACATTTAAATTTGACATAAACACATGTCAATCTTTTGATAGTTTTTACTTTTTAAAAAACCCTCTTTTTGGTTTTGACAATGGGAATTATTAATAAATGCAACTTATATGTTTTGAATTTGGTAAAATAGACTTCATTTTTGAATTGGGAACATCGAAATTACCATAGGGTAAATTTTTTGTATTTTTCTGAAAACTTTCAATTTTAGATGAATAGTGAAAAAACACTGCGTTATTGGTTAAAACCAAATTTTTATTTAAATAATTAGTTATTTTATTTTAATTTATTTTAGGTCAAAATAGATACATAATACATATATATTTTCAAAGTAATTCATTGGAGTCGTTTTATAATAAGTTTAGATATATAAAAGTTTATCGAACATTTTACTATCTTTTACCCACCTATTAAGATGATTTGCAAATTTGAATAAAACTTAATTTTACCGCTTCTGTGAGTTGAATTTCAAAAATTCAAGAGACACGGTTGATATCAGTAAGTAAAATGTGGTTCAATATGATGAAAATATTTTTTGGTGAATAAGTAAATAGGCTAATTAAGGGTAAAAATGATATTATTATTACCCTAACACATGTCTTAATTCTATTGGATAAGTATAATTCAACAAAAAACAACCCTAGGAAGAAAATATGATTCTCTTTGGTCCACTTGGAATAGATTAGGACATTTATTATTATTTTATTTAAAGAAGAGTTAAAAGAGTTAAATTCAAAGTTTAATAACTAAAACATTTTTAATATAGTGTTATACATAATATAAATTCGACTATAAATATTCATTAGAAATCTAAAATTATTTCCTACATAATGATATTTTTTTTATAATTTTTAGACATTAAATAATTTAATTTATTTATGACACAATGATGACGCAGTTATTACCGTAATAATGAAATATTAAAATAATTGATATTATAAATATCCAAATAAATGTAACTTGATAGTTTTGATGAATTAAACTAATTTTATAGGTTAATATGACATGTTAGTATTGAACATATGAATTTAGTTCTAAGTAATAAAGTTGTTAGGACTTTAACAAAAATCATTTAATAAATAATGTCAAAATTGACATAATTGAATTTTTAAAACAGATACTATATTATTGGTTGATATAATATTCCTAAAAATCTAAGTTTCATCAAAATGGCATTAATAATATTATATATGCCATTAATTAACCTATTGGGGTTATCTTGGAAGTTTATAGTAAGTTTATTAACCATAAAATATAAAAATACAAAGAGACATGGTAAATGTCAGATTATTTAACTAAGAGTTAAATCTAAAAGATAAGGTTAATATGATGAGCTAAACCTATCTAAAACCTATTGGTTGAGAGTTTTTCGACACATACCCGCCATAGACTTTAAATAATTCATTTTGGAGCCATTATAAACTGATAATGATTTTATTATAAAATAATCTTTCAAGATTTTCCTAAAATGACCCTCACCTCTCTTATAAAAGGGAACTTCCCCTTCTCTTAATTTCACACCTCCAAAGCCTTTTGCCTTGGCCAAACCTGGCCCAAATATCCTCCCAATTTTACTCCCTTCATCCTAGCGGCCTTACTTTGGTCAGAAATACAACCTAAATAACCCTTTTGATCAAATCAAAAGGAAGAATGCGAAGAAGAGGAAAATATTTCATCACATCTTTCAAGTTCTTTTCTTCTTCTACTTCCTCTTTCTTTGTTTTTTCCATTATAAAATAATTACTTCAGTATATTATATATTTTTTGATGTTATTATAAAATTGTTACAACCATATTCATTATTTTATCCATCCTATTAAATGGAAAAGTCACCAAACGTGTGTACGTACGGATTATCGTCTCCATGTCATGGTGTAGTTTGTTATTCAAACACTTCATTATTTGGATGGGTATAATAATGAGTATAAATAATGTAAATAATAAATATAACATGTTAATGATTCTTTATATATGATATACCATCCAATTACATAGGATTTCTCCATCAATATAATGATATTTTCGCTCGTGTGTACGTACGGATTACCATCTCCACGATGCAATGAGATCTATTTCCACGTTCACCATTCAACGATGATTATAAAATATAAATCATTAATAAGTTTATAATATATTATTGTTTTAGACGCTTTCGCTGGGGCGCGCGCATCCGTCCTTCCGCGGAGGAGGACGCGCTGCACTTGTTGCCCCGCATTCCCGCTTTCCAAAGGCGGGCGACGTTCGCTCCTTATTCAAGGACGTCTACTCCTTGATCGAA
The DNA here is from genome assembly GCA_963277665.1 of Viscum album. Taxonomy (NCBI): domain Eukaryota; kingdom Viridiplantae; phylum Streptophyta; class Magnoliopsida; order Santalales; family Viscaceae; genus Viscum; species Viscum album. The sequence continues at coordinate 372,669,423 of OY728135.1, read as the reverse complement.
ATGGGATGATGGGATGTCGGTTCTTCCTTCTGTGGATTCTTCCTCATAACTCATCACCTAGTCCGGGTCTCCCTCATAGATTTAATACGTAGTTCATGAAACTCTTCCCAGTGTCATGTTTCCATGGACGTCGGTTAATTACACTACTTCTGTCGGGACATTCCAAAGGGTCCGGTCAGGGCAGCAACCTTCAGTCGGGGGAGTAGTCACGTTGAGGCATCAGTAGCGTGTCTGGATGCTAGGGAACCTGGTATGTCTGTCTATTATCCCTGGTCACGGGGCTTCTCGAGGGCGTGGAAGCCCGAGGCATCCCACATCGAGCTCGGGGAATTATATGCCATAGACACATATCTGAGGTTTTCCTCATCTTCCCGTGTTTAACACAGGGTACACCGCGGGTTTAACGTCCAGTAGAGACGGATCATCCCGATCAGAGCATTAGCTAGAATAGATCAGATTGAGGGATTTCCCTTGAAGGGATGCCGATACCAGGGCCAGCCCATGGGCGGCTGTGAAGAGGAGTGTACCGACATGGTCTCACCGAGATATGAAGGTCCGGGCGAGGATCGGGGTGGATGGTGGATGGATGAATGAAGTGGAGGGTGGAATGGCAAGGAACCATCGCAAGAGCAACGGTGAAGTTGGGCTTGAGCCTTAAAGGGGCTTCCTACGTATCCCCGTGGCAAGGAATCAAAGTCCGCGTAGTTCGGGATGGTGTCGGTGGACCGACACGAGGGTGGACCTTGGTCCGATGGGCATCATCAGCAAGCTGACGTGAATGGGGAGGACAAGGAGGGTCCTAGTGGTGGTGGGCTTGGACCTCGTGGAGGCTTCCTACGTACCATGCCTTGACATGGATCAAAGACCTCGTAGTTCAAAGGGTTTCATCGGTGAACCAACGTGAAAGTAGACCCGTGGGTCCACTAGTGGTGGGCTTGAACCTTGGGAAGTTTTCCTACGTACCATGCCTTGACATGGATCAAAGTCCTCGTAGTTCGGGTTGGTTGCAACGGCTTGCCGTCGGACTGGAATGCAGTTTAAAGTCATGCTGGATGAGGGCGTGCAGTTTATCGTCATGCGGGACGGGGGAAAAACTCGACGTGAATGAACGACCGAGTAATGTGGCTTGAACCTCATGGAGGCTTCCTACGTACCATGCCTTGACATGGATCAAAGTCCTCATAGTTCGCTGAGGGTGGGGGTCAGGGTCGGTGCTCACTCTAAGCCCATGTGAGTCATGCTCGGTGTGGGAAACAAGAGGTTGCAAGGACCTGACGATCACATCGCGAAGGATGCGCCCGTGAGAAGCGAAGAGGGGCTTACGCGTTAGGTGGCCCATGGTGCTGGGACTTACTCCATGATGGAGGCCCGAATGGGGGGTTCCTCATTCCCTATCACGCCCTCCACTGACCTTGGTAGCGGGGAAGTACGGAGATTCAGGGGTGCAGCCATCCGTTGGGGAACTAGGGTCGCCCTTCTCCTGAGAACATACGCCACTCCAATAAGGAGGATATCATCCCCTGTGGATGGGTGATTCCACTCCTGTGGAGATAAGTGGCGTAAAAAATGTTCGAGCTGGGGGGACCCTTCGTGAGAGGCACGAGGTCGGGTCACAGTTTAACGTCATGTGTTGAAGACGTGATGCTTGGAAGTTTAACGTCTTGCAGCTCGGACAAGTTGGGTTCACTCTGCACCCCTAGGACTTACATAACCGGTACCCTCTGGTCCTTGGGGAAGGGAAGGTACCAGTAAGGTCGTGGTCAAGGGGGGTGTGGATCGAACCATCGAGGGGTCCACGTTAGCGTGGCTATGCGAAGAAGCAGTAGCCGTTAGCGTGCCTATGCGAAGAATCATTAGGCGAAGCAACGCTACGGGTGGTATTGTCCATGGGACTTTGAAATCACATCGTGCAAACCTGGAGGGTCACACGAGAAGAGGAATTTCCAAGAAAAGGAGTGTGCTTCGCGAAGTAGAGTGCCTTGGCCTTAGCACGGGGCATAGGTGTGAGTGGAGGGTGCTTCTTGAAGTGGAACGGTATTCGCGGAGCACTGCCTCGCGAAGAAGGGGTGCCTCGCGAAGCAGGGTGCTGCAAAGCAGTGTGCTTCACGATGTGTAGAGATCCTACCTTAGCATAGGGATCACTAGTATGGGTTGGGTGTTTCGCAAAGCATAAACGCTCCGCGGCTTCCCGGGTTCCCTTGGGAATCCCCTTCCTTCGCGAATGCCCTTGAGCTTCGCGAAGGGAATCCCTCTCAGAAGAGGGGGTCAAAACGAGACCAAGCAAAGGCGTCTCGCGAAGTAGAAGTACCTCGCGGAGCTCATGATTCCCGGTGGAAAAGGGTGCTTCGTGATTCGGGAGAGGAGAAGCCGAAAGGTCGGATCGTCCATCTCCGGGACTCATGGGGAGTCCGGTATTTATAAGCAAGGGGCGCCGCGAAGCAGAACTCGCACGCCACCTCAGGAGCTTCGCGGCGCGCTCGTGAACGTCAACGGCGTCCATGGAGAGTTACCACCTCTGGAGCTTCGTGGCGGGCTCGCGAACGTCAAATGCATTCTCGGAGAGTTACTGCCTTTGGAGCTTCACGAGACCGCGATGCTCGGGGTGCTTCGCGTTGGTTCTTCGCGATGGTGCTTCACGATGGTGCTTCGCGAGGCAGCGTGCCAGCCTTCTTTTTCGTCCCTCCATTTCGTGCAATATTTTGGCGCCAACAAATGCCCCCCCTCAGACTTGGAGCCGCGGAGGGCGAAGGGTCGAAGTCTGAGGGAAAATTGCCAAAATTTTCAGCGGTTCACGATGCGGCTTCGCGAAGGGGGCCCGCGGTGCTGACCGGGGCCACGGATCCGGGCGCGCCGCGCTGTTCCGCGTGGGTGAGGTGCGCCGTAATGCTCTGGGGTCGCCGCCTATAAATATGGGGGTCGACCTCTTTTGTCTTCACGTTACATCCTTGTCTTGTTGTACTCTTGACTTCGCGAAGCTCCGCGTACTCCGCGACAGCCCTCCGCGAATCGAGCTTCGCGGCGAACTGCGGGTCTCCGACTCTGCATCCGCGCCAAGCGAACTTCTGCTTGCCGGCCTGGGCCAGACTTCGTAGCTTGGTCTCGCGACTGACCTTCGCGATCGGGATTCGTGATCCAGCTTCGTGATCCATTCTGAAAACTTTCTTTTCTGAGGGCCGGAATCGAAATGGCCCGTCAAGAGGCTGTATTGGGGGTGCTTGCAGATGTTGCCCGTCGGGATGAGATGGCCAACCGTCCAGGCCTTGGGGAGATGGTCCGAAGTCATTCGGACCACGCTTCTTTAACAGATCTGCTATCGTAGGGTTAAAAGGATTATCCGTAGTGCAAGAAGCTACCATTGTATGGCTTCGGGTTGAGGGATGATGTCTTCATCCCTGAGGCGAGTAGGGACGAACCAGCTTGCTGGTTCAGGAGCACACCATGCCAGCACCAATGGTTCAGGGCAGCCGATGGTCACGCATAGGATAACTTCACACCCGTCACCGCCGACTGTCTCTACAATCATGTGAACGATATAGACGGGAGTCCACTGCAACCGGAGACGTCCCCTCCTCTCTACCGTACCATGTTGAAGGAGGCTTTGCAGGATTCGAAGAAGGGATGGTCCGATGAGTGGGACCTGTGCCAGGGCGGCAACTTCACTGATGACTGGGCCTGGGCCTACTGGGTAGGTGCCTCATGCGAGGAGTTTGGGGCCGAGCTGAGGAGAGTGGGGTTGTATGAGGCGGAATGGGCCTCCCAATTCCACATTTACCAACCGAAGCAACTGATGACAGAATTGTTGAGCAGATGGTCGTCTAGGACCAATACCTTTCACCTGCATCACGGGGAGGTGGGCATCAGCCTGTGGGATGTCCACCAGATTTCTGGGGTTCCGATCTTGGGGGCCATGTATGATGAGTTCCTCCCCTTCATCAGCGCATGGGAGGATACATAGAAAATGTTGCGACTGGCGTCAGCATTGATGGAACTCGTCCCTGGAGAGGACAAGGAGGCAGTGAGGGATGTCCACTATAGGAGATGGTTCAAATGCTTCCTCAATTTCCCAGAGAATCGAGAGTTCCCTCCGAGGCCTCGAACTTGTCCGAGGGTGGGCCAACGGGGCAAGGGTCACTCGTATTGGCGGGTCTTGGAGGACAGCCAATGGAAGACTTGGGGTTTCAGTGTCAGCACTGAACAACAGCCGATAGTTAGGCTGGCGGAGTTCATCGCGGCTCTCATCTGCAGTTGGATCCTACCGGTGAGGGATACAAGAATGGGGGTACGGCCCAGCTTGTTTATTATGGCGTCCATGTTGGCCATGGGGCAGCGGATCAATCTGGGGATTCTAATGCTCGCAAAACTGTACAGAATGCTGCGGCACATTAGCGAGGGAAAGAAGACGCCAAGGATATGTGGGGCCTTCCACCTCCTGTATGGGTGGATCGCAGCGCACATCAGGGGGATTTATGAGTATCCAAACCCCATTTCGCCGCTGGGATCGAACTTCCGCCCCTCCATCCTGAACGCGATCGGGAGCTTCCCATTCAAACTAGTCGTGCCGATGGTGCTGAATCGGGTGTGGAGGGCGGATGAGTTTAATTTCCATTCCTTCCCATTGTCGACGGGGATACTTACTGATGACGGGCAGGGAACGGAAGAACATCGGGCTTACCTCCTGGCCTTTCGAGGTGGAGTTTTCGTGGCACGGATAGATCGTGAGCCACTCTGCGAACCGTACACCCCGCATCGGTTTTCGAGGCAGTTCCGGTGCCTCCAACGGCTGACCCTACAGGTCTACTTGGAGGTGCATCACGAGGAGCACTCGTGTGTGATGAGGCAATTGTGGCTCATGTTCACACGGGAAGATGGGAATATGCGGATTGCATTGCATCCATCCACCGCCTCTTTCGGATTGGTGAGGGAGTATGCCATTAGTTGGGAGGCTGCTTACCCAGGGGAGATGCTGAAGCAACCAACTATTCGGGTCGGTGACGGTGGGCCTCCCCTATACCAAGGTCGGGGTCGGAGGGCAGCTAGGACCGCTCGTGGTAGCGGGGCTGCCATGGCGGCGAGACCCGCACCGGCCGAGGGTATGGTAGCAGCGGTGGATCCGGTGATTCCGTAAGAGCAAGGCCATCCAGAGGGGCATCCACCGAGGGGGTTTTGTAGGATATCCACTCAGGCTCTGGGGAAGCGGCTGCGTCATATCGACATGGCAGAGGATGTTGTCTTCCCAGAATCCTGGGACATTTGGGATGTCAACCGGCAATTCCTCAGCCCACCCGAGATATGGGCCAACCTGAATCGCCTCAGGATGGAATTACCGGGCATAGGCCCAGTCCGGGATGGATTCATGGCGTCTCCAGCGGAGGCAGAGCAATACCTGGACAAGCTGGAGGATTATGTTCACTCCAGTGGTGTCCCTCGCCCAATGATAGACCGGGTGAGGGTACTGCTGAATCGAACGGTCCCCCCACAGTTATCGGCTGCCGATCTGAGGGAGAGCTTCCCCCTGCCGGAAGAATCAGAGGACTCCTCTCGGGAGGATGAGGCTGGAGGAGGGAGCCCGTTGGAGGAAGGCGAGGTCGAAGATCAAGGCCCAGATTCCGATGATTTCGCGAAGGCTCTCGAGGTAGCATTCCGAACTTCTTCCCTTACGATCCGTTCTTGGGTCACTATGGACTTCTCACTGATTTTTGAGCCATGCAGGAGGAACTTGTTCGTAGGCCTCGTTCTCGCCCCTTGGCGGGTGATGATGCGGGACCTTCAGAACCCGCACCTATGGCTGCATCCAGTTCCACGTCTGGTGGGACCAGAGCACCCGAGGTGGCTCCTCCGGAATCTCCAGACCTTCCGACAGTATACGGAGGGCCTCGCCTCGGGGTTCCGTCAGTACCGACTCAAGAGCAGTGTCAGGAGGTCGATCTCTGTAAGTCTCCTCTACCGGTTTCTCTGCCGTCATATGTAGACTATGCCTGCCAACTAACGTTTATGTCCCTCTCTGTCGTACAGTTCTCCGACTGGCGTGGGCTGTTATGGCAAGACTGGTCGGGATGTCTGGTGGCATCCCTCCTAGGGGCATACCGGTGATGGTGGCAATAGTCCCCCCATCTCCTCAAGCTGCGACGCACATCATCACTGGAGGGACCACTAGCAGGGTCGTACCCAAAGTCATTAAGGTGGACTCCGAGGAAGAGGATCAACCGGTCAGTCCCAGTCTTGTCACGCCTGTTTCGGCGCCAAGTGCCGTACTGGATTCAACACCAGATGTTGATCCTGCCGAGGATTTCCTGCGGGTGTATCCCGTGTACGAGCCTTCCAATCGCGAAGACTAAGACAAAATGGCCTCCGACGAGGAAGACAGCAGCATAGTCCGCCGCCGGTCGTGGAAGTTGATCACGCGCTTCATCAAGGACACCCCCCAAGCGCAATGGCTGGCTGAAATGGATAGACTCCACTTGCGGTTGCGCGAACTGTGCGCTGGGGGAGTGGATGCTCAACGTCCTCATGCACTCATCCGAGATCTTATGGCTGAGGAGATCTGGGAGCATGATCGTGGGCTCAGCGTGGGCTGGCAGTGGAGGAAGGAGACCAACATCAAGAAGCTCCAGGAGGCTGAAGGCGAGGTCCAACAGATGCAGACCCGGGCAGATGAGCTTTCAGCCTCTCTTAATGCACAATATGAGCTGGTCTCACGGTTGAAGGCCCAGCTGGCAGAGGAAGAAGAGAATATGAGGTAGGCATCTGGAAAGATGGTTGTCGGTCAATCTGGCATAGAGAGGGCCAAAGAAAAAGCTGACGAACTGCGCCCCGCCGCTGCCGAGGAGGAGCGGGAGCTTAGTCAGCGGCAGCAAGCCTTGGACGCCACAAGACAACGGGTGGCGGAGCTGCAACGCCCTTTTGGTGGGGTCAACCCGTCCATGGGGGGAGTCGACCCCCGGGTATTGTAACGAGCCAAAAACCTTTTATTGGCACTTTAGTGCTTCAATTTTTTTTCTTTGTTTTGAATTTCGTAGCGCACACAATTTCCTCTGTTTGAATCACCTTGTTACATCCCTGCAATGTTTGCGGGACGTTCGGCGACAATTCCCCAAGCCCACGTGGGTTGAGCCCGATGTGAGAAACAGGAGATAGTCACCTTCTCGTCCCACCTATCATAGGAGTGGAGACCATGCTCCAGGCATCTGGGATTCGGATTAACAGTCCAGATTTTCAAAAGATGGGAGAGGCTTGACCGGAGAAGGAACTTTCAGGATAGCTGAATTACCGTTTCTTCAGCGTGCTCTTATGCACGAACGGTGCAATGCCAGGGGCGCTGAAATTGGTCCAAACAGATGAAAATGGAAACTGTGAATCGCGATACCCAAGATTCGGAACACTATGGGTATGGCATGACAATAAGGGACAGCCGTTAACCATGGAGGAGAAGCGGTATCCTTACTGCGTTAGCCTGTAATGGGGACAACAAATGAGGGTCGACTGTTGACCATGTTCGAAACACGGGACCATGTCACAAATTTTGTTGATCAATCCTTCGGGATGTTGGCCCAGGACAGTTGGCGGACCATAGGTCAAACATCCATACTGTTAGGGGGTCCTTCCAAACATGACCAGTCTTCCGGAACGTTGGCCCAGGACAGTAGGAGAGCCGATGCGGCATGGGACCAGGCCGTTAGGGGGTCCCTTCAGACATGAAAGGGAACGAGGGTCCGAATAAGGGGCACGCAAAGCGTGGAATATGGAGGTATGGTTTGTCCGAACACAACCCAGCACTTAGGTAGTTACACCACCGTGGTGGGAGTATGCCAGATGGGCGCGTTGGCTTGGCCATGGATCCTTCCTTCTTTAGGACAGGTCCTCTCTGGAGAGGGGTCTTGCCGCTTCCCAATGGGATATTGGGGCATCCTAAACTAGTTCAGGGTAGAACCGCAGTTTAGTGTCATGCGTTGAGGACACATGGACTCCTGTAGTTTAACATCATACGATAGGACGTGGAATAAAAGGGAAGATCCCAGGGAACGTGTGGTGCGGTAGATATGAAACCGACGTGAATGAGGACTTGGAGTCCAAATCACACCACGTACTCCCGGAGGAAACTCTTCAGGTCGAGGGACCAAGAGTGAGGATTAGGCTGGGCTCGGAGAAGAGTGGTCGGGCATTCCTACGTACCCCATGAGGATGGGAATCAAGCCATACGTAGTTCTGGAAGCACAGTTTAACGTCATGCGGGACGATGAGAAGCCTAACCGTGTTGGTACACATCCCGCCAAAACTACTAAGCCCACGTGAGTCATGCTCGGTGTGGGAAACAAGCAGTAGTGGTGGGAATTTCCCGACACAAAAAGGGGCAGGTTGGGGAAAAGGGACGCTCGGTGAATACCGGCCCAATGACACTAACACGGTCATTTAACGCACCTAGATGTGCGAAGAGAAAGAGCCGAGTATGATGGAATTCCACTTGAACATGAGGAAGTGGAAATTTGTGAATCATGGTGCTCGAGATTCAGATCATGATGATAGCGGCGTGACGATGGAGGATAACCGCTGACCGTGTTCGCAACACAGCATCCTGTCGCGTTATCCTAGAATGGGGACAGACAAATGAGGGTCGACCGTTGACCATGTTCAAAACACAGGACCATGTCACAAATGTTTTCAGATACCCATAGGGACGTTGGCCCGAAATTATTGGAGGTCCCTTAGGTCCAGCATTCATGGAGAGCCCTTAAGCCTAGTATCCATGTCATCTGAGGGTCCTTTCGGATGTGGAAGAGGATGAGGATCCAAATAGCGATCCCACGAAGCTTGGTCATGGGACGAGGGGAATTCCCCCATGAAAATCCCACACTTCGGGCTCTTTGTCGAAACACATCTGAATACGACAACGAGACGTATTAGAGAGAGGGAGCAGATTCCTTTCCCTTGGGGAGATCTTAGTTTAGGGTTGTAGAATTTGGACCATGATGGGAGGAGACATAAGAGGCACATGGTGGAGTAACTCAAACACCTGACGTGAATGGGAATAGGGGGTGTGTACAGTGCGATGAACAACCTAACGTGAATGAGGACGTAATCCCATATCACGTCGCCCGACCCCCTTAGGAGAGGTTTTTGGTCAAAGGACTGAAAGAGAAAGTTAGGCTAGGCCCGCAGAGAAGTGCCCGAGCGCTCCTACGTATCTCATAAGAATGAGAATCAATCCTCATGTAGTTCTTAATGGACCTTAGACCATAAATGGGTAAAGGGAGTAGGGGACGCATGGAAACAAAACCCGACGTAAAGGAGGGCCTAAGCTCTACTTACCATGCGTTCTTTGGGGAAATGCTCGAGCCGAGGGACCGAACACAAAGGTCAGGCTAGGCCCGCGGGGAAGTGCCCGGGGCGCTCCTACGTATCTCATATGGATGAGAATCAAGACATACGTAGTTCTGAAATGTGGCACGGTAAGGTACCAGTGCCAGGGGAAAAGGGGAGTGCGGTCGTGGCCCTTGCACTAAAAGAATCTAAATTTGATAAATCTTGTTTGTTCTTTAAGGTGAATGGTTTTTTTTTGTGAAGTGACAGGCCTAGAATAGTAGGCCATGATGTCGCCACAAGGATCAAGCCGTGATGGGCATTGACAAATGGCATGGCACATGACCAATACCTAACGTGATGTCCTCTACAACGAGGTCACCACAATGCAGCGCCGTTTTTCGTCATACGGCCAGGACGATAATGTCGTAGTTTAGGGTCATATGATAGGACCAAGCGTGCATTTTATCGTCATGCAGCGCAGACGTAGCAGAGACGATGCTAGGCGGGAAACGTTCGGAGTGTTATAAAACACAATTGATGGAGACATCATCCCACATCACATTGTACGCCATTCGGAGAGGGAGACCTTAGGCCGAGCGTCCTATACAGAGGTAAGAGGTGAAACAGGGGGAGAGACTGGCTCCCTAAATGGGCTGTACCTGAAGACAGGGCGTCCGGGCGGTCCTACGTATCCCATGAGGATGGGAATCAAGCCACACGTAGTTCTAAAGGGTGCCTTTTAATGTCATGCTGGACAAGGAATAAGAGGGCTAACCCTCAGAACGGGGGTGTGCGTGGTGCAGCTATTGCAAACCCGACGTGAATGAGGACATAATCCCGCACTACGCCACGCGGTCCCGTAGTCGGGGTCCTGAAGGCAGGATCAGAGATGTGAATTTTCTGAACTCAAGCTGGTCCCAAAGACATGGGGTCTGGGAATTCTAACGTATCCCATTAAGATGGGAATCAAGCTGAACATAGTTCCAAATGAGAATCTTATTTTATGGTCTTAGAGCTCAGACCATGGATGGTGACAACTTCCTGAGTAAGCACAGATGTCAACTCGATCCCTAAGCCCACGTGAGTTAAACTCGGTGCGGGAAACAAGGGGGGGGAATCCTTATCGCAATACTAGGGGCATCCATCAAAGGGGAGTTGGTAGAGAGCCCTGAAGGACACCTTTGACGCGGCTTTTTTCCCCAACGCACAGACGTGCACGGAGGAAATGTACCAAGAGTTCCGAAACTCTACTTGGACATGATGAAGTGATGAAGGGTGTGAATTTTGTATCCGACATTTTGGGCTTAATGGATTGGCATGGTGATAGAGGAAAACTGTTAACCATGGTGGAAACGTAGAGTCCATATCGCGTTAGCCTGAGGTGGGAACAACAAATGAGCATCGATCGCTGACCATATTCGCAACGCGGGATTTTATCGATTTTTTGTCCGAAACCCTCGGGGGCGTTGGCCCGTAACGGTAGGAGAGCCCTTGTGCGTAGTATCCAGGCCGTTCTTGGGGGTCCCTCTGGGTGTGAAAGATGATGTAAGCCCTAATGAAGTGATACACAAAGCCTGGAGAGCGGGTGCGGATGTGTCCGAGTAAAGCTTGACATTCCAGGTAATAAACCAGAGTACTCTTAGGTACATTGGTGAGCCGCCGAAAAGGGATTGACGAAACAGCTTAGTAGGGATAGGTACATGGCGTGGTCATTACGAGACCGATGTGAACGAGGACATAATCCCACACCACGCCATATAATCCTCTCATGGAGGAAGGGTAGTCCAAGGGGCCAATATGGGATGAAGATTCCCGAGAGATGGGGCTGGACCCGAATCCTAGGCATTCAGGTGGTCCTACGTATCCCATGAGGATGGAAATCAAGCACGCCACACCATACACTCCTATAAGAGAGGACCTGGGCCAGGGCCCGGAAAGGCCAAGGGGCCTGATGGTTAGGCATTGGTCAGGAAGGCCTGACCTGCTCGCAGTTTATCGTCTTGCAGTGAGGACGAGGTTTGGGGACCCGAGGAGTCCAAGGGGCCTAAGGTCGGGCATCAGTCAGGAAGGCCTGACTGATTTACAGTTTAACGTCTTACATGAGGACGGGGGCCGGGGACCCGAGGAGGCCAAGGGGCCTGAGGCTGGGCCTCATAAGGGGAGGCGTACGGCATGGTAAATTATCCTGACGTGAATGAGGGCATAGTCCCACACCACACCGTACACCCCTATGGGGAATCGGGGCCGTGGGCCCGATCGCTAGCACCACCCGGGAAGAAATTCATCACTTCGGGATGGGTAGAATGAATCACTACACTCGATGTCTAGGATCTCTCTGGGTGGACCCAAAGATCCAGGGGGGGTGTTGACCATGTTCGAAACACAGCATTCCCATGGTGACCCGATATGGGAGCAACAAATGAGCATCGACCGCTGACCAAACTCGCAACGCGGGACTTGTATCGGCTTGTTGCTTGAAAACCCTCGGGGGCGTTGGCCCGTAATGGTAGGAAAGCCCTTGGGAGTAGTTTCCAGACCGTTCTTGGGGGTCCCTCCGGGTGTGAAAAATGATGGAATCCCAGTCAAGGAGTGGGTGAAGCATAGTTGTATCCATCCACGAAAGAGGAAAACATATCCAGGGGGGATGTGCAGCCGGGTCAAGGCTTGCTCAATGTGAGTTGGGGAAAAAGTGTGCACCCTGCCATGTCTTGACCCAAGGGGAAGATTTTGTCTTTTGGGCTGGGCCAACAGACGAAATGTCTGGGCGTTCCTACGTATCCCATTAGGATGGGAATCAAGCCATACGTAGTTCTTGAAGGCCATGTAGTTTAGCATCATGCGGTGAGGATGTGGGAGGATAGAAGAACGGGAGTGGGCACATGGTACGACCCTTACAATCCTTGTGTGATCGGGGTTGTATGAGCGGGGCTAAGAAAGCCTACCCCCCGCTACACAAAGATCCCCCAAGGAAACTATTCCCAAAAGGGGATAGTGGAAGAGAAAAGCTTGGGGCTGGGCTCAAGACGAGACGTCTGAGCGTTCCTACGTATCCTATTGAGATGGGAATCAATCCATACGTAGTTCTTAAGATGCATTTTAACGTCATGTGGGACAAGGATACATCTCATTTGGGGATATGTAAGGTATGGAAAGTAATCCGACGTGAATGAGGAAATAACCTCACACCATACCGTACAATCCCGCAAGAGGGTAAGTCGGGGAAAACCAAGGGGCCTGAGGCCGGACCGCGGTCAGGGAGACCTGACCAGCTTGTGGATTAATGTCTCTCGGTGAAGACGGGGGGCCGGGGCCCAAGGAGGCCAAGGGGCCTGAGGCTGAGCCTCATTGAGGAAGGCCATACTGGCTTGCAGTTTAACGTCTTGCAGTAAGGACGGGGGGCCGAGGCCCAAGGAGGCCAAGGGGCCTGAGGTTGATCCTCGGTCAGGAAGGCCTGACTGGCTTGTATTTTAATGTCTTTCAGTAAGGACGGGGGGAGATCTTAGTTTAAATTCATAGAGCTCGGACCATTTTGCAGTTTATCATCTTGCAGAACGAAAATGCAGTTTAAGGTCGTGCAGGACCTTACAGTTTAAGGTCATGTTGGACCTTACAGTTTAAGGTCGTGTTGGACCATAACATGCAGTTTAAGGTCTTGCAGTTTATCGTCTTGCAGGACGAAGATGCAGTTTAAGGTCGTGCAGGACCATAACGTGCAGTTTAAAGTCATGCGGGACCATTTTTCAGTTTATCGTCTTGCAGGACGAAGATGCAGTTTAAGGTCATGTAGGACCATAACGTGCAGTTTAAAGTCATGCAGGACCATTTTGCAGTTTAGGGTCGTGCAGGACGAAGATGCAGTTTAAGGTCGTGTAGGACCATAATGTGCAGTTTAAAGTCATGCAGGACCATTTTGCAGTTTATCGTCTTGCAGGACGAAGATGCAGTTTAAGGTCGTGTAGGACCATAACGTGCAGTTTAAAGTCATGCGGGAACATTTTTCATTTTATCGTCTTGCAGGACGAAGATGCAGTTTAAGGTCATGTAGGACCATAACGTGCAGTTTAAAGTCATGCAGGACCATTTTGCAATTTATCGTCTTGCAGGACGAAGATGCAGTTTAAGGTCGTGTAGGACCATAACATGCAGTTTAAAGTCATGCGGGACCATTTTGCAGTTTATCGTCTTGTAGCACGAAGATGCAGTTTAAGGTCGTGTAGGACCATAACGTGCAGTTTAAAGTCATGCGGGACCATTTTGCAGTTTAGGGTCATGCAGGACCCTTTTTCCCTAGGCAAAGTATCGCTTGAGGAATTTGGAATTGGTGGGAGGGGTTATACGCTCTCCATCCGTGGTCACCAAGGAGTATGCTCCATTGGTGTAAAACTTATGGATGATATAAGACCCTTCCCATTTGGGTTCTAATTTGGGTGGTTTCCTACTGGGAATCATTGGCGCTTGAAGGGCCAGTACCAGGTCACCCTGTAGAAAAGAGCGGAGACGAACCTTCTTGTTGAAGGCCCTCGCTATCTTATCCTGATGCCTTTCCAGATTGTGCAGGGCACGAAGCCGGTTCTCATCCAGTGCTTCTAATTCAGCTAGACAGACTTCAGCTACCTCATCTGATGTCTGGTGATCATAAACTGCAGTGCGTAACGATGGCAGCTGGATCTCAATGGGTAGGACGGCCTCAGCTCCATACACCAGGGAATATGGGGTCACCCGGGTAGAGTTGCGAGTCGTCGTCCGATAAGCCCAGAGGACGTTGGGGAGCTTGTCCGGCCAACTTTTCTTGTTCTGACCAACCAACTTCTGCAGAGTGTTAGAGAGGGTTTTGTTGAACGCCTCGATCTGTCCGTTTACCTGTGCGTGGTAGTGGGAGGTATGGTTCGAACGGATGTCGTACTTGGCATACAATTTCTTTAGTTCAGCCGCTCGGAAGTTGGTTCCGTTATCGGTGAGGATGGCGTGAGGGACCCCAAACCAGTGGATAATATTGGAGATCACAAATTCAATGATGGAACGGGCCTTGACCTCTCTGAGCGGAACTGCTTTTGCCCACTTGGAGAAGAAATCTGTAGCAGTCAGGATGAACCTATACTGGCGGGTTGTTGCCGGTGGATACGGTCCCACTACATCAAGTCCCCATACCGCAAATGGACAAGAGTACTTGGTGGGGTGGAGGGGCTCCGGCGGCCGATGCAGGAAGTTGGCGTGAACTTGGCATGCATGGCATCTCTTGGCATACCCAATACAATCGTGGATCAAAGAGGGCCAGAAGTACCCCAACCTCCGGATTTGATGGGATAGCTTCGGCCCAGTTTGATGGGCGCCATAGGAACCGGCGTGAACCTCTTGCATAACTTGAGTTATCTCTATTCCTTGGATGCAACGGAGGAGGATACCATCGAAACTCCGCTTATAAAGGATCTGTTCAAGACTGGGGCTGCTCTGAAGGGTAAATTGCAGCACGCGGCGTCGAATTCGCTCGCGCTCAGCCCGGTCGTCTGGGAGGCGGCCATTTTGGAGATACTCGACAAAAGGTGACCTCTAGTTGGGAGTGGCTTCAACCAATGCATCTGACGAACCCGGGACCCCTGACGTGGAGGGTCCGGCGGTGAGATGACTCACCGGCAGGCCATCATTGTCCTCTTGGGTGACGGGGGCAATGACTCTCCGGTGTGCCACATGTATGATCAAATCATCTTGCTCAGGTTCTGTGAGCGACGCGGCTAAGCCAACCAAGGTGTCTGATTGACCGTTCTATGACCGTGGGACATGGGTAACCTCTGGTCGAGAAGAGAACTAGGCCATTAGGCAGAGGGTGTACTCTAGCAATGGTACAAGCTCCGGATTCCTGACGACGTAGTCGCCATTAACCTATTTGATTACCAGTTCGGAATCTCCTTTCACATGTATATGGGGAACATGGATCTCAAGGGACAACTCGAGGCCGGTGATGAGAGCCTAGTACTCTGCCTCGTTGTTCATACAGCCTTCTAACAACAGGAACGAGTATGGCAGGACGGCTTGCGCCAGGGTAATGAAGACAATACCCAGGACCACTCTGTTGAGCTTGGGATCGTTGAGCCGCCTACCGGTGGGGCTCTGGGAGGCGCCATCGAAATGAATTTTCCAACACGGGACGGCATGATCGACTGAAAGGATCATCTCATCAGGAAAATCCAGGTCCAGGGATTGATCCGCGGAGGTTGTATGGGCAGCTAAAATGTATGCCAACGCCTGTCCCTTAATGACCTTCTGAGGTACGAACCTGATATCAAACTGCTAGAGAATCACTGCCCAACGTGCTAGTCGGCCAGTCAGCATGGGGCAGTTCAGGATGTACTTAAGTGGGTCTACCCGGGAGACCAATTTCACTTCATGGTGCTGCAGTTAATGTCGCAACTTCTGCACGGCGAATACGAGTGCAAGTTAGCTCTTTTCGATCGGGGAGTATCTGACCTTCCTATTGAGAAGTATGCGACTGAGATAGTAGAGACTGTTCTCAGTACCCTCATTATTCTTCTGGGTGAGTAGTGCACTGAGGGATCTTTCCAGGGCGGTCACGTAAAGGACCAGTGGCCTTCCGGAGATGGGTGGCATCAAAACCGGAGGTTGGAGCAGATACTGCTTGATTTCCTCGAAGGTGGTCCGACACTCCTCATCCCATTCGTAGGTAGCGCCCTTCTTCATGAGCTGGGAAAAGGGCTTACACTTGCCGGCCAGATTCGCGATGAATCGACGTATATAGGCTAAGTGGCCTTGGAGGCCTCGAAGCTCCCGAATGTTGCTCGGGGGAGGCATTTGGCTGATGGACTTGATCTTCTCCGGGTCGATCTCGATACCTCGGTATCTGACAACAAATCCCAGAAACTTCTCGGAGGTGACCCCGAAGGCACACTTCAACGGGTTCATCTTTAGGTGATGGGAACGAAGGAAACCGAACACTTTCTTGAGGTCTTTGAGATGGTCCTGGCACTGACATGATTTGACTACGAGGTCATCCATGTAGCATTCCACCAATGTCCCAAGAATCGGATTGAATATGCGATGAATGGCCCTCTGATAAGTGGAACCTGAATTTTTCAAACCGAATGGCATAACCTGGTAGCAAAAGGTAGCTTGGGGAGCCCTGGAGGCAGTGGACTCCTCGTCTTCGGGGGCCATCCGGATCTGGTTGTACCCGGAATACCCGTCCATGAAAGAGAGAGCTTGGAACCCGGTCGTGGCGTCAATCAATAACTCTGTCACCAGGAGTGGGAAGTCATCCTTTGGGAAGTGGCGATTAAGATCACGGAAGTCGATGCAAACTCTGATCTACCCATTCTTCTTCCTGACTGGCACAATGTTGGAAAGTCACTTGGGGTACTGGACTTCTTTAACAAAGTTGGCTTTGATAAGCTTGTCAACTTCGGCCTCAACCATAGCACCATGAGAAGGGTGCATCTTCCTGGGAGGCTACTTAAACCCACGATGTTTTTCCGGGAGGCCCAGACGGTGAACGGCTACCTGGGGATCTAGTCCTTGCATCTCATTGTAACTCCAAGAAAACACGTCACGGTGTTGTTTGAGGAAGTCTACGTACTGCTGTCGCTCCTCAGGGAACATGGCTGCACTGATCAATGTGGGTTTCGGATCTTCCTCACTACCAAGGTTCACCTGTACCAGTTCATCGGTCGTGGTAGAGACGCCTTCTTCAAAGGTGGGGGGAGCATCCTCCAGGTCTTCCTCTCCACCCGTGGGGGGATTTCTTGCGACGGGAGGTACTTCTGGGCTATCAAATCCTGAGGGGCAGCTGGTGCCGGCTCGGGCAGCAGTGGTCATCATATCAGGAGAATCACTTGCCATCGAGACCATAACAATAAAGGAAGTCGACCCAATCCCATCTGGCCTTCGGCCTAAGGGGCCACGTTTGATGATATCAAAGCAGTGGTGACGTGTCGGCCTGAGTTGGTTAATTCCAGCCCGGCGGAAGAGACACGTATGGCGCACCGCCATTGTCATAATCTTGACATCCCGGTACCGTATAGGGGTAGGAGGTTCCGGGATCACCTGAGCCTGGTTGATATAGGAGTACGAGGTGATTTTCCGTCGTCGCTTGGACATGGGAACATGCCTTCCTTGTGTACCCGAAACAACAAAACATTGCCCCATGTCGGGGTTCGTGGCCTCTAATCGGTGGATCGGGAGGACGTAGGCATCATCCATGCTTGCCCAGGGATCACTTGTGACCGGGGCGGGTTCATCCTCACTTACTAGGATTTGCTTATCCTTACTTTTGTAATAACCCGCATCCAGATAGCGGGCCTCACAAGAAGCGAAAGGAGACGCATCTCCTTAGAGCACGCCTACTCGACCGTTGAGCGAGTATTTGAGGCACTGGTGATACGACGAAGGGACCATTGCATGTAGATGGAGCCATGGACTACCCATCAACGCGTTGTAAGCGGTATCCTGAGAGACGACCATGAACTCGGTGCTGGCAATTAAGCCACCGAACTGAGTCTTCAGGTGGATCTTTCCGACTGGGGTTTGCTCGATCCTGTCGTACCCCCAGATTCTGAGGTCAGAGGGAGTTAAATCACCTTCAGACAGACCCAGCTTTCGCAACATCCGAGTCGGAATTAGATTGATTCTGGAACCCGTGTCAACGATACAGCGGCGAACTTCCACGCCATTGAAGTGGCCAGTGATGTACAGTGGGCGAATGTGCCCCTGTAGAGGAGGGTCCTCATCTTCACCGGAGAACGAGATAACCGCCTGACATTCGGCATTTTTAATCGTCTCGGTATGGAAGGCTTCTGCAGCTGCTACCTCCGTCTCAAACTGGAGGGGGCTCCTTAGGGTCTTGGCAAGTGCCTCGCGCATTTCGGATGACAGGCGAAGGGACTCAAGGATAGAAAGCCTTGTCGGAATGCCGGCCAGGTGCTTCAGGACATCATACTTTCGTGCCAAACGCAAACCTCTGCCTATAGGGGGTCGTTCGGCATTTGGAGGCATAGCGGGTCCTGCTGGTTGAACCGGCGATTGGCTAGTACTGGATACATCTTGCTGCCTACTAGTAGAAGCCTGGAGAGTAGTCGTCGGACTAGGATTGGGCAGCGGAGGCTGGCCTGTAGCCAGGAAAGACTGACTGTGATACGAATGAGGCAGCTCTCCCCGATCTAGTAGCACAAACAGCGGTGGAGGTAGAGCTGAGGGCGTTAGACGGGGTTGCGCATGCTGAGCTCTGCGCTGAGCCTGCTGTCTGGTCTCAGTAGCGTGCACGGCTTGGCTGAAAGTGCCTGCTGACGTACCTCGATGACCGGCGCGGTTGCGATTCCACTGACATTGACGTCAGCTGGAAACGTTGGGGAGGTTCGCCTGGCGCTCCCCCTCGTTGGGAGTCATATAGGGATCTACCAGCTCCATGGTGTTAACCGAAGCGTACCCCTGGCTGTCGCTCAAGGAGTCATCCAGTAATGGGAGGATTCTGGGGGGAATTCCCATTTCAGGGGGCATAAAGTCACCAATAATGCGGGATGACGGCGGCAACGGCGGTGCGTTTTGCTTCTTCTTGCGTCATCGTTGCTTGCCCTTTTGGGAAGAGGTCGACTGTGAAGACGATGCAGAGGTACCGACTACTTCTTCTGAAGGTTCTGGCTGCTTCAGGCGCACTAGAATGATACCATGGGCACGGACGACGGTTTTTCGATCCATCCAATCGTCATATTTCCGGGATCCACAGTTGGGAACCTGCTACCACTCGCCTTCGCTGTCGCTACCGATCTCTGACCCTGCAAAGACACCCGCCACTTGCGCTGGTGCCGGGCCCAACTTGACTATGTTGTTGTTGACCTGGTCTTGAAGCCAGTCTTTAAACACATAGCATTTCTTAAGGGTGTGCCCCAGAAACCGATGATATGGGCAGTAGTTGGGGTGATCAGTGAGATTCACCTCTGTCGGCCTTCTACACTTGGGCAGACGCATAATCCCTTGCTGTAGAGCACTTCGGAAGTAGCGAGGGACCTGATTTTCATTGAACGAATAAGTCTGGTGCCTTCTTTCTGGATAGGGGGCCCTGGGGGCCTAGACCTGACAAGGGGCCGGAGGGGCCTGCCGAGGAGGCGGCGCCTGATTGTCTCGCCTAGGTGGCGGTGGCGCATTGCGCGGGGGAACCTGTCGATTCTGAGGTGGTCGCTACTGAGCAGGAGCATGTGCTTAAGGTGGAGGACCTCTGCGGGGTTGCGGGGATGGTGCTGCTGGCAGTAATTTCAGCTGCCTAGGGGCTTCTATTTGGGCCACCGCGGCGGGTTCAGCCCTGGCGGTCCTCCTGGTCGGGATCATAGGGGGCAACAAACGTGCCTGACTAGCCTGTTGCAGGGCTTCCTCAAGGCGCTGAGCCTTATCTGAGAAATATATGAACCCTCCAGGGTAGTTCTGGGTAATTAGGGAGGGTACCAGCTATGTCTTGATGTTCCCCACACACATCGTCAGTAATTTCTCCTGAGTCAGTGGCATGTCGAGGGAATACGTAAGTCCCTTCCACCGGGAGATGAAATCTGCGACTCGCTCATCAGGCCTTTGCTTGAACTTGAAGAGGTCTGCAATGCTATTCTTACGTGTGGTGTAGCTGAATTGGTATAGGAACTACCGACGGAGATCCTCCCAACCGGTCACCGATCCGATAGGGAGCTGGTTGTACCAGACAAATGTTGGACCTTCTAATGTTTGTACGAAACATCAGAGCTTTGCGGCTTCTTGCTAAGCCGGGGTCCCCAGCATGAGGCCACACCTGGAAGAAAAATGAGCCAAGTGCTGCGGCAGGTCCCCTATAATGACCCACACTTTACATACATTGTTAATACTTCAAAATTGAAGCACACTTATTACAACATATGACAAAACCAAAAAGGACCGTATAGGTATAGTGTCTTTAGAAACTGGGAAACATAAACAACTGGTTCATAAATCTTCTACAGTGTCTCCCATTTATTTCATCATATCTAGGGTCCCTTTTAGCATATTCTACTTAATATCCATCTTCCTGACCTGGGGAAAAGAAAACATAAAAGGGTGAGCTCAAATGCTCAGCAAGGGCAAATAAAGGAAATAAAAATCATATCATATCTTTATGAAAATCAAAACCTGCAAAAGAGATCATAATATCTTAACATGGAATAAATCATAGAAGTGAAAATGAGATCCCCAAAATCATAACATAAAACTTGAAACTTTGTGGCATGCACACATAATCATGGAGATCATTTCTTGTTAGTCATGACTCATTGCCAAGACTATCTTAGTGGACAAAGTCCCTTTCTGAACCGAGTTCACTCCTCGTTTCAGTCCTGTATCACTGAACCGAAATAACCTTCCGTTCCAGCCATGTCTATCTCATGAGATATAAAATCTTTACCCAATGCATTGGAGGGAGATATAGGTCCCACCCATCTTATAATGAATCCTTTCTTATGTGTGCCACATAATCATACATCATCGCATAACACATGTAACAAAAATGGGATTCTTGAAACATCATGACATCATAAATCAATTCATATATGATAAAGGAATTCATAAACATAATTCCATCACAACATAGTCAAACCAATGTAAAAATATGGATAGAAACAGAACCCTTTATTATCTTATATGGAAAATAATTTTGATAAAACACTTGAATTGAATTCTTGAGGAAAATATCCTTTCTTCTTCAAAATCAATTTCTTTTCACAAAACATCATGCAATTTTAAAAGAAAGAGATTTTATTGAAAATAGTCATGAAATCTTTTAGAGGAAGCTTCATGAAAATAAGGCTTTATAAAACAGTATAAATCCGTTCGTGCCGTATAAGTTAAAAAAACATTCTTCGTACTTTTGTCGGAAAAGTCAAAAAGTACCTCGTACGGAAAAACGACAAAAGATTCCTTTCATATTCTTTTCTAAAAACTCACCTAAGGGTAAAATTGGATTTAAACTATTGCAAGTGGATGGAAACAATATTTCATATTGAGGGAACATGGATGTGGATGATAAAATACAGCCCAGTAAATACTTACGAATAAACAATCTCGGATAAAAATGAGATTGTGATATTTCCCTTACCTTAGGTCCGATTAGCTTTGTACGTGTCCGAAGCTCCTGTATAATGGTTTAAATAATGTTATTGACTTATTCCAGAATCATACATATTGATATGAGATCATATATGGTCATATTATTAGCTTCTTGTTAGTAATATTTCATTGTTACTTGTTACTCGGGTCTTTATAACTTTTTGTTCTTATGCGTGTTTTGTCGAATAAATTCTTATTCTTATATTTAGGTTATAGATAATTCATTTCCAGAATGGTATTAGTGTAGTATATACCATATTCATTCATTCAATTCATTTATACAATCATTATGAAATGAAGATCATGTAGAACGAGTCGCATCACATCGTGGAGACGGTATTCCGTACGTACGCACGAGTGATGATATCGTTCCTATGATCGTGGAATTGTATTGGAGTTTATATATATATTATTTCAGTATCAATATTACTTAATAATAATCATATATAGTTACTCATTACACCATTATACCCATCCTTGTAAGGTGATGGTGGAAAATAGATTACACCACGGCGTGGAGACGGTATTCCGTACGTACGCACGCGCGGTGATTTCATTTTTTCCGTAGGATGGATAGAAGGTGAATTAGGGTTGTTTCATATTTATAATAACATATCAGTATGTAAGTAATACTGATGTTATTACTTTATCATGAAACAACTAAAGAAGAAGAAGTTGAAGAAGAAAGAAATTGAAAAGATCGGTAATGGATATTACCTCTTCTTTGGAACGCCTTTTTGAATCCTCCACTTAAGGAACTAAGATTGGTCTTTGGAGAAGACCAGGACCTCTAGGATTATTCTAGGGAAGTGGAGAATGTAAAATGGCAGGGGTTGGCTGAGCTTGAGTGCTCAAATTGGTGTGAGGAGGAGGGGGAGGAGGTTCCCTTTTATAAGGGAGGAGAGGGGCACCTTAGGAATATCTCAAAATATTATTTTATATTAAAGTCAAAATCGGTTTATAATGGTTCCAAAGGGTCTTATTTCGAAGCTAAAGTGGGGATGGGTCGAAATCCTATCAACCAATAGAATTTAGACAAGTTTAGGATATTATTTTAACCTTATCAATTAAATTTAACTCTAAGTTAAATAATTTAACTTTTACCATGTCTTTTTGTTTTCTTTCACTATATGGTTAATACACTTACTATAACATGCCAAACGAACTCCAAATTGTTTATTATTAATATATATATCCTTATCTAAGTCATTTGGCCGAACCTTAGATTTTTAGGAATAAAATAACAATTAATAATATAATATTTGATTTAAAAACTATTTTGTGTCAATTTTGACACTATTTGATATATGATTTGTTTGAAAGTCATAACAGAATTATATGTTCGAACCAAGTTGATTAAATCAATACTAATATATCATAGTAACCTAGAAAATTAGTGGAATTCATAAAAAGTCTCAAATTATATTTATTTTGGTGTTTATAACATCAATTATGTCAATATTTCATTAATAAGATAATTACTGCATCATCATTATGTCATAAATAAATTAAATTATTTAATGTCTAAAAATTACAAATAAAATATCATCATGTAGGAAATCTTTTTAGCTTTCTAATGAATATTTACAATTGAATTTATCTTATGTATAACCCCATATTAAAAATGATTTACTTATTAAACTTTGATTTTAACTATTTTAACCCTTCTTTAAATAAATTAATAATAAATGTCCTAATCTAATCCAAGTGGGCCTAAATGGTCATATTTTATTCCTAAGTTTGTTTTTGGTCGAATTACACTTGTCCAATAGAATTAGGACATGTGTTAGGGTAATATTAATATCATATTTACCCTTAGTTACCCTATTTACTATTAACCGCGGTAAAATAGTAAAAAGTTACTATTCACCAAAAAATTATTTTCATCTCATTGAACCACATTTTAGTCCTTGATATTAACCGTGTCTCTCGGATTTTTGAAATTCCATTCACAGAAGCGGTAAAATTAAGTTTTATGCAAAATTCAGTTTTTAACCTACCACTTAGTGGTTTCACTATTCATCAAAAATTGAAAGTTTTCAGAAAAATACCAAAATTTCACCCTAGGCTAATTTCGATATTCTGAGTCCGAAAATGAAGTCCATTTTGAAAAATAAAATTTATAAAATTTCAAAAAGTGGTTATTACTATTCATAACGACTAGTTTTAATAGCATATTGTTGTTTAGTGAAACTCGGTATTGCGTACGACGCAAGCTATCGAGGAAGGTTGCGATTGCGTGTAAAGCAAGCCAAGCAAGTGTTGTGTAGAAAAAGATTCCTTTGATGATTTATATAACATAAAAGTCTTGGGTGTTACATTCTACCCCCCTTAAAAAGAATTTCGCCCTCGAAATTCGTCACTTTGCAACAAACAAATGAGGATACTTCTCCCTCATCATATCCTCAAGCTCCCATGTAGCTTCTTCAAGTTGGTGGTTTCTCCATAAAACTTTCACCAAGCGAGTGGTCTTGTTTCGTAGGACTTTTTCTCTACGATCCAGAATCTCTATCGGCTGTTCTTCATAAGAAAGATCTTGCTCCAGCGGTACAACTTCTGAGCTGAGTACATGTGAAGGATCTGGTATAAGGCCCCAGCCTTAAACCTTACTTAATCTTGAGTTATTACAAGATTACACGTTGAGGATCTTTTCGGGTTTAGAGTTTTAGAGAATTAGATCATAAAACTTGCATTACATTCCACATATAAACAAAGTGGTTACATAAAGATAGTATTCTTCATTCCCATCAATGGAAACACATTTAAAATAAAACATGGATTATTTCTTGACACATCCTTGACTCTATCATCTTATCATGTACCTTTCCCTTGACCTGTGAAAAACATTTCAAAAACTTGGGATGAGCGTAAAAACTCAGTATGGGTTATAAAAACATGGAAAGGAAACATGAGTTCATATATACATAAGAATGAAATCATACTTTACCCATAAAACATAGGCACTTTAACATACCTCATAAAAACATGAATAAATCATATAAATCATAATACGTAAAGGTAACTTGAGGCATTCATAACATTCTTACGTAGGGGGTAACCCTCTTGGTTACGTTTGGAATACCCATCACAGTATATTCCCTAAAATCTCTTCGGAGAAACCTTAACGTTTCACTCCTTCGCGTTACCCAATGCATTGGAGAGCTATAACGGGCTCACCCGCCCTTAGTTTATCACGGAACCACCCGTCTTCATAATAATGCCCAAGAACCATAACATAATCATATCACATAAAACATGCATAAAGGAAACATAACATTTCCACATTTCAATCACGAGATATCAATACAACACATTGATATAATAAAAACATTATGAAAACCATTTTCAATACCAAAGTAAAACATGGTATTTATTTTTCTTTTAAAAAAAAAAGGTATGGCTTGTAGAGGAAGCCAAAACTCAAATAACGGTTACGACGGCGGAGAAGTCGTTGTCGCCGCATACGTACGACAAAAACATTCCCTTTTGTCGTTTAGTAAACGCTTCGTATAAAAAAGATTCCTTTTGAGTAAACGTAAAAGTCAAAGGGGTTTATACACCGTATAAAAGAAAGTTGTGTATAAAATAAAATATGCCTCAACGAAAGGAGATTGAGACGAAGTCCCATACCTCGTATCCGACTTGACCCGACCGTTCTTTAAACTCCTGAATAATAAACTTGAGTTAATCTCTACTTGCTTATGAATCTTTTTCAAGTTCATTATTCCTTTTATACCATGTTATGAACATCATGTAATCATTTAAGTTAATAATGTTCATTTTGTCGGTATTTGGTTCTTAAGTCAAAAATTGACTTCTTATACTTACAAGTTGTTAATTTGGTCAAAGGTTCATTATATCCAGAATGGTATTCATTATGTAGATATCATATATGTCATATATATCCAGTACATACATTCATTTATAATATTACATCACATTTAGAGGTAAGAAATGAAATGCATCGTTCATGGAGACGGTAAGCCGTACGTACGAATGAACGCTACTTCCATTTCTATTTCATATTTTCTGGAATGGAATCATAATGATATAAAAGTATATTATAATTCCAGTATAACAACATATATAATATCATTAACTTTATCCTTTACACATCCCACATATGGTATTAACGAATCAAATCACTTTTAGGGGGCGGTAGTCCGCACTTCCTAAAATGAAGATATCGTGTTTTACCCATAATGGAAACCATAAAGGTATGCCCAAAATGAAAAAAACAGAAGCTTAAGGAAAACATAAACATATAATATATCATATATAAAAATAGTGACATCATAATGGCCACCTTTGAAGGTGTTAAATGAGTATTGAACAATCATCGTTTCGGGAGGCATAATTTCGCCATCCACGGAAAACGTATGTTCTTTAACCATTTGATGTAGTTGTGTGAGAGTGTAGTTCAAATAACTCTTATAACAACATCCTAGTATATTGAAGATACTGGTGTTGTTACAAAAGAAGTAAATAAAAAGAGTTTAGGGGGTTGGAGAAGCAAAATAAAACAAATGAGCATGAGAGGATGAATTACCTTAAAAAGTGTAACTCCTTTTGATTTGAGCCTAAAGGCTTCCTTTGAAAGGATTCTGCCCAAGGGGAATCCTCTAGGATGAGGAGAGGGATGTGGAGAGAGCAAATGGGCAGAGGTTGGCCGAGCCAAAGGCTTGAGAGGTGTGTGAAATGAGGTAGAGGTGGGGGCCTTTTATAAGGGGAGAGGAGGGGCACTTTTGGAAAGTAAAGAAACATTACATTATTTGAAAATGTGTTTCGGTTTTAAAAGGTCCCACATTGATGGCATTCGTGGATAAGGTGATAAGGCATCGAAATCCATTCATCCAATTGGTTTTGGACATGTGTAGTTCATAGATTTTATTTTATCTTTCCATTTTATTTAAATCGTCAAATAATGATGTCATCGCTGCATCATTATTATGTCATAAATAATTAAATTTATTTAATGTCTAAAAATTATAAACAAATTACTATGATGTAGGAAATCTTTTTAGCTTTCCATTGAATATTTATAATCAAAATTTGGACTTGTATAACCCCACTTAAAAATTGTTTTCGCAAAACATATTATGTTTGTGTCATTTTCACTTTAACATTTAATAAAAAGTAATTTATGTTATTTCCCAACAAAAGTGGATACATGGGGTCCCCAAGTTAGGCCATGACTTGTCTTGGTCGGCCATGACACAACCAATGAGGTTGGGACATGTGTCTAAGTCATTTTATATTATTAAAGCATTATTTATACATTAAACTACCCTAATTACCACTAATCGCGATTAAGAACTTAATAAGTTACTATTCACCAAAAAATTATTTTAATCTCATTGAACCACATTTTACTTCTTAATGACAACCATGTATGTCGGATTTTCAAAATTCAATACACATTAGTGGTAAACTTTAATTTAACTGAAAAAAACAGTTTGCTTGATTACCACTTAGTGGTTTCACTATTCATCAAAATTGAAGTTTTTCAGAAAATTACCAAAAATTCACTCTAAGCTATATTTGATATTACGAATTCAAAAATGAAGTCTATTTTACAAAATTCAAATCATATAAGTCACATTAATTAATTTAATAATTAATTCCCGCTGCCAGAGCAAATAGCGTGTTTTTACAAAACAATAAGTATCAAAAGATTGACACCAGTTTAAGTCTAATTTCAAATCGAAATTGATTCCAATGACCACCATTGGATAAAATGGTAAAAATATATTCTAATTTCACTTCAAAACCAATTCAAAACATAATCTAATCATATAAATAAATTAGATTAAAAAGTAGTTTTGATGTAAAATGCAGTATTTTTCACTATTCATTTAAAAATGAACATTGTCGGAAAATTACCAAAAATTCACACAAGGTAAATTTTGATGTCCCAATCATAAAGGATAATTTTATTTTGACAAACATAGTTTCTAAAATTGTCAAAATATAGATTCAAAAATGGTTTTCCATCAAAAGGCACTAAAACAATCCTTTAAGAATATTAGTGTATTCCATGCATAAGATTGTATTTATTTTCATTTTAAGCCTCTAAAACACTATCTTTATCATTAATAGACATAGATAAAAATATCTATTATTCATTACTTACTTGGGATGTTACATCCTTCCCCCCTTTAGAAAATTGCGTCCCCGCAATTTATTTACTTATCAAATAAATTGGGGTACTTATCCCTCATTGCATTTTCGGATTCCCATGTTGCCTCTTCAATCATGTGGTTTTTCCACAAAACCTTTACCTGCTTAATCACCTTATTCCGTAACACTTGCTCCCTGTGGTCAAGAATCTGGACCGGTTGTTCCTCATAAGATAGGTTTTCTTCCAGCTGAACTACCTCTGGACTCAAAACATGAGATGGATCTGGCATATACTTTCTCAACATCGAAACGTGAAAAACATTGTGTACCTGAGATAAACTCGGAGGTAAAGCCACTCGGTATGCAACTGATCCAACTCTCTCTAGAACTTCGTATGGTCCAATGAACCTTGGACTCAACTTTCCTTTCTTACCAAATCTCATCACACTTTTCCAAGGAGAAACCTTGAGAAAAACATGATCACCTACCTCGAAAGATAGATCCTTCCTCCGGTTATCCGCATAACTCTTCTGCCTGCTCTGAGCTGTTCTCATGTGTTTCTGAATCAGCTGAACTTTTTCTGCCATCTCTTCTACCAATTCTGGTCCCATCAACTTTCTTTCACCCACTTCATCCCAGAAAGCTGGAGTTCGACACCGCTTCCCATATAATGCCTGAAATGGTGCCATCTGTATACTGGAATGAAAACTGTTATTATATGAAAACTCAACCAAAGAAAGATGCTGGTCCCAACTCCCCTGATAATCCATAGAACAAGCTCGTAGCATATCCTCCAATGTCTGAATTGTTCGTTCTGACTGCCCATCTGATTGAGGATGAAAAGCTGTACTAAAATTTAATTCAGTACCCAACGACTTCTGAAGGCCTTTCCAAAAGTTAGAGGTAAACCTGGGATCACGATCTGATACAATGGAGAGGGGAACTCCATGTAACCTGACTATCTCTTTAAGATACAAACGGGAAAGTTGATCAAGAGAGAAAGTATCTCGTATAGCAAGGAAATGAGAAGACTTGGTCAAGCGATCAACAATAACCCAGATTGCATTATTACCTCGAGACGTCTTCGGTAATCCAACAACAAAGTCCATGGATATATTCTCCCATTTCCACTCTGGCACTGGTAAAGGCTGAAGCATCCCTTTCGGTAACTGCCGCTCAGCTTTAACCTGCTGACAAGTCAAACACTTCACAGTAAAATCAGCAATGTCTCTTTTCATTCCATCCCACCAGTAATACTCCCGCAGATCTCTATACATCTTAGTACTGCCCGGATGAACTGAAAACGGAGAACTATGAGCTTCACATAACAACTCTCTCTTTAACTGTGAATCACAAGGCACACACAATCTCTTCCCAAATCTCAAAACACAATCATTATCAATGTTGAATTCAGGCAACTTACCTTTCTGAACCAGCTCTACCTTTTTCTGCAACTCACTGTCTTGCTTCTGTGCATGCTTGATTCTATCTGATAGAGAAGATCTCACTGATACCTGAAACAAAACAGAAGGACTTCCTGCACCAACAACTTCCATGCCAAAGTTCATCAAATCGTTAACCAAAGGATCACGTTCCAACCGCAACATTGTTAAAGAAGAATTACTTTTTCGACTCAAAGCATCAGCCACTTTATTTGCTTTCCCCGGATGGTAATGAATTGTACAATCATAATCCTTGATTAATTCTAGCCATCTCCTCTGTCTCATGTTTAACTCTTTCTGAGTGAATATATACTTTAAACTTTTGTGATCGGTATATATTTCACACTTTACCCCATACAAATGATGCCTCCAAATTTTTAAAGCAAAAACAACAGCAGCTAATTCCAAATCATGTGTAGGGTAATTTACCTCATGAGTTTTCAACTGTCGTGAAGCATAAGCAATTACCTGATCATTCTGCATTAGGACGCAACCAAGTCCTTTCAATGAAGCATCGCTGTATATAACAAAGTCACCATTCCTGGAAGGTAGTGCCAAAACTGGAGCATTCACCAATCTTCTTTTCAATTCCTGAAAACAATCATCACATTCTTTTGTCCAGATAAACTTAACACCCTTCCGAGTTAGCTTAGTCATTGGACTAGATAACCGTGAAAAATTTCTAACAAACCTTCGGTAATAGCCCGCCAAACCAAGGAAGCTACGAATCTCGGTTACATTTGTGGGTCTTGGCCATTCTTCCACAACTTTTGTTTTTGCAGGATCAACAGTTATTCCATCTTTAGAAACAATGTGACCAAGGAAAGCAATTTGTTGCAACCAAAACTCACACTTGCTGAATTTCCCATACAATTTCTTTTCTTTTAAGGTTTGCAAGATAACCCTTAAATGTTTTTCATGCTCCTCTTTACTTTTAGAAAACACCAAAATATCATCAATGAAAACAACCACAAACTTATCCAAGAACTCATGGAAAATTCTATTCATTAAGTCCATGAATACAGCAGGTGCATTGGTTAGCCCAAAAGGCATTACTACAAATTCATAATGGCCATATTTCGTACGGAAAGCGGTCTTCGGAATATCTGCCTCCTTTACCTTCAGCTGATGGTACCCCGATCTCAAGTCAATCTTTGAAAAAAACTGAGCTCCCTGGAGCTGATCAAACAAATCATCGATATGAGGCAAAGGATATTTGTTCTTAACAGTGATATTATTCAAGGCTCTATAATCAATGCAAAGTCTCATAGAACCATCTTTCTTTTTAACAAATAAAACAGGAGCACCCCAAGGTGATGTGCTAGGTCTAATGAAACCTTTCTCTAATAAATCTTGCAATTGCTCCTTCAACTCTAAAAGTTCAATTTGTGCCATTCGATAAGGGGGTTTTGAAATTGGCTTAGCATCAGGAACTAAGTCAACAGTAAACTCAACTTCCCGATCTGGTATTATTCCAGGCAACTCATCAGGAAAAACATCAGGATACTCATTTACCACTGGCACATCATTAATCTGAACAGTTCCTTTATTTTCAACGACGTGTGCAAGGTAACATTCATTTCCATCTTTTACAAGTTTCTCGGCCTCTTCATATGTTATCAAAAGTAAGGGTTCATTCTTGTAAACAAACTGAAAGTCTTTCTGAAAAGAAACTTCTTTAGCTCTACAGTCAATCTTAGCATGGTAAATAGAGAGCCAATCCATACCCAGGATAACATCAAACTCTACTAGAGGTAGAACAATAAGGTTTGCAAGTAGGTTCTTTCCACAGATAAGGATAGGAAGATTCTTATAAATTCTTTTTGCCTCGACACTTCCCCCAGGTGTTTTTACCAAAAGTTCAGGAGTCATTTCTTGAGATGGTATTCCCATTTTACTAGAAAAGGTCTCAGAGATGAAAGAATGTGTAGACCCCGAATCAAACAACACACTGGCATAGTCTGAAAAAACAAACAAAGTACCTGATACGACTTCATTTGATGGCCCGACATCCGCTGAAGTAGTTGCAAAGGATTTCACCACCCCTTTCTGCTTGTAGTCTAACTGCTTCCCATCACTCAAGCTCCTTGTCGGACACTCGTTTGCATAGTGACCCATCTCATTGCACTTAAAACATTTCACTAACTGTAAATCAAATTTGTTTTTACCTTCACCTTGATCCTTTTCAGTGCAATCACGAGCCTTATGTCCCATCTTACCACATCGGTAGCACTTCCCAGAATTCAGAAGACATTCCCCAGCATGCCTTTTGCCACATTTATCACAAACTGGAAACTTAGTTCTCTTACCATCAGACTTCTTTGAAGAATTCTTACCTTTCTCCTGCCACCTCGGTCTCTTCTTCTGCTGGTTGTTATAGAACACTTGGTCATCGGCAAACTCCATTTCCACCTTCTCAGCACATCGAACAAGCTTTTCATAACTTTTAAACTCTCGAGAAGCTAATGCCCTTCGATACTTTGGCTTTAATCCTGAGTAAAAACGATTGATTTTACTATCAAGGTCCCGGATAAAATTGGGAGCATACCTTGCCAATCGAGTGAACCTTTCTTCATAGGCAGCCACTGAGTCTTCCTCTTGCCTCAATTCCAAGAATTGCTTTTCCATCCTAAGTCGAACAGCCTTAGGAAAATACTTCTCAAGAAACATACCTTTGAAATCATCCCAGTCAAGAGCATCAATCTCATCGGCTTCCCTGATATTTTTAACCATAGACCACCACTGATCTGCTTCACCCTCCAAACGGTAAATAGCAAGACTAACCTTTTGATTGTCTGAACACCCCATGACATCAAAAATCTTCTCCAGTGCTTTAATCCACCCTTCAGCTTGCACAGGGTCAGATGATCCTCTGAATGATGGTGGATGTTGCCTCATGAAATGTTCCACCACTGACATGTTCCTCTGCGGCTGATCTGGCTGATCTCGTGCATGGATACCACCACCATTTATCGCCTGAGTCAACTGCGCCA
This sequence comes from Viscum album, assembly GCA_963277665.1. Taxonomy (NCBI): domain Eukaryota; kingdom Viridiplantae; phylum Streptophyta; class Magnoliopsida; order Santalales; family Viscaceae; genus Viscum; species Viscum album. The sequence continues at coordinate 372,637,472 of OY728135.1, read as the reverse complement.
TTACTGCAACAAACTGTTCAGTTCCAATTCCGACCATTTCTGGATGCTGATTCGGAAGGTTATTTCCTTCTGTATGCCTTCCTAGCACTGCTTCCCTGTTTCCTCTGCGGAAAACCATTCTGAACAAACATGTCTTAGATGAAGCAACATGGTAATCTTTAAATGCTATATCATTTCGAAAAAGAAAAAAAAATATTTTTGGATAATCATTTAATAGAATTCTAACTCCTAAAGTTATCTAAACCGACCTCTGATACCAACTATAAGGCCCCAGCCTTAAACCTTACTTAATCTTGAGTTATTACAAGATTACACGTTGAGGATCTTTTCGGGTTTAGAGTTTTAGAGAATTAGATCATAAAACTTGCATTACATTCCACATATAAACAAAGTGGTTACATAAAGATAGTATTCTTCATTCCCATCAATGGAAACACATTTAAAATAAAACATGGATTATTTCTTGACACATCCTTGACTCTATCATCTTATCATGTACCTTTCCCTTGACCTGTGAAAAACATTTCAAAAACTTGGGATGAGCGTAAAAACTCAGTATGGGTTATAAAAACATGGAAAGGAAACATGAGTTCATATATAAATAAGAATGAAATCATACTTTACCCATAAAACATAGGCACTTTAACATACCTCATAAAAACATGAATAAATCATATAAATCATAATACGTAAAGGTAACTTGAGGCATTCATAACATTCTTACGTAGGGGGTAACCCTCTTGGTTACGTTTGGAATACCCATCACAGTATATTCCCTAAAATCTCTTCGGAGAAACCTTAACGTTTCACTCCTTCGCGTTACCCAATGCATTGGAGAGCTATAACGGGCTCACCCGCCCTTAGTTTATCACGGAACCACCCATCTTCATAATAATGCCCAAGAACCATAACATAATCATATCACATAAAACATGCATAAAGGAAACATAACATTTCCACATTTCAATCACGAGATATCAATACAACACATTGATATAATAAAAACATTATGAAAACCATTTTCAATACCAAAGTAAAACATGGTATTTATTTTTCTTTTAAAAAAAAAAGGTATGGCTTGTAGAGGAAGCCAAAACTCAAATAACGGTTACGACGGCGGAGAAGTCGTTGTCGCCGCATACGTACGACAAAAACATTCCCTTTTGTCGTTTAGTAAACGCTTCGTATAAAAAAGATTCCTTTTGAGTAAACGTAAAAGTCAAAGGGGTTTATACACCGTATAAAAGAAAGTTGTGTATAAAATAAAATATGCCTCAACGAAAGGAGATTGAGACGAAGTCCCATACCTCGTATCCGACTTGACCCGACCGTTCTTTAAACTCCTGAATAATAAACTTGAGTTAATCTCTACTTGCTTATGAATCTTTTTCAAGTTCATTATTCCTTTTATACCATGTTATGAACATCATGTAATCATTTAAGTTAATAATGTTCATTTTGTCGGTATTTGGTTCTTAAGTCAAAAATTGACTTCTTATACTTACAAGTTGTTAATTTGGTCAAAGGTTCATTATATCCAGAATGGTATTCATTATGTAGATATCATATATGTCATATATATCCATTACATACATTCATTTATAATATTACATCACATTTAGAGGTAAGAAATGAAATGCATCGTTCATGGAGACGGTAAGCCGTACGTACGCATGAACGCTACTTCCATTTCTATTTCATATTTTCTGGAATGGAATCATAATGATATAAAAGTATATTATAATTCCAGTATAACAACATATATAATATCATTAACTTTATCCTTTACACATCCCACATATGGTATTAACGAATCAAATCACTTTTAGGGGGCGGTAGTCCGCACTTCCTAAAATGAAGATATCGTGTTTTACCCATAATGGAAACCATAAAGGTATGCCCAAAATGAAAAAAACAGAAGCTTAAGGAAAACATAAACATATAATATATCATATATAAAAATAGTGACATCATAATGGCCACCTTTGAAGGTGTTAAATGAGTATTGAACAATCATCGTTTCGGGAGGCATAATTTCGCCATCCACGGAAAACGTATGTTCTTTAACCATTTGATGTAGTTGTGTGAGAGTGTAGTTCAAATAACTCTTATAACAACATCCTAGTATATTGAAGATACTGGTGTTGTTACAAAAGAAGTAAATAAAAAGAGTTTAGGGGGTTGGAGAAGCAAAATAAAACAAATGAGCATGAGAGGATGAATTACCTTAAAAAGTGTAACTCCTTTTGATTTGAGCCTAAAGGCTTCCTTTGAAAGGATTCTGCCCAAGGGGAATCCTCTAGGATGAGGAGAGGGATGTGGAGAGAGCAAATGGGCAGGGGTTGGCCGAGCCAAAGGCTTGAGAGGTGTGTGAAATGAGGTAGAGGTGGGGGCCTTTTATAAGGGGAGAGGAGGGGCACTTTTGGAAAGTAAAGAAACATTACATTATTTGAAAATGTGTTTCGGTTTTAAAAGGTCCCACATTGATGGAATTCGTGGATAAGGTGATAAGGCATCGAAATCCATTCATCCAATTGGTTTTGGACATGTGTAGTTCATAGATTTTATTTTATCTTTCCATTTTATTTAAATCGTCAAATAATGATGTCATCGCTGCATCATTATTATGTCATAAATAATTAAATTTATTTAATGTCTAAAAATTATAAACAAATTACTATGATGTAGGAAAACTTTTTAGCTTTCCATTGAATATTTATAATCAAAATTTGGACTTGTATAACCCCACTTAAAAATTGTTTTCGCAAAACATATTATGTTTGTGTCATTTTCACTTTAACATTTAATAAAAAGTAATTTATGTTATTTCCCAACAAAAGTGGATACATGGGGTCCCCAAGTTAGGCCATGACTTGTCTTGGTCGGCCATGACACAACCAATGAGGTTGGGACATGTGTCTAAGTCATTTTATATTATTAAAGCATTATTTATACATTAAACTACCCTAATTACCACTAATCGCGATTAAGAACTTAATAAGTTACTATTCACCAAAAAATTATTTTAATCTCATTGAACCACATTTTACTTCTTAATGACAACCATGTATGTCGGATTTTCAAAATTCAATACACATTAGTGGTAAACTTTAATTTAACTGAAAAAAACAGTTTGCTTGATTACCACTTAGTGGTTTCACTATTCATCAAAATTGAAGTTTTTCAGAAAATTACCAAAAATTCACTCTAAGCTATATTTGATATTACGAATTCAAAAATGAAGTCTATTTTACAAAATTCAAATCATATAAGTCACATTAATTAATTTAATAATTAATTCCCGCTGCCAGAGCAAATAGCGTGTTTTTACAAAACAATAAGTATCAAAAGATTGACACCAGTTTAAGTCTAATTTCAAATCGAAATTGATTCCAATGACCACCATTGGATAAAATGGTAAAAATATATTCTAATTTCACTTCAAAACCAATTCAAAACATAATCTAATCATATAAATAAATTAGATTAAAAAGTAGTTTTGATGTAAAATGCAGTATTTTTCACTATTCATTTAAAAATGAACATTGTCGGAAAATTACCAAAAATTCACACAAGGTAAATTTTGATGTCCCAATCATAAAGGATAATTTTATTTTGACAAACATAGTTTCTAAAATTGTCAAAATATAGATTCAAAAATGGTTTTCCATCAAAAGGCACTAAAACAATCCTTTAAGAATATTAGTGTATTCCATGCATAAGATTGTATTTATTTTCATTTTAAGCCTCTAAAACACTATCTTTATCATTAATAGACATAGATAAAAATATCTATTATTCATTACTTACTTGGGATGTTACATCTGGTATGTACTTTCTCAGGAGAGATACATGGAACACATCGTGAACTTGAGAGAGATTCGGTGGAAGCGCCAATCGGTAAGCTACCTTCCCAACACGATCCAGTATTTCAAAAGGACCGATATATCTAGGGCTCAACTTCCCCTTCTTTCCAAATCTCATAACCCTCTTCCAGGGAGATATTCGTAAGAACACTTTATCGCCCACTTCAAACTCTAGGTCTTTTCTTCGGTTGTCGGCATAACTTTTCTGTCGACTTTGAGCTGCTCTTATGTGTTGTTGAATAGATCTAACCTTTTCTGCCATTTCATCAACGAGATCAGGTCCTAATAGCTTTCTTTCCCCAACTTCATCCCAGCAAGTTGGAGTCCTGCATTTCTTTCCATAGAGAGCTTCATAAGGATCCATCTGAATACTGGAGTGAAAGCTATTATTATAAGAAAATTCCACCAAAGGTAGGTGTTGATCCCAACCTCCTTTGAAATCCATAGAGCAAGCTCTCAACATATCTTCTAGGGTTTGAATTGTTCTCTCAGACTGACCGTCTGTCTGGGGATGATAAGCAGTGCTGAAACTCAACTCTGTATCCAGAGTATGCTGAAGACTTCGCCAGAACTTCGAGGTAAATCTCGGATCTCGATCAGATATAATAGAAAGTGGTACTCCATGCAATCTTACCACTTCCTTTACATATATCCTGGCAAGCTGATCTAGAGAGAAATCCTCTCTAATAGCAATGAAGTGTGCAGACTTTGTAAGACGATCAACTATGACCCAGATAGCATTATTGCCTTTGGATGTTTTAGGAAGTCCTGTGACAAAGTCCATAGTGATGTTTTCCCATTTCCATTCGGGTATGGGTAATGGTTGTAACATTCCCTTAGACTTCTGTCTCTCAGCTTTAACTTGTTGACAAACCAAGCATCGAGAGACATATTCAGCAACATCTCTTTTCATGCCATCCCACCAGAAGTACTCTTTCAGGTCCCTATACATCTTCGTGCTTCCAGGATGAATAGAGAATGAAGAACTATGAGCCTCATCCAACAGCTCTTTCTTTAATTCGGGGATGGGAGGAACACAAACCCGATTCCTGAACTTTATTATCCCATCACAATCAAGGTTGAATTCAGGAACATTTCTCACCTTCTTTTGTAACTCGACATCTTCTTTCTGTGCCTCTTTAATCTTCACATGTATAGATGGTTGAACATTCATTTGAGAAAGATAAGATTTTTCCCTTTCCATTATAATTCCAAGATCCATCCTTTGTAAATCCATAAATATTGGATCTTTTTTGATCCTCATCATGGATAAACTAGCACGGTCTTGTCGACTTAATGCATCTGCCACCTTGTTTGCTTTCCCAGGGTGGTAATGGATTGAGCAGTCATAATCCTTAATCAGCTCCAACCATCTTCTTTGACGCATATTCAACTCCTTTTGTGTGAAAATATACTTTAAACTTTTATGATCAGTATAGATATCACACCTTTCACCATAAAGGTAATGCCTCCAAATCTTTAATGCAAAGATTACCACAGCCAACTCCAAATCATGTGTTGGGTAATTTTGCTCATGGATTTTCAACTGTCGTGAGGCATAAGCTATCACCATATCATTTTGCATAAGAACACACCCCAATCCCTTCTTGGATGCATCACTGTAGATCACAAACCTTTCTCCACTACAAGGCAGTGTGAGCACAGGTGCACTGGATAACCTTCTTTTCAACTCCTTGAAATTCTCTTCACATTCCTCTGTCCAGACAAACTTAACTCCTTTCCGAGTCAACTTGGTGAGTGGATTAGATAATCGTGAAAAATCTTTTACAAAACGTCGATAATATCCAGCCAAACCAAGAAAACTTCGGATCTCAGTTACTGTGGTTGGTCTCGACCATCTTTCGATAACCTCTGTTTTTGCTGGATCCACAGATATCCCCTCTTTTGAGATTATATGACCCAAAAATGCAACTTTTTGAAGCCAAAATTCACACTTGGTAAATTTGGCATAAAGCTTCTCTTTTCTCAGGGTCTTCAATATAATTCTCAAGTGATCTTCATGCTCTTCCTTGCTCTTTGAATAGACAAGAATATCGTCTATAAAGACTACCACAAATTGATCAAGATAGTCTCTAAAGACTCTATTCATTAGATCCATGAAGATAGCAGGGGCATTAGTAAGACCAAATGGCATCACTATAAATTCATAGTGTCCATACCTTGTACGGAAAGCCGTCTTTGGTATATCCTCCCTTTTGACCCTTAATTGATGATACCCTGAACGAAGATCAATCTTGGAAAAGTATTGAGCTCCGCGTAGTTGGTCAAATAAGTCATCAATGCGTGGGAGAGGATATTTGTTCTTGATAGTGATCTTGTTAAGTTCTCGATAATCAATGCAGAGTCTCATTGATCCATCTTTCTTCTTAACAAATAGAACAGGTGCTCCCCAAGGTGACGCACTAGGGCGTATGAATCCCTTATCAAGATTCTCTTGGAGTTGCTTCTTCAATTCCTGCAACTCAATTGGGGCCATTCTATAAGGTGTCTTTGAAATAGGCAAAGCACCCGGTACGAGTTCTATTGAAAACTCAACTTCACGATTTGGTGGAAGACCCGGCAATTCCTCCGGAAAGACATCATCAAACTCCCGTACAATGGGCATATTCTTAATCGTGAGTTTCTCACCAACCATTTGAGATAAATAACCTTCATTTAGTGGAATCAATACCCATAAGATGGAAGAAATTTCCACTGGAAGGTTATGTTCATCCTTGCATTGATAGACGATCGTAGATTGATCTGGAATATGAAATGTGACTTCCCTTCTTTGGCAATTGATATGAGCTCCATGTAGAGAAAGCCAATCCATGCCAAGAATCACATCAAATTCCACTAAAGGAAGGATCACAAGATTTGCAGGAAGCACTTTCCCACAAACTTCGATCGGAGAAGAATTATAAACTTTTGATGCGATTGATGTGCCATTAGGTGTTGTCACGGCTAACTCAACATCTAATTGTTGAGGTAATACGGTGATACCCTTAGAAAAGTCTTCAGAAATAAAAGAGTGGGTGGATCCAGAATCAAATAAAACATTTGCTACTTTAGAATGGATGATAAGTGTACCTTTCACCACATCGTTATCGTTCTCCACATCGCTGATAGAAATTGCATGTGACTTTCCTTTGTCTTTAGACTTAAGATTTTGTTGACGTCGACCATCATCATCAACCCTTGGATTTGGGCATTGATTGGCATAATGCCCCATCTCCTTGCACTTGAAACATTGAAGTGTAGTAGGTTCATTCTGTGTATCCCTTCCTTTGTTTGCATCATTAGACATCTTCTTCCCATTATCACGGCATTCAAATGCCCGATGACCTTCCTTTCCACATTTAAAACATTTACTTGTCCCCTTTAAGACAACTCCCTCCATGTTTCTTTCCACACTTTGAGCATAAGGGAAAGTTCATCTTCTTTTCCGTGTGCTCTTTAGATTTTTCTTTGAATTCCATCTTCCTCTTCTTATCAAACCCATGTGACTGATGGGTTACTCCAATCTCCATCTCGACTTTGAGAGCACATCGAACGATTTCCTCGTAGCTATTGAAGTCCCTTATGGCTAACGCCCTTCGAAGACTTGGTTTTAAGCCACTAAAGAATCGATCGATCTTACTCTCAGGTTGGATAATAATACCAGAAGCGTACCTTGCAAGTCTTGTAAAATTTGCTTCATAGGTACTAACAGATTCATCATCCCTTTGCTTCAGTTCAAGGAACTCTTTCTCCATCTTTGTTCGGAGAATACGAGGGAAGTACTTATTGAAAAATAAGTTCTTGAACTCGTCCCATTCCATAGACTCAATTTCATCCCTTTGCCTCGTATTTTTAACAAGATTCCACCATTGATCCGCATCTCCTTCCAAACGATACACTGCTAGGATGACTTTATCATGCTCAGAACATTGAAGAACTGAAAATATCTTTTCAGTAGTACTAATCCATTGTTCAGCAACTAATGGATCAGTAGACCCGCTGAAAGATGGTGGACGCTGCCTCATGAAGGATTCAACAGAATGTTGCTCCCTTCTTTGTTCGTTTGGAAATCCTGCATGATTCATAGCTTGAGAAAGTTGTGTGAGCATGGCTACAAGATTTTGCATTCCAGCTCCCATATCGTTTGGTTGCTCAGGGGGACAATCATTGCATTGCCCATCGCATTCCGCATTAACACGGTTCCTTCGGGTTCCAGCCATTGACTAAAACCAAGAAGAATAGTGTGAGCAACACTAATTATAATAGGAAACCACATAATTCAAGAATAAAATTTTCATGCTTATGGTCTTATCCTAGGTTATTCATGGCCATTTCTAAGATTGTGTTCTATGCTTAGACTTATTCTTAGGGTTCTTACTAAGGCTTTCACATCCTAGTTTCCAAAGGTTGACTATACCTTTCCTCTGATACCAACTATAACGACCCACACTTTACATACATTGTTAATACTTCAAAATTGAAGCACACTTATTACAACATATGACAAAACCACAAAGGACCGTATAGGTATAGTGTCTTTAGAAACTGGGAAACATAAACAACTGGTTCATAAATCTTCTACAGTGTCTCCCATTTATTTCATCATATCTAGGGTCCCTTTTAGCATATTCTGCTTAATATCCATCTTCCTGACCTGGGGAAAAGAAAACATAAAAGGGTGAGCTCAAATGCTCAGCAAGGGCAAATAAAGGAAATAAAAATCATATCATATCTTTATGAAAATCAAAACCTGAAAAAGAGATCATAATATCTTAACATGGAATAAATCATAGAAGTGAAAATGAGATCCCCAAAATCATAACATAAAACTTGAAACTTTGTGGCATGCACACATAATCATGGAGATCATTTCTTGTTAGTCATGACTCATTGCCAAGACTATCTTAGTGGACAAAGTCCCTTTCTGAACCGAGTTCACTCCTCGTTTCAGTCCTGTATCACTGAACCGAAATAACCTTCCGTTCCAGCCATGTCTATCTCATGAGATATAAAATCTTTACCCAATGCATTGGAGGGAGATATAGGTCCCACCCATCTTATAATGAATCCTTTCTTATGTGTGCCACATAATCATACATCATCGCATAACACATGTAACAAAAATGGGATTCTTGAAACATCATGACATCATAAATCAATTCATATATGATAAAGGAATTCATAAACATAATTCCATCACAACATAGTCAAACCAATGTAAAAATATGGATAGAAACAGAACCCTTTATTATCTTATATGGAAAATAATTTTGATAAAACACTTGAATTGAATTCTTGAGGAAAATATCCTTTCTTCTTCAAAATCAATTTCTTTTCACAAAACATCATGCAATTTTAAAAGAAAGAGATTTTATTGAAAATAGTCATGAAATCTTTTAGAGGAAGCTTCGTGAAAATAAGGCTTTATAAAACAGTATAAATCCGTTCGTGCCGTATAAGTTAAAAAAACATTCTTCGTACTTTTGTCGGAAAAGTCAAAAAGTACCTCGTACGGAAAAACGACAAAAGATTCCTTTCATATTCTTTTCTAAAAACTCACCTAAGGGTAAAATTGGATTTAAACTATTGCAAGTGGATGGAAACAATATTTCATATTGAGGGAACATGGATGTGGATGATAAAATACATCCCAGTAAATACTTACGAATAAACAATCTCGGATAAAAATGAGATTGTGATATTTCCCTTACCTTAGGTCCGATTAGCTTTGTACGTGTCCGAAGCTCCTGTATAATGGTTTAAATAATGTTATTGACTTATTCCAGAATCATACATATTGATATGAGATCATATATGGTCATATTATTAGCTTCTTGTTAGTAATATTTCATTGTTACTTGTTACTCGGGTCTTTATAACTTTTTGTTCTTATGCGTGTTTTGTCGAATAAATTCTTATTCTTATATTTAGGTTATAGATAATTCATTTCCAGAATGGTATTAGTGTAGTATATACCATATTCATTCATTCAATTCATTTATACAATCATTATGAAATGAAGATCATGTAGAACGAGTCGCATCACATCGTGGAGACGGTATTCCGTACGTACGCACGAGTGATGATATCGTTCCTATGATCGTGGAATTGTATTGGAGTTTATATATATATTATTTCAGTATCAATATTACTTAATAATAATCATATATAGTTACTCATTACACCATTATACCCATCCTTGTAAGGTGATGGTGGAAAATAGATTACACCACGGCGTGGAGACGGTATTCCGTACGTACGCACGCGCGGTGATTTCATTTTTTCCGTAGGATGGATAGAAGGTGAATTAGGGTTGTTTCATATTTATAATAACATATCAGTATGTAAGTAATACTGATGTTATTACTTTATCATGAAACAACTAAAGAAGAAGAAGTTGAAGAAGAAAGAAATTGAAAAGATCGGTAATGGATATTACCTCTTCTTTGGAACGCCTTTTTGAATCCTCCACTTAAGGAACTAAGATTGGTCTTTGGAGAAGACCAGGACCTCTAGGATTATTCTAGGTAAGTGGAGAATGGAAAATGGCAGGGGTTGGCCGAGCTTGAGTGCTCAAATTGGTGTGAGGAGGAGGGGGAGGAGGTGCCCTTTTATAAGGGAGGAGAGGGGCACCTTAGGAATATCTCAAAATATTATTTTATATTAAAGTCAAAATCGGTTTATAATGGTTCCAAAGGGTCTTATTTCGAAGCTAAAGTGGGGATGGGTCGAAATCCTATCAACCAATAGAATTTAGACAAGTTTAGGATATTATTTTAACCTTATCAATTAAATTTAACTCTAAGTTAAATAATTTAACTTTTACCATGTCTTTTTGTTTTCTTTCACTATATGGTTAATACACTTACTATAACATGCCAAACGAACTCCAAATTGTTTATTATTAATATATATATCCTTATCTAAGTCATTTGGCCGAACCTTAGATTTTTAGGAATAAAATAACAATTAATAATATAATATTTGATTTAAAAACTATTTTGTGTCAATTTTGACACTATTTGATATATGATTTGTTTGAAAGTCATAACAGAATTATATGTTCGAACCAAGTTGATTAAATCAATACTAATATATCATAGTAACCTAGAAAATTAGTGGAATTCATAAAAAGTCTCAAATTATATTTATTTTGGTGTTTATAACATCAATTATGTCAATATTTCATTAATAAGATAATTACTGCATCATCATTATGTCATAAATAAATTAAATTATTTAATGTCTAAAAATTACAAATAAAATATCATCATGTAGGAAATCTTTTTAGCTTTCTAATGAATATTTACAATTGAATTTATCTTATGTATAACCCCATATTAAAAATGATTTACTTATTAAACTTTGATTTTAACTATTTTAACCCTTCTTTAAATAAATTAATAATAAATGTCCTAATCTAATCCAAGTGGGCCTAAATGGTCATATTTTATTCCTAAGTTTGTTTTTGGTCGAATTACACTTGTCCAATAGAATTAGGACATGTGTTAGGGTAATATTAATATCATATTTACCCTTAGTTACCCTATTTACTATTAACCGCGGTAAAATAGTAAAAAGTTACTATTCACCAAAAAATTATTTTCATCTCATTGAACCACATTTTAGTCCTTGATATTAACCGTGTCTCTCGGATTTTTGAAATTCCATTCACAGAAGCGGTAAAATTAAGTTTTATGCAAAATTCAGTTTTTAACCTACCACTTAGTGGTTTCACTATTCATCAAAAATTGAAAGTTTTCAGAAAAATACCAAAATTTCACCCTAGGCTAATTTCGATATTCTGAGTCCGAAAATGAAGTCCATTTTGAAAAATAAAATTTATAAAATTTCAAAAAGTGGTTATTACTATTCATAACGACTAGTTTTAATAGCATATTGTTGTTTAGTGAAACTCGGTATTGCGTACGACGCAAGCTATCGAGGAAGGTTGCGATTGCGTGTAAAGCAAGCCAAGCAAGTGTTGTGTAGAAAAAGATTCCTTTGATGATTTATATAACATAAAAGTCTCGGGTGTTACATCCCCTATCCCGTTGAAGGGAGAGAAAGTGGGGTTCCCAAAACCCAGAGGTGCGGGCATATCATCCACCCAAGTGGGATACGGCTTGCCGTCTGGTGGGACCGCCACCTGCCGCGTTTCCAACGCTTCGAGGCGGGCTGTGAGCACCGCTATAAGATCATCCGGGTGGGGGTCCCTGTCTTGACGGGGATCCCTAACCACAAGTGTGTTGCTAGGTTCCTCAACAAGGTAGATGGCTTCGGCAGCTCATGGATCAACTAGCGAAACAACCTGCGGGGCGACTGGGGGAACCTAGACTGGATTCTTCAGATTTCCCCGTCGCTCGGGGGGGTTTGGCGAGACGTATCGCGCCCTCTTGCCATAGGTTCCGTATTCTACCCTTTCTGCGGAAGTAGCATGATCAGGGTTGCCCGTAGGCATCTCACCGGGGGGATATTGTTCTTTCCCCTGCTACCCCAGCCTGGGATTACCATAGTCGGGTCGCCGCTCTGCAGCGCGCTCAGCCAAGAGTTCGTCAACCAGCCTCTTCTGCTCAGCAAGCTGCTGGCGTAATGTGGCCTTCTCGGGATCTTCGTCAGTTTTCTGCACAGAGGCAGACGGGTCGGAGTTCTTGACAGTTCCGACATGCTCCTTACCCTTGCCGGTATTTCGACCGAGTACCAGCGACTCGGTGGGTACGGGGAGGCCTAGCAGGGTCCTCTGCTGACGGGTAACCCTCCCTGATGGGTCCAGCAGTGGCGGTATTCCCTCGGGGGGTAAGTCTCCATCAAGGAATTCAAGCTCGTCTTCCTTGTCCACGACATCGGCCATGTGGACCGCGACTCCTCTCGAGGGAATGTCCTCAATGTCACATAATGAATCGGGCTGCCATTGGATAGGGTCGAAGAGGAGAGCAGCATAGTGTCCCCAACCACGGACTTGCACATGGGGGGTAGCTTCCCTGACGATTCTGAGGAGTACTTTAAAACTATGAACACATTTCCGCTGAAGGGTGCTCTGCCTGCCTGGCGACTCAGGGTGTTGGCCCATAAGGAGTGTAGCCGAATCGATCAGGCGGCATTGCTCGCCGATTTCTTCGAAGTGCTCTCGACTTCTGGGGTACACCACTCGTTTGTAATGAAGGCGGAAGTGTGTCTCCCATAGGGTTCGACAAAATCACCCCACTTCTTCAGGGGTAAGAGACTCTGGTACGCGAAAATTCAGTGCCGCCGTCGGCCAGAACTTCTCCGGGAAGTAATCCGCTGCAAGAATACTCCAGAAGCTCCTGGGCTCAGACTCAGGGTCTGGCCCTGTGTTTCCCCACTCGTCAACCGGGGGCGGCTGAGGGACCGGTAGCGGTACTGAGGCAGACCTCTGGGATAGTAAACTCGACGGCGGAGAATACGGCGAACGAGCTGACTGACCGCCGAATTCCGGGGCATCCTCTAAAGAGTAAGGTGACCTGGCCACGATGTCACGATACGATGGGATGATAGCCATATCTTCCGGCACAGGAGTCGCGGCTACTGGCGACAGGTCGTGTCGTCCTTCTACCGCTGTTGGCCCCCAAAATAGCTCTATGTGATCTCTGGTAGAGGTAGAGGGCGCTTCTGGTGACGATGGCGGTGATTACGCGGTCAAGACCTGTGGAATTCCCAAGATTTCTTCCTCCTGGATGTACCTGCGGAGAGAGATGGGAATATAGTGGACCTCATATTCCGGGAGAATGAGGCTAACGCGCCTGGTTCCTGCCCCAGTCCTTGATATGGAGGAGCGGGGAGAAGGTTCCATTACTAAGTCGCATTCCGCTTCCGAGTCGGAGAAGCATGCAGGTTTGATCTCCACCCGGGCCTTCACAGGACTCTTCTTGTGGCAGCGACTACCCGCTCTCCTGCCCTGGGGTGGCTCTTCGGGGCAGGGTTGATCCCTATCATGTAGTCTCGGGGTGGTGCTAGCGCCGTGGCGGAGAGGACCCCCACTCGACATGGCCGAGGTGCGAGGGGCACCGGGGCAAATGTCGAAGGGTACATGGGGAGGACCTTCATGGACAGCACCCATGTGGGTGGAGCCTCTGTTCGAATTGGCAGGAGCATGGGGATGACCTCCATGGTCCATACGGGCGGAGTGAGGCTGGCCTTCACTCCTCATGTTGCTGGGGTGAGGAGGACCTTCGCCCGTTGAAGAGAGGATGTAGGGAGGGGCCCCACGTTGGAGAAGGACTGGATGGACAGTGCCTTCAGATCGGCGGTCAGGGGTAGGATGGGCTCCATACCCTGTATAGTGGGTGCGGGAAAGGTTTTCGTGTCGAGCGTCACTGTCGCCGGGCAGGTCTTCCTTAGGGATGGGGGTAGCACGAGGCATACCTCCATGACGAGCTTCGGAGTGGGGAGGGCCCATGCTCTGTGAAGTAGTGGTATGGGGAGGGCCTCCATAAGGGGTGACATCACCGCGGGTTAGTTCGCGGTGACCACCACTCGGGCCTGCAACCCGGAGAGTCAACCCAGCCTGCCCGTGGGGCGGTTGGGGTCTCGATCCTGATTGGGTGAAGGAGGGCCCCTGCTCAGTGTATGCAGGGACTTCATGATGCACGTCGGTGGTGGCTCGGGACACTGTATCTGCTGACATTGACGCACCTGGGTGGGCGTTCTCAGTCCGGGCCTGGCGCTGACGTCGGGTCAGACGAGCTGGTGCAGGTGGTGCAGGGGCATAGCATGCCTGCTCTTCCTGTGGAGTCGTACGGTAGCGCTGACGCGGCCGGGTGGGAGCTCTTTCCTGGAGCCCTTGGGTCAGGACCCTGAGCGGGCTGAGCCGGACGGTGCCTGCCTCATCAGCGTAAGGCGAGGAGTCGTCAAGGAGTTCCGGGGACAGGCTCCCGAAACGGTTGAACGTTGGGGTGGGGAGCAGGGGCTCCCTGCGCGGCCTGTTAGGGCAGCGTTGACGGCGGGGCCTGGAGGCCTCCAGGTCCAAGAGGGCCATATCCCTAGTTGGGATGACCCCTTCCTCCTCGTACCTGCGCACGAGGTTATTGATCACCCTTCGCTGGATGACCTCTTATGGGAAAAGGGGACGTGGGCGCCCTGTATTCCGCGATGTGGCGGCCGTCGTGGTGGTAGTGGTGCCATGTGGGGTGGCTGTGGCGGAGTTTCCCCTGCCCCTGCGTAGGCGGGCGGGCGGTGATCATGTCTCTGTAATAGCAAACTGGTTCCTAAGAAACAAAGGTATCAACTCATCAGCATTGAGAGGAAAAGAATCGACAACCAGTGCCCCAACGTCCTTCCATTCTCCACGTCTGTAAGAAGGATCCACGCCAACACACTACAGAACGGAATGCCCCACGTTCTACTACCCCGACTTCTGGTGAGTTTCATGACAGGCCCGCCATTTTCTTGGCGGGACCAGGTGCCAGATATCTGGATCAGGTGACACGTCAATCTACTGGTGTCTCGAACGCTACTAATCTCCATATTGAGGAGAATACTTTCACGTCGGGTTCTCCATTTCTGTTTCTGACGCTTTCGTCGGGGCGCGCGCATCCATCCTTCCACAGAGGAGGACGTGCTGCGCTTGTTGCCCCGTATTCCCGCTTTCCAAATGCGGGCAGCATTCGCTCCTTATTCAGGGACGTCTGCTCCTTGATCGAAACAGGATGATGGGATGTCGGTTCTTCCTTCTGTGGATTCCTCCTCAGAACTCATCACCTAGTCCGGGTCTCCCTCATAGATTTAATACGTGGTTCGTGAAACTCTTCCCAGTGCCATGTTTCCATGGACGCCGGTTAATTACACTCCTTCTGTCGGGACATTCCAAAGGGTCCGGTCAGGGCAGCAACCTTCAGTCAGGGGAGTAGTCACGTTGAGGCATCAGTAGCGTGTCTGGATGCTGGGGAACCTGGTATGTCTGTCTATTATCCCTGGTCACAGGGCTTCTCGAGGGCGTGGAAGCCCGAGGAATCCCACATCGAGCGTGGGGAATTATATGCCATAGACACATATATGAGGTTTTCCTCAGCTTCCCGTGTTTAACACAGGGTACGTCGCGGGTTTAACGTCCAGCAGAGACGGATCAGCCCGATCAGATCATTAGCTAGAATAGATCGGATTGAGGGATTTCCCTTGAAGGGATGCCGATACCGGGGCCAGCCCATGGGCGGCTGTGAAGAGGAGCGTACTGACATGGTCTCACCAGGATATGAAGGTCCGGGCAAGGATCGGGGTGGATGGTGGATGGATGAATGAAGTGGAGGGTGTAATGGCAAGGAACCATCTCAAGGGCAATGGTGAAGTTGGGCTTGAGCCTTAAAGGGGCTTCCTACGTATCCTCGTGGCAGGGAATCAAAGTCCGCGTAGTTTGGGATGGTGTCGGTGGACCGGCACGAGGGTGGACCATGGTCCGATGGGAATCATCAGCAAGCTGATGTGAATGGGGAGGACCAGGAGGGTCCTAGTGGTGGTGGGCTTGGACCTCGTGGAGGCTTCCTACGTACCATGCCTTGACATGGATCAAAGACCTCATAGTTCAAAGGGTTTCATCGGTGAACCGACGTGAAAGTAGACTTGTGGGTCCACTAGTGGTAGTCTTGAACCTTGGGAAGGTTTCCTACGTACCATGCCTTAACATGGATCAAAGTCCTCGTAGTTCAGGTTGGTCGCAACTGCTTGCCATCGGACTGGAATGTAGTTTAAAGTCATGCTGGACGAGGGCGTGAAGTTTATCATCATGCGGGATGGGGGCGAAACTTGACGTGAATGAACGACCGAGTAATGTGGCTTGAACCTCATGGAGGCTTCCTACGTACCATTCCTTGACATGGATCAAAGTCCTCATAGTTCGCTGAGGGTGGGGGTCAGGGTCGGTGCTCACTCTAAGCCCACGTGAGTCATGCTCGGTGTGAGAAACAAGAGGTTTCAAGGACCTAACGATCACGTCGTGAAGGATGCGTCCGTGAGAAGCGAAGAGGGGATTACGCATTAGGCGGCCCATGGTGCTGGGACTTACTCCAAGATGGAGGCCTTAATAGGGGGTGCCTCGTTCCCTATCACGCCCTCCACTGACCTTGGTAGTGGGGAAGTACGGAGATGCAGGGGTGCAGCCATCCGTTGGGGAACTAGGGTCGCCCTTCTCCTGAGAACATACGCCACTCCAATAAGGAGGATATCATCCCTTGTGGATGGGTGATTCCACTCCTGTGGAGACGAGTGGCGTAAAAAATGTTCGAACTGGGGGGACCCTTCGTGAGAGGCATGAGGTCGGGTCACAGTTTAACGTCATGTGTTGAGGACGTGATGCTTGGTAGTTTAACGTCCTGCAGCTCGGACGAGGTGGGTTCACTCCGCACCCCTAGGACTTACATAACCGGTACCCTCTGGTCCTTGGGGAAGGGAAGGTACCAGTAAGGCCGTGGTCAAGGGGGGGGGGGGTGTGGAGCGAACCATCGAGGGGTCCACGTTAGCATGGCTATGCGAAGAAGCAATATCCTTTAGTGTGCCTATGCGAAGAAGCATTAGGCGAAGCAACTCTACAAGTGGTATTGTCCATGGGACTTTGAAATCACATCGTGAAAACCTGGAGGGTCGCACGGGAAGAGTAATTGACAAGCAAAGGAGTGTGCTTCGCGAAGCAGAGTGCCTTGACCTTAGCACGGGGCATAGGTGTGAGTGTAGGGTGCTTCGCGAAGTGGAACAGTATTCTTGGAGCACTGCCTTGTGAAGAAGGGGTGCCTCGCGAAGCAGGGGGCTGCGAAGCAGTGTGCTTCGCGATGTGTAGAGATCCTGCCTTAGCATAGGGATCACTAGTATGGGTTGGGTGTTTCGCGAAGCATAAACGCTCTGCGGCTGCCCGAGTTCCCTTGGGAATCCCCTTCCTTCGTGAATGCCCTTGAGCTTCGTGAAGGGCATCCCTCTTGGAAGAGGGGGTCAAAACGAGACCAAGCAAAGGCGTCTCGCGAAGTAGAAGTACCTCACGGAGCTCATGATTCCCGGGGGCAAAGGGTGATTCACGATTCGGGAGAGGAGAAGCCGAAAGGTCGAATCGTCCGTCTCCGGGACTCAGGGGGAGTCCGGTATTTATAGGCAAGGGGCACCGCGAAGCAGAACTCGTGCGCCGCCTCAGGAGCTTCGCGGCGCGCTCGCGAAGGTCAACGGAGTCCGCGGAGAGTTACCGCCTTTGGAGCTTCACGGCGGGCTTGCGAACGTCAAATGAATTCGCGGAGAGTTACTACCTCTGGAGATTCACGAGACCGCGATGCTTGGGGTGCTCCGCGTCGGTTCTTCACGATGGTGCTTCGCGATGGTGCTTTGCGAGGCAGTGTGCCAGCCTTCTTTTTCATCCCTCCCTTTCATGCAATATTTTGGTGCCAACAATTTCATAATAATGATACTGGAGATATGTGTGTGTGTGTGTGTTTCTGTATGTGTGTGTGTGATTACATATATCTTATTCACTTAATTCCATTTAATACAATATGAAAATGGAAACAGCTTTTATGCGTACGTACGGCCTACCGTCTCCATAAACAATGTTTTTATTGTCATATATATACATCTTTTATACATATTTATATTATAAATATATATGATATATAAATCATGTTTTATATTCTCAAAGTATTTAAATCAAGATCTAAGTGACACAATCAATAGTAACAATTTAAAACACGTACGATAAAGAAGGCGATTATTACCCGAAATGTTAATTTAACATGGAAATTATTATTAAATGGGTAGTATAAAGTCATAAATAAATCATGTATGATATAATAAATATTAATATTGTTTTGATATAATTTAATAACAAACTACAGTCTTTATACAGGAGTTTAAACATACCCTTGACTAAAGGAAAGTGCAAGGTAAGGGTTAATTTCACAATCTCTTTATTATCTGAGGTTGTTTTTACGTAAGTATCTACTGGGACATATTTATTATAAATTTCCATGTTTCATTAAATAGTTTTCAAAGGGATTATTTTAAGGCACTTTTTTACTAAAACATCATTTTAAATGTTTTAAATATTTATTCTTCTAAATCATTATCATTAATGTCCATGTTTTCAAAATGGTTTTTAAGGATTTATCTATATGGAAATGAATGTTTTTAAAATGTTAATTCCTTTCAAAAGTTTCAAAGTGGTATGGGACACTTTGAGTCAAATATGTATTTAAATTTCTTCTTTTTTAAATTGTGTGACTTTTAAATGTTTTCATGAAAAAGGGATATTTCTCTCAAAGAGTTTTACAAAAAAAAATCATCTATGTCAGCATCCATTGATGGATTTTAAACTTTTTTGAAGTTGATTTATTATGATACAAATATTCCATATTGTATTGAAGGTTTCGTGATATTTTTGACTGTGGATGTGTTATTTTTATACCATTCATGGTTTATGGATAAAGTATTGACATTTCGTATGCTAGTTTTAATATGAATGTTTATGTTATGTTTAAACCTTTTCATATGAGGAATGCATTGGACTTATTAAGTGATGGATGGAGCCCGCTATAAATCCTCGATGCATCGGTAAGTCTCATGAGAAAAACTAGTGTCTTAGCACAAGGCATTAACAAAATCTTATTTGTAGTCTTGTAACAAGGCCTTGACTATGTGGTTATGAAGTCTAGCATTATGCATTCCATCATTATAAAAGTGGATATTGATATTGCATGTGATTATTCGACTAGTAGAGTGTCCATTTGAATATGTAAATAGCATTATTTTATTTTATCTTTTCCATTTTATGAGGAATTTTAAGTTTAAAAGGCTTTTGTTTTAGTCTTATACATTTCCTTAAATGTTTATACTTATTCATGAAAGATTCCGCTATATTGTTATCCCTGTTGAGCATCTGAACTCACCCCTTTCTATGTTTTAATTTTCCAAGGATTACAAGAAGTGTATTATGATTGATAAGCAGGGTCAATCTAGGGGATTAATAGTGTTAACAAAGGATCATTTATGTTGTGTTTTATTTTCTAATGTGTAATGTAATGTTCATGTATGTAGTCTATTTTCCAAGACTGCTAAATTGGTCGGTCTTTTGGGACATTATTCCTTGTAATCATGCCAATGTACTAAAATAACGCACCAACTCTGGTTTTCTCAGGTCGGGGCAATACAGTTAGTAATAGAGGAAGTTTAGAAATAACCTTGGAAACTAGATTTAGAAAAACTCTGATTAGATAACAGTACCCTAAGATAGACTTTGAGAATTATTATAGAAGAACTTCCTAGCACTAGTAGAATACTAACCTATACCAACGGTTCCAAACCATTGGTATAGGCCTCCAAACCGTTGGTATAGCCTATACCAACGGTTTGGAGAACCGTTGCGAAGTAAGCCGTTGGGATAGGTCTATACCAACGGTTTTGGGAAAACCGTTGGTATAGACCTATCCCAACGGTTTTCAAAACCGTTGGTATAAGTAATATGAAAATCTATTCCAACGGTTATAAAACCGATGGTATATGTATTTCAAAAAAATACATGTGGTGGGATTTGATCCCACAACCCCCCGTTTATAATTAAACGCCTTAACCACTAACCTAACATAACTTTTATAAACATAACTTCATAAATATATATATGTATTATCATAATTATTTAAAATTTATATTTATATAATGTTCTCGGGTAGTAGACCTGGAAGAAATCAAAGAATCTATCCCAACGGTTCTCAAAACCGTTGGGATAGGTGATAATTTCCAGGGGTGAATGCTGGAATTTGGGCTGAGTTTTCCCAACGGTTCTCCCAAACCGTTGGGAAAGGGGGGGTCTTTCCCAACGGTTTGGTAGAACCCTTGGGAAAGGTTTGTTTTGAGGGGGTCTTTCCCAACGGTTCTCCCAAACCGTTGGGAAAGGGGGGGTCTTTCCCAAGGGTTCTCCCAAACCGTTGGGAAAGGGGGGGGGGTCTTTCCCAACGGTTTGGGAGAACCGTTGGGAAAGGGGTGTTTTGAGGGGGTCTTTCCCAACGGTTCTCCCAAACTGTTGGGAAAGGGAGGGTCTTTCCCAACGGTTTGGGAGAACCGTTGGTAAAGGGGTGTTTTGAGGGGGTCTTTCCCTACGGTTCTCCCAAACCGTTGGGAAAGGGGGGGGGGGTCTTTCCCAACGGTTTGGGAGAACCGTTGGGAAAGGGTGTATATAAGTGTTGGGAAAGATCCGATTTCGAGTAGTGTAGAATTCTGGTACTATAGATATTTTGTGAGTTTTCCATGCAATACATCCCTGTTTGGATATGAGCAGGTAGAGGCAGCTCTGGAACAAATGTACCAAGAGGTAAAACCTGAAAATATCGCTTTGAGCTAGACTCAAATGGTAACTGGTGTATGAAAATGGGTCTTGCTGCACTCTTGGTTACGACACTCCCAAGGGATATGCTTAGGATAATTCTCATTTTCTATACAAACCACTATGAAGGGTTTATGAGTATATACTTCCTCAAAGAAAACATTTTTATGATTATGGATTATATCCATGAACTGTTCAATTTATGTTAATTCTTTTACAAGTTTGGAATTATGCATTGCGATTCATAAACTAACCTAGTGTATGCCATTGTTTACAAATGGTGCCCAGTAGATGGAATGAGACCTCTAGCAATATGAAAGATCCAAAGAGTAAGAAGGATCATATCTTTCATGGTATTAAGACAACATTAAGAAAGTAAATAGTCTCCCGCGTATTATCATAATATAAAGAAGTAGTATCTTGTGTTAATAAGATAAGTAAATAATGTTATGAGTCCTATAGCTTTCAAGGGAATCTAGAGAAGAAAATAATTGTGCAGAGAAAGATGAATAAAGATAATAAGGGAAAGAAGGATTTTCCCATATGTGATAACTGTGGAAAGAATCACCTTGGTAAATGGTTGAAGGGAATGGGAGTTTGTTATAAGTGTGGAGAAAAAGGACACCAAGTATGTGATTGTAAGGGTGAGAAAAAGGTTTCAAATGTACAATTCTTCGTCTGCAAGGAGTTGGGACACTATTCGAATCAATGTCCAAATCATCAAAGTATACCCAAATGCTGTTATTGGATAATAATCAAGTTATGATACTACCAAAGATGAAGAGGAATGATTAAGAGTTCTTATGTTTTTATTAAAGTATTGTGTCATGTGAGTATTTTATTAATGATGTACATGTCATAAGAATTATATAGTATATAAGGATTGTACTGCAGTATTATTTCATTAAGGACTTGAGATTGTGTGGAACCAAGAAAAGTGACTCAATGGAAAGTTAAACTTTTTGGAAAATACATGGTTGAAGGAAAGACAAAACTTTAATATGGTCATGATTATTGATTTTTGAATAAGATATGATTGATTTGGATAAATTATATTGGATATTATTGACATCCTTGGAAATGTTTAGTGGTTTGTTTATTCCATCATTGTTGGAGTTTACAACATTTTTGGGTATAAGGAGTATATCCAGTATTCTATAAGGAATAAGGGAAAATGAATGTAACCAATATGGTTATATGATAATTCATGGTGTTACCGTGTTTTAAAAGAATACATGATGAAGGTATTCACATTTTATTACGTGGGAAAAAGGATCTTCACCATGTTTACCTTATAAATTTTGGACTGTGAGTTTGGACAGAAGTATTTTGGATAAATCTAAAGTTTGGAATCGGTTAAGTTTGAAATTGGATACTATTGTTAAGGATAAATTATTTCTTGAGATTATTTTTGTATTGTTATAAAAAGGACAACCCGGAGGTCGGGTGACAACCTGTCGCGTCCGGCAAGGCCGTTAGACTTGAACTCGCAACCAAAGGGCGATAAGGGTGGATCACCTACCACTGGCCTATGTGATGTCCTAGTTTGTATAATGTAGTTTTTTTAAATAGTTTTAAAAATTAATATAAATTAATTTTTTTTAACCCTATACGATTAAAATAAATAGAATATTTTTGAATTCTATTACCTTTTGGAGTGAAAGATGAGTTTGTGGTAGGAATTAGTTGAAGGATGAAACTCTACTTGTCAAGTATATATATATATATATATATATATATATATTCCCTCTTATTATATGAATAAATTAATTCTTAAACTTTAGTAAAGGGATCTTAAAACCAAAAATGTGTTATCCTAATACCATATTTTTTTAACCGATGATATTTTACAACATCTTAGATTGATCGCTTTGAGGCCCTCAATTTTACACTTGTTTGTGATTGATGACCTCAATAACTCCCTACAAATATTTAAAGTTTTCCTCAAATTATGTGTCTCTAATTTTCACCAATTTTCTCCTAATCAAGATCATAATTTGGTTGTGACTTTTTCATTTCTCTTTCCCTCTTATTAAGACTAAATTTTATTAACCTAATTTCTGATGTGGGATTTCCAAAAAGGTATTTTTCTATTTTTAACCATTTATTTTTGAAGAACAATTTCAAATTGTGAGGACTAAATTTATTGAAGGAGGTTAGAATGTAACACCCCAAGATTTCATAGTACATTATCTCATTAAAGTAATTCAATAGCTTGCACTACACGCAACACCGAGTTCGAGCGCACCACAACTTACTAAACTACTCGTTCAAAAAGGTGTTATGAATAGTATTAACTTAATTTTGAATATTATATACTCTATATAATTTTAACATCCATATTATGTGTTTTAAAGACATAATATAAGAACAAATTCATTTTTTTCAGATAAAATAAGTATTTTTCAAAAAAATGCAATTTTACCACCTTTTAATGGTGAATCCTTTTTAAAACCAATATCTGACACTTTTATATATTAAATTTAACGAAATTAAATTCTTCTTTATAATCGGGACTTAAAATTTTAGTTTGGATAAATTTTTGGTACTTTTCTAATAACTTTCATATTTTGATGAATAGTGAAAAATACTATGTTTTAATTAAAAACATATTTTTTAATCGAAATAATTTATTGTGATAAATTATGAATTTGAAAGGTTTTGAAGTATAATTAGATTATATTTTTATCATTTAATACAATGTTGGTCATTATAAGTAATTTCACAGTTAAATTTTACATAAACACATGTCAATCTTTTGATAGTTTTTACTTTTTAAAAAACCTGGTTTTTGGTTTTGACAACGGGAATTAATTTTGAATTAATAAATAAAAACTTATATGTTTTTAATTTGGAAAAATAGACTTCATTTTTTAATTCAGTATATCAAAATTAGCTTAGGGTAAATTTTTGGTATTTTTCTGAAAACTTTCAATTTTTGATGAATAGTGGGAAACATTTCGTTGTTGATTAAAACTGACTTTTTATTTAAATAATTAGTTATTTTATTTTAATTTATTTTAGGTCAAAATATATACATAATACTTATATATTTTCAATGTAATTAATTGGAGTCATTTTATAATAAGTTTAGATATATAAAATTTTATCGAACATTTTACCCTCTTTTACACACCTCCTAGAAGCATTTGCAAATTTGAATAAAACATAATTTTCTACTTCTGTGAGTTTAATTTCAAAAATCCAAGAGAAACTGTTGATATCAGTAAGTAAAATTTGTTTCAATAAGATTAAAATATTTTTTGGTGAATATTAACTTTTTACTTTTATTTACCATGGTTAAAAGTAAATAGGTAATTAAGGGTAAAAATGATAGTATTATTACACTAACACATGTCCTAATTCTATTGGATATGTATAATTCGACCAGAAACAACCTTAGTAATAAAATATTACTCTCTTTGGTCCACTTTTATTAGATTAGGACATTTATTATTATTTTATTTAAAGAAGATTTAAAAGAGTTAAATTCAAAGTTTTATAACTAAACCATTTTTAATATAGGGTTATACATAATATAAATTAGACTATAAATATTAATTATAAATATAAAAGTATTTCATACATAATTATATTTTATTTATAATTTTTAGTCGTTAAATAATTTAATTTATTTATGACACAATGATGACGCAGTAATTACCTTAATAATAAAATATTATAATAATTCATATTATAAATATCCAAATAAATGTAATTTGAGGCTTTTGATGAATTCCACTAATTTTATAGGTTAATATGACATGTTATGATTGAACATATGAATTTATTTCTATGTAATAATGTTTTTAGGATTTTAACAAAAAACATTTAATAAATAATGTCAAAATTGACATAATTTAGTTTTTAAAACAAATACTATATTATTGGTTGATATAATATTCATAAAAATATAAGTTTCATCCAAAGGTCCTTAATAATATTATATATGTCATTAATTAACCTATTGGGGTTCTCTTGGAAGTTTATAGTAAGTTTATTAACCAGATAATATAAAAATACGAAGAGACATGGTAAATGTCAAACTATTTAACTAGGAGTAAAATCTAAAAGATAAGGTTAATATGATGACCTAAACCTGTCTAGAACCTATTGGTTGACAGGTTTTTGACCCATCCTCACCGTATCCTTTAAATAATTCTTTTTTTAGCCATTAGAAACTAAAAATGATTTTATTATGAAATAATATTTCAAGCTTTTCCTAAAGTGACCCTCACCTCTCTTATAAAAGGCTACTTCCCCTTCTCTTAATTTCACACCTAAAAAGCCTTTTGGATCAGCCAAACTCTACTCAAATATCCTCTTAACTTTCCCCCCTTCATCCTACAGTCATTACTTAGCTCATAAAGACAACCTATGGAGCCCTTTTGATCAAATCAAAAGGAAGAACCCGAAGAAGAGGTAAATATTTCATCACATCTTTCAAGTTATTTTCTTCTTCCACTTCATCTTTCATTGTTGTTTTCATTCTAAAATAATAACTCCAGTATCTTCTATATACTTTGATGTTATTATAAAAATGGTGCAACCATATTCATTATTCTATCCATCCTATAAATGACAAAGTCACCATACGTGCGTACGTACGGATTATCGTCTCCACGTCATGGTGTAGTTTGTTATTCAAACACTTCATTATTTGGATGGGTATAATAATGATTATAACTGATGTAAATAATAAATATAACATGTCAATGGTTCTTTATATATGATATACCATCCAATTACATACGATCTCTCCATCAATATAATGATATTTTCACTCGTGTGTACGTACGGATTACTGTCTCCACGACACGATGAGATTCATTTCCACGTTCAACATTCAACGATGATTATAAAATATATATCATTAATAAGTATGTAATATATTACATAATAATGATATTGTATATATATATATATGTACTTACATATATCTTATTCATTTAGTTCTGTTCAATACGATATGAAAACAGAAATAGCGTTTATGCATACGTACGGCCTACCGTCTCCATAAACAGTGTTTTCCATTTCATATATATACGTATATTATACATATTTATATTCTAAATATATATTATATATAAATCATTTTTTATATTCTTTAAGTATTTAAATCACGATCTAAGTGATTCAATCAAGAGTAACAAGTTAAAACACGTATGATAAAGAAAGCGATTATTACCCGAAATGTTAATTTAACATGGAAATTATTATTAAATGGATAGTATAAAGTCATAAATGAATCGTGTATAATATCATAAATATTAATATCATTTGTAACGTCCCAGACCCGGGTTCCATGCAACGGGTGCCCCGATCCCGGTTCTCCACGTGACCTCAAGCGCATTTCCCCAAACGCCAGAGGCTACCGACTAGCAACAAGGGCCCATGTCTGATAGTGGGGAAACTATGCCCTCATTTGTCAAAGTGTAGCATAACGGAAAATAAATAAAACATACAATGACAGCGGAAGCAGTAAACATACACAACATAAATAAACTACAGCAGTGGATACAACCAACAGTATATAAATGATGATGCTATATGTTTCAAGTTCTGAGAAAATAGCCAGAACATGTTATACATCAATACAGTACAGCAGAAAGGAGAGTACAGCAAAGCAAAGCAAACAGATGGCAGCGGCATCGCGAGCCTAGGCTCAGTCCCATGCTCTCCTACTCCTCAGCAACAGTCAATTACCTGTATAGGGACTCTTTCCTCTATTTATACCTGCAGAAATGTAATCTGTTTGGGCCGAAAAGCATGACCCAAACAGGGTGTGAGAAAGATATCTCAGTAGGTACCCACCAAAAGCCTGTGCCCAACTGCGTGTTAACATGCAACAATAGTGTGTAGTGGTAAAATGCAATAAAGTAAGCAGTACTCAAAAGTCACTAATTACCAGTTATATTTCCATTTTATTATTCATTTAAACCATTAAATATAGGAAATCACCACAGTGCATTTCTAGTAAAAAACTAGTGTCCTTAGACACGTAAACTCCTACCCTTGGGTAACGATTATCCAACACAAGAATCTTCCCTCGGGAATAACAGAATTTTGCCCTCAGGTGTAGGTAGTGTCGCCCACAGGCACAGAATCAGCTTCCCACAGGCACGGAAGAAGTTGCCCTCAGACCGAAATAACTACTGCCCACAGTCTAAATAGTGCAGTGCCCACAGGCTAATCACAACAATTCCCTCAGGCTAAACAGGTAACCGGGCCATTCCCAACATATCAAAATGCAGTAAACAAGCAATTCCCCTCAAGGAAATTCTACAATCACTACATTTAAGGCATGCCCTTGGGTATCCTGGCCAAACGGCTAAACAGTGAAACACACCCCCAGGGTGGTTCCGGATCCAAGAAACGATCCCAACCAGCATTTTATTATCACAATTAAATACCTAATCAATTCTAGGCATTAAATATAGCAACAGCCTCAGCCACACGACACCCCAACATGGGTTCGTGGCACAAAAACGCACAAAACGCACGATAGTTGGAAAAAATTAACACTAAGCCACCTACCTTATACGCCAATGAACGTTATACCCGAACGCCGACTCCATAAATGCCCAAGAACAGCATAGATCTAACGAAGAACAAAACCCATTCAAACGTAAATAACTTACGTTAGGGAAAGAATTGGTAAGAATGGTAACAGGAGAGGAGAGTGCTTACCCGTGTGGTTCCAACGAAATCGTCCAAAGCCGAAATGGATTCCAGACAAACACCCGGTGGATCTTCAAAGATCTGGCCTCCTCCTTTGGCTCCAAAATGGTTTAAGAGACTCCTCTGCCAAATGAGGAGGCTACTGCCTGTTTTAAGCCGAAAAAACAAAGTACACAGCGTGTACTTCTGAGTACACGATGTGTACTTCTTTAATTTAACTGTTCATTTGGTGGCACCACCACACTGTTCATCCGTCGACATGAGTACACGACATGTACTCTCGAGTACATGGCATGTACTGTCGCCTAGCTGGCGACGACGCCACCGCCTTACTGTTTAAGCCAACGGACTGGATACACGGCGTGTAAGGTATCACTACACGGCGTGTAGTCGGTTCCTACACCCCTCGTCGCTGACATGGATACACGCCCCGTGTACTCATCCCAACACGGCCAAAAGTACATGGCATGTAGTTCCAAAATTTAGGATTTTTCCCCATTTTCCATATTTTCTCAAAAACACTTAAGGAAAAGGGAAAAAGAAGAAGCTTGTACCTCAAAAATAGGAACCGGGTTCTTACAAACTTCCCCCCTTATAGCAATTCATCCCCGAATTGCCCTTCCCAAGGTGGAGAAGAATAAGCTTAGAACAGCTCTGGCCACTGAGCACGTACGTCGGCCTCCCGCTCCTAGGTCTCGTCCTGCACTCGGCCATGCTTCCATAGCACCCGTACGAGAGGAACTGACCATCCTCGGAGAACCTCCATGCTCCTGTCTACGATACGGATCAGATGCTACTCAAAGGACGCATCCTACTGAAGCTCAACCTCCTCTGGCTGAAAGGTGTGATATGGGTCTGAATGATAGCGACGCAACTGAGACACATAGAAGATGTCGTGCATGGCTCAGTACCGCTGCAGTAACTGCAACTGATAGGCAACCAGCCAGACTCTCTCCAGAATCTCGAATGGTCCCACATACCTCAGTGAAAGCTTACCCTGTCTCCTGATCTGCTTGTGTCCCAGCCTCGGTGAAACACGCAAGAAAACCTGATCCTGACCACGAACTCCAAAGGTCGTCTGCAGCGATCAGCATAAGACTTCTGATGAGACTGTGCAGTAGCCATCCGCTTCCGAATCAACTGGACCTGCTCAGATGTCTCCTACATGAGCTGTGGCCCCAGTAAAGCTGCCTCACCTGCCTCTAACCAGCACAAAGGTGATCGGCATGGCCTACCATATAAAGCCTCATATGGTGCCATCTCAATAGTCGCCTGAAATCTATTGTTATAGGAAAACTCGACTAAGGGTATATGCTTCTCCCAAGAGCCCCCAAAGTCTAGGACGCATGCGCTCATCATGTCCTCTAGCACCTGTATTGTACGCTCTGACTGGCCATCTGTCTGAGGGTGGTATGCAGTGCTCAGAAGCACCTGAGTACCCAGTGCCCTATGAAAACTCTTCTAGAAACGAGATGTAAAGCAGGCGTCCCTATCAGAAACGATAGAACGAGGGACCCCATGAAGACGTACGATTTCTCGGATGTATAGCATTCTGAGCTCGTCAACACTGAAGGTCTCCTTGAC
Source organism: Viscum album (assembly GCA_963277665.1). Lineage (NCBI taxonomy): Eukaryota > Viridiplantae > Streptophyta > Magnoliopsida > Santalales > Viscaceae > Viscum > Viscum album. Next base: position 372,608,042 of record OY728135.1, on the reverse strand, counting down.
CGGCAAGAAGTGAGCTACCTTCGTGAGTCTGTCCACAACAACCCACATGGAATCATTTCCTCTAGGTGACCTCGGTAACCCAGTCACGAAATCCATCGCGACATCATCCCATTTCCACTCTGGAATGGGTAACTACTGTAACAGCCCAGTTGGTCTCTGATGCTCTGCCTTCACCTACTGACAGGTGGAACATCTTGTAACGAACCCAGCTACATCTCTCTTCATATCCGGCCACCAGTACTGACGTCTCATGTCACGGTACATCTTGGTAACCCCGGGATGAACTGCCCATGTTGAAGCATGAAACTACCGCATCATCTCCTCGCGTATATCCCCTGGAACCCATACTCGTCCATGGAAACGCAAAACCTCATCATCGCCTATCGTACAACCAGGAGGAGGGTCCTCACTTTCCACCGAATCCCGTAGAACTAGGCCTTCTGAATCCGATAGTTGTCTCATCCTCACTCTGTCCAGGAGGGTAGATGTCACAACTAAAGAGGAAAGACAAGTCTACCCCTGACTATCATGCACCTCCAGATGCATCTCAGAGAACAAATCCATAAGCTCCCACTCACCATTGTCCTCCTGCACTACATGTATCTGAGTCTTCCTGCTCAGTGCATCAGCTACTACATTACCTTTACCAGGTGTGTAGGCAAGCTCAAAATCGAAGGACTGTAGGTACTCAACCCACCTTCTCTGCCTCAGAGTTAGGTCACGCACAGTAAAGATATACCTGGGGCTTTTGTGGTCAGTGAAAACCACAAAATTCTCTCCCAACAGATAATGTCTCCAACAGTGCAATGCATGCACAATTGCATCCAACTCGAGATCATGCGTTGGGAAATTCCTCTCATGTGGCCTCAACTGCCGAGCCCTGTACGCAACAACTCGGTCGCCCTGCATCAACACTGCTCCCAGCCCAATCCCTGATGCATCACAGTAAACTATATAGCTCTTCCCCTACTCTGGGAGTATCAGGATTGGTGCTGATGTCAACCTTCCCTTCAGGTCCTGAAAAGTTGTCTCGCAAGCTTCTGACCAAACGAACTTCACACCCTTCTTAGTCAGACCTGTCAATGGTACTGCTAAGCGGGAGAAGTCTTGTATGAAGCGTCTGTAGTAACCAGCAATCCCTAGGAAACTCTGTATCTCAAACACATTCTTAGGATGCTCCTAGGAAACTACTAATCTCACCTTCTCTGGGTCTACTGCAACTCCTGCCTCTGAGATAATGTGACCTAGGAAGTGAATCTGGTCCATCCAAAAGTGGCACTTTGAGAGCTTAGAATATAGCCGATGCTCTCTCAGTGTACTCAATACGATCTCAAGATGGGTGGCAAGGTCGTGTTGAGTGTGAGAGTACACCAAGATGTCGTCCACGAATACTACCACAAATGAATCAAGATACGGATGGAACACACGATTCATCAGATCCATGAAAACTGTTGGCGCGTTCGTCAGTCCGAACGGCATAACTGTATACTCATATAGACCATACCTACTCCTGAAAGCTGTGAGAGGTATATCAGATGGTCTAACATGCAGCTGATGATATCCAGATCTCAAGTCAATCTTTGAGAACACTCATGCTCTATGAAGATAATCAAACAGATCATCTATCCTCGGAAAGGGATATCGGTTCTTAACCGTCAACTGGTTCAGCTTCCGATAATCCATGCAAAGTCTGAGGGTACCATCCGCCTTCTTCACAAAAAAGGACCAGAGAACCCCAAGGAGAAGTACTAGGTCGAATAAAGACCTTTGCTTGTAACTCCTATAACTACCTCTTGAGCTTCTGCAAATCAGGCGTGGCCATCCTATAAGGAGGAATGGACACCGGTGCTGCTCCTGGCACTAGCTCAATAGGGAAATCCACCTCACGCACCGGAGGTAGACCTGAAAAGTTGTCCGGGAAGACATCCCTGAAACGATCAACATCCGGGGGGAAGTCCGTCTGACAAGTCCCATGATCATCCAGATACAAGCTCGCTATCTGGGTTGTGACTCCACCTCACCCATGATGCTCTGGTCCATCTCGACTCGCCTGAACATCCCATTCGCCCTTGTATAGAAACTCTCTTCCCTATGGTGACGTGAAACTCACCCTGCGACGATAGCAGTCTACAAAGGCTCTAAAGGGAACCAACCAGTCCATCCTGATAATGACGTCATAGCTCGTCATCTCCAAGACATAGAGGTCCCAAAGGAAATGACACCCACCAACCTCAAGGGGGCACTCCTTGCACTGACACACACCAGCCATCCTAGTCCCCAATGGAGTGTCTAGCATCAAGATATCAGAAGAAGTAGAAACACAGAGCCCAAGACTCTCCAAAACGGGTTCAGATATGAAACTATGTGTAGCACCCATATCGAAAAGTACTGAAGATAAGACAGAAGCTACTAGAATAGTACCTCTGACTATAGAAGGTCTGGGATCCTGCTCCTGCTAGGTCTGTTGCACTGCATATGTCTGCCCAGTGCCGCAGCCCTGCAACACAACCTGGCTACCCTGAGCTGTCCCGCCCTGCTGCCTCTGAGATCCTGGTGTCTGGCTACCATGGACACGACCACCATCTCTGCCTGCACGCCCTGACACATTCCAGTTCCCTGACTGGTAAGAAGCCACTGGTCCTGCTCCCGCACGCGGAGTCTGTACAGAACCCCTCTCACCTTCCACTGGTATAAACGCCCTACAAAAGCGATGTAGATGACCCATATTTCCGCAAGATCGGCACTCTACTGGATTGCGTGGACACTACGGCCTCTTGTGCCCCTCTCTACCACAGTGGTGGCACCTGACCGGTCCACCTGAAGAAGTAGGCTGGCTGGTACTGCCGCCCTGAGAGAAGTCCATCTGTCTCTTCCTCTTGCCCGTAGAAATAGTACCAGTAACTGGTGCTGGACTGCCCAAGCCCACACCACTAGCTTCCCGTAGGTTCCTCTCTGTAATCAGTGTCTGGTTCACAATCATGTGTACAGTAGGTAACCTGAAAACATTTACCAGCGCTCGGATGTCATACCAAAGACCATCCTCAAAACGTCAGGCTCTCAACGTCTCATCACCCACCAGCATGGGTGGAAAGCGCTGAAGCTCCGTAAAATGAGCAGAATAGTCCATCACTGACATAGCGCCCTGCTGCAGATTCATGAACTCTCGAGCTTTATCTGCCCTCAGTGTCTCTGGAAAGAAGAAGTCATAGAAGACTGCCTGAAAATCTTCCCACGCCATGTCCCTGTGATGCTCTGACTGGGTGGTAACATCCCACCACATCTTGGCGGAATCACACAGCATATATGTCACGAGCTTGACCCTCCATCCTGGAGGCGTCTCAAGATGCTCGAAAATAGTCTGCATCAACCCCAACCAAGACTCTGCAGCATGTGGTCCTCCATCCCCTGAAAACATAGGCAGATGCTACTGCTGAAAGATACGCGTCAGCTCGGCCATAGATGTGGCAGCCTGCGGTTCTCCCTGAAAGGTCTGCATGAACCGCATAAACCCTTCACAGAACTGCGCCTCCACTCCTGTGTCCGGTATAGCAGCTGGCGCCACATCTGGCTCTACTGGAGGATCAATTGGTAGCCCATGGCCCACCATCTCCAGAGTATAATCATCGCCGCTCTCCTGGCGAACAACTCGCGATCGTCTAGGCGGCATGACTCTACAAGGTCAAAAGCACGCCTCCGATTCAAGATTATTAAGATCGAAAATCAAGGAACCACAAAGGAAATAAGAGGAAGAAAGCATTCAAAATTTTCAAATCAAGACTACACGGTGTGTACAATGACTACATGGTGTGTACTTGACTTCCCTTCCCCTGCCCGGGTCCTTCTACACGGCTAAGCCACACGGCTTCCGTTAAACAAAACTACATGGCGTGTATGATGTCTACACGGTGTGTACGGTGTTATTTCCCAATTTCCCGTGTCATCTGTGACATGGCTGACTACTCGGCTTAACATTACACAGTGTGTTATCCCCGCACACGGCATGTACACCACCCCATTTCCCAGCCACATGGCTAACTCCACACGGTCTGTCCTCGGACCAGACTACACGGCGTGTCCCACAGGTACACGGCATGTCTAGGGAGAGGTGACACCGACCCGTGTTGTTAGTTACACGGCCGAGTCCCCAGGTCACACTACACGGCGTGTTCATCATTGACACGGCGTGCTGTACAGGAGTTCACCGACCCGTGTTGTTAGTTACACGGACGGACTTCGGGTCACACTCTATGGCATGTACATAAACTACACGGCGTGTTTTACCCAAGCCTTTCCCTACCCCATGTCGTCGCCGACATGGTTTGTGACACGAGAAGAGACTACATGGCGTGTACTCAGGGTACACTGCGTGTACTCAAACATTTCATTTTTCTTCTCGAAAAGAAGAACACACACGGCGTGTATGAGGTCCTACACGGCGTGTATTCTGAGTTTTTCGGATAGTATGCCTCAAAAACTTCCTGGAACCCATAAAATACTAAAAATCAACACCTAAGTGTCAAATTACGATCTGTGAGGGCCCATACTCCCCAAGAATCAAAGTTTAACATCTTATCTGTGTTATAATCAATAAACAGTCAATGATCCACCAAATTCCGGTCAATGGGGGCCCATACTCCCCAAAAACCAAAGTTTGGCGTCCATTCTATAAACAAGATCAAACAAACATACCATATCACAAGGCAGGTATTTATCAAGTAGCTATCACAACAACATGATTTATTATCACAACAACTATCACAACAACATGAAAATTTCTAATGCACCTACATGGCATGGAAACTATGCATGACATGTGATATCTAGCATGTGCCTATATGATGCATGAGATGGCATACCCTCATCTCATCGGGTTGCAACTAAATAGAACACACAGATAAAATATAAACTGCACAATCTCAAATTGCATCACCCAATGGTGAAAACATATCAACTATAAATTGAAAAATCAATAAAATTGCAATCATGAGGTAAATTGGCTTTTCCCTGTACGCGGGTTAGCTATGCCCAGGCACAGCGTATTACCAACTATTGTTCGTCCTATCCCTGACTACGGATCCAAATAGTAAGTCAATGAAAAGAAACCCCTTTGATACCACTTTGTAACGTCCCGGACTCGGGTGCCACGCAACGGGTGCCCCGAGCCCGGTTCGCCACGTGACCTCAAGCACATTTCCCCAAACACCAGAGGCTGCCGACTAGAAGCGAGGGCCCAGGTCTGATAGTGGGGAAACTATGCCCTCATTTGTCAAAGTGTAGCGCAGCGGAATATAAATAAAACATACAACGACATCGAAAGCAGTAAACATATACAATATAAATAAACTACGGCAGTGGATACAACCAACAGTATATAAATGATGATGATACATGTTTCAAGTTCTAAGAAAATAGCCAGAAAATGTTATACATCAATACAGTACAGCAGAAAGGAGAGTACAGCAAAGCAAAGCAAACAACTGGCAGCGGCATCGCGAGCCTAGGCTCGGTCCCATGCCCTCCTACTCCTCGGCAACAGTCAAGTACATGTATATGGACTCTTTCCCCTATCTATACCTGCAGAAACGTAATCTGTTTGGGCCAAAAAGCATGACCCAAACAGGGTGTGAGAAAGATATCTCAGTAGGCACCCACCAAAGGCATGTGCCCAACTGCGTGCTAACATGCAACAATAGTGTGCAGTGGTAAAATGAAATAAAGTAATCAGTACTCAAAAGTCACTAATTACCAGTTATATTTCCATTTTATTATTCATTTAAACCATTAAATATAAGAAATCACAACAGTGCATTTCTAGTAAACAACTAGTGTCCTCAAACACGTAAACTCCTACCCTCAGGTAACGAGTATCCAACACAAGAATCTTCCCTCAGGCATAACAGAGTTTTTCCCTCAGGCATAGGTAGTGTCTCCCACAGGCACAGAATCAGCTGCCCGCAGGCACGGAATAAGTTGCCCTCATGCCAAAATAACTACTACCCACAGGCTAAATAGTGTAGTGCCCACAGGCTAATCACAACAAATCCCTCAGGCTAAACAGGTAACCGGGCCATGCCCAACATATCAAAATGAAGTAAACAATCAACTCCCCTCAAGGAAATTCCACAATCACTACATTTAAGGCATACCCTCAGGTATCCTAGCCAAACGGCTAAACAGTGAAACACACCCCCTGGGTGGTTCCGGATCCAAGAAACGGTCCCAACCAGCATTTTATTATCACAATTAAATACATAATCAATTCAAGGCATTAAATATAGCAACGTCCTCAACCACACGAAACCCCAACATGGGTTCGTGGCACAAAAATGCACAAAACGTAAGACAGTTGGAAAAAATTAACACCAAGCCACCTAGCTTATATGCCAACGAACGTTATACCCGAACGCCGACTCCAGAAACGCCCAAGAACGGCATAGATCTGACGAAGAACAAAACCCATTCAAACGTAAATAACTTACATTAGGTAAAGAATTGGTAAGAAAGGTACCAGGAGAGGAGAGAGCTTACCCGTGCGGTTCCAACGAAATCGTCCGAAGTCGAAACGGATTCCAGAAAAACGCCCGGTGGATCTTCAAAGATCTGGCCTCCTCCTTTGGCTCCAAAACGGTTCAAGAGTCTCCTCTGCCAAATGAGGAGGCTACTGCCTGTTTTAATCCAAGATAATAAAGTACACGGTGTGTACTTCTGAGTACACGGCGTGTACTTATTTCATTTAACTGTTCATTTGGTGGCACTGCCACACTGTTCATCCGTTGACATGAGTACACGACATGTACTCTCGAGTACACAGCGTGTACTGTTGCCCAGCTGGCGGTGACGCCACCGCCTTACTGTTTAAGCCTACCGACTAGCTACACGGCATGTAAGGTACCACTACACGACATGTAGTCGGTTCCTACACCCCTCGTCACCGACATGGCTACACGCCCCGTGTACTCATCCCAACACGGCCAAAAGTACATGGTGTGTGGAAAAAGTACACGGCCTGTAGTTCCAAAATTTAGGATTTTTCCCCATTTTCCATATTTTCTCAAAAAAACTTAAGGAAAAGGGAAAAAGAAGAAGCTCGTACCTCAAAAATAGTAACCGGGTTCTTACATCGTTCTGGTATAATTTAATAACATACTACAGTCTTTATACAGGAGGTTAAACATACCCTCAACTAAAGGAAAGTGCAATGTAAGGGTTAATTTCACAATCTCTTTATTATCTGAGGTTATTTTTACGTAAGTATATACTGGGACATATTTATTATCCATGTTCATGTTTCATGAAAGAGTTTTCAAAGGGATTCTTTTAAGGGAAGTTTTTACTAAAAAATCATTTTAAATGTTTTAAATATTTATTCTTCTAAATCGTTCTCATTAATGTCCATATTTTCAAAATGGTTTTTAAGGATTTATCTATATGGACATTAATGTTTTTCAAATGTTAATTCCTTTAAAAAGTTTCAAAGTGGTATGGGACACTTTGATTCAAAAATGTCTTTAAATGTCTTCCTTTCTAAATTGTGTGACTTTTAAATGTTTTCATAAAAAATTGATATTTCTCTCAAGGAGTTTTACAAATCATTTTCATCTATGTCAACATCCTTTTATGGATTTTAATACTTGTTTGAAGTTGATTTATTATGATACAAATCTTCCATATTGTATTGAATTTTTTGTGATATATTTGACTGTGGATGTGTTATTTTTATACCATTTATGGTTTATGGATAAAGTATTCACATTTCATATTCTAGTTTTAATATGAATGTTTATGTTATGTTTAAACCTTTTCATATGAGGAATGCATTGGACTTAATAAGTGATGGGTGAATCCTGTTATAGCTCCTCGATGCATCGGTAGGTCTCATGAGACAAAATAGTGTCTTAGAAAAAGGCCTTGACAAAATCTTATTTGTAGTCTTGGCACAAGGCCTTGACTATGTGGTTATGAAGTCTGGAATTATGCATTCCATCATTATGAAAGTGGATATTGATATTGCATGTGATTATTCGACTAGAAGAATATACATGTGGATAAGTAAATGGAATTATTTTATTGTATCTTTTCCATTTAATACTGAAGTTTTAGGTTTAAAATACTTTTGTTTTGGTCTTATACATTGCCTTAAATGTTTATGCTTATTTATGAAAGTTTCTGCTATATTGTTATCCTTACTGAGCATCTGAACTCACCCCTTTATATGTTTTAATTTTCCCAAGATTCCAAGAAGTGTATTATGATTGATAAACAGGGTTAAGCTAGGGTATTAATAGTATTCTCAAAGGATCATTTATGTTTTGTTTTATTTTCTAATGTGTAATGTAACATTCATGTATGTAATAAATTTTCCAAGACTGCTAAATTGATCAGTCTTTCGGGACTTGATTCCTTGCAATCATGGAAATGTATTAAAATAATACACCAAGTCTGGGTTTTTGGGGTTGGGGCGTTTCAGTTCATATCAAAGGAAGTTTAGAAATAACCTTGTAAACTAGATTTAGAAAAAATCTGATTAGAGAACACTACCCTAAGATAAACTTTGAGAATTAGTATAGAAGAACTTCCTAGAATTGTAGTACTGTAGAGATTTTGTGAGTTTTCCAAGCAATCCATCCCTGTCTGGATACGAGCAGGTAGAGGTAGCTCTGGTATAGATGTACCTAGGGGTAAAACCCAAAAACACCGTTTTGAGCTAGACTTGAACGGGAACTAGTGCACGACAACAGGCCTTGCTGCACTCTTGGTTACGACACTCCTGGGGGATATGCTTAGGATAATTCTAGTTTTCTTTACAAACCACTATGAAAGGTTTATGAGTATATACTTCCTCATAGAAAACATTTTTATGATTATGGATTATATCCATAAACTATTCAATTTATTTTAACTTTTTTACAAGTTTGGAATTATGCATTATGATTCATAAACTAACCTAGTGTATGCCATTTTTTAAAAATGGCACCTAGTAGATGGAATGAGACATCCAGCAATACGCATGATCGAAAGAGTAAGAAGGATCATATCTTTCATGGTATTAAGCCAACATTTAGAAAGGAAATAGTCTCCCATGTATTATCATCATATGAAGAAATAGTATCATGTGTTAATAAGATAAGTAAACAATTTTCTGAGTCCTATGGATTTGAAAGGAAGCCAGAGAAAAAAGGATTGTAGAGATAAAGATGTATAAAGGGAATAAGAGAAAGAAGGATTTTTTTCATATGTGATAACTGTGGAAAGAATCACTTTGGTAAATTCTTGAAGGGAATGTGAGTTTGTTATAAGTATGGAGAAAAAGGACACCAAGTACGTGATTTCAAGGGTGAGAAAAAGGTTTCAAATGTACAATGCTTAATCTGGAAGGAGTTGGGACACTATGCGAATCAATGTCCAAATCATCAGAGTATACCCCAAATGCTATTATTGGATAGTAATCAAGTTATGATACTACCAAAGATGAAGAGGAAGGATTAAGAGTTCTTATGTTGTTATTAAATAATTGTGTCATTTAAGTATTGTATTAATTATGTACATGTTATAATAATTATAAAGTATATAAGGATTGTACTGCTGTACTATTTCATTAAGGACTTGATATTGTGTGGAACCAAGAAAAGTGACTCAATGGAAAGTTAAACTTTTTGGAAAATACATGGTTGAAGGAAAGTCAAAATTTAATATGGTCATAATACCGATGTATTGATTTTGGAATAAGTGATGATTGATTTTCATAAATTATATTAGATATTATTGACATCCTTGGAACTGGTTAATGGTTTGTTTATTCCATCATTGTTTGAGTTTACAACATTTTTGGATGTTAGAAGTATATCCAGTATTCTCTAAGGAATAAGGGAGCATGAATGTAACCAATATGGTTATATGATAATTCAGGGTGTCACCGTGTTTTAAAAGAATACATGATGAAGGTATTCACATGTTATTATGTGGAAAAAAGGGTCTTCATTGTGTTTCCTTATAAATTTTGGAATGTGAGTTTGGACAGAAGTATTTTGGATAAGTATAAAGGTTGGAATCGATTAAGTTTGAAATTGGATACTATTATTAAGGATAAATCATTTCTTGATATTATTTTTGAATTGTCATAAAAAGGACAACCCGTAGGTCGGGCGACAACTCATCGCGTCCGGAAAGGCCGCGAGACTTGAACCCACAACCGAAGGGCGACAAGGGTGGATCACCTACCACTGGCATATGTGATGTCCTGGTTTGTATAATATAGTTTTTTCTAAATATTGTGAAAAATGAATATAAATTCATTTTTTTTAACCCTATACGTTTAAAATAAATAGAATATTTTTGAATTCTATTATCTTTTGGAGTGAAAGATGTGTTTGTGGTAGGAATTAGTTGAAGGATGAAACTCTACTTGTCAAGTGTATATATATATATATATTTCCCACTTATTCTATGAATAAATTAATTCTAAAACTTTATAGAAGGGATCATAAACCAAAAATGTGTTATCCTAATACCATATGTTTTTTTTTTTGAATCGATGATATTTTACATCATCTTAGATTGATGGCTTTGAGGCCCTTGATTTTACACTTGTTTGTGACTGATAACCTCAATCACTGCCTATAAATATTTAAGTTTTTCCTCCAATTATGTGTCTCTAATTGCCACCAATTTTCTCCTAATCGAGATCATAATTTGTTGGTGACTTTTTCAGTTCTCTTTACCTCTTATTAAGACTAAATTTTATTATCCCAGTTTTCGATTAGGGTTTTCCACAAAGGTATTTTTTTTATTTTTAGCCATTTATTTTTGAAGAAAAATTTCAAATTTCAAGGAAGGAATTTATTGAAGGAGGGTAGAATGTAACACCCCAATATTTAATAGTACGTTATCTCATTAAAGTAATTCAATAGCTTGTGTTTCACGCAACACTGAGTTCGAGCGCACCACAACATACTAAACTAACAGTTCAAAAAGCGGTTATGAATAGTATTAACTGAATTTTGAATCTTATATACTCTATATAATATTAATAGCCATATTATGTGTTTCAAAGTCATAATTTGAGAATAATTTCATTTTTTTGGATAAAATAAGTATTTTTCAAAAAAATGCAATTTTACCACCTTTTAATGGAGAACCCTTTTTAAAACCAATATTTGACACTTTTATATATTCAATTTAATGGAATTAAATTCTTCTTTATAATAGGGACATAAAAATTTAGTTTGGATAAATTTTTGGTACTTTTCTGATAACTTTCATATTTTGATGGATAGTGAAAACACTATGTTTTAATTAAAAAAATCTTTTTTAATCGAAATAATTTATAGTGATAAATTATGAATTTGAATGGTTTTGAAGTAAAATTAGATTATATTTTTATCATTTAATACAATTTTAGTCATTATAAGTAATTTTACATTTAAATTTTACATAAACACATGTCAATCTTTTGATAGTTTTTACTTTTTAAAAAACCCGCTTTTTGGTTTTGACAACGGAAATTAATTTTAAATTAATAAATGAAAATTCTATGTTTTTAATTTGGTAAAATAGACTTAATTTTTTAATTCATAACATCAAATTATCTTAGGGTAAATTTTCGGTATTTTTCTGAAAACTTTCAATTTTTGATGAATAGTGAAAAAACATTGCGTTGTTGATTAAAACCGACTTTTTATTTAAATAATTTGTTATTTTATTTTAATTTATTTTAGGTCAAAATAGATACATAATACCTATATATTTTCAACATAATTAATTTGATTCATTTTATAATAAGTTTAGATATATAAAATTTTATCGAACATTTTACAGTCTTTTACCCACCTCCTATGAGCATTTGCAAATTTGAATAAAACCTAATTTTACCGCTTATGTGAGTTGAATTTCAAAAATCTGATAGAAATGGTTGATATCAGTAAGTAAATTTGGTTCAATAAGATGAAAATAATTTTTGGTGAATATTAACTTTTTTCTTTTCTTTACCACGGTTAAAAATAAATAGGGTAATTTAGGGTAAAAATGATATTATTATTAACTTAACACATGTCATAATTCTATTGGATAAGTATAATTCTACCAAAAACAACCTTATAAATAAAATATGATTCTATTTGGTCCACTTGGATTAGATTAGGACATTTATTATTTTTTTATTTAAAGAAGAGTTAAAAGAGTTAAATTCAAAGTTTAATAACTAAACCATTTTTAATATAGGGTTATACATAATATAAATTCGACTATAAATATTAATTATAAATATAAAATATTTCCTAAACAATTATTTTTTATTTATAATTTTTAGACGTTAAATAATTTAATTTATTTATGACACAATGATGACGTAGTAGTTACCTTAATAATGAAATATTAAAATAATTGATATTATAAATATCCAAATAAATGTAATTTGAGACTTTTGATGAATTCAACTAATTTAATAGGTTAATATGAAATTTTATGATTGAACATATGAATTTATTTTTAAGTAATAAAGTTTTTAGGACTTTAAAAAAATCATTTAATAAATAATGTCAAAATAGACATAATTGAGTTTTTAAAACAAATACATTATTATTGGTTGATATAATATTCCTAAAAATATAAGGTTCGTCCAAAGGGCCTTAATAATATTATTTATGTCATTAATGAACCTATTGGGGTTATCTTGGAAGTTTATAGTAAGTTTATTAACCATATAATATAAAAATACAAAGAGACATGGTAAATGCCAAACTATTTAACTAAGAGTAAAATCTAAAAGATAAGGTTAATATGATGACCTAAACCTGTCTAAAACCTATGGGTTGAGAGGTTTCCCACCCATACCCACCTTATCCTTTAAATAATTCATTTTTTATCCATTATAAACCAAAAATTATTTTATTATAAAATAATATTTCAAGCTTTTCCTAAAGTGACCCTCACCTCTCTTATAAAAGGTCACTTCCCCTTCTCTTAATTTCACACCTCCAAAGCCTTTTGTCTCGGCCAAAACTTGGCCAAATATCCTACCAACTTTACTCCCTTCATCCTAGAGGCCTTACTTGGGTTATAAAGCCTACCTGAGGAGCCCTTTTGATCAAATCAAAAGGAATAATCTGAAGAAGAGGTAAATAGTTCATCACCTATTTCAAGTTCTTTTCTTCTTCCACTTCCTCTTTCTTTGTTGTTTTCCATTATAAAATAATAAATCCAGTATATTCTATATAATATTATGTTATTATAAAAATTTTATAACCATATTCATTATTCTATCCATCCTATAATTGACAAAGTCACCATACGTGTGTACGTACGGATTATCGTCTCCACGTCGTGGTGTAGTTTGTTATTCAAACACTTCATTATTTGGATGCGTATAATAATGAGTATAACTGATATAAATAATAAATATAACATGTTAATGATTCTATATATATGATATACCATCAAATTACAAATGATCTTTCCATCAATATAATGATATTTTCACTCGTGCGTACGTACGGATTACCATCTCCACGACGAGATGAGATTCATTTCCACATTCACCATTCAACGATGATTATAAAATATATATCATTAATAAGTATGTAATATATTGCATAATAATGATACTGGATATATATATATATATATATATTTACTTACATATATCTTATTCATTTAGTTCCGTTCAATACGATATGAAAACGAAAACAGTGTTTATTCGTACGTACGGCCTACCATCTCCATAAACGGTGTTTTCCATTTCATATATATAAGTCTATTATACATATTTATATTCTAAATATATATGATATATAAATCATGTTTTATATTCTTAAAGTATTTAAATTATGATCTAAGTGATACAGTCAAGAGTAACAAGTTAAAACACATACGATAAAGAAAGCGATTATTACCCGAAATGTTAATTTAACATGGAAATTATTATTAAATGGATTGTATATAGTCATAAATGATTCATGTATGATATCATAAATATTAATATGGTTCTGTTATAATTTAATAACATACTATAGTCTTTATACAGGAGTTTAAACATACCCTTTACTAAAGTAAAGTGCAAGGTAAGGGTTAATTTCACAATATCTTTATTATCCGAGGTTGTTTTTACGTAAGTATATAATGGGAAATATTTATTATTCATGTCTCTATTTCATTAAATAGTTTTAAAAGGGATTATTTTAAGGTAAGTTTGTACTAAAACATCATTTTAAATGTTTTAAATATTTATTCTTCTAAATCATTCACATTAATGTCCATGTATTCAAAATGGTTTTTAAGGATTTATCTATATGGACATGAATGTTTTTAAAATGTTAATTACTTTAAAAGGTTTCAAAGTGGTATGGGAAAATTTGATTCAAAAATTTATTTAAATGACTTACTTTTTAAATTGTGTGACTTTTAAATGTTTTCATGAAAAGGGGATATTTCTCTCGAAGAGTTTTACAAATCATTTTCATCTATGTCCACATCCTTTGATTGATTTTAAACTTGTTTGAAGTTGATTTATTATGATACAAATCTTCCATATTGTGTTGAAGGTTTTGTGTTATGTTTGACTTTGGATGTATTATTTTTATATCATTCATGGTTTATGGATAAAGTATTGACATTTCGTAAGTTAGTTTTAATATGAATATTTATGTTATGTTTAAACCATTTTTATGGCATCCCGCCATTTTATAACAAAAACTTTCATTACATTACACAAATCTGAGGATCGTTAAGGTTTAGTGTCTTGGAAACAAGGATCATAATACATAAAAAAAAAACATAAAACATTCTTCTTAAACACTTGCAAGGCGTCTCCTTATGTTCATTCTAGGTTCATTACTGCATCTCATAACCTGGGGACATACATCAAAAGAAAGGGTGAGCAGAAGGCCCAGTAAGGGAAACAAGAGGAACATTTTACATGTGAACATGAGATACTTCAATAAGGACATGAAAAGAACTTTAAGGCATGAGGAAGAAATCATGAGGCATTTCATAATAAAAATAACATTTTTCATAACTTGAAGATGTGGCTACATCATTTAACATAGACAATCATGAACATATCACCAAGGTCCATCCCCAAGGTGTCATTTGAAAATTACCAAGGTTATTCACCAAGGTATCGTGAAAATTGTAATCTCTAGTGGTTACATCATTACCCAATGCATTGGAGCGCTATCAGGGCGCACCCTTAAATTTGCCTTTATTATCATGTGAGCCACATATATCATCATCAAACATTTCATAAATAACCCACATAGCATAAAATAAATGGGTTTCATTTCATAATCATAACGTTTTAAAAACTGCTTTAAAGACATGATCTTTACGTCACTTTAAACCCACGGAAAGGGAAAGCGGGTCTCATGTATGTAAATCCCAGAATTTAAAATGGAAAATTTTGATATATATGTGAATACCTTTGTAGAAATAATAGCTTTGAGTATTCACTTTATAACATAAAATAATTTTTGAGAAAAGAGAGAGGCATTTTGAGGGGAAAATTCTGCAGCATAACGGCTAAGTTTCGGGGTTTTAGAAAACGTTGAAATGAGAGGGGACATGGGTCACCCACTCATAAATGATCCATAAAACAGTAGGGTGAAAGAATAAGAAGGACATATGGACATGGTAACGAAATTTTAGGTACATACCATTTGAAATGAAAAACATGGAAGGAAAAAGATTAGATTTCTCTTATGAAAATTCGGCAGCCTTACGGCGTCACTTAACTTCAAAAGAAAATGATTTGACAAGATAAAAAAGGGTACCTCATCATATGATCATAATAGATCAGTATGATTGATATAGAGATCATACCCCAACATAATAAAAAGGAACTTGAAAGACTTGACATGAAAATTGAACTTGAAAAATGAGAAGGGTGAAAGAATCCCTTAAAAATTCGGCAGCCTAACGGCGTCACTTAAACTTTCATAAAACGAAATGATGAGAGTAAGAGGGGATATCTCATAATATAAACATGAAAGGGCAGTAAGAGGAATATAAAAGAACATCCTCTCACATAAAAACATGGAGCATAATAGGAATGACATAAAAGAGATTTCATGAAAAGAAAGAGAGGGGTCGGATCCCTTACCTTAAAACGTGACTCTTGAAACTCAAAGGATTGGACCTTGAGGGCTTGGGGGAACCTTGGGAGGACTCTTTGGAAGGTAAGAAGACCAGCACTTCGTTGGGGAAGAGTTGGGAGTGAAAACCAAGGGAGGAAAGGGTGGGTATTTATAGGGAAAGTGAGGGGACAAAGCATTAATGGCCAAAGGACACCTCACATGTGCTTTTCTCAAACCCATGGGCTCTCCCTTGGCATTTATCATGGAGTTAGGCCACATGGGGCCCCCAAAACAATAATTCATCACCCTTGGCCGGCCAACCCTCAAAAGATCTCATGACATCATCATGACATCATTATGATGTCATTAAACATACCGAAACCCTAAAACGGTATTTTTACTATTCACTGAAAATTCAACTTTCTCAGAATAATCCCAAAATTTCACCTTAACCAAATATCAATGCTCTGATTTCAAAAATGAAATCCATTTTATAAAAATATTTTTCTAAATATTTTTAATTTAATTTTTAAATAAAAACACTATTCATCGAAAATTCATTTTTTTCAGAAAAATCCCCAAAAATTACCTTAACATAATATCGATGCTCTGAGTTCAAAAATAAAGTCATTTTTATAAAAATAATTTTATAATTATTTTTAATTAAATTTTTAATTAAAAAACACTATTCATCCGAAAAAACTAATACTTGATTAATAATTTATGAAACCGTTATTTACCCATTTTATTGAATCACATTACTTAACCAAGGTGTCTAAATTATACTAAAACTTTCTTTAAGTGAAAATTACTAATCCATTTGGTCACATTACTAATCCTAAGCGTAAAATCACTATTCATAATCTACTATTCATCAAAAATTAAGTTGATCTTATTAGACTCCAAATTCCTTAATGAACACTTTTGTAGAAGACCATTTTTTGAAAATCATTACACATCATTAGTTATTTAGGGTTTACATAAATATTTCAAAATATCCCTTTTTCAAAATTCATCAATAAAATACATTCTAAAATTATCTAGACATTTGAAATTTCACAAACATCACTAAAGGAAGAAATCTCAATTTATTCATCCGAAAGGATTACACAAGGAAACTAGGGTCTCATCACATAGCCCCTTATAACACCGGCATAAGACCTAAGTGTAAGGTGTGATATGGTGAGAGAATCTGAGGGAGGCTCAGATAACATTGCCCTAGTAGCAATCTCCACTAACTTGAACTTCTCCTGCAAGCGTTTTCGTTCAAGCTTGACACGCTGGAGCTCGGATTGGGCTTGGTCCAAAGCGAAGCCCACAGATGCTACCTCCTTCCCAAGCTCTGATAAGTGGGCTTCGTAAGGGTTGAGTCTACTGGATGAAGCCATCGACTCCTCTTTCTTCATTAACCATTAACATCTTATTAAATCAATAAGAGTAAGTTAATATACTACTCAAAAAGATTGGGTCGTTACATTCTTCCCCCCTTAAGAAATTTCGTCCCCGAAATTTATACTTGAGGCCTAGTTGAAAAGGTGAGGGTACTTTTGCTTCATCGTTTCCTCAGGCTCCCAAGTCACTTCTTCATATTTATGATTCCTCCACAACACTTTCACAAGGTGGGTAGTCTTGTTTCGTAGGACCTTGTCTCTACGGTCCAAGATCTTCACTGGCTGCTCCTCATAAGAGAGGTCATGTTCAAGTTGTACCACCTCTGGGTTCAGTACATGCGAAGGGTCGGGTATGTACTTCCTCAAGAGAGATACATGGAAGACATCATGAACTTGAGCTAGGTTCGGTGGAAGTGTTAGACGATAGGCCACAGCTCCTATGCGATCAAGGATTTCATAGGGGCCAATGTACCTAGGGCTGAGCTTCCCTTTCTTCCCAAACCGCATGACTCTCTTCCATGGAGAGATTCGAAGGAAGACTTTGTCACCCACCCCAAACTCCAAGTCTCTTCGACGATTGTCAGCATAGCTCTTCTGCCGACTCTGAGCAGCCCTTATGTGTTGTTGGATGGCATGAACCTGTTCTGTCATCTCTTGCACGAGATCAGGCCCAAGAAGCTTCCTCTCACCAGTTTCATCCCAACAAGTAGGAGTTCTACACCGCTTTCCATATAGAGCTTCATAGGGTGCCATCTGAATACTCGAATGGAAGCTGTTGCTATAGGAGAACTCCACTAATGGGAGGTGTTGATCCCATCCACCTTTAAATTCCATTGAGCATAATCTCAACATGTCTTCGAGTGTCTGAATAGTCCTTTCATATTGGCCATCAGTTTGAGGATGATAGGCCGTACTAAAATTCAATTCAGTATTCAGAGCATGCTGAAGACTTCTCCAGAATTTTGATGTGAATCTTGGGTCACGATCAGATACGATGGATAGTGGTACCCCATGAAGCCTTACCACTTCCTTCACGTATATCTTGGCAAGCTGATCCAGAGAGAAATCTTCCCGAATAGAGATAAAATGGGCTGTCTTGGTGAGACGGTCCACAATAACCCATATCGCATTGTTTCCTTTGGATGTTTTCGGGAGACCAGTTACAAAGTCCATGGTGATATTATCCCACTTCCATACTGGTATGGGTAGCGGTTGTAATACCCCCTTAGGAAGTTGTCTTTCTGCCTTTACTTGCTGACACACCAGGCATCTTGTAGTGTAATCGGCAATCTCCCTCTTCATGTTATCCCACCAATAATGATCACGAAGGTCTCTATACATCTTAGTGCTTCCCGGATGTATAGAGAAAGTAGAGCTATGAGCTTCATCCATCAGTTCTTTCTTTATCTCCGGAATAGATGGAACACATAGTCTTGTACGAAATTTCAACACGCCTTCTTGATCAATATTGAAATCAGGGAACTTCCCATCCTTTACAGCCTCAAACTTCTCCTGCAGCAAAGGATCTTCTTTTTGAGCCTTCTTGATCTTCTCTAGTAATGAAGGTTGAGAAATCATTTGGGATAGGGTTTATGATGTCCCTTTCCTTATAATTCCCATGTCCAGTTTTACTAGATCTTTAATCAAGGGATCTCCCAGGATCCTCATTGTTGCCAGAACAACAGGATCTTTCCTGCTTAACGCATCCGCGACTTTGTTTGCTCTACCAGGGTGATAATGAATTGAACAATCATAGTCTTTAATAAGCTCCAACCATCTCCTTTGTCTCATGTTCAATTCTTTCTGTGTGAAAATATACTTTATACTTTGGTGGTCAGTGTATATATCACATTTCTCCCCATAAAGATAGTGCCTCCATATCTTTAGAGCAAAAACAACTGCCGCCAGCTCTAGATCATGCGTAGGATAATTCTGCTCATGAATCTTCAACTGTCGAGATGCATAAGCAATTACTTTGTCATTTTGCATGAGGACGCACCCAAGCCCTTTCAGAGATGCATCGCTAAAAATAACGAATCCTTCTCCGATAGAGGGTAGTGTTAACACCGGTGCAGTAACCAATCTCTTCTTCAGCTCTTGTAAACTTTCCTCGCATTCCTTTTTCCAGATGAACTTAACCCCTTTTCGAGTCAACTTAGTTAGTTGATTAGAAAGCCGTGAAAAGTTTTTCACAAACCTCCTATAATATCCCGCTAAACCAAGGAAACTACGAATCTCAGTTACTGTTGTGGGTTGAGGCCACTCCTCCACAACCATTGTCTTTGCAGGGTCAACCGAGATACCTTCATTGGTTACGATGTGCCCCAAGAAAGCCACTTGTTGTAACCAAAACTCACACTTGCTGAACTTCCCAAAGAGCCTCTCCTTCCGTAGAGTTTTCAAAATAACCCTCAGATGATCTTCATGCTCCTCACGACTTTTTGAATATATCAAAATATCATCAATAAAAACTACCACAAAGTTATCAAGGTAGTCCTTAAAGACTCTATTCATCAAATCCATGAAAATAGCAGGAGCATTAGTCAAGCCGAAGGGCATAACAGTAAACTCATAATGCCCATATCTTGATCGGAAGGCAGTCTTTGGAATATCTTCCTTCTTCACCCTCAGTTGATGATAACCAGATCGAAGGTCAATCTTAGAGAAGAATTGAGCCCCACGAAGTTGGTCAAATAAATCATCAATTCTTGGAAGAGGGTATCTGTTCTTCACTGTGATCCCGTTCAGTTCTCTATAATCAATGCATAGCCGCATTGATCCATCCTTCTTCTTCACAAAGAGAACTGGTGCTCCCCAAGGGGACACACTCGGTCGGATAAACCCCTTCTCCAACAAGTCTTGGAGTTGTTTCTTTAACTCTTCTAGCTCCACATTTGCCATTCTATACGGAGTCTTTGATATCGGTTGAGACCCAGGTACGAGTTCAATGGAGAACTCTACCTCTCTTTCTGGGGGAGGTCCAGGTAACTCCTCAGGAAATACATCCATGTATTCCTGAACAATCGGAACATCTTCAATTTGTATGCTCCCTTTCCCTTCTTCCTCATCACCGATTAACTCCATAAAGAAAGCTATAGGAGGTGCTTCTAGATAGGGATCAGTTCGGGATATCTCTCCTCGGAAGATAACTGTAGGTCGTTCATTCAAGACTACTGAGATTTCCTTACTTCTGCATTTGATCTTAGCATTATACTTTGAGAGCCAGTCCATCCCTAGTATAACGTCGAATTCCATCATGGGAATGACTACTAGATTTGCGATAAGATTGTGCTCACCAAAGTAAACACTAGAGTCTCTAAACACTGTTGATGCATGGATAATCCCACTTGGAGTCTTGACTGACAACTCTACCTCAAGAAATTCGGGGATTGATTCTATATTCTTTGCAAACTTGGAAGAAATAAAGGAATGCGTAGAACCAGAATCAAATAAAGCACTTGCTAGTTTTGAGAGGACAACAAGAGTACCTGCTACCACATCGTTCGGAACTTCAACTTCAGTTGTTGTGATAGCGAAAGCACGACCTTGCTCCCTTGGCCTCTGCTGAGGTTGATGGTGATTCCCCTCCACCGCCCTCGGATTTGGACATTGATTAGCAAAGTGCCCAAGCTGTCCACACTTGAAGCATGTGACTTCGGGTAGGGCCAGAACCATCTTTCCTCTGTCGTTAGTGTTGGGAAGTTGAGGCTTCACATCACCACGACAATTCCGAGAAATATGGCCTTCTTTTCCACACCTATAGCACTTGCCACTTCCGATCAAGCAGTTCCCCGGATGCTTCTTCCCACATTTATTGCATGTGGCATGTTGCATATGCTTTCCACCTCTTTCCTGATCAAAACTCCTTCCCAGGCTTGGTTCTAGAGTTCTCTTCTTCTCATTAGATTTGTGAGACCACTGTGTCTCTCCAAACTCTAGTTCAACTTTCATAGCACTTCGAACTATTTCTTCATAGCTATCGTAGTCCCTGTTGGCTAGATTCTTCCGCAGATGTGGTCGTAGTCCGCCAAAGAATCTATCAACCTTCCCATTAGGGTCCATGACAAAGCTTGAGGTATAACGGGAAAGCCTTTTGAAGTTCATCTCATAGCTTCCGACAGATTCGTTCTCCTTCTGCTTCAGCTCGAGAAACTCTTTCTCCATTTTCGTTCTCATGGAACGAGGGAAATACTTGTTAAAGAAAATTCTCCGAAATTCTTCCCACTCCATAGCTTCCATCTCTCCTCGTGGCTTCGTGTTTTTGATCAGTGACCACCACTGATCAGCTTCTCCCTCTAGGCGGTAAACAGCAAGGGTGACTTTTTCTTGTTCCGAACAATGAAGTACAGAAAAGATCTTTTCAATGGAGCTTATCCATTGTTCCGCAACCAATGGGTCAGTAGATCCACTGAATGTTGGCGGTCGTTGACGCATGAAGGACTCAACAGAAAGTTGTTCCCTTCGTGGTGAGGTAGGCCTCTCAGCTTGATTCAAGTTATTACTCATAACTTGAGTCAGTT
The DNA here is from genome assembly GCA_963277665.1 of Viscum album. Taxonomy (NCBI): domain Eukaryota; kingdom Viridiplantae; phylum Streptophyta; class Magnoliopsida; order Santalales; family Viscaceae; genus Viscum; species Viscum album. Next base: position 372,586,067 of record OY728135.1, on the reverse strand, counting down.
GGTTCATCATCCGCATGAATGTTTCCATTCCGGCTTCCATCGGAGGGCCGTCAGCACATGGTGCATTGCGGTCACCATCGGCACGGTTTCTCCTATTGCCCGCCATTTTCTAAAAGAATAAAACCTTAGTGAGAAACTTATTTCATTTATGAATCTTTTAACTAAGACTTCGTGCTTAGACAATTATAGTTCTCTATAATTCCTTCATAATGATTCATAAAAAGCATGTGATTAACCAAACATATCCCCCGGGAGTGTCGTAACCAAGAGTGCAGCAAGGCCCGTTATCGTGCACCAGTTCCCGTTCGAGTCTAGCTCAAAGCGGTGTTTTCGGGTTTTACCCCTATGTACATCTGTGCCAGAGCCGCCTCTACCTGCTCGTATCCAGACAGGGATGTATTTGTTTGATAGACCACTTACTTAATACTTACCAAAATACCAGGAAGTTTTCCTATATTTAAACTTTTCTATAGGGTTCTTCCTAAAGTTTTTATATCCTAATTTCCACAAATAACTAAACCATCCTTTGATACCAACTATAGCATCCCGCCAATTTATAACATAAACTTTCATTACATTACACAAATCTGAGGATCGTTAAGGTTTAGTGTCTTGGAAACAAGGATCATAATACATTAAAAAAAAACATAAAACATTCTTCTTAAACACTTGCAAGGCGTCTCCTTATGTTCATTCTAGGTTCATTACTGCATCTCATAACCTGGGGACATACATCAAAAGAAAGGGTGAGCAGAAGGCCCAGTAAGGGAAACAAGAGGAACATTTTACATGTGAACATGAGATACTTCAATAAGGACATGAAAAGAACTTTAAGGCATGAGGAAGAAATCATGAGGAATTTCATAATAAAAATAACATTTTTCATAACTTGAAGATGTGGCTACATCATTTAACATAGACAATCATGAACATATCACCAAGGTCCATCCCCAAGGTGTCATTTGAAAATTACCAAGGTTATTCACCAAGGTATCGTGAAAATTGTAATCTCTAGTGGTTACATCATTACCCAATGCATTGGAGCGCTATCAGGGCGCACCCTTAAATTTGCCTTTATTATCATGTGAGCCACATATATCATCATCAAACATTTCATAAATAACCCACATAGCATAAAATAAATGGGTTTCATTTCATAATCATAACGTTTTAAAAACTGCTTTAAAGACATGATCTTTACGTCACTTTAAACCCACGGAAAGGGAAAGCGGGTCTCATGTATGTAAATCCCAGAATTTAAAATGGAACATTTTGATATATATGTGAATACCTTTGTAGAAATAAGAGCTTTGAGTATTCACTTTATAACATAAAATAATTTTTGAGAAAAGAGAGAGGCATTTTGAGGGGAAAATTCTGCAGCATAACGGCTAAGTTTCGGGGTTTTAGAAAACGTTGAAATGAGAGGGGACATGGGTCACCCACTCATAAATGATCCATAAAACAGTAGGGTGAAAGAATAAGAAGGACATATGGACATGGTAACGAAATTTTAGGGACATACCATTTGAAATGAAAAACATGGAAGGAAAAAGATTAGATTTCTCTTATGAAAATTCGGCAGCCTTACGGCGTCACTTAACTTCAAAAGAAAATGATTTGACAAGATCAAAAAGGGTCCCTCATCATATGATCATAATAGATCAGTATGATTGATATAGAGATCATACCCCAACATAATAAAAAGGAACTTGAAAGACTTGACATGAAAATTGAACTTGAAAAATGAGAAGGGTGAAAGAATCCCTTAAAAATTCGGCAGCCTAACGGCGTCACTTAAACTTTCATAAAACGAAATGATGAGAGTAAGAGGGGATCTCTCATCATATAAACATGAAAGGGCAGTAAGAGGAATATAAAAGAACATCCTCTCACATAAAAACATGGAGCATAATAGGAATGACATAAAAGAGATTTCATGAAAAGAAAGAGAGGGGTCGGATCCCTTACCTTAAAACGTGACTCTTGAAACTCAAAGGATTGGACCTTGAGGGCTTGGGGGCACCTTGGGAGGACTCTTTGGAAGGTAAGAAGACCAGCACTTCGTTGGGGAAGAGTTGGGAGTGAAAACCAAGGGAGGAAAGGGTGGGTATTTATAGGGAAAGTGAGGGGACAAAGCATTAATGGCCAAAGGACACCTCACATGTGCTTTTCTCAAACCCATGGGCTCTCCCTTGGCATTTATCATGGAGTTAGGCCACATGGGGCCCCCAAAACAATAATTCATCACCCTTGGCCGGCCAACCCTCAAAAGATCTCATGACATCATCATGACATCATTATGATGTCATTAAACATACCGAAACCCTAAAACGGTATTTTTACTATTCACTGAAAATTCAACTTTCTCAGAATAATCCCAAAATTTCACCTTAACCAAATATCAATGCTCTGATTTCAAAAATGAAATCCATTTTATAAAAATATTTTTCTAAATATTTTTAATTTAATTTTTAAATAAAAACACTATTCATTGAAAATTCATTTTTTTCAGAAAAATCCCCAAAAATTACCTTAACATAATATCGATGCTCTGAGTTCAAAAATAAAGTCATTTTTATAAAAATAATTTTATAATTATTTTTAATTAAATTTTTAATTAAAAAACACTATTCATCCGAAAAAACTAATACTTGATTAATAATTTATGAAACCGTTATTTACCCATTTTATTGAATCACATTACTTAACCAAGGTGTCTAAATTATACTAAAACTTTCTTTAAGTGAAAATTACTAATCCATTTGGTCACATTACTAATCCTAAGCGTAAAATCACTATTCATAATTTACTATTCATCAAAAATTAAGTTGATCTTATTAGACTCCAAATTCCTTAATGAACACTTTTGTAGAAGACCATTTTTTGAAAATCATTACACATCATTAGTTATTTAGGGTTTACATAAATATTTCAAAATATCCCTTTTTCAAAATTCATCAATAAAATACATTCTAAAATTATCTAGACATTTGAAATTTCACAAACATCACTAAAGGAAGAAATCTCAATTTATTCATCCGAAAGGATTACACAAGGAAACTAGGGTCTCATCACATAGCCCCTTATAACACTGGCATAAGACCTAAGTGTAAGGTGTGATATGGTGAGAGAATCTGAGGGAGGCTCAGATAACATTGCCCTAGTAGCAATCTCCACTAACTTGAACTTCTCCTGCAAGCGTTTTCGTTCAAGCTTGACACGCTGGAGCTCGGATTGGGCTTGGTCCAAAGCGAAGCCCACAGATGCTACCTCCTTCCCAAGCTCTGATAAGTGGGCTTCGTAAGGGTTGAGTCTACTGGATGAAGCCATCGACTCCTCTTTCTGCATTAACCATTAACATCTTATTAAATCAATAAGAGTAAGTTAATATACTACTCAAAAAGATTGGGTCGTTACAATTTTATATGAGGAATGAATTGGACTTAGTAAGTGATGGGTGGAGCCCACTATAGCTCCTCGATACATCAGTAGGTATCATGTGACAAACTAGTATCTTGGCACAAGGACTTGACAAAATCTTATTTTTATTATTGGAACAAGGCCTTGACTATGTGGTTATGAAGTCTGGCATTATGAATTCCATCATTATGAAAGTGGCTATTGATATTGCATGTGATTATTCAACTAGTAGAACATACATGTGAATAAGTAAATGGCGTTATTTTATTGTATATTTTCCATTTCATACATATTTTTAAGTCTAAAAGACTTTTGTTTTAGTCTTATACATTTCCTTAAATGTTTATGCTTATTTAAGAAAGATTCCACTATATTTTTATCCTTACTGATAATCTGAGGTCACCCCTTTCTATGTTTTAATTTTCCCAGAATTCCAAGAAGTGTATTATGATTGATTATCAGGGTTAAGCTAGGGGATTAATAGAGTTCTCAAAGGATCATTTATGTTGTGTTTTATTTTCTAATGTGTAATGTAACGTTCATGTATGTAATCAATTTTCCAAGACTACTAAACTAATCGGTCTTTCGGGACTTGATTACTTGTAATCATGGCAATGTATTAAAATAATGCACCAACTCTGGGTTTCTGGGGTCAGGGTGTTACAGTTGGTATCAGAGAAAGTTTATCAATAACCTTGGAAACTAGATTTAGAAAAACTCTTATTAGAGAACACTACCCAAAGATAAAATTTTAGAATTGGTATAGAAGAACTTCCTAGAATTTTGGTACTGTAGAGATTTTGTGATTTTTCTAAGAAATAAATCCATGTCTGGATATGATCAGGTAGAGGTGTATCTGGCACAAATGTACTTAGGGGAAAATCCCCAAAACACTGCTTAGAGCTATACTCGAACGGGAACTGGTGCACGAAAAAGGGCCTTGTTGCACTCTTGGTTATGACACTCTCGGGGGATATGCTTAAGATAATTCTCGTTTTCTTTACAAACCACTATGAAAGGTTTATGATTATATACTTTCTCAAAGAAAACATTTTTATGATTATGGATTATATCCATGAACTATTCAATTTATGTTAACTATTTTACAAGTTTGGAATTATACATTGCGATTCATAAACTAACCTAGTGTATGTCATTGTTTAGAAATGGCACCTAGTAGATGGAATGAGCCCTCAAGCAATACGCACAATCCAAAGAGTAAGAAGGATCATATCGTTCATGTTATTAAGCCAAAATTTAGAAAGGAAATAGTCTCCCACATATTATCATCATAAGAAGAAAAAGTATCATGTGTTAATAAGATAAGTAAATAATTTTCTGAGTCTTATGGATTTGAAAGGAATCCAGAGAAGAAAAGGATTTTAGATAGAAATATGGATAAAGGGAATAAGGGAAAGAAGGATTTTCTTGTATGTGATAATTGTGGAAAGAATCACCTCATTAAATGCTTGAAGGGAATGAGAGTTTGTTATAAGTATGGAGAAAAAGGACACCAAGTACGTGATTTCAAGGGTGAGAAAAAGGTTTCAAATGTACAATGCTTCATCTGCAAGGAGTTGGGACACTATGTGAATCAATGTTTAAATCATCATAGTATACCCCAAATGCTTTTATTGGATAATAATCATGTTATGATACTACCAAAGATGAAGAGGAATGATTAAGAGTTCCTATGTTGTTATTAAAGTATTGTTTCATTTGAGTATTGTATTAATGATGTATATGCTATAAGAATTATAGATTATATTAGGATTGTACTACAGTACTATTTCATTAAGGCCTTGAGATTGTGTGGAACCAAGAAAAGTGACTCAATGGAAAGTTAAACATTTTGTAAAATACATAGTTTAAGGAAAGAAAAAACTTTAATATGGTCCTCATACCGAGGTATTGATTTTGGAATAATAGATGATTGATTTGGATAAATTATATTGGATATTATTGACATCCTTGTAACTGGTTAATGGTTTCTTTATTCCATTATTGTTGGAGTTTACAACATTTTTGGATATAAGAAGTATATCCAGTATTCTATAAGGAATAAGGGAGCATGAATGTAACCAATATGGTTATATGATAATTCAGGGTGTTACCATGTTTTAAAAGAATACATGATGAAGGTATTCACATGTTATTACATGGAAAAAAGGATCTTCATTGTGTTTGCCTTATAAATTTTGGACTGTGAGTTTTTACAGAAGTATTTTGGATAAGTCTAAAGGTTGGAATCAATTAAGTTAGACATTGGATACTATTGTTAAGGATAAATCATTTCATGAGATTATTTTTGCATTGTCATAAAAAGGACAACCCGAAGGTCGGGCGAGAACCCGCCGCATACGGCAAGGCCGTGAGAATTGAACCCGCAACAGAAGGGTAACGAGGGTGGATCACCTACCATTGGCCTATGTGATGTCCTGGTTTGTATAATGTATTTTTTTTAAAAAAAAATCTGAAAAATGAATATAAATTCATTTTTTTAACCCTATATGATTAAAATAAATAGAATATTTTTGAATTCTATTATCTTTTGGGGTGAAAGATTTGTTTTTGGTAGGAATTAGTTGAAGGATGCAACTCTACTTGTCAAGTATATATATATTTTTTTCCTATTATTATATGAATAAATTATTTCTTAAACTTTAGGGAAGGGATCTTAAAACCAAAAATGTGTTATCCTAATACCATATATTTTTTTTGAACTGATTATATTTCACATCATCTTAGATTGATGGATTTGAGGCCCTCAATTTTACACTTGTTTGTGATTGATGACCTCAATCACTTCCTATAAATATTTACATTTTTCCTCCAATTATGGGTCTTTAATTTCCACCAATGTTCTCCTAATCGAGATCATAATTTGGTGGTGACTTTTTTCATTTCTCTTTCCCTCTTATCAAGACTAAATTTTATTCACCCGATTTTCGATGTGGGTTTTCCAAAAAGGTATTTTTCTATTTTTAACCATTTATTTTTGAAGAAAAATTTCAAATTGAGAGGATAAAATTTATTGAAGGAGGGGAGAATATAACACCCCAATATTTCATAGTACGTTATCTCATTAAAGTAATTCAATAGCTTGTGCTACACATAACACCGAGTTCGAGCGCACCACAACTTACTAAATTAACCGTTCAAAAAGCAGTTATGAATAGCATTAACTTCATTTTGAATCTTATATACTCTATATAATTTTAACATCCATATTATGTGTTTTAAAGACATAATATAATAACAAATTCATTTTTTTAAGATAAAATAAGTATTTTTCAAAAAAAATGCAATTTTACCACCATTTAATAGAGAACCCTTTTTAAAACCAATATATTACACTTTTATATATTAAATTTAATGAAATTAAATTATTCTTTAGAATTGGGACTTAAAAATTTATATTGGATAAATTTTTGGTACTTTTTTGATAACTTTCATATTTTGATGAATAGTGAAAAATACTATGTTTTAATTAAAAATATATTTTTTAATCAAAATAATTTATTGTGATAAATTATTAATTTGAAAGGTTTTTAAGTATAATTAGATTATATTTTTATCATTTAATACAATTTTGGTCATTATAAGTAATTTCACATTTAAATTTTACATAAACACATGTCAATCGTTTGATGGTTTTTACTTTTTAAAAAACCTGGTTTTTGGTTTTGACAACGGGAATTAATTTTAAATTAATAAATAAAACTTCTATTTTTTAAGTTTGGTAAAATAGACTTCATTTTTGAATTTGGAATATCAAAATTAGCTTAGGGTAAATTTTTGGTATTTTTCTGAAAACTTTCAATTTTTGATGAATAGTGAAAAACGCTACATTATTGGTTAAAACCGACTTTTTATTTAAATAATTAGTTATTTTATTTTATTTTATTTTAGGTCAAAATAGATACATAATACCTATATATTTTCAACATAATTCATTGGATTCATTTTATAATAAGTTTAGATATATAAAATTTTATCGAACATTTTACCGTCTTTTACCCACCTCCTAGGAGCATTGGCAAATTTGAATAAAACATAATTTTACCGCTTCTGTGAGTTGAATTTCAAAAATTTGAGAGATATTCTTGATATAATTAATTAAAATGGGGTTCAATAAGATGAAAATAATTTTTGGTGAATAGTAACTTTTTACTTTTATTTACCACGGTTAAAAGTAAATAGGGTAATTAAGGGTAAAAATGATATTATTATTACCCTAACACATGTCCTAATTATATTGTATAAATATAATTCTACCAAAAACAACCATAGGAATAAAATATTATTCTCTTTGGTCCACTTTATTAGATTAGGACATTTATTATTATTTTATTTAAAGAAGAGTTAAAAGAGTTAAATTCAAAGTTTAATAACTAAAACATTTTTAATATAGGGTTATACATAATATAAATTCAACTATAAATATTAATTATAAAGATAAAAATATTTCATACATAATTATATTTTATTTATAATTTTTAGACATTAAATAATCTAATTTATTTATGACACAATGATGATACAGTAATTACCTTAATAATGAAATATTAAAAAAAAATGATATTATAAATATCCAAATAAATGTAATTTGAGACTTTTGATGAATTCCAAAAAATTTCTAGGTTAATATTACATGTTATTATTGAACATATAAATTTATTTTGAAGTAATAAATTATTTAGGACTTTAAAAAATCATTTAATAAATAATGTCAAAATTGACATAATTGAGTTTTTAAAACAAATACTATATTATTGGTTGATAAAATATTCCTAAAAATCTAAGGTTTGGAAAAATGGCCTTAATAGTATTATATATGTCATTAATGAACCTATTGGTGTTCTCTTGGAAGTTTATGGTAAGTTTACTAACCATAAAATATAAAAATACAAAGAGACACGGTAAATGTCAAACTATTTAACTAAGAGTTAAATCTAAAAGATAAGGTTAATATGATGACCTAAACCTGTCTAAAACCTATTGGTTGAGAGGTTTTCGACCCGTCCCCACCTTATCCGTTAAATAATTCATTTTTGATCCATTATAAATCAAAAATTATTTTATTATAAAATAATATTTCAAAATTTTCCTAAAGTGACCCTCACCTCTCTTATAAAAGGGCACTTCCCCTTCTCTTAATTTTACACCTCCAAATCCTTTTAGATCATCCAACCCCTACCCAAATATCCTAAACACTTTCCTCCCTTCATCCTATAGGCATTCCTTTGGTTAGAAAGCCAACATAAGGAGCCCTTTTTATCAAATCAATAGGAAGAACCCGAGGAAGAGGTAAATATTTCATCACCTCTTTCAAGTTATTTTATTCTTCCACTTACTCTTACTTTTTTGTTTCCATTATAAAATAATAACTCTAGTATATTCTATATAATTTTATGTTATTATAAAAATTTTAAACCATATTCATTATTCTATCCATCCTATAAATGAAAAAGTCACCATATGTGCTTACGTACGGATTACCGTCTCCACATCGTGGTGTAGTTTGTTATTCAAACACTTCATTATTTGTATGGGTATAATAATGAGTATAACTGATGTAAATAATAAATATAAAATGTTAATGATTATTTATATATGATATAACATCCAATTACATATTATTTCTCCATTAATATAATGATATTTTCGCTCGTGCGTACCTATGGATTACCGTCTCCACGACGTGATGAGATTCATTTCGACGTTCACCATTCAAAAATGATTATAAAATATATATCATTAATAAGTATGTAATATATTACATAATAATGATACTGGATATATATATATATATATATATATCTGTACTTACATATATCTTATTCACTTATTTCCGTTCAATACGATATGAAAACGGAAACAGCGTTTATGCGTACGTACGGCCTACCATCTCCATAAACGGTGTTTTCCATTTCATATATATATGTCTATTATACATATTTATATTATAAATATATATGATATATAAATCATGTTTTATATTCTGGAAGTATTTAAATCATGATCTAAGTGATACAATCAAGAGTAACAAGTTAAAACATGTATGATAAAGAAAGCAATTATTACCCGAAATGTTAGTTTAACATAGAAATTATTACTAAATGGGTAGTATAAATTCATAAATGAATAATGTATGATATAATAAATATTAATATGGTTATGGTATAATTTAATAACAAACTAAGGTATTTATATAGGAGGTTAAACATACGCTCGACTAAAGGAAAGTGCACGGTAGGGGTTAATTTCAAAATCTCTTTATTATCCAAGGTTATGGTTACGTAAGTATCTACTGGAAAATATTTATTATCCATGTCTATGTTTCATGAAAGAGTTTTCAAAGGGATTATTTTAAGAGTCTTTTTTAGTAAAACATCATTTTAAATGTTTTAAATATTTATTCTTCTAAATCATTCTCATTAATTCCCATGTTTTCAAAATGGTTTTTAAGGATTTATCTATATGGACATGAATGTTTTTAAAATGTTAATTCCTTCAAAAAGTTTCAAAGTGGTATGGGAAACTTTAATTCAAAAATTTATTTAAATTTCTTCCTTTCTAATTTGTGTGAATTTTAAATGTTTTCATGGAAAAGGGATATTTCTCTCAAAGGTTTTACAAATCATTTACATCTATGTCAACATCCTTTGATGGATTTTAAACTTGTTTGAAGTTGATTTATTATGATACAAATATTCCATATTTTATTGAAGGTTTTGTGATATATTTGACTATTGATGTGTTATTTTTATACCGTTCATGTTTTATAGATAAAGTATTGACATTTCATATGCTAGTGTTAATACTAATGTTTATGTTATGTTTAAACCTTTTCATATGAGGAATTCATTGGACTTATTAAGTGATGGGAAGAGCCCGCTATAGCTCCTCAATGCATCGGTAGGTCTCATGATACAAACTAGTGTCTTGGCACAAGGCCTTGAAAAAATCTTATTTGTAGTCTTGGCACAAGGCCTTGACTATGTGGTTATGAAGTCCAGCATTATGCATTCCTTTATTATGAAAGTGGCTATTGATATTGCATGTGATTATTCTACTAGTAGAATATCCATGTGAATAATTAAATGGCATTATTTTATTGTACCTTTTCCATTTTATGCTGAATTTTTAGTTTAAAAGGCTTTTGTTTTAGTCATATACATTGCCTTAAATGTTTATGCTTATTTATGAAAGTTTCTGCTATATTGTTATCCATACTAAGCATCTGAGCTCACCCCATTCTATGTTTTAATTTTCCAAGGATTCCAAGAAGTGTATTATTATTGATAAGCATGGTTAAGCTTGGGGATTAATGGCGTTATCAAAGGATCATTTATGTTTGGTTTTATTTTCTAATGTGTAATGTAACATTCATGTATGTAATCTATTTTCCAAGACTGCTAAACTGATCGGTCTTTTAGGATATTATTCCATGTAATCATGCCAATGTATTAAAATAATTCACCGACTCTGGGTTTCTGGGGTCGGGGAGTTACAGCATTTAAAGAAGAAAATAATTATAAAATAAGATAATAATGTTAAAAATATTTTTTGGTAGGTTTGGTGAGAGATAAGTGGCTCAAGAAGTGTGAGGAAGAGATTATAGTTGGTTTCCTTATATAATATAGGATAGGGGCACCCTTGTAATGTAACACCCCAAGCTTCCACGGTACGCTTCTCTTTGGATAATACAGTAGCGTGTATTTTACACAACTTCGAGTTCTAACACACACCACAACCAATAAAACTAGCTGTTATAAATAGTAATAACCAATTATTGAAATTTTATTCATTTTATCTTTCAAGATGGAATTCATTTTTGGATTCGGAATATCAAAATTATCTTAGGGTGAATTTTTGGTACATTTCTGATAACTTTCATATTTTTATTAATAGTGAAAATTACTAAATTTTAATTAAAAACAACTTTTTTAATCGAAATAATTAATAGTGATAAATTATTAATTTTAGTGGTTTTAAATTATATTTAGAATATATTTTTACAATTTAATACAATTTTTGTCATTGTACATAATTTCACATTTAAACCGAACATAAACAAGTGTCAATCTTTTGATAGTTATTATTTCTTTAAAACACACTTTTTGTTTTGACAGCGGAAATTAATTTTAAATTAATTTCTGCCACTTCTATGTTTTTAATTTATAAAAATTAATTCCATATTTAGGATCAATATTTTCAAATTGTGTGAATAGGTAAATTTTATTTTTAGACATTTTGAATAATTACTTCGGTAAAAATTTGTTTTACCATGGTTAAAGGGTAAATCCGGTAAATAAGGGTAAAAAATAGTATTATAATAATAATAAATTACCCTAAAACGTGTCCTAACCCTATTGGTTGATACATGTCCGACCATGGACATCTTTGGGTCGATTTTGGGACCCCATGTATCCACTTATAAGTGATAATGACACTTTATATTAATTAAGTTAAAGTAAATAAAAAAAATGACATAAGCATATATCTTTTAGAGAAAAAAAATTTACATAAGGTTATATATGTTATATTTTAGTCTATAAATTTTCATTATAAATCTAAAAATATTTCCTACGTAATGGTATTTTATTTATAATTTTTAGACATTGAATAATTAAATTTATTTATGACATAATAATGATGAAGTATTTTCCTTATTAATGAAAGAATCAAATAATTGGTATTATAAATGTTAAAATAAATACAATTTGAAAGTTTTGATTACATACACAAATTTTATTGGTTAATATGACATGTTATTATTGAATAAATTAATTTTTTAATTAATAAAGTTGTTAAGACTTTAAAAAAATCAATTACTGAATAGAGTCAAAATTGACATAAACGAGTTTTTAAAAAAACTATTATATTATTAATTGATATTCTATTCCTAAAAATCTAAGGTTCAGAAAAAGGACTTATATAATGATATTTTTATTATTAATGGACCACTTTGGGGTCCCTTGGAAGTTTATAGTAAGTTTATTTACTATATAATATAAAAATACAAAGAGACATGGTAAATGTCAAACTATTTAACTAAGAGTTAAATCAAAAATATAAAGTTAATATAGTGACCCAAACCTATCTAAAACCTATTGGTTGAGTGGTTTTAGACCTATAACCACCTTAAACTTTAAATAATACACTTTTGAGTGATTAGAAACCGAATATGAATTTATTATAAAATAATAATTTAAGTTTTTTCTAAGGTGCCCATCACCCCTCTTATAAAAGGGAACCCCCCCCCTTCTTACTAATTCGCACCTTCAAAGTTTTTTTTCTCGGAAAACCCCTGCCCAAATATTCTCTCAACTTCCTCACTTCAAACTAGAGGCCTTATTTTGACCAAAAATCCAACCTAAGGATCCCTTTTGATCCAATCAAAAGGAAGAACCCGAAGAAGAGGTAATGTTTTCACCACCCTCTTTCAAGTTCCTTTCTTCTTAAACTTCTTCTTTATTTGTTATTTCCATTCTAAAATAATAACTCCAGTATATTCTATATACTGTGATGTTATTATAAATATGGTATAACCATATTCAGTATTCTATCCTTCCTTAGAATGACATGTCACCATACATGTGTACGTACGGCTTACCGTCTCCACGTCGTGGTGTAATTGTTATTCAAAACATTATTAGTTGGATGGGTATGATAATGATGTGTAAATAATGTAAATAATAAATATAACAAGATAATAATTCTGTATATATGATATACCATCCAATTATATATTATTTTAATATCAAAAGAATGATATTGTCACTCGTGCGTACGTACGGACTACCGCCTCCACGAACGAGATGAGATTCATTCCCCATCGTATCCATGCAAGTCTAATTCTAATTTTATGATTAAAAATAATATTAAAGGACTTGATATAATTCTGTATATAAATAAGATACAATTTATCCATAACAAACACGACTTATGTAACAAAACATATTATAGAAAACGAGTAAGTTAACACCCGAAACGACGATAATACTAAGATATTATGAACAAAGAAATGTTAAAAGATCATATATGATATCATATTAATGTATATGATTCTTTTATAATTTAATAACAATTATTTAACCATTATACAGGAGGTTAAACTACCCTCAACCAAGGAAAAGTACAAGGTAAGGGTTTATTTCACAATCTCTTCATTATCTGAGGTTGTTTATACATAATTATCTATTGGGACCTCTTTATCACCCATATCCATATTTTGTAAAAATATATTTTAAATAATTCTTACTATTTTATAGAATATGGGTTAAAGTAATTTATACCCTTGTTTGACTTTTTATAAAGGAATCTTTCCGTTGTTTTCCAAACAAGGTCCTTTTAACCTTTTCGACAGAATTAAGGTAAGAATGTCTTTTTTAACTTATACGGCGGGTGCGGATATTTTCTGCCATTATAAAATCGTCGAAGCTTACCTTACAATATTATAAGAATATTTTCAAAGTAAATGTTTTATTTTATAATTATGTAACTTTTAAATTATTTCAAAAAAATAGATATTTCTCTCAAATAGTTTTGATTTCATCTATGTCAACATCCATTGATGGATTTTAAGATTATTTGAAGTTGATTTATTATGATACAAAACTTCCATATTGTATTGAAGGTTTTGTGATATGTTTGACTGTGGATGTGTTATTTTTATACCATTCATGTTTTATGGAGAAAGTATTGACATTTTGTATGCTAGTTTTAATACGAATGTTTAGGTTATGTTTAAACCTATTCATATGAGGAATGAATTGGACTTAATAAGTGATGGGTGGAGCCCTCTATAGCTCCTCGATGCATCGGTAGGTCTCATGAGACAAACTAGTGTCTTTTCACAAGGCCTTGACAAAATCTTATTTGTAGTCTTTTCATAAGGCCTTGACTATGTGGTTATGATAGTCTGGCATTATGCATTCCATCATTATGAAAGTGGTTATTGATATTGCATGTGATTATTCGACTAATAGAATATCTATGTGAATAAGTGAATGGAATTATTTCATTTTATTTCTTCTATATTATGTTGAAGTTAAAGTTTAAAAGGATTTTGTTTTAGTTATACATTTCCTTAAATGTTTATGCTTATTTATAAAAGTTTATGCTATATTGTTATCCTTACTGAGCATTTGAGCTCACCCCTTTCTATGTTTTATTTTTTACAGGATGTGAAGAAGTATTTTATGAATAAACTGTAGGGATAGTATGAGGGGATATGAGTGTGAAGACAAGATGTTGTTTTAGTTTTCACTTTATGATGTATTTTAAACTTTATGAATGTATCTAATGATTCCAAGGCTACTAAACTAATCGGTCTTTCGAGACTTGAACTTTTGTGATCATGAAAATGTTATGTAATAATGCACCAACTCTGGGTAACTAGGTTCGGGGCGTTACAGTTGGTATCAGAGGAAGTTTAGTAAAAACTTGGAAGCTAGATTTAGATAAACTCTGATTAGAGCACATAGACCTATGATGGACTTTGAGTATTATTATAGAATAACTTCCTATAATTTTGGTATTGTAGATATTTTGTGAGTTTTCCGAGCAATACATCCCTTTCTGGATACGATCAGGTAGAGGCAGCTCTGGTACAGATGTACCTAGGGGTAAAACCCAAAAACACCACTTTGAGCAAGACTCGAACAGGAACTGGGGCATGAGAACGGACCTTACTGCACTCTTGGTTATGACACTCCCGGGCAATATGCTTAGGATAATTCTCATTTTCATTACAAAACATTATGAAGGGTGTATGAGTATATACTTCCTCAAAGAAAACATTTTTATGATTATGGATTATATCTATAAACTATTCAATTCGTGTTAAGTGTTTTACAAGTTTGGATTTATGTATTGCGATTCATAAACTAATCTAGTGTATGCCATTGTTTAGAAATGGAGCCTATTAGAAGAAATGGAAACCATATCAATGCACTCACTCCATGTATGGATTTTTATCCTGCTCAAGATAATTATAGTGGAGCTAGTGCTGTAACTGGTGCTGATCAGCTAATCACCATACTGGGAAAACTCACTCAGGTTATGAATAATAACCTTACCCATATGGAGCACCCAGATCCACAGTGTGGAGGATCAATGTTAGATCGCTTCATGAGGCAAAAACCACCAACATTCAATAGGAGTAAAAATCCACTAGTAGCTGAGCAATGGATAAATTCCTTAGAGAAAATATTCTATGCCTTGGGGAGTAGTGAAAGGGAAAAAGATATCATGGCAGTTTACTGCCTCACTGGAGATTCTGATCAATGGTGGGCATTGATTCAAAACACGAAGGAATATGATGAAGTATAAAATATGTAATGGAGGGAGTTCAAAGATCTATTCTTAGAAAAATACTTTCCTCGTGACCATCGAGCAGATATGGAAAGGAAATTTCTGAGTCTGAAGAAAAAGGAGGATGAGAATGTCGCAAAGTATGAGGCTAACTTTACAAGGTTAGTGAGGTATGCTGAAGATTATATATGTTACCCAAGAAGTAATATTGATCATTTCTTAGATGGGTTAAAACCATTTCTTCATCGAGCATTATTCTCACAAACCTTCTTGTTGTACGAAGATATTGTCTCATGCGCTATCAAGACAGAAAAAGAATTCTCTAAGTCTTACGGCTTTAAAGCAAAAAAAGAGAAGAAGAGATCTGTTGATCACTCTAGAAATGGAAATAAGGGGAATAAGGGAAAGGTTGATTATCCATCCTGTAGTAAATGTGGGAAGAAACACCTCGGTACTTACTTGAAAGTAATGGGAGTCTGTTACAAGTGTGGTGAAAAAGTCCACCAAGCTCGTGATTGAAAGGGGAAGAAAGAAGCTACCTATGTTCAATGCTACGACTACAGGGATATGGGACATTATGAAAATGAATTTCCTAAGTTTCAGGGGAACTTACCTCAAAAAAGTCCAAGGGATCAAGTCCAAGCTTATGTTATCACTACTGCTGAGGTAGAAGCTCTGAAAGACGTGGTGGCAGGTAATTTAATGGTTTCCTCAAGTTTAGAAAATGAATTATTTGATTCTGGATCATCACATTGTTTCATATCTTCCAAGTTTGCTAAGAAAATTAGATATTTCCAATTTGATCTAACAATGGAGTTGTCAGTTAAAACTCCTAATGGAAGTATCATTGCAACAAAGTTTTGTGAATCAGTCCCCATTAGAGCACATAAATGTTATTTATCCGCTGATCTCATCATCATACCTATGATTGAATTTTATATAATCCTCGGTATGGATTGGCTATCGGACCATGATGCGAAGATTTATTGTAAGAAGAATGAGGTTACGATTTTTGATGATGATGATAAAGAATACCTTATCTTTAGAGAAGAATCACCACCACCTGATTCTTATCTAGATCCACCCCCTGTAGCTCAACTAAATTCAATTATTGGGGAGGAAGAGAATGAAATAACTATGGGTAAGGAAAGGAATGTTCAAATAGAGGATGTACCTATTGTGAAAGAATATGTAGATGTGTTTCCGGAATATTTACCTAGACATCCTCCATAACGAGAAATTGAGTTTTCCATTGATTTAATTCCTGGTTCAAGGCCTATATCAAAGACCTCTTATAGAATGGCCACTGTGGAATTAGTTGAACTAAATAAACAACTAGAGGAATTGAGTAATAAGGGATTTATTCTCCCTATTGTTTCTCCATGGGGAGCCCCTGTCCATTTTTCTAAAAAGAAAGATGGATCTATGAGGTTATGTATCGACGACAGGGAAATTAATGCTATAACAATAAAGAACAAGTATCCCCTACCTCGCATTGATGATATATTTGACTAACTGCATGGATATCAATAATTTTCAAAGATTGACCTTCGATCTGGATACCATAAGTTGTGTGTGAAGATGGAAGACATTTCGAAGACAGCATTTCTAACTAGGTACGGGCATTATGAGTTTACAGTAATGCATTTTGGATTGACTAATGCACCCTCTGTATTCATGGATCTAATGAATAGAGTTTTCAAGGAATATCTCAATGATTTTTTGGTGGTATATATTAATGATATCTTGGTATATTCCAAAAGCTACGAAGATCATTAAAATCACTTGTGAATTATCCTGAAGACTCTGAGAAGACATGAATTATATGGGAAGTTTAGTAAGTGTGAATTCTGGATTCAAGAGATTTCTTTTCTTGGCCATATTGTCTCAAAATATGGAATCTCTATTGATCCTTCTAATACAAGAGAAATCCAAGAATGTCCAGCACCAACGAGTATAATCGAGGTACGTAGTTTTATTGGTTTAGCAGGTTATTATCGACGTTTCGTCCAGAATTTCGCCCGATTGGATAACCCATTAACAAAGCTCACACGTAAAGGAGTTAAATTTTCTTTGAAAAAAGAGTGTGAAGGATTTTTTGAAGAACTAAATAGAATATTATTCAATGCTCTTAATTTGAATCTACCATCGAGAAATGACGGGTTTGTTATTTATAAGGATGCATCGAATAAAGGACTTGGTTGTGTCCTTATGCAGAAAGATAGAGTTATTACCTAAGCATCACGACAATTGAAAATTCATGAGCAAAACTATCCTACTAATGATCTTGAGTTAGTTGATGTAATATTTTCTTTGAGTATATGGAGACATTATATTTATGGTGAAAAATGTGAGATATATACCGATCACAAGAGTTTGAAGTATATTTTCTCACAGAAAGAACTCAACATGAGGAAAATGCGATTGCTTAAACTACTCAAGGATTATTATTGCACAATTCACTACCACCCGGGGAAGACAAATAAGGTAGCAGATTCTTTGAGTAGAAAGGATCATGGAGTTTTGAACAAAATGAGAGTTGAAAGGGATCCAATTTTCTTGGATCTAGTAAATTTGGATATGGGAATAACCATGGAAGGTGAAACATAGATACTTTTTCAAATGGTTGCCAAACTATCTTTACTAGAAAGGATTAAGAGTTATCATGCCAATGATAAAGAATTTCAAAAGAAGATTAAAGCTGTGAATGATGGGAGATTGAGTGACTTTGTGTATGAAGATGGAATTTTGAAATTTGGGAGGAGACTTTGTGTTCTCGATATACCTGATCTAAAAAGGGAATTATTGGACGATGCTCATAGTTCCAATTTCTCTATACACCCTGGGAGCACCAAAATGTATATAGATTTGAAGGAACATTTTTGGTGGAACAACATGAAGAGGGATATTGTTGATTTTATGTCAATATGTATGGTTTTTCAACAAGTGAAAGCTGGAAGGCAACAACCTGGTGGAGTATTGCAACCTATTCCCATACCTGAGTGGAAATGGGATAATATCACGATGGACTTTTTCATGGGACTACCAAAGACTCCTAGACAGAACGATGCAATATGGGTCATTGTTGATCATCTTACTAAGTCAGCACATTTTCATGCTGTAAGAGAAGATCTACCACGTGAATGTCTAGCAAGACTATATATCAATGAAGTTGTGAGACTTCATGGAGTACCCCTATCAATTTTTTCAAATCGTGATCCCTGTTTTACATCAAGATTCTGGAAAAGTCATCAGAAAGCCCTGGATACTGAACTTAGTTTGAGCACTGCCTACCACCCTCAAACAGATGGAAAATCAAAACAAACTATTAAAACCTTAAAATATATGTAGAGATCTTGCTTACTTGACTTTTAGGGTATGTGGGATCAATATTTACCTATGGTAGAATTTTCCTATAATAATAGTTTCCATTCGAGCATTCAGATGGCACCATATGAAGCATTATATGGAAAGAGATGTTGCACACCAACTTGTTGGGATGATATTGGTGAAAGAAAAACTCACAGGCCCAGAACTGGTGGAGGAAACGGTGGAAAGGGTGAAGGTAATCCAAAACCACATCAAAGGATCTCAAAGTAGGCAGAAGAGATATGTCAATAACCGAAGGAAGGATTTGGAATTTCAGGTAGGACACCATGTTTTCTTGAAGGTGTCTCCATGGAAGGGAGTTATACGTTTCGGTAAGAAAGGTAAATTGAGTCCCAGGTATATAGGACCTTTCGAAATTCTAGAACGAATTGGGTCTATATCTTATCATTTGTCAATGCCGCCAAATCTATCCAAAGTTCACGATGTTTTCCACATATCACTGTTGAGAAAATATATGTCTGGCCCAACGCATGTACTCACCAATGAGGAATTAGAACTGGAACCTGATCTGTCTTATTGCGAAGAGCCTGTCAAGATTCTTTATATGAGAGAACAAGTACTGAGAAACTAGACGACTCGTCTAGTAAAAGTTCTATGGAGAAACCATAAGATGGAAGAGGCAACGTGGGAACCTGAGGAACTTATGATGAAGAACCACCCGAGTCTTTTTATGCAGTAGTATTCTAGAAATTTTGAGGACTAAATTATTTTAAGGAGGGGAGAATGTAACACCCCAAGCTTCCACGGTACGCTTCTCTTTGGATAATACAGTAGCGTGTATTGTACGCAACTTCGAGTTCTAACACACACCACAGCCAATCAAACTAGCCGTTATAAATAGTAATATCCACTTTTTGAAATTTTATACATTTTATTTTTTAAAATGGACTTCATTTTTGGATTCTTAATATAGAAATTATCTTAGGGTGAAGTTTTAGTACATTTCTGATAACTTTCATATTTTGATGAATAGTGAAAATTACTAATTTTTAATTAAAAACAACTTCCTTAATCGAAGTAATTAATAGTGATAAATTATAAATTTTAGTGGTTTTAAAGTATATTTAGAATATATTTTTACCATTTAATACAATATTGGTCATTGAACGTAATTTCACATTTAAACCGGACATAAAAAAGTGTCAATCTTTTGATAGTTATTATTTCTTAAAAACACGCTTTTTATTTTGACAGCGGGAATTAATTTTAAATTAATTTCTACCACTTCTGTATTTTGAATTTAGAAAAATGAATTTCATATTTAGAATCAGGAGTTCCAAATTTTGTAAATAGGTAACTTTTATTTTTATACATTTTGAATAATTACTTCAGTAAATATTTTATTTACCATGGTTAAAGGGTAAATCCGGTAAATAAGAGTAAACAAATAATATTATAATAACAATAAATTACTTTAAAACGTGTCCTAACCCTATTGGTTGATACATGTCCGACCATGGGCATATTTGGGTTGATTTTGGGACCCCATGGATCCACTTGTAAGTGATAATGACACTTTATATTAATTAAGTTAAAGTAAATACAAAAATGACATAAGCATATATCTTTTAGAAAAAAAAAATTACATAGGGTTATATAGGTTATATTTTAGAATATAAATATTCATTAGAAATATAAAAATATTTCCTACATAATGTTATTTTATTTATAATTTTTAGAAATTTAATAATTAAATTTATTTATAACACAATAATGATGCAGTATTTTCCTTATTTATGAAAGAATCAAATAATTGGTATTATAAATGTTAAAATAAAAATAATTTGAAAGTTTTTATGACATGAACAAATTTTATTGGTTAATATTAAATGTTATTATTTCTTAAATGAATTTGGTTAGAATTAATAAATTTGTTAAGACTTTAAAAAAAATCAATTATTAAATAGTGTCAAAATTGACATAAAGGAGTTTTTAAAACAACTATTATATTATTAATTGGTATTCTATTCCTAAAAATATAAGGTTCAGCCAAAGAACTTATATAATGATAGGTGTATTATTAATGGACCACATGGGGGTCTTTTGGAAGTTTATAGTAAGTTTATTGACTATATAATATAAAAATACAAAGAGACATGGTAAATGTCAAACTATTTAACTAAGAGTTAAATAAAAAAGATAAAGTTAATATAGTGACCCAAACCTGTCTAAAACCTATTGGTTGAGTGGTCTTAGACCTATCCCCACCTTAAACTTTAAATAATACACTTTTTAGCCATTATAAACCGAATATGAATTTATTATAAAATAATATTTTAAGTTTTTTCTAAGGTGCCCCTCACCCCTCTTATAAAAGGTCACTCCCCCTTCTCACTAATTCACACCTTCAAAACCTTTTTTATTAGACAACCCATGCCCAAATATTCTCTAAAATTCCCTCACTTAAACCTAGAGGCCATAGTTTGATCAGAAATTTAATTTAAGGATCCCTTTTGATCAAATCAAAAGGAAGAACCCGAAGAAGAGGTAATGTTTTCACCACCCTCTTTCAAGTTCCTTTCTTCTTCAACTTCTTCTTTATTATTTGTATGGGTATGATAATGATGTGTAATTGATGTAAATAATAAATATAACATGATAATTATTCTTCATATATGATATACCATCCAATTATATATTATTTTAATATCACAAGAATGATATCGTCGCTCGTGTGTACGTACGGATTACCGTCTCCAAGAATGCGATGAGATTCATTCCCCATCGTATCCATGCAAGTCTAATTCTCATTTGATGATTAGAAATAATATTTAAGTACTTTATATCATTTTTTATATGAATAAGATACAACCTATCCATAACAAACACGACTTATGTAACAAAACATATAAAAGAAAACGAGTAAGTTAACACCCGAAACGACGATAATACTAAGATATTATTAACAAAGCAATGTTAAAAGATCATATATGATATCATATTAATGAATATGATTCTTTTATAATTTAATAACAATTATTTCCCCATCATACAGGAGGTTAACCTACCATCAACCAAGTAAAAGTACAAGGTAAGGGTTTATTTCACAATCTCTTCATTATCCGAGGTTGTTTATACGTAATTATCTACTGGGACCTCTTTATCATCCACATCCATATTTCATAAATATGTATTTAAAATCATTATTACAATTTTATATAATATGGATTAAATTCATTTATACCCTTGTTTGACTTTTTATAAAGGAAACTTTCTGTAATTTTCCAAACAAGGTCCTTTTAACCTTTTCGATAGAATTAAGGTAAGAATGTATTTTTTTACTTATACAGAGGGTGTGGATATTTTCTGCTGTTATAAAATTGTCAAATCTTCCTTTAAAAGATTATACGAATATTTTCAAATTAAATATTTTCTTTTATAATTATGTGACTTTTAAATTATTTCAAAAAAAGATATATTTCTCTCAAATAGTTTTGATTTCATCTATATCAACATCCTTTGATGGATTTTAATCTTATTTGAAGTTGATTTATTATGATACAAAACTTCCATATTGTATTGAAGGTTTTGTGATATGTTTGACTATGGATGTGTTATTTTTATACCATTCATGGTTTATGGAGAAAGTATTCACATTTCGTATGCTAGTTTTAATATGAATGTTTATGTTATGTTTAAACATGTTCATATGAGGAATGCATTGGACTTAATAAGTGACGGGTGGAGCCCACTATAGCTCATCGATGCATCGGTAGGTCTCATGAGACAAACTAGTGTCTTGGAACAAGGCCTTGACAAAATATTATTTTTATTCTTGGCATAAGTCCTTGACTGTGTGGTTATGATAGTCTGGCATTATGCATTCCATCATTATGAAAGTGGTTATTGATATTGCATGTGATTATTCAACTAGTAGAATATCCATGTGAATAAGTGAATAGAATTATTTCATTTTATTTCTGCCATATTATGCTGAATTTCAAGTTTAAAAGGCTTTTTTTTGTTATACATTTCCTTAAAATGTTTATTCTTATTTATGAAAGTTTCTACAATATTGTTATCCTTACTGGGAATTTTAACTCACCCATTTATATGTTTTATTTTTCCTAGGATTTGAAGAAGTATTTTATGAATGAACTGCAGGGATAGTATGAGGGGATATGAGTGTGGAGACAAGATGTTGTTGTAGTTTTCACTTTATTATGTAATGTAAACTTTATCAATGTATCTATTAATTCCAAGGCTACTAAACTAATCATTCTTTCGAGACTTGATCTATTTTGATCGTTCTAATGTTATGTAATAATGCACCGACTCTGGGTAACTAGGGTCAGGGCGTTACATGGAATTACAAAAATTATTAAATTAATATAAATTAATTTTCATGATAAAGTTGAACTAAATTGATATATTTAGAATATAGGATGAATATAATCCAAAATACTCTTATAAAATAAAATTTAGACAAGTTTAGAAGATGTTTTAACTCTTATATCTTAGTTTTAACCCATGTTAACTCTTTTAACGATTACCATGGTAACAATGTTTTTTACTCTTAAGGGGTTAAAGAATGTTACAATAAATGTAAAAGTGGAAAATAAGTAGAAAATGGTTTATATTACATAATATATCCCATTAATGTGTCCAAATATAAGATTTTATGAATTTTAAATCATTTAATAAAATATTATTTAACATAAAATACCAATAAAGTCTTTTTAAAGACTATACACATTGTTATCTTTAAAAAATTTCAATACAATAATGTAGTTATAATATGAAATTTAACCCATAACTAATACATTATATTTATTTAAATAAACTAATGTAACACCATAACTCACCCAAAAAATATTAATTTATAAAATTTTAAAATCATTTACTTGATTTTTCTACTGATTGCATAGTCATTGTGTCAGTGTTGTGTAAACATTTAAGGTAATTAATTCATCACTAAAAATAAAAAATAAATTACCATCATAAATAAAATTATTAATATTAAAAATATAATTTTATAACCATTCAAAAAAAATTATCCCTAACAGAAAATATTATAAGTATTAAAAGCAAGAAAGAGACATTTTTTAATTTTCATCATCATCAATGAAAAATGCCACCAAAATGGTATATTTTTTAATATTTAAAGGGGTTGGTAGAACTAAACTCATAAAAAATTTAAAATAAAGTGTTTGGTGATTTTAAATCCATTTAACATTATTTTTAACCCTAGTTAACCCAATCTACCCTTTACTGTGGTGATAAATTTAACTATGATCACTATTTATTATAACAAAAAATAAATTTTAACTATTTACCAAATTTTTAAATTATTATTCCAAATATGGAATGAATTTTATTAAATTCAATTCCTATAAGTGATAGAATTTGATTTTAAAATAAACTCGCAAAATGTGATGAAAAATAGTTCTCCAAAGGGTTCATTTTTAAGTATAAAAATGTTTTATACCAAAATTAAACATAATGTCAATTAAAATTAAATTAATTGGATTGTTTTTAATTAAAATTAACTAATTAAAGTTTAAAAACAATTCAAAATAAAATGTTACTTTGAAAATACTTGAAAAGAGAAAACAATTTTCTATAAAATCTATATTTTTCAATATTCTTTGAAAAATCAATATTTTCATAAAAATCACAAAATTTTACCCTAAGATAATTTTGATATTATTGTTTCAAAAATGATATAATTGTATAAAATAAAATTACTAAAAGTTACAAAAAATAATTATAATATTCTCTAAAAAATCAATAAAAATAATTTTTGAAGAAAATGTATTTTTGAAACAAAAAATGACTATCAAAAATTGAGTTCTTATTTAATGAGAACTAATCAATACATTTGTATAGATAAGTACCTTTATATATATATATACACCATAATTTGGTTACTTCTATTTATACTCTCAAATTCAATGACTAGGTTATAAGAGTCATATTAAATAATAATATTTCATGGTTGTAACATCCTGGCCCGGATGCCACTAAAACAATGTGCTGATCCAGTTGGTTATAAGGCCTCAAGAACACCTCCCCATACACGAGAGGTTTCCAACTATAAATGAGGGCCTAGGGGTGAAAATGGTGAGACTATGACCTCATATTAGAGTAAGAAAACATTAGAAATAGCTATGTATCATACATAGCAGTAAATAAACAGAGTGTGGAAGTAGTAAATAAACTAAAATAGAAAACGTTGTAATAATAAATTAAAAGTGGTAAAATACCAAACAGCTATGACATACATACAACACTGGTCACACACTAGGCTGACCATATAGATACAGGAGTATAAAAAGAAACTAAATTAAAAGTATAGGGATCTACTACTAAATCAAAGATTGACCATGTACCATGTCTCCATACATTATTTAATTGAACATCCCAATTAGAATAACCAACATGAGAAGCTCCGCTCAAACATGAAACACTAAGCCTCATCCCTGTCCACTATACAAACCATGCTCAACCTAAAAATCAGACATAAGGTTTACATGTACACTGAGGTGCACGTGAAGGGGTGAGAAATAATCACATTAGGCCACCCTGATGATGAACCTATAAAGTATTATACTATAAGTGTTTGAAAAAGAAAGTGCTCAGCCTAGCTGAGACACAACTAAAAAGATAATTAAAACCAATAACATGAAACCTCAGTCAAACCCCAGGTCCTTAATCCTAGTCAACTGAGCAAGTTCCACCATGGATTTTCATATCTATATGTGTATACATATATAGTCTCATACTTATATATATATATATATATATATATATATATATATATATATGTGTGTGTGTGTGTGTGAATATTAATGAGTAAGTGAATGAAATAACATAAAACCAAATAGAATTCAATCCTTGGGTCCATAATTCTCATTGTTTCGATATCATGTGTAAGGGAATTGAGCTAGATGTCATTATACTCAAGACATGTATAATTAATTCAATATATAGATCCATAATCCCAATCAATATGTACCTGCTTCAGCTAAAGTTGTAAATTTCTCTGAGCAAGCTACATCACCACAGATCGGTACTATTCCTACACCTGGGTGCACCTGTACTCACCTCCAATCACTGAAATCATGGATTCTAGGTAAGTACATCTAGAAATACTATAAATTTTTACTTATCTAGATTCCATGATGCTCAGGACATGTATATCTAGTCTAATTTATGATCCATAGGTCCTAGTATATAGGCGATCACGACATTCGGAACTCAGATAATCCTTAAAGGGGTTTACCCTTAGACGATCTGCATGGAGAACTCACTGATGATACTCATTCCCATCCATGGAGTCTCTAATAAGGGAGGTAAAAACATCCCTATCATCCATAAGAGTGTAATCATTCTGGGTATCCAATGATGTGAGACTCCATGCCCAACATCGTGGTCAAGTAACCGATCAGGGAGAGCGTAATCATCCTTATCACATATTAAGAATCATCCTCATCATATATCAAACAAAGTATAGCATAATCATCCATGAGTATCATTTCTAGATACGCCATACCTATATATCATAGTCATAGGCTCAATAGTCAGATACCAGAAAGCACCTCTAGAAATCCCAATAATATAATAAAAATATATATAGGCTTAATAGACATATGCCAAGTAGAACCTGAGGGTATAAAAATAATAAAATAACAACATGGATCATTCGGATCCCAGGAAGAACTTCTAGGCATAACAAAGAGAAATAAAGACACCTCACATCGGGCTCAACAACCACTAACCATGAATCACCTCTGGTAATCATTATTGCATCAACAATAAACATGTGAAAGCATAAACAAAAGAGTGACGATGGTTGAACACCTAAACCCAACACTAATTCCCTAACCCCATGGGCTTACAATTTTGGAATTAGTTCTAAGGTTACACCCACTATCATCTCTACCCAATCCCGATGTACTAACTCAAGGTCAGTTAAATAGTGGGGAACCCACTAGGTCCCTCAAGTCAAAACACTGAAGAGGCATACTACTTGGGATCCTAAAGGTCTAAACACAAGAGAAGGGATACTAATTGGGATCCTTAGATAAAAAGGTAAAGGAGGGATCCTACTTATGATCCTTGAATGGTAAGTTGATAGAGACATCTTACAAGGAATCCTCATAATAGTACATAGGTGAAGGCGTCTTACAGGGGACCCTCTATAACCTTATAAGAAGGTAGAGGCATCCTACATGGGATACTTGGAATGGCATATAGGTAAAGGGATCCTACAATGGATTACCTAGGTCATAATGTAAGCAAAGGTATCCCATAGGGGACCCTTGGTAACATGAAGAAGATAGAGGCATCCTACACGGGGTCCTCTAGGTTGAAAGTAAGAAAAGGAATCCTATAGGGGATCCTTATAAAACAATCGTCGCATGGACCCATAGGCCAGAAGGGAACATCTCACAAGGGGGATTTCCTAAAATGAATTATTATAAAACAATGGTCTAGATAGATAGTTCTTGGATCATATCAGATCAAATTCTCACTCTCAGAAGACATTGGATTTTATTACCAGAGTAATAACCTCTCAGTTTACATAAAATCCCCAAAAAAACTCATTAGGAGTTCTCAAAACACCTCACGGGTCTTACCATTACAATATATGAAACAAAATACTCATAATGGACTACTCATGGGTCCAATTCTGTCTCTGTGGAAAAAATACATGAAAAACCCACAAAGGGTATAAACAGAGGAGTACACAGTGTGTTACCATGGTACACAGTGTATACCCTCAAGGCCCCACATGGGTGTGTACTTTAGCCTTTATTTGGCATGTAAATTCCAAAGTACACAGTGTGTAGGATAGGTACATGGTTTATACCCTACACGGGGTACCTTCGCATGTCCCTCACATGGAATGGCCATGTATTTGGCTTGGAAATATAATTTTACATGGCATGAAACCCGCACTGGGTCTGGCTGTGTACTCTACATGGCCATGTTCCCCTACACGGAAAACCGGGACCATTACTTAGCTACACGGCTGAGTACCTATATGTGGTTTGTATTACCAACATGTCGTGTGTACCTCAAAAAGTTCATCTTCCCCAAAATGGAATAACACGCGGCATGTGTTCCCTAAACCACATGCCATGTAGATGGGTTTTCCCAAATGGAAACCCCCTAAATCACCCTGAAACCCCTGTTTCACCCCAAAATTAGTAGATCGGTCCACAAGGAGAAATAATAAAGAAAATAAGGGGATTAAAACTTAAAAATGATTAATTTATGGTGATTATGAAAAAACTTAAAAACAGCCAACCTTTGGGGGAAATCCACCAAAGCTTCGCCCGTTGCTATGGTCCATGGTGGTCACATGATGATTTGGCACGTCCTGAGCTCCAAAATAGTATCACCATTACCATTTATCTCTATATCCCTCTTCATCTACCTATTTAATCTTTATCACATGAAGTATGAACACATAGGGGGTGTCTACGAGAAGCCAAGGGAGAAAGGAATAAAATAACCGGAAGAAAAATAAAAGAAAAAGAAAAGGAAAATGGGGGGTCGGGCTGGCCCCAATGCCCAACCTGAGTTTATACCCTAACTAAGAAAAACTCCCAATTTAGGGATCAATGACAGAGATGGAATCTCAATCCAACACTCCAGTTAAAATATATTATCAAACAAAGCTTCAAGAATAAATTAATATTTAATTTATTAATTATTAATTATTAATTATTCTTCTAAAATTTGAACGACTTGGAATTATATAAAATTAATTTCCTAGGGTAAACACCATATTCTGATATTAACAGAGTGGTCAGAAAAATTATCTAATATCATCTTATAAGGGAAAAGATTATTTTACCCCTTATGAGCATCTAAAATAAAAAATTTAAATTTTTGCTCAAAATTCTCATCCAGAAAAACATGGGACCATACAATTTATTCACAATAAACCTTCTCATACCTAAGAATACTAGTGGTAAGAATATAATCCATTATATCGACCTGATCATCTACACAACAAGCTATTTGTACTGTCTAATGACCAGTCTCATAGCATCCCCAACTGTCCCCTACATGGAAGACACTTAACTATGACCGATCTGGTACTCCCCACTATAGGAATACCCTTATCGTCAACTCTGAACCAAACCCTGAGATCAATGGCTCATAGAAAACACTTATTTAAAATGGAAAATTAGATTCACCACCCTCAAATAGCTAATGGTGAACTCCCAAACATATGGATTACCTTATACTGCTACTCAATCGCAACCTCAGTGGGTTTCCTCATCAAGCCAGGAAAGTTATTTGAAAAGAAAATAAGCTTGGTGTAGGGAATCTCTCAACATACTCAAGATAAAGTTAAGATAGATCATGATCATCTCTAATAGGAGTACACTAAGATTCTAAAAAATTTCATGTACAGCTCTATTCGGTCTATGCTCACAAAAAATAGGCTAACTCACCTTTAACTAACACCTGACCCCATGTCTCCTAATGAAGTATGTCTAGGTACAGCCATGGGTCAAGCGTATTGTGTTACCTAGTAATTTATGATGTCACCTCTACCATAGAGGGAAATTTTTTACTTAACCACAATTCTAAGGAAACAATTATTATGATAGCCTCGGAAAACATCATTCATCAGCTCGCACATAGACACTCACTAATTTTCAACTTGATGGAACTATGAACAACCAGTGTATATATTTACTACCTGACTTGTACTCTAGTGAGTCATACACTACAAGGCTAAGATGATTGTGCTACATGGAATGTCAGTTTCATAAGCTAGAATATCCCTTGTAACTCCTCTTCAAAATAATCACCTCACCTTTTCCATGATTTTATTCCACAATCACTCATCACCTGGCATTGTTCCAGTCACAAGTGTCTATCTGGTCTCTAATTACATTAACAACAATGGAAACACTATTTTAATGAGATAGGCACCTAAATAGTCCTACTCATCAAATCTAGTCTTGAAACCAAATAACCCTAGGTGATCATCAAGGTTAAAGGCATCAAGATGCCTATAACAAAAAACTCTAGCACTTACCATGTCTTGATCTTAAATTAGCATAGAACCAATATCACCACATAAAAAAACATTTGAAAACATGGGAAAACCTATCTCACTTGGGCTTCCCTTGAAAAAAACAAATGTCGACCTACAAGGGTCTGAGTCAAACTAAGGGCCTCTAGTTCTCCCACCTAGCCCTATAGAATAATCTCACAATTGGGTCACAAGTTCTAACCACCTAGCCTAAAATATTAAACATCTCTAAAGAAGGTAAAGATCAAAATGACCTATAAGTTTTGAAACTAAAAATGAATCCTATAAGGTCCTGATCCTTGCTGATCATCCTCATAAGGACCTACCAATATAGGACACAATACCAACATGGAAGAGAAACTGAACTAACACTCACTGAACATCTGTATACGGTAATGCCCCTAGGAGGTCCAGTTCACAAGAAAGGTTTTGGTATCTATCAACATCGTACTCAATAATCCGACTAGATAACCATGACCTGAGAAACAACACCATACAAGGGGTAAAACAGACAGGCATCACGTGTCATATCAACCTACTAGGGTCACTGCACCTCCCATGCATGAGGACTGAGTCATAAGCCTCTACACCAACACCTAACATATATACACATTACCCACTATTAGAAATATATATTTGTGTGTGTGTGTAAGTAGGCCCAATTAAATAGGCCTCATTTTTTAGTAAAATCACACACTTTCAGGACTATATGATGTAAATCCTACATTCCAAATATGGTGCATGAGATGCCTCTTTTTTTCTGCCAAGAGTCAAAATCAATCTCTAACTCTTTTCCAATGGCCAAGAGCCATAAATTTATAATAAATTATCACATACACACAACATGTGCATTGCTCAAGGAAAACTCATAAAAAACTGTAACATCACATATCAAAATAGAAATCCCATACCCTAAAAACCATGAATTCTTATTGGAACAAGTGTTCTTGATACACCAATTTGATACCCATCATAGGTTTCAATGTATTTCTAATACTCTAATCTACCATATCCCTAATAGTAATGACCTGAAAAAGAAAATCTATGATACCACTTTATAATTTCCTAGGTTGGATTCCACTAAATGGTGCCCCTATCTGATTGGTTACTAGGCCTCAAGTGAACCTCCCCATATTTTATAGGCCTTCAACTAGCAGCAAGGTCCTAGGGGGTGATAGTGGGGAGAATATTCCCTCATATCAATGTAAGAAACTAGCATAAATAGCTAATTATCATACACAATAGTAAATAAACAAAGTGTAGAGGTAGTAAATAAACTCAAATAGAAAATTTTATAATAGTAAATGAAAATATGTAAAATCTCAAACATTTATGCCATACATACAACACCGGTCATCCATTAGGCTGACCATACTGATATAGGAGTAAAAAAAGAAACTAAAATAAAAGTATAGGGATCTACTACTAACTCTGAGATAGACCATGTACCCAGTCTCCAGACACTATCGAACTGCACCAACCTGATCAGAAGAACCCACATAAGTAGCTCTGCTCGAACATGCAACATTGGTCCTTAGCTCTATCCACCATGTAAACTATGCTCAACCTGAAAAGAAGACATAAGGTCAACACATACATTGAGGTACATGTGTAGGGGTGATAAATAATCTTAGTATACCACCCCGATGATGGACCCATAAAGTATGCTTCTATAAGTGTATGAAAAAGTAAGTGCTCAGCCTAGCTAAGACACAAGTGAAAAGATAAGTAAAACCAATAACATGAAACCGCAATCGAACCTCGAGTCCATAATCTCATTAAACTAGGAAAGTTACACCATGGATGTCCATATCTATATAGGTATACATGTATAATCCCATACCTATAAATATATACATAAATATGAATATTCATGAGTAAGTGAATGAAATAACATAAAACCAAATAGCAGTCGATCCTTGGGTATGTAATCCCAATCACCTAGACATCTTGTGCAAGGACATTGAGCTGGACGTCATTCCACTCAAGTTGTGTATAATTAAGTAGATCTTCGGGTCCATAATCCCAATAGATATGTACTTGATTTGGACAATGTTGGAAATGTATCTAAGAAAGGTATGTCACCACAAGGGGCTACTCATCCTACACCTGGGTTCACCAATACTCGCCTCCAATCACTAAAATCATGGATTCTAGGGAAGTACATCCGGACATCCTTTAAATGGTAACTAAGATAGATGTCATGTTACTCAGCCCATGTAAATCCAATCTAATGTCTGAACCCTGGGTCTTAGTTCGTATGCGGCCACGACATTCGAAATGTGGATAATCCATAAGGATTTGAGCCTTAGATGATCTGCATGGAGAACTCAATGGTGAGATGCCATGCCCACCCCTGGAGTCTCTAAAGGAACAGCAGAAGTGTCCCTATTATTTTAAATAGAATAATCATTCCAAGTATCGAATGATGTGAGATTCCATGCCTAACACCATGGTCATGTAACCGATTAGGGAGAGTTTAATCATCCCTATCACATATCAAACAGAGGAGAGAAAAATCATCCTCATCATATATAAAAATAGAGGAGAGTGGAATCATCCTCATCACTCAGGAGATAATAATCATCCATGAGTATTATTACTGGGGATGCAATGCCCATATATCATAGTCATGGTCTTAACATCTATATATGAGGAAGCACCTCTATAAATCCCAATAATATAATAAAAAAATATACAGTTTCAACAACCAGATCCCAAGTAGTACCTTTGGGTATACAAATAATAAATCAATAACATGGATTAGAATCCAGATCCCAATAAGAATTTCTAGGCATCCCAAAGAGAAATAAAGACACCTCACGTCAATATCAATAGCCACCAACCAGGAATCACCTCTCGTAACCATTAGTGCATCAGCAATAAACATGTAAAGGCATTAACAAAATAGTGAGGGTGGTTTAATTCCTAAACCAAACACTATTACCAAATCTCCATGGGATTACAAGTTTGGAATGGGTTTTCAAGGTGACACCCACTACCATCTCTACCTAATCCCAGTGTATTAACTCCGGATCGGTCAAATAGAGGGGCATCCGCTAGGTCCCTCAAGTCAAAAAATGGATGAGGCATCCTACTTGGGATTCGCAAGGTATAAACACAAGTGAAGGGATCCTAATTTGGATCCTTAGCTGAAAAGTTAAAGGAGGAATCCTACTTGGGGTCCTCAAATGTAAAGTCGGGAGAGGGATTTTATAAGGAATATTTATAATAGTATATAGTTAAAGGCATCCTATAGGGGACCCTATATAACTATATAAAAATGCAGATTCATCCTTCATGGGATTCTTGACATTGAATAAAGGTAAAGGGATCCTACAAGGGATTACCTAAGTCTATAAGTAAGAAAATAAATCCCATAGGGGACCCTCGATAACATGAAGAAGATAGATGAATCCTACACAAGATCCTCTATCTAAAAATTTAATCAGATGGGTCCTATAGAGGATCCTCAAAACCAATTGGTCTCATATCCCCATAGGCCAGAAGGGAACATCTTACAAGGGAGATTTCCTCAAAGGAAGCACTAAGAAACTAAAGTCTAGAGAGATAGTCCATGTCTCATCTCAAATCAAAGTATCACTCTCATGAGACACTGAATTCTATTACTAGTGGAAGAACCTCTTTATTTAGGTAAAAGCCCCAAAACATCAATTAGGAGTTCTCAAAACACATCACAGGTCTTACCATTGTGATATATATGAAAAGATACAAAAAATGAACTACTCATGAGTCCAATTCCGAATCTTGGTCAAAAATACATGAAAACCCCTCAAAGGGTAGCAAGGGAGTACATGGTGTGTTGTCATGGTACATAGTGTGTACCCTCAAGGCCTCACATGGGCATGTACTTTATCCTGTACTTGGAATGTAAGCACCCAAGTACACGGCATGTAGGATGGGTACACAGCATGTACCCTACATGGGGTATCTTCATGTGTCCATCACATAGCTTGGCCATGTATTTTTCCAGGATGTGTACTTCTACGTAGCATGTGATCCACATGGAGTATGTCCATTTACTCTAAATGGCCATGTGTCCCTACACGGACAGCCTGGATGGGTACTCGATTACACAGTCGAGCACTATTACATAGAGGTGTATGACCAATTCATGGGGTGTACCTCAAAATGTTCATCTTCCCCAAAATGGAAGAACTTTCATCATGTGTTCTCTAAACCACATGCTGTGTAGATGGGTTTTTTCAAATAGAAAACCCCCTGAATCATTCTAAAACCCCTATTTTTACCCCAAAAGTAGTAGATTGGGCCACAATGGGCCATAATAAATCAAATAAAGGGATTAAAACTTGAAAAAAAAATTAACATATGGGTATTTATGATAAAAGATAAAAACAGCCTACCTTTGGGCGGAATCAACCGAAGCTTCGCCCATTTTGGCGGTCCACGATTGTCATACGATGATCTGGCGCATCTCGAGCTCCACGACGGTACCCCCCTTCCCTATTATCTATATATACCTATTTATATCCCTCTTTTCAATCTATCTCATGAAGGAGGAACACACAGGGTGCGTCTGCGAGAATCCATGGGAGAAAGGAAGAAAATAAAAGGAAAATAAAGAAAAGAAAGAAAAAGAAAATAAAAAGAAAAATAAAAGGGGGCATGGGCTAGCCCCAGCGCCCTACCTGGGTTTATGCCCCACCTAGGAAAAAATCCCCATTTCAGAATCAATAGAGGATATGGAATATCAATCTGACACTCTATTCAAAAGATATCATTGAATGAACCTGTATGAATAAATTAATATTTAATTTATTAAATATGAAATATTAATTATTTATCTAAAATTTGAATGGATCATAATTCCAAAAAAAAATCATATAATAAGGTAAAAACCCTATTCCAAGATTAACAGAGTGGTTATAAAAATTATCTGAGATCATATTCTAGTGGAAAAGACCATTTTACCTCTTACAAGAATCTGAAAGAAAAAAATCAAATTTCTGCTCAAAATTATCATTCGAAAAAACATGGGACCTTATGAAGGTCATTATAGCTCGGTGTTACATGTCCTGTACATTATTGAATAAATTATTCTATTAAAATCTCATGGTATTACATTCTATCCCCTTAAATAATTCACATCCTTTCAATTTTATCTATTGTCTCATAAAAATAGTTTAAAACATTTTTTAGCATCAATTCCAAGGAGTAGAAGATAAAATGTGCAATTATTAAATTAAAATATTTTTTATTTTTATTTTTTAAGAAAATATTTTTTTTGAAATCCTAAATCATAAAAAAGGATAATAAAATATCCTTTTAAATATATGAAAATGGAAATAAGAAGGTCACCTGGAATAATACATAATCGGGTTCCTAAATAAGGAGAACATTGGTGGGAAGTGAAAACATGGACTTGGAAAGAAGTTTGATTTTAGATATAAAATTATAATTTTTTGAGAATAGAAGAGACCATAAATTAATCATAAATGATCATAAAATGATAACATTTTTATTTCAATATCATTTTCTTAGAGTTGAGGTATTATTTTACCATCGGGATAGAGATCTTGAGAAAATATACTTACTTGGTTTATTTCCATTTCATAAGAAAAAATTTATCCTTTAGTTGTGATTTAATCAATTTTTACTTTTATCATGTCTCTTACTCTAATAAATAAATATTATAGATGATTTTTTCATGCCTAAAGTACTAAAATCAACTTCTAATGAATCGCATGATCTATAAAAGGATAAAAAATTATTACTCATATCATTAAACATTAATAAAAAAAATGGTTAGAAAATGGTAAGATAATATCCAATTATAAGGAAATACTACATTAATCTTAAAATCCTCAAAAAATAACACTCAAAATTCAACTTAAATGTTCAATAAATAAAAAACCATAAAACTCTTTAAAATATGATTAACCAAGTTCATGACTCAAAAATTAAAAGAATTTGATCACAGATTCTTATAAAATCAATTTAATATTTATCTTCAAATAACATCAGTCACTCATAAAGTCATATACCCAAAACTATATATGTATTAATTACATAATCTCTAAAATATGCTAATTTTTTTAGTAAATAACATGAATCACTTTAAGTCCAAAATAAAATCGTATATACTTCCAAAAGAAAATTCAACCTTTATTCCTCAAATAAACTACTATCTTAGAAAAAATTATTTCCATTTACCTTAATCATATAATTTTCCAAAAATAGTAAACTTCTTCAAAAATAACATTAATAACATAGTCACCAAATCACTTTTGAATCTCATGGTTATCCATATGATAAAATACGTGTTCCCAAAATATAATAACCCTTTAATACAAATTAAACATAATTATCTCAAAATAAAATATCATATTAACCCTAAAGGTTATCAATACCTTTATAATTATGTATAAAAAATATAAAATCATTATTCCTTAGATAACCTTTTCACTACAAAAAATATTGAACTTAATGGTTATATATACCTCAAACATTTATCAAAACTTATTAAATGTCTACCAAAGTACTATTATCACATAAAACCTAAAAATGGATATCTATTTCTTTAAATTTATGATGAACCTTTGACTTATTAACCCGTGATGGTATCGAATACTCTTAAAATTTCCTCGTTAGAATCGTACTAACCTCTAAAGTTATTTAAAAAATTTCTTTGATACTAACTATAATGTCTTGTACATTAATCAACCCATAATTACATGATTTTTTACTAGGGTTTAAATTTATTAAATTATATTATCTTTTTGGTTTATATTTTTATATAATAATGTAAATCGTTACATAAAAATGTATATTTTCACACAGTACCCATCTTTCCATAAAATAAGTTATTTATAAATACACACTTTCTTCTTTCAAGGTAACTCTCATATATGGAACTCTAACTTTATTAAAATTTCTAATCATCCTTAATCACTATAAAAAATCATTAAAAAATGTTTGATGAGAAAAAAAATCTTAGTAATGTACATAAAAAAAAGAAACGCGTTATTTAGTTTAAAAACCATGAGATCATAGAAGATATTTTACATTTGATATAATAAAATTTGATCTTGAATAACTATTTATTTACACATGAAATCAGCTTTAATACATGATGTTTTTCATAGAATAATTTATAAGAAAGTATAAAGTCTAAATCATAATCATGAGGGCTTCTTAGAAAACATGATGACCAATGAAAAACATTTTATTAAAAACTTACCTTTTTACCCTCAAAGGGCGTAATCATTCCTTTAAACAAAATATCATTGAATTGCCTTATGAAATCAAAAATACTTCCACGAAAAATTATTTTAAATCATATAAAAGTAATTTAGGTTCCTTAGTACATTATGTTTATAGAACCCTTATAAGAACCCTAACAAGTAGAATAACCTACTCAGTTAATTCCAATATAATTATATAGAGAACATAATCATTACACAATGCATTAGAGAGAAATATCGGGATCACCTATAATCATAAAAAAATTTAAAAGGACCATAAAATACATAAAACACATAAAATATTTCATTTTTTTCATCAAACTCATAAAAATATACTTTTGAACCCATAAGTAAAACATATTCATATATTGATATATCTCTTTACCTTAAAACCCCATTTTCATAACTAAAATACCCAAAACAAATGGAAGAATATTTTTTTATTTGAAGAAAACATGGAATATTATAAAGGAATTCAAATATCAAATAATATTTATGGTGGAGGTAAAATACATTGACATCATATATGTTAACAAAACATTCCTTTTGTACTTTGTAAAGAAAGTCAAACATTCTATATGAAATACGCAAGAATATTCCTTTTGAATACCCATGTAATAAATTCAAAGGAGATGTAAAATGAATTTATTAATTCATTTATTTAAATATTTACACATCCATCAAATAATGGAGGAAAATATTATAAATAAATATTCAAAACATTTTAAAACTAGGTTTTAAGATAGAATATCACTTACGACTTGATAACTTTTGAACCAGTGAAAATTTGAAGGAATAAAATTTGAATGGATTTGTAACAACTTTAATTTTTAGATAATAATTTTAAAATAAATTTCTAAGTATATTTATACACCACCTAAAATAAAACAAGTGGTGAAAAAATCTTAGGTATCAAATAAATGGAATTGAGACAATAAATACCTTACTTATGTTCCAACTTTCCAAAAATGTTTTTTAACTCCTATATAATGAAATATTATTAATGATTTAATTTCTTAATATTTTATTTTCATATTTATCCCATTATCATAATCTATTTCATTTCATTTATCACCATTTATTTATAGTTCCTAAATTGATTAGGTTCATATCAGATGTTTTGAGGACATTCAGTTTGTAATCCCCAAAACAACTTTGGTAGGTTGCACAATGTCAAAGGTTTAATTATTACATCATCTATAAAATAATAATCATGAAATAATTATCATTTTTATGCATAAAATACAATTTTATATCCATCCATGAAAAGAAAACCTGAAAAAAAAATACATCAACTCATGAGGTGGTTGTCCTCACATACAAACGAGCGATGGTTTTACTTTTCATTGGATGGAAAATAAATAAATAAAATAAAATATTATATTTATAGAATCTTTATCATGTTATAAAAATTGAATACATTCATTAAATCTATATCCATGACCAGTTATGAGCGGCATATTTCTTAAAACGAAGTTCATATCTACATGGAGGCGGTAGTCCGTACATATGTATGTGTGATGATTCCATTTTTAATGATTAGAATGGTATGAAGATAGAAAATATATTATATTTCTATAATCATAATTATTTCATTAATATCACATATATATTCATTATATCCATTATAATAAACATCCCTGAATGACAGTGATGAGAAATGAAATCCATCGCTTCGAGAGGTAGTAGTTTTCAAAGTTGGTGTTCTAAAACCAATTGTTTGTACTTTAGATTACATGTATATTATAATATTTGAATATTAATAAATCATGTTATTATATATTGTTCATTTTTCTATATAAATTTAATATAATTATTTCTTAGAGTATTTATCACAATGATAAGGTCATAACAGTTCTCTACTGTGATGAGAACCTTGAAATGCCATTATGATATTCTTAAATATAGTTCTACGGTCAGATAACATACAATGATGGGACACATATAATATTCACTATTAGGTGTGAGTACTAATAATTTAATGAGACTTCTTCTCATTAAATTTTCACTTGGTAATCTCCAAGATAGAATATTATGAGAACAAACCCACCTATAGGAATTCTATATGTTTATGTGTCATCAGATATTAATATCTGTGAGTGTGTGTAATTGTCCTTAGACATTAATATTATTATAAATTTTTATCATGACTCGTGTAATTTCATGTACTAAATAACACCATGATGTTATATGTTCACATGAAGTATGGTATGTTGGGTGCGTCATGAATTACATGTTATTAATTAATAAGTCAAGTAAGGATTTGTTCCTTCTATATTTATAGAAGTTGAGGTCTCGGACCTTTTATTGAAATAGAACTATCACATTAAATTCCATAGACATGGTGTAATGATGAGTTTATTTTAGATAGTAAAATGATGATGTATCAAGATCATAGGTTGATAAAATATGTGTGTAACTTGATTGATGATATATTATGATAGAGGTATTATATTACATAGTAAGCATTTATGTGTGGTTGTTGAAATTGCGATGTTAACATCTTTCTCTTGGGTGTCTTGACCTGTAACTAAACAGTAATCTTGGAATTTTGGAAAGTCTGCCAAATTCCAACAAAAAATAAGCCTAGAGGGTCACAAACTAAGTATTTTATTTGATCTTAATTAAAATCTATTTGAATTTAATTATTGTAATAAATATTATTCTCAAGGTCGAGGAATAATTTTATGTAGGATTTATTGATCACAAATATTTTCAAAGTAATCAATATTATTTATTCATTGATAAATAATTTATTTAATTATGTGAATATTTAATAAATATTTATTCACCATATTTTCAATAGAATATTTATTTTATTTATTTATTGTGTAATATATATTTATTCTTCATACTGTGAATTGAATATTTATTTATGAATAAATATTTAATAAATATTTATTCAGGTATTCAATAAATGTTGAGGAGGATAAGTGGTCTACAATCATGTCCAATGATAAATATTAATTTGAAAGTTGGTAAAATAATATTTATCATTGTGCCAGATACTACATGCCATAAAATATTATTATTATTATTACATTTCATGGGTTAGATAAGTTTTATTATATTTTTTATGGGTCATTGTGCAATTAAATAATATTTTAACCAAAACCCTAACCCTATAAATAGGCTATTATGTCTATTTTTTAGGGCTAATCGAGATTTGAGAGTTATTATGCACAATGCTCTTCTCTCTAGATTTATCCTTCTCTCATCTAATAAATAATGAGAATAATAAGAGAAATCCTTCAATCCTAAAGGGACTAGAAGCAATCAAGATGAATAATACAAGACGATTGATCCACCACATTATCACCTTGCATTATATCGAGGGTTTTCAGGGATCAAAGTACCACTTGTGGATAACCACTATAGGGACTCTACTTTGGTTCCTCCTTACACAATAATAGTAATCTAAAAATGTGTTTCAGATTATCAACATCTTGATCAAAAAAATATTATAAGACCGAGTAATCTTTCTCCTGGTCTAATTTAAATTAATTATAAATTTAATGTGTAAAATATCCTCTTTGGGTTCTGGGATTTCTATGTCAATATTTGATGGAAAAATTTCATTGGTCATGATGTTTACATTTTCACAATTGGAAAATAATCCATCAAATCTGATAAAAACTTAATAGTTATTCATAGACAAGGATTTTCTGCTACATCTGGAACCTTTAAATGGTATTAGAGTAGTCATGTTTTAAATTTATAATTATTTATTTGATTGTTGATCGATTATGCACAATGTTGGTTATATATTTAATTTATAGATTATTCATTATTTAATCCAAATTTAAATCAACATGATTTCAATATTTTAATATTCTTTATTCAAGATTCATGTTTTTCTTAAATCCTAAGAAGATATGTAGAATGATCTGAGATATCATTGGGAGGTGTTAATATTTTTGGATAGTGGATTGATTTACATGTAATTTATCCAGATTAAAATACATTTACCAAAGTTCATTGCACTTGGATGTGTCATGGGATAAACAACACATAGAGAATCTATTACACCCGGTGCGTTTATTTCACACCATGTGTAGTCCAAGACAACCTGGCACACAGTTTTTCAGATTTCATGGGGTGTAGTTGGAATACATGTCATTTAGTCTACACTATTTAGTAGATAAATTCACATTAACCCTCATAATTAACATCCATAAACGGTGGTGATGAGAAATGAAATTCATCACTTCACAAGGCAATAGTTTTTGAAGTTGGTGTTATTGAACCAACTGTATGTACTTTGGATTACATGTATATTTTAATATTTTAATATTCATAAAAAATATTATTACATATTGTTCACTATTTTTCATGAATCTAATGTAAGAATTTACTAGAGTATCTATCGCATTAATAAGGTCATAGAAATTCCCTGTTATGATGAGAGCCTTGGAATTACATTATGGTATTCTTAAATATTATTCTATAGTTGAATAACATACTATGATGGGACACATGGAATGTTGACTGTCGTGTGTGAGTACTCATATGAGGATGATACTTTTTCTTATGAATTTTTTACTTGGTAATCTTCAAGATGGGAGACTATGAGAACAACCCCACTTGTAGTAATTCTTCATGTTTATGTTCCATCTAATGTTCCTATATGTGAGCATTTATAATGGTCCTTAGACATTAATATTATTGTAACACTCTGACCCCAGAAGCCTAGAGACGCTGCATTAATTATTACATTATAAGGATTAAAAGGGATGAAATTTCAAAGGAATGATAAGTTTAGTAGTTTTGAAGAAACTAGATACATACATTCAACTCATATTACATTTGGAAAGGTAACAAAATACAATACATAACAAAAACTAACAAACTACATCCATGATAACTCAATAAATGTTCTCCTCTTCAAAACCTATTAAAGGTAAAAAAAATGAAAGGGGTTATCTCAAATGCTTAGTAAGAGTTACAAATAGTGAAATCATGAATAAAAAATAACTAAATCATAAACAAATTGTCATAGTCAATATGGCATGGTGAATAAATGAAAAACACATGCCATTAATAAACTGAGAATGAAACTACATCCATAGATTTTTCCATAGTGAAAACCTCATGGATAGTAATAACTAAAAATAAATAAAGAGATATGTTTATTAATTGGATTTCATGTATTTGGAACATGATAACACTATATCATCGAAACGGTTTAAGTCTGTGGGTAGAAACCCGTCTGATTTTTTAGAAACAAACTTGAAGGGTTTGTTATCAACTAATTTGTCTCATGAGACATGTCGATGCATCGAGAGGATATAGTATGCCCCTCCCATAATATTTAGTCCAAATAATTCTTTATACATAGATTTAATACAAGTACAATATGCCTTCTCAATATCATTATAGATTAGAGGACACAGATTCATCAATATTCCCATAGTTAAAACAACATTCCAAATAAACATCGTATGTAAAAGGGTATACAGCTTAAGAAAATAATCATATCCATGAAACCAGAATATGGATATATAATATATATAAAATTTCAAATTAAAAATTATCTCAAATGGGCAGTGGACACACCACATAAGAAATATTAAGTGCACAATACCAAGTAAGTCTCAATGAAATGGAAACTGAGGCAAAGTCCCTTATCACGTTGTAATCAATTGAGTCATATGAGAAAAAAATTAAAAACCAAAACATTAATCATATAATACCATGAATATAAATATAATCAGGATAATATATATCTTATGTAAGTACACAATACACCACATGCAAGAAATAAGTGGCGAACAATGGAAATCTCACATAATTAAAAGTGAGATAAGAAACCCCTTACCTTATGTATGAAATTGTTCTTTGATTGATCTTGATGACCTGAATAATAAAATTTAGATTAATTAATTAATAATTAAAGAACCTAATATACATTTAATTTATTTATTATAACCTTATTGGGTTCATTAATTTCCTTTTTTAGGGGTTTAAGAGGTTCAATTTTATTGTTTTTGAAGCATTTTCTTCCTTGGTTTTCATGATCGGTTTACTTGTATTCATGAATGGAAGTTCGTTTGAAATGTCATTAAACATATATAATTTTAAATATATATTATTAGTTAAATTACATATATATAAATGATCTTATAATGATTTTGGTTATATACCATGAGGATGACCCATTAGATAAAAGTTAATGATAAATGCTTGGATTAACTTGGCGGTTTTGTACACAATGAACTTGTTTTGTATTATTATCTTATATTATGAGTGTGAAAGGATTACATAACATTGAATAAGATAAAATAAATATATTATGATCTGTTTAAACCATTAAAAAATTTTAATTACCATTCTTGAAGATAGTAATATAAATTGAAAACATGTTGTCCTTGAATGTGATAAATTAACACATTTCGGACGGTATTTTAATTTTTAGTATAAAAGCGGGGTAAAAGAGAGATAAG
Organism: Viscum album; assembly: GCA_963277665.1. Lineage (NCBI taxonomy): Eukaryota > Viridiplantae > Streptophyta > Magnoliopsida > Santalales > Viscaceae > Viscum > Viscum album. The sequence continues at coordinate 372,542,256 of OY728135.1, read as the reverse complement.
GATGAAATTTTACATTACCATAATAAAATTAAAGTTCATGTAAGTTACTATAATTATCATAGAATTTGGATGAGGTGGTGAGGATAGATCAACAAAATAATGGAACTTGTAAAAGAAGTTGAAAGAAAAAGGAAGAGATGTTCACCTCTTGAGTACTCCTCCTTGAGAATCTCCTTGATTCCTTTGTTTTTGGACTTTCGGTGAGACCAGTAGGTCTTGGAAATGAGGGAGTTCTTGGTAAGTTTATTTTTCAGAACTTAGGTAAGACTCAAAGCTTGAGTGGTGTGGGGGGAAGAGGGGAATGAGGGTGGTATTTATAGTGGAGGAGGGGAGAGATTTTACATTATTTTAATATTTTTGATCAAGACTATAAATAGTATTGATTCATGTGACCCAAAATAGTAATAATTTCATGTGAGTTCGAACCAGGTGGTCTTACATCATCCTTGCATCATCTATGATGCAGTAAAACAAGTATTTAGCATTTATCGTAATTTATCGTATTTTTTATTCATTAAAAATTCAAGAATTTCATAAAAATCCGAAAAATTCACCCTAACCATTTTTTAACATGTAGAATTAAAAAATGAACTCCATTTTTGGAAAATAATTTTCTAAATATTATTAATTTTATTTTTAAATAAAATCATAATTTATTCAAAAATAACAATTTTAAATTTATAACTCATTTTTTAACACCTTGAAAAATTAATCAACATATCATTACCTTATAACATTAAGAAAATAAAATAATAATATGATTTACTATTCATAAGGGTCATATTAATATTCATATTACTATTTATAAGGGTATGTTACTATTCACTAAAAAAAGTCAGTTCTATCATACTCCAAATAACTTATTGATCACAACCGTAGATGACCGTTTTTTGAAATTCAAAACAAAGAAGTGGAAACTGTAAGTTTAATGTCTTGGTTATGAATTTCCTCTAAAAATAACTAAGTGTTGTTTCAAAGAGACTCGGTGATTTATGCAATATAGGCTATCTAATGAATTGAAGGTATTTAAGAGAAACATGCCATAAAATGTTTGGGGTGTTATAATTATTATTGATGCTTTTTATGAATTGTGTACTTTGATTTACTAACCAAAACTGTGACACTATATGTTTTTGGGAAGTATGGTACATTGAGTGTATCACAAGTGAAATGTTATTAATTAATAATTCAAGAAATGATTTTTCCCTTCCATATTTATGGAATTTCTTGTCTCATCCATTTGATTGAAATATAACTATTTCATTAAATTTCATGGTCATGGTGTAACAATGAGTTTGTTTTATATAGTCAAAGAAAGACGTATCAAACACATAGGTTGATGACACATGTGTGTAACCTAATTGATGAAATATTATGAAAAGGGTATTATATTACATAGTAATAATTTATGTGTGGTTGATGACATTATGACATTAACTTCTTTCTCTTAGGTTCCTTGAACCATTGCTAGATAATAATTTTGGACTTTAGGCAAGCCCGCCTAATTCTAATGAGAAAGAAGCCTAAAGGGTCACACACTAAGTGTTTCCATTGGTCTAAATTAAATTTCATTTTAATTTTATTATTTGAATAAATATTATTCTCAAGAAGAAAGAATAATTTTATTTCAGATTTATTGATCACAAATATTCTCAGCGTAATGAATAATTATTTATTCATTGATAAATAATTTATGTAATTACATAAAGATTTTATAAATATTTATTCATAATATTATGAATAGAATATTTATTTTATTTATTAATTATTTAATAAATTTTTATTCACCAGACTATGAATATAATAATTATTTATGAATAAATATGTTTTCAGGTATTCGATAAATACTGAGGAGGATGAGCGGACCAAGATCGTGTCTGGTGATAAATATTAATTTGTAAGCCAGTAAAATAATATTTATCATTTATCTAGATAGTACACTCCATAAAATAATATTATTTTTATTGTTATATGGCATGGGGTTAGATAAGGTTTATTATAATATTTAAGGTATATTGTGCAATTAAATAATATTTTAACCTGAACCCTAACTCTATAAATATACTATTATGTCTATTGTGTAGGGTTAATCTTGAATTAAGAATAATTATACACAACTCTATTCTCTCTAGATTCCTTATTCTATCATCCTATAAAGAAGGATAAGAATAAGAGGTAATCCTTCAAGCCTGAAGAAATTATAAGTGATCAATATAAACAACAAAAGATGATCAATTTTCCATGCTAGTACCCAGCATTCTATCGATGTTGTTCGGAGATCAAAGGACTACATGTGGATCATAGCTATAGTGGATCTACTTTGGTTCCTCCCTGTAAAATTATGGTAATACAAAAAAATGTTTTTGAATGATAAATATATTCATTAAATAAATATCCTAAGATGAGGTAATCTTTATCCTAATCTAATTTCAATTAATTATATATTTAACATGAAAAAGATCCTCTCTGGGTTCTGGGTTTTCTATGTCAATATTCGATGAAAATTTTTCATTTTTCAGGAAATTTTTATCTTTCAAAATTGGTGAATTATCCATAAAATCTAAAAACCTAAATGTTTATTTAGCTACAAGGCACTTTTGTTGTATCTCGAACCTTCAGTAGTCTACACATACACAAGAATGATGGTTTTGTTTCCCATTTGATAGAAAAGGGAGATGAATAAGATTATTCCATTAACATAATAACATCTCATTATATGTGATATATTGATTTTATTATATTTTAATGGTTAGGATGGAATTTAAGGGGGTAGAAGAAGAAGTAAAATGAAAACACTTGGTTGAGTTGATTACATCCTCTTTGAAAAACCTCCTTTGGATCTCTAATTAATGTCCCTAGAGATTGTCTTTTAAGAATATTAGAACCTATAGAATGTATATAAGTATGTAAATAAGGTTTTTTGGTAGGTTTTGGTTGAGATAAGTGGATCAAGAAGTGTGAGTAAGATAGGAGAGGCGGTGTCCATATATAAGAGAGGAGAGAGGTGCCCTTGGAATTACTTAAAGTGTTAAATTAGAATAAATTAATTTTCATGATAAAATGGGAAAAATTATATATTTTTTATGATAGGGTGAAGTTAATTTTAAATTATCTTATCTAATAAAATTTATACAAGTTTAGGTGGTGTTTTAACCCTTATCTCTTAGTTTTAACCCCTCATTAACCCTTTTAACACTTATCATGATAATAATGTTTTTTACTCTTTATGATTAAATAAAGTTAAAATAAAAGGAAAAGAGACCCATAAGTGGATGGTGGTTGATATTCTCAACCATTTTACATTCACTTTCCCAAATATAAGATTTTTATGAATTTAAAATCATTTAATAAAATATTATTTATCATAAAATACTATTAAAGTCATTTTTGAGATTATTCACATAATTGGCTTTAAAAAATATCAAGATAGTAATTGAGTTCAAATAAAAACTTATAACACATTAATAATACATTATATTTATCTAAAAAATCATATATTTCCATAAATCACCCAAAAATATTAATTTTAAGTTTTTAAAATCATTTACTTGATTTTTCAACTAATAGCATAAGCATTGTATCGGTCTTGCGTAAGTATTTAAGGTAAATATTTCATCACTAAAAATTTAAAATAAATTTTCATCATACAAATAATTTATTCATATTAAAAATAAAATTTTATAATCATTCATAACTTATATTTATCCCTATCAAAAAATATAATAGATATTAAAATCAATAAAGTGCCATTTTAAAATTTTCCTTTACTTAAAATAATATAAAGGTATTTATCAAATAAAAATGGAACCGAAACTCCATATTTTAAAATATTTTAAGAGATTGGATGAATTACACTCATCCAAAATTTTAAAATCAAGTGTTATGGTGATTTTAAAGCCTTTTCACTTTTGTTTTAACCTTAATTAACACAATTTACCCTTTAGTGTGGTGATAAATTTTAAAATGGTTACTATTCATTATGACCAAAAATAAATTTTACCATGAAGTTACTAATGACCAGTGAATCACTAATAAAAAGCGGTTTAATTAGTGGTTATCTTTTTATAAATTTCCAACTCTATGAAATTTAACATCTGTAACTTGTTAGAGTTACTTTTCTTATCAATTTTATATCAATCTCATAAACATGAAAATATGAAAAAGTAAACAAGGAATACAAGATTTAAAAGGTTCTACCTCAGTGTAAGAACTTAAATCCTTTTTATGGTCACTCCCATGGGTCTATAGAAATTCACTACTATAAAAAAGTGAATAATAATTTTTAGTCAACTCCCATTAGAATCCTTCTATCTTCTGATAGGTATCATTATAAAAAATCCCATCAATTTAAAAGTTTTGATTGAAAAAAATTGATGCAAAAAAAAGATATGAAACTTTGTGAAATATAATCTAGAAAATGTTATTTAAAAAGTACATCTGATTCCTATATCTGGTAATATCTATCGGATGCTCTCTTATTACATTTGGTGAAAGTCTGTTTGAATATCCTCACACAAATATACTCTTTTTATGACCTGCGTTCTATCTAATTTAAAAAAAACTACAAAAAATTATATATGGAAAATATGTTTTATTTCTCTATTTGATTATATGAATAGAAAACATGTTCGAATCTCTAATAGATATCCCTAACTATAATTCTTCAACTCAGATCTAATGTGGTTGAAAACTCACTTCTGACACTAAATCAGACGCAGTTTTGAATTTTTTATAGGGTGAACAGTGTTAAGTACGATATAATTTTGACTATTTATATAAGTTATCTCATAATAGAAAAGGTGGGAAACTGTTTTCATTTTCCTGGTCCCTGAAATTCATAATTCCAAATTTATTATACATTTGAATTTTTCTTGGATGCTTATCATGAATTATAGAGTCTTCTCGAATCTTCTTGAAGCTTCATGAATTATATAGTGATTCTAACCTTCCTCAAAATTTCGTAACTCCACACATTAAGGAACTCTTAAAACTTACTCATTTTCATCTAGAATATTAACCAATTGAAAACACTAAGCATCATCATTCTCTGAAAAAACTTCTATCCAGAAAAAGATTGTCCAAAACTTCTTCAAGAAACTCTTTATCTACTCATACTTCCTTTGCTAAAATTTTGTATATATTATTATTAGAAAACAATTTCCAATGATATCACAATGAATTCTCTAATGGATATAAATTTCTTCCAAAAACCCTTCCTCGGTTTTGTTTCTTTGATCAGTGACCTACATATGAAAAATTCATTTGATGGATTAGTGTTTTTCTTTGTATGGTCAGTTTACCTATACTCAGACTTTATACATCAGATTATCCAAAAAAATTGTTCGATGAACTACATCACAAAATTTTAACCTATGGAAATTCTTATAATGATCATTCTCCATCCATCACTTCTTTACAACTTCACAACATTGAAATTTACTTAGCTTATAAAAAAACAGTGCACTTTAAAATTCATACAGAATTGTCTATCCAAAAAACTCACTTTTCCTCTATCTATTATTGTTAACCACTTGAAAAAAAAATTAAAAACTTAATAAAGATTTTTGATTATATTGTTTCAAATTTTAAAGACTTCAGTTTCATGAAAACATCTTCAAACCAAATTTCTGGCTTAAACTCTAACTTATTCTTCTTTTTATTTGAAACTCTATTTTGAATTACTTCAACAATTTATGAAAAAATACAAAATAATAAGCTTCCTTTGTCCATAAAAACTGTAAAAAATAATTCTAGCTTTCTAAAAATATTTTTTTTGATGATCTGTATTTTTTACATCAGACTTAAATGCTCAAACTTATTAAAAAAAGTTTGACTAATAAAAAAAGTCTAATAACTTCTGTATATTTTTCATTAAATGGTCAGTGTGAAAACTTCATTAAGGAATGTTTTTCTGGCTTGGTCGACCGATCATCAAATTTGAAACACTAGCTTCTCTAACAACAACTTCATCTACAATGTTTTTCCGATATAGTTCGTACCACTCTCACTTCTGGTAACTTATTTATTTGATCAGCATATTCCACTTCTTTCAAACATCAATAAAGTCTATCTGAATAGTATTTTTGGAAAAATTTGTTCAGAGATTTTGTGTTCAAAATCAATGTCAATCTCCTCCTTTTTCGTCACACACATTGTAAAAATTTTGTAAACATCATCTTAGGTCATGATATTTTCAGGATTTTAAGAACTTTGAGATTATAAAAGCATTGTATAACTTGATTGATAAGTTTCATAACAAATTTCCTAATTTTATTCTTCTTTATAAACTTCATAAAAACAACTTTATCAACTTCCAGTAGCTCTTATTTTTCTATTTTACAAAAATATTCATAACCAAATTATGTTGACGATAAATACAAAACTTTTTTAAAAACAACATTACAAAGTATCTTTAATCTTTCCCTTTGGATTTATTGACAACATTCATTAAAAACTTTTTTTAACCCATAATTTTTCAACACTCATGTTTTTCACAACTCATTTTTTAAGATTTTACCAAAACATAGCATTTCTCATAGAGAATTTCCTAACACCACACTATTGGATAATGTAATTTTTTTAAATGAATTTAATCCCTAAGTTATAATAAAATTTGTTTCCATGTTAATGATAAACTCCCACTCACTTTATTCTCCTTCACTTTTTGTTATGAAATTTAAAAAAATCAAATTTTCACTCTTCCTTTTTGGTTTCTCCCCCATTTTATGATAACTGTATATTTAGATTCATTTCTTAAATTATATTTACTTTCTCACACCCTTTATGGATAAAGTTTTAAATTATCCCCCTTTATCAACATAATCCAAATAATAGTGGGGACTTCCTTAAAAAATTAAGATGCCTTTAGTGGAGTTTGAACATGAAGTTGCAGCCTCAAAGCCGCAAATCAATCTTTTAGCATTGCTTCTGTGAAAATATCAGCAATTTCATATTTTTTAGAAATGTACTCAAGAATGAATTATCCGCCATCAAATTTTTCTTTTATGAAATGATACTTAATATCAATGTGCTTATATCATGAGTGTTATATAGAATTTTTGGAAATATCTATGGTACTCAGATTATCACAAATTATCTTCAATGTTGTAGAAACTATCACTTTCAAATATTCCAACCATACTTTTATCCAAATTATTTGTATATAAGAAAGGGTGGTGAAAACATATTCTGATACTTTTATACTCAAATTTTTTGAACTCTATTTCTTACTATGCAACTCATACAACATTCTCTAAATAAAAATGGTCCTCCTAAAGTTGATTTTTTATCATTGTAGTCTCTAACCCAATCAACATCAGTATATCCAAGAAATTTCATATCATAACTTTTATTATACAACATCCCAAAAAAATTATTCCTTTAACATACCTTATAATTCTTTTTTCTGCCAACATATTAGATTACTTCAGATCACTTTGATATCTGGCACACAAAGTAATAGCATAAATAATGTCAGTCCTTGAAGATGTAAGATACAATAAACTTACTACCAACTTCCAAAAATCCTTTTGATTCACATATTTCCCAGATTCATCTTTACTCATCTTCATACCAAAAAAATTAAAGTGGAACATTCTTTGGATTCCTCCATGAAAAACTTTTGTAACAACTCCCTGACATAATTTTCTTGAGATAGGAAAATGTATTTTCCCTTTGTTGGGTTTGTAATCCTAGAAAAAAGGTTAATTCTCTAAGAATTGGTATTTCAATATAATTTTTTATTACCTTAGTAAATTATTCACAATATCTATCCCTATATCCTTCAAAAAATATATCACCAACATAAATTATAACAATGAGGGTTCCTGAGTCCATCTCTTTCACATATAAGTTATTGTCGAATTTTCCTTTATAAAAAATAAACCTTTTGAAGAAACTATCAAGTTTTGATTACTAGGAACATGGAGTTTTTTTCAACCCATAAAAGTCTCTCTTCAACTTAAAAAATTTGGTTTAATCATTATCAAGTAAAAACCCACAAGTTTTTTCAACGTAAACTTCTTCCTCAATGTCTCTATTTAAGAAAGATAATTTTACATCCATCAGATAAAATTTGTAACTACGATGTATAGCCACTGCTAAAAAAATTATGATAATTTCAAGTATTGAAAACAAGGAAAATATTTCTTTAAAATACACAACTTATACCTATCAATATCCTTTATAAATGATTAAATATTTGTTTCTCATAATTTCCCTATGTTCATTAATATTATTTCTATAAACCCTCTTTGTCTCAATAACATTTTTTCCTAATGGACATGGAACAAGTTCACAAGTTTCATTTTTCTAAATCCAATATAAATATTCATTCATAGAATCAACTCATTATTTATTTTTAACTTCATTTGAAACTAATTTCCAAAAATTTTATCACATTCCACCTATTTCTGTATGGTACAAAATTTTAGATTTTTTCATCCAGTTTCACTTTCCTTGCTACGAGATTATTATGAAACTTTAGTCACTGATTCTGGATCACCATATAGAGACCTGGTTTTTACCTTATAAGACTTTGAAATATTTCTATATATATATATCTAGATCTAGGCATTGAGACAAAGTTCAATTCTGAGGACTGGTGTGTCACGACCCGCCTTCACCAAGATAAGGGAAGGCACAACAGATTGCCAGACCCTTCCTTCTTCAAGTTGAAGGAGAGATAATGACCCCTGAGACCCGCCTTCAATAGGTCCTGGAGTGGTGACAAGCACCAAGGGTATAGAATCACACACAAGATAGAAGGCATTACCCTTTTTCATTTATAGTATCAGGAGATAAGATAGTAAAACCCAACAACACCAAAACTGGGGGTAAAAGTAAAACCAAAGAAAACCATTCCCATATGCATGTTACAAAAATAAAAGACAGAAAGTACAAGGAAACTACAAAGGTAAAGTACCCAAAATAAAAGAAAAACTGAAACTGTAATGTCCCAATGCCCGAGCTAGTATGGCCCTGCATGATCCCTGAAATCCTCCTGAAAACCTAAAAACAGTTTATATATGTAGGGTGAGCATACAAGTATACTCAGTAGGGAAAACCAAAAGCTCTCGTGCACAAGTGGGGAGGCATCATAATGCCCCGTGAAAAATGAGAGAACTAAAGCACCTGGCAAGGAAAACTATCCACCCAAGCCTCACCAAGGAACACTCCCCAAATAACACAAGTCAAGTAAAGTATAGTAATAGCACATCTATATTTGGGTACCTCGCGCCACTTTCCCACTGGTTATTGAAGACATCCTATGCATTGAACCAATCCCGCCATTCACACTGCAGTCCCACTGCCACACCCCACCTGCACACACCTAGGCCACAACCACACATCCCTCCTGCAGACACCTGGGCCACAACCACCATGCATAACCACACCCGCAAACACCTGGGTCAGAACAATTACTGTCACGCCCGAAGACACATGGGCCTCATCCTGAAGACACTTGGGAAACAACCTGCCCGCAAACACCTGGGCCAACCACCACAACTACCCTGCCCAAAGATTCTTGGGCTAATAATGGAATTCATGCTATCACATCCTGCCCAAAGAGTCTTGGGATATTCAGGAAAGGGAGCAGAAAAGTAGCTAATAACTAGCCACTCATAGGAGTGTTGGGAAAAACACCCTCCCCCATGGAATGGGGGTGTTCGGCACTAAGTGCTCAACTTGGGTAGGTCGTGAATAAGAAACTTAAGAACTACAATTTATATATATAGGTAACAAGCACTCATCCCAACCTAGGGTTTACAAGGCCAACCTAAGCACAAACACACTCGTCACTAGTCATAGAAAGCACACTACTCACAGCCGAGTCACAACTCATTCCCAAAACCAATTCCTTGTTTAACCCATTCTTGTATTCATGTTCAGGTGATCCCATTTAAGTAAAGTCCTCCACAACTGGGTAACTAACAGGCATAACCACAAGCCAATAAAAGAGAAATAGCCAAACAGCAATTTAAGCATTCAGACCCAGTTCTCTTGTGAAGTCACAACAACAAATGGGTTAGTGAGATCCATCAAAGTACTGGAACCAAAGAAGGCTTCAAGATACAACCCCACATCATTAAAGAAGCCAAAGTGAGATCCCTACAAGTATTAGAACTAATACAGGCTTCAAGATACAGCCCCACATCCCCAAAACCATGAACCAATGATATGCCAACTGTAGAGGATTCCACCCCAATTAGTATCACAAGCAGAGAAACCAGACAGTTTCAGACTCACACCCAAGAGGATCCCATCCTCACCTACATCACCCCATAGGAAATCAAACATAATAACACACCTACTACCAAAACCGAGTAGGGAAACTTCCATGTCCAAGCACATCATTCATTATTTTCTTCTTTCTGTTGGTTAGTCGGGGTGACCACATAGGGCTTTATGTTTACTAGGTATCCATTTAATCCACCTAGTTTACGTGATTAAAAAATTTCCAAGTTACAGTAATTTAATCATCATATAAGGCAAGGGTTCATTAGTGCGCAAGGAAAGACCACCAACGGCCGTGATTTTCAGTGATCATAGCCCAACAGTTCACAACATAAGCTTCAAGGAAGAGAAGAAAAACAGAACAGCCCTTCCCTTCATTCTTTAAAGTCCATTTTTTATATTCATTAAGGTTTGGTTTCACCCAATCCCACAGAAACAACAGCGTACCCACCCCACATGATACAAATAAAGGAGAGACGAAGGAAAATCCCTACTTGGTTGATCAAGGATCGAAGTTTTTCTCCATGCACCAAGAATAGGGGATGTGCGGCTTTCAGGGGAGGAATTTCGTGGACTCCAAGAGGTTCATAAAGCTCCAGCATAGGTGCACCACAAGCCACGGAAAGAGAGGAACTCCAGGCGCACCATGAAGAAGAAATAAATCCACCCGAGAAGAAAAAAAAAAAGAAACTCTAGCGGGAGATATAAAGAAGAGATCCTACTGTTATGGGATATGGAATTTTGAAGGCCTGGAAAGTCAGATCGTGGTTTCCTACGTGGGTGTGCAGTTACACATAGTGATATTAAGGTGTTATTTAATACCCCCCATCGGGGAGGTTTCTCGGGATTTTTAGGAATTAGTTATGGGATTTAAATGGCTTTAAAAAGGGTAAAATAATTAATTTACGTCTTACGGGAGCGGGACTGGAAAAAGAAAACAGAGGGCTGGGTGAGGACACGATGCCACCGTCACGGCGTCACCCTTAAGGTGCCACCGTCACGGTTCCACTATGACCAGTTCTACCGTCACAGTTCCACTGTTTTGGTGGAGCCTTATTTTGGAAAATTAATGGCCAGGGGGGTCTGGGCCATTACATCAGATACCTCTCAAACTGTTCTCGCCCTCGATAATTAAAACCAGACCTGAAGAAAAGAGAGGGGTCCCAACAACCACCTAGAAAGATACCTCTCAGGAGTAGACCTCCTTGTTACCAAGGAACGCCCCCTCCCTCATCTATCTCCTGAACAAACACAAATATACCGCTCCTCTCCCCCATGAAACCATGCAAAACAAAAGATTAAACTATCTGGTCATGTGGTGAGGGGTTTCCCTTCCTCTATGTTAAGATACTATCCTCTTTGGGCGGCACTGACTCACTCGCACGGGTTTAGGAACATCCACTCTAATGCATCTTAACTAGGGATTAGGTCCTCCCCTCCCCACATTTCAGGACACTTCACACACATCCACATAAAAGGAAAACTGTACATTCCATAGTTAAAAAGGTAAAGGGTTATATCAACCAAGTATAAATAGAACAGAACAAAACTCAAAACAGCTCTGGGTACTGGGCACACATATGTGTCTCCCATTCCCAGGTAATTTCCTTAAGCCCACCATGTCTCCAGAACACACGAACCAAAGGAATGGTTCATCCATGAAGCACCTTCTCTTTACGACCTTCGATCATCACTAGTCGCTCCACAAATGTAGCATCGTCTCCAATATCTAGATCTCCCCAGTCAAGGACATGTGAATCATCGTGTAGATACTGACAGAGCTGGGACACATGGAAGACATTGTGAACCCTTTGTAGCTGTGGTGGCAACACCATCTGATAAGCCACCCTGCCGACCCGCTACAGCACTTCGAACGGTCCGACAAACCTGGGGGAAAGCTTACTCCCTTTGTCGAACCTCCGCTGCCCACGTTGGGGGGAGACCTTCAGAAATACGTGGTCCCCGACCCCAAACTCCAAGGGCCTCCTTCTATTATCGACATATGACTTTTACCGGTCTTGGGCTGCCTTCATCCTCTCTCGTATAAGCCACACCTTCTCTGTCGTGTTCTGCACCACTTCTGGGCCAAGAACACCTACTTCCCCAACCTCGGTCCAGCACACGGGTGAGCGACATGGCCTCCCATACAAGTCTTAAAATGGATCCATGCCAATGGTAGAGTGATAGTTATTATTATAGGCAAACTCCACCAGAGGAAAGTGTCACACCCATGATCCTCCAAAGTCCAGGATACATGCCCGTAGCATATCTTCCATTGTCTAGATGGTGCGCTCCGTCTGCCCATCTGTATGGGGGTGGAAAGCAGTGCTAAGACATATCTAGGTGCCAAAAGCATACTGAAATCCTCTCCAGACTAGTGAGGTGAACTATGCATCCCTATCTGAGAATATGGACCTTGGAAATCCATGTAACCGCACCACCTCATCCACATACCTTCGTGCTAAGGCATCCCCTGTACCCGACTCCTTGATCGCCAGAAAGTGAGCCGATTTCGTCAACCGGTCCACCACTACCCAGATAGTGTCACAGCCTCCTTGAAACTTGGGTAGACCTGTGACGAAATCCATCGAGATGTCATCCCACTTTCACTTGGGGACATCTAAAGGTTGCAACAAACCGCCCGGAACACGGTGTCCAGCCTTCACCTGCTGACACACTAGGCATTTGGCCATGAACTCTACCACCGCTCGCTTTACCCCGGGCCACCAGAACTGTCTCCTCAGACCCTGGTACATCTTGGAAATTCCCAGGTGCACCGATAGGGGTGAGTTTTGGAACTCACCAAGAACCCTCTCGCGCATCATCTCTGGAACAAACATCTTTCCTCAGAAAAGCACTTGATTCTGACCATCCTCCTTCCACCCTTCTGGAGCATCACCTTCATTAACCTGGTCATGCATCACTTCGCTTTATGAGTCTCCACAATGGGACTCCTCTACCTGCCGCAACAGAGAAGATTGCACTGTTAACTAATACAGGCAACCTCTACCACCTTCCATCTTTGCATCCAAGTGCAGGGTAGCCAACTCCTCCATTTCCTTCCAAGTATCTTTCGACTCTCGAACCGCATTCTTCTATGAATTCCTACTCAAGGCATCATCCACCACATTTCCCTTTCCTGAGGTGTAGGAAATATTGAAGTCGCAGTCCTGAAGGAACTCCATCCACCTTCACTGCCGTAAGTTCAGGTCCCGCTGGGATAAGATATACTTCAAGCTTTTGTGATTCGTGAAGACCACAAAGCGCTCCCCGATGTGGTAATGCCGCCACAACTTTAGCGCGAAAACGACTTCCGCAAGCTCCAGATCGTGGGTGGCATAATTACGCTTATGATGATGTAACTGCCTAGACCCATAGAAGATCACCCGTTTCCACTGCATCAACACACATCTGAGGCCTTTCCCTGAAGCATCACAGAACACCTCATACGCCGCCCCTTCTTCTAGAAACCTCAGCACTGGGGCACTTACCAAATTCTCCTTCAGATAACTGAAGTCCACCTCGCACTGACCATTCCACACAAAATCCTGGTCCTTCTTGGTCAAGGCCGTCAAAGGTACCACAACTCAGGAGAAGTTGGGTACGAACCTCCTGTAGTAACCTACCAACCCAAGGAAACTACGAACCTCTACCACATTCTTAGGTTCTTCCCAAGAAACAACTGCCTCGACCTTCGATGGGTCCACTTCTATCCCCTACTCGGACACCATGTGCCCAAGGAAGTGCAATTCTCACGTCTAGAACTTGCACTTGGACAACCTCCCAAAGAGCTGGTGTTGTCAGAGGACCTCTAAAACCGTTCTCAGATGCTCAGCGTGATCCTCCTTTGATCTTGAGTAGATTAGGATGTCGTCAATGAACACGACTATGAACCGATCCAGGTATTCCCGGAATATGGATTTCATGAGCCCCATGAACACAGCTGGAGAATTTGTAACGCTGAACGACATGACTAAAAACTCAAAGTTCTCATACCTGCACCTGAAGGCAGTCTTTGAGATGTCACCCTCCTTCACCCTCAACTGGTGATATCCTGACCGTAGGTCTATCTTGGAGAACCATCCTGCCCCCTTCAACTAGTCAAAGAGATCATCTATCCTTGGAAGAGGGTAGCGATTCTTGACTGTTGCCTTATTCAGTCTCATGTAGTCTACGCATAGCCTGAGACTACCATCCGCCTTCTTTGCGAACAAGACTGGAGAACCCCATGATGATGCACTTGGTCGAACAAAACCCTTCTTCATCAGATCATCAATCTGAATCCGCAACTCCCGTAACTCGGAAGGTGTCATCCGGTAGGGGGTCATTGAAATCATGTGAGCACCAGGTTGCAAGTATATCCTAAAATAAAAATCACGTCTAGGGGGTAGAGTTGTCACCTATTCAAGGAAGACGTCCATAAACTCACTAATGACCCCTGGAACATCCACCATCTTTGAGTCCACCGACTCCACTGACAGCCCAGCTAACAAGGAAAGGAGGGGTTCCTCTCACCTGCTGCTCTTCTGGCCACCCCAATCACCGATAAAAGTTACACGTCGGCCGCCCAAGTCTGAAAACACAACCCTTCCTCAGAAGTAGTCAATGACGGCACATACAGAGAACAGTCATTCAATGCCTATGATGACATCGTATGGATGTATCTGCAACAGTGGAAGATCCCTGACTAACTGATGTGGCCCTATCATCAGTCTACACCCCCGGCAAACATAAAACAAGTCGGTCTGACCTCCGACTGGTGTGCTCAGAACCAGGGACACTGGAATTCTCTTAGCATCTAAACCCAGAGCATGGGCCAGACTGGGTGAAACAAAGGAGTGTGAAGCTCCTGTATCGAACAAGGCATAAGAAAGGGTATTAAACAAGTTGATCGTACCTCGAACAACCTCTGGACCTGTTGGAACTACTGCCTCCACGGTGTGAAATTGTTCAAGCCCAGATCCTCTGCCTCTCGGCTGTCGGCCACCTCCCCGACCATGTCTGGGTCGAGGTCCCTGAGGAGCACCCTGAGGTCGGCCTCCTCCTGCAATTCCTACCCTTAGAAGAGCGGGAGCTCACTGACCCTGCTACTGCTGAGGTGGGCACTGAGCCTGCCCACCACCGTCGTACTACACTCTGTCCGGGAACTAATTCTGAAGGTGCCCAGGGCTTCCACAGATGAAGAATCTCGGCCCTGGGACCAAAAGGAAAGGGCGAGGGCCAGGAGATCAGAACTGGAACTGCTGAGGCCTGCTCTCTGTTGGTCGGAACCTAGAGGGCCCTGATTCTGGAGGCATGTTGCTGATGGACTTCCCCTTCGACGAGCCCAACTGGATTCCCTCTTGCGATACACCTACCAGCGTGTGCATCCTCTCCACCACTTCAGCCTTCTTATAGACCTCCAAGTACGTAGGTAGGGTGAAAGGAGTAACAGTATACTGGAGAGAAGGTCAAAGCGCCTCCTCCAAACGTCTCTCTTGAGACTCCCCATCTGGAAAGAGGTCCGGAGAAAAGTAGAGGAGATCCTTGAACTTGATCCCCAACTCTCTTACTGACATGCTCCCCTGCTGGAGGGAGAGTAGCTCCTGCCTCTTCTTAGCCTTCATCATGTAATAGAATAATTCCTCCCATAAATCCTTCTCGAAATCAGTCCACTTCACCTCAGCCTCCCTCTTCTCCCCAAGGTAAAGCGTCCACCACTGACGCACTGCTCCACGCATCTGACTTACAGCCAGAGGAACCCAGTACTCTATCGGAGCCCAGATCAAGCTGAAGGCTATAACCAGCTTCTCTATCCATCTCTCTGTCTCTACGTCAGAGATACTACCCTCATACTTCCCGAGGGTCTGCCGCTGAAAGGTACGAAACATCCTCTGCCACTAATCATCCTCCTCCTCTTAGTTATCCCTCTGCTGATCAACCAATTCAACCTCCTCGGCCTCGATCCCCCGTACTACTCGTGGTCATCTACCAGCTTCCATAGTTGTAAGGTAAATAAGGAATTCCTAAGCCCGAGTGGTGTAGAATATTTTTCTTAAATTTCCTTAGACTTCTTATTCATTTTAAATCCCCAACACACCCATGAAACACAGGAACACAAGTCATTATGATGCATGTACCTTTCCTAGGGTCTCTACCCTACAATCAGTGTAGACTCACTTGGTCATTCGGTAGGTCCGGATTCCTTGCATCGGATCACGAGGGGCCCTAAAATCCCGTGTCCTGGCCGGTATTCCCTGGCCTATTTCACGAACCAAGATCACCCAACAATCTTACCCTACCATCCCATGCAATCCTCACTGTGACTAATCCCAGACTCCGTCCTATCTCTCAACCTCACTACCTCTAATACCATTCTATCACGACCCACCTTCACCAAGACGAGGGAAGGGAAAGCAGATTTCCAGACCCTTCCTTCTTCAAGTTGAAGGAGAGATAATGACCCCTGAGACCTGCCTTCAATAGGTCCTGGAGTGGCGACAAGCACCAAGGGTATAGAATCAAACACAAGATGGAAGGCATTACCCTTTTTCATTTATAGTATCGGGAGATAAGATAGTAAAACCTAACAACACCAAAACTGGGGGTAAAAGTAAAACCAAAGAAAACCATTCCCATATGCATGTTAAAAAAGTAAAAGCCAGAAAGTACAAGGAAACTACAAAGGTAAAGTACCCAAAAGAAAAGAAAAAATGCAACTGAAATGTCCCAATGCCTGAGCTAGTACGGCCTTGCACGATCCCTGAAATCCTCCTGAAAAACCGAAAACAGTTTATATACGTAGGGTGAGCATACAAGTATACTCAGTAGGGAAAACCAAAAGATCTTGTGCACAAGTGGGGAGGAATCCTAATGCCCCGTGAAAAAGGAGAGAACCAAAGCACCTAGCAAGGAAAACTATCCACCTAAGCCTCACCAAGGAACACTCCCCAAATAACGCAAGTCAAGTAAAGTATATTAATAGCACATCGATATTTGGGTACCCCGCGCCACTTTCCCACTAGTTATTGAATACATCCTATGCATCGAACCAATCCAACCATTCTCACCGCAGTCCCACTACCACACCCTGCCAGCACACACCTGGGCCACAACCACACATCCCGCCCGCAGACACCTGGGCCACAACCACCATGCATAACCACACCCGCAAACACCTTGGTCAGAACAACTATTGCCACGCCCGAAGACAATTAGGCCTCATCCTGAAGACACTTGGGAAACAACATGCCCGCAAACACCTAGGCCAACTACCACAACTACCCTACCCAAAGATTATTGGGATAATAATAGACTTCAAGCCATCATATCCTACCTGAAGAGTCTTGGGCTATTCGGGAAAGGGAGCAGAAAAGGAGCTAATAACCACCCACTCATAGGAGTTTTGGGAAAAACACTCTCCCTCATGGAATGGGGGTGTTCGGCACTAAGTGATCAACTTGGGTAGGGAGCGAATAAGAAATGTAAGAAATATAATTTATATATGTAGGTAACAAGAACTCATCCCAACCTAGGGTTTCCAAGGCCAACTTAAGCACAAACACACTCGTCACTATTCATAGAAAGCAAATTACTCACAGCTGAGTCACAACTCGTTCCCAAAACCAATTCCCCATTTAACACATTCTTGTCTTCATGTTCAGGTGATCCCATTTTAGTAAATTCTTGCACTACTGGGCAACTAACAGGCATTACCACAAGCCAAGAAAAGAGAAACATCCAAACCACAATTTAAGCATTGACACCCGGTTCTCTTGTGAAGTCACAACAACAAAGGGGTAAGTGAGATCCCTCAAAGTACTGGAACCAAACCAGGCTTCAAGATACAGCCCCACATCATAAAATAAGTCAAAGTGAGATCCCTCCAAGTATTGGAACCAAATAAGGCTTCAAGATACATCCCCACATCCCCAAAACCATGAACCAACGATATGCCAACAGTAGAGGATTCCACCCCAATTCGTATCACAAGCAGAGCAACCAGATAGTTTCAGACTCACACCCAAGAGGATCCCATCCTCACGCACATCACTCTATAGGAAATCAAACAGAATAACACACCTACTACGAAAACCGAGTAGGGAAACTTCCAGGTTCAATCACATCATTCATTATTTTCTTCTTTCTTTTGGTTATTCGGGGTGACCACACAGGACTTTATCTTTACTGGGTATCCATTTAATCCACCGAGTTTACGTGATTAACCAATTTCTAAGTTACAGTCATTTAATCATCACAGAAGGAAAGGGTTCATTAGTGTGCAAGGAAAGACCACCAACGTCCATAATTTCTAGTGATCACAGCCCAACATTTCACAACATAAGCATCAAGGAAGAGAATAAAAATAGAACAGACCTTCCCTTCATTCCTTAAAGTCTATTTTTTATCTTCATTAAGGTTTGGTTTCACCCACTCCCATAGAAACAGCAACGTACCCACCCCACATGATACACAAAAAGGAGAGACAAAGCAAATCCCTACTTGGTTAATCAAGGATCGAAGTTTTTCTCCATGCGCCAAGAATAGGGGATGCGCGGCTTTCAAGGGAGGAATTACATAGACTCTTAGAGGTGCAGAAAGCTCCAGCAGAGGTGCACCACAAGCCACAGAAAGAGAGGAACTCCAGGCGCACCAGGAAGAAGAAAGAAATCCATCCAAGAAGAAAAAAAAGAAGAAACTCTAATGGGAGATATAAAGAGGAGATCCTACTGTTACGGGATATGGAATTTTGAACGCCTGGAAAGTAGGATCATGGTTTCCTATGCGAGTGGGCAGTTACACACGATGATATTAAGGTGTTATTTAATACCCCCCATCGGGGAGGTTTCTCGGGATTTTTAGGAATTATTTATGGGCTTTAAATGGATTTAAAAAGGGTGAAAGAATTAATTTATGTCTTGTTGGAGTGGGTCTGGAAAAAGAAAATGGAGGGATGGGTGAGGACACGATACCACTGTCATGGCGTCACCCTTATGTTGCCACCGTCATGGTTTCACCTTCATGGTTCCACCTTGACTAGTTCCACCGTCACGGTTCCACCGTGACCAGTGCCACCGTCACAGTTCCACCGTGACCAGTTCCACCGTCACGGTGCCACTATTTTGGTGGAGCCTTATTTTAGCAAAGTAATGGCTAGGGGGGTCCGGTCCATTACATGGTGTGCCCAAAATTAATTTTATAAAAATATTAAATATATTTTATATTGTAAATTCATGATACCTCAAAGAAAATGTGATAAATCTTAAACTAATGATCGTATCATAAATAAGAGACCACGGTTGTATCCGGAACACGGTGTTTACCCCATTCGTGACATAAAGTGAGTCGACATGGGATGTACAGGCCCCTATCATGTTGGTGGTGCTTTTAAGAGGATTAAATTAAATAATTAAATTAACTGATTAATTCCTTTTAACTTAAAATGATAGATTTTAAAAGTATCACCATGAAAAACTATTCCAGGATTAGCTCATAATTTCTCGAACTTTTGGCAAGAGATCCTTCCTCCTTTCATTGGAAAATCTCTTATCAATCGATGAAGAATCCTTGGATCAATGTGAATTGAAGTAAAATGAATTCCATGGATCTCCCTTAAACATTTTTTCTTACGTTCTTCATCAGTGAGAAATCCAATTTGAGGTAGGACTCTTCAATTGGTGTTTTTATGACATTTATTAAAGGATTGAGTATATCATTTGTTCTTTCTTCGATCTATGCTATTTTTTCGGCCTTTTAATGATCCCAAGTATTGAAATATTACTTTGATTCAATTTTTTCTAATTTAAATTGTCTGTTCTTGATCGATTAGCCAAGAACACTTGGCCTCAATTAGTTGAACTTTATTCTTGTGACTTTTCTCCCCCATTTCTTCATGTTCTTTACCAGTTGGATCCCCAAGGTCCCATTTCGACGATTGCTGGGTGTCCTGAGCTTGATCGGGCACCCAGATCCGTAGCGGATATACGAAACGTGAAAGGTTTGTTGAAACAAGCATAGATTCGACATTGTTATTAAGCAAGGATGATTGATTCATTGGTTAGAGAATATATTAAGGATGAATGGAGGTGAGGTTCTGTGTGTTTCAAATGGTGAAACCCTCATGAACCTTTGGTGGATGATTTCTAGAGAACGATGGATGGAAATGATTAATTACACATAGATATATTAATTTTAGATCGTTTCATGGTAGGATCTATGGAAAATCTGCCTGAAATGAAGCACAAATATTGAATTTTTAGATCTGGATATTCTAGAAAAATTGTGACAACATGCTGTGTAAAATGAAGAACACATGATGTGTAGCCTCCCTTAGCAGTGTTTCTAGGGTTTGGGAAATCGTAAGGAGGACACGGTGTGTAGTTCTCCTAACATGTTGTGTATCCCTTCCTCAGTTGGACAACCTGTGTGGCAGATCACACAGGTAGGATTTTGTGTAGAAGTACATAGACATGGCTTGACCACATGGGTGGTATCCTGTGTGAAGCCACACACCGTGTACCAAAGTACACATACACGGGGTTTGGTACACAGACACAATCAGCAAGAATGACATGGGTCCTGGTTAGCCTGGACATGCTGTATAGTCCACCTATATGGCATGTACTACTACACGAATGGTGACCTATGTACTGATCATAAACACGGCCAAGTTGTGAAGTGGGGCCACACGTTGTGTGGGCCCCCTCACACATTAGATACTCCTTGATCTCTTCTGAGAAAACTTCAAACAACTGTATCTCCTTCATTTGAACTTGTATTTTGGCCCAAGAGTAGCACATCCTAATTTTTTTCCATATAGAACATGATGGTTCCCTTGAATTCCGATTTTGAGATATTATGTAAAATTTTCCATGAATAACACCTTCTAAGGTGACCCCGATGATGGAAGTGATCGGGTAGGATCACTAGATGCAGATCCTTCTGGGTGTTACCCTCCAATTGGGTTAGATAGTGGAGTTCCCTGATGACTTCTTCTAGGAATTACCCTCCAGTAGGGTTGGCCAATGGAGTTCCCTGAAAACTTCATCCGAGCATTACCCTCTAACATGGTTGGGAAGTGCAGTTCCTCGATGACCTTTATAGGTGTTACCCTCTAGCAAGGTTGGGCAGTGGAGTTCCCTAATGACCTTTCTGAGCATTACCCTCTATCAGGGCTAGGTAGTGGAGTTCCCCGATGACCTTTCTGGACATTACCCTCTAGCAAGGCTAGGTAATGGAGTTCCCCGATGACCTTTCTTGGGCGTTACCCTCCAACAGGGCTGGGCAGTGGAGTTCCTCGGTTACTAGAAGAGTAGGACCCTCATGTCGTATTAGGGCATGATATCCTTACCTAGAGATTGTGGCCCATCGACTATGCGCCACAGTGACAAGACATGGTTTGATGTAGTCTTGGACTCATGAGGAAGCGGAAAATTTTCCCCACCAAGACGCATTCTTATAATGCGACCTAAAACCATGCGGGAAGGTCAGTGCTGCCCAAAGAGGATAGTATCGAGGTGTGGTGATTGATTTCCTTATACTTGTGTGTTCAGGAAATATGTGTGGGATGTTGGACTTTGTTGATGGACTTTTGGAATTATTTGAGACTCTTCTTCTTGGGATGATATGTGAGATGGAGATCCCCTTACTCCCTCATTTGGTCTTCCTGACTGAGCATATATATATATATATATATATATATATATATATATATATATATATATATATATATATTCTTTCTTCTAGATTCACACTGTGTATTTGGATACTCTTCCTCTAGGAAGGGAAAATATGTGTGGGGTATTCCATGTGTTTTCCATGTTTAGATTCTCATGGTTCGATGAGTCCACTCTCCTACTATAATTGGTGAAGGCTTTATGGTTATTTCATATACTCACTGTGTTTATCCACTTGTGCTAAGACGGTCTTACTTTCACTCTCTTGTTGGGTTGAGTAGTACTCTTTCATTGTACCTTGTTCTATTAATTGTTTTCCTATTCAATTGTATCTCTTACTTCTCCCCCTTCACCCTTTCAAGGCGTTCTACTAGGTATGTATATACTCACCGCTATATGGGATTTACCCACACATGTCGTGCCTTTTTCATATGACAGATAGTTTGACCGTGACTTCAGAGGAGCTTAGAGATATTATGTTCTTAGACCTCGTATGGTGGTCGTAGCTTGGGATACAAGATCTGGGCTCTCTTAGTTATTTACTCTTTCCTAGTTTTTTCAGGTTGGGACATATTTATGGTTGGGGGTTTATTTTTCCCCTTTACTTTTTAGTATACACTACCATACTTTTGTACTGTCTAGAGGTTCATGCATGCTTGGTTTAATTTATAGCAGTGTTTCATATTTTCTTATTTCCCTCTACACTTTTTCATTGAGTTTTCTATGTGTGTGTGTGTGTAGTTTATTTTTAAAATGCCTCCCTGAGTAAGTTATGCCTTCAACTCTAGTCTCCACCCCTTGGCCTATGGAGGTGAGCTTAGGGTAGTTACGATTCGAGCCCCGGCTTGGACCGGGTCATAAAATATTGGTATCAAAGCAAGTTCATTCCTTGGGATATTGTTCGAAAGTTTCCCCTTAAGAGGATTTGGTTGGGTTTAGGGAAATAATGACAAAGTGTCTCGAGTGTATCTCTCAGGATAGGGAGTCCAGTGATGGTATGGGTGACTTACGTATCCATTCACCAAGACCCTGACTACCTAGTTGTCGACTTGGAATGCTGATACATTTTTTGCAGGGATCAAAGGTTGATGAATCATATAAGATTTAGTATTTAATTGTACTTCTTGAGTTAGTTCCCCATTTTTAATGATATATATATATATTTATTTATTTATTTATTTATTTATTTATTTATTTATTTATTTATTTATTTATACACATCTGATCATGGTGCTCCTTGATTACTTTCAGGATGCCTCCATGATGATAGCCATCTAGGATATGAGCTCTGGTTCGTAACAACAAACCTATGAGTGAAGAGGCCTCGGTTCAGGGTCCATCCTATGACCCCTTTCTCTAGGTGGGAAGGTAGCATAACCTCTACTTGTTGATCAATAGATCTTACCAACAGAGTAGACCGAGGATATATGAAATATTGGCATGCTCTATGAGTTCCAATGCCAGAGGTCTCTAAGGTTCTGTGGCGAGCTAAATCCTCAAGGCAGGGGAATGGATAAAGTCGGTGCTCCGTGTTTTTAGGCTCATCCGGACATCAATGAATCAGGTGGTGGAACTGGTAGCCTTCCTTTTCCATGGAGTAGTTGGGCACTGGTGGAGCCTAATTATGTAGATTCATGATGAGTCGGAACTCTCATGGGATGAATTATAGCGGCTGTTCTGTGAGGAGTACTACCCCTACTGCTTACACTCAGTTAAAATCCAAGAGCTTCTAAAGCTTTAGTAGGGATGTATGATGAAGGATGAGTATCTAGTGAGGTTCACAGACCTTACGCACTACTCCCTTGACATGATCTATGACGGTAACTTCTGAGCATGAAAGTTTGAGCATGGACTTCGTAGAGATATTCGAGCCAGCATAGTTCCTTTGTACATCCCCACCTATTTTGGGGTGTTGGATTGAGCACTTGTGATAGAGATCTTTCTATCAGAGGGATGTCGGGTAGTTGGAGCTAGAAGTGGGCATCCGAGAGTTGAATCATCTGTAGTAGCTAGTAAGCACCAGTCAATGGGATCTCAGAGAAATAGACCCTTTCATGAGTAGGCTCGAGCATGTGATTGTATGGGGACAAGGAAGAAAAGAGTGGTAGTGAAACCCAAATAGGGGTGTTTTTTTACTTGTGATGGGTGAGGTCACATGGCATGAGACTGCCTGACCAGACATGCTGAGCAGCCCAAACAGATAGCTGATAGACCTCCATGGAAAAGGCAGCTCCGTGATCAAGGATCTCCCGGGCTCATATAGGGTGGTCCCCAAGGAGGTGGATATGTAAGAGGAGAAGTATGAGATATGGGTGGTGTAAATTGTCATTATATCCTTCCACCACCACCACTAGGTTTCCCATGTTAGGCTCAAGGAGCTGGAGATTGGGGCCACAGACAACTGCATTCTTTGGATGTCTATGATCCCACAGTACACGAGATGATTCGAGGTACGATCTGTGTTTATTCTAATCTTGACTTAGTATTAGTAGACACATGTTCCAGTAAAAAAAATTCTCTCAAATCTTGGTGAGAGAGCTAGAGCTACCTCTTTAGATTCTAGCACAACAACTTCATATTGTGGTTCCTATAGGGAATTCTTCTTATATATCTTTCATCTTTTGGAAGTGTGAGTTATCTCTTGGAGGAGATAGGTTCATGTGGTACCTTTTGGTAATCACGATGGAATCCTAATATCTCATCTTGGGTATGGATTGGTTTTCCATGATCTGAGCCTATATTTTTTGTCACCACAGATAAGTCATATGCCTATGCACTAATGGGATGAGATTCACTTTTTCTTGTGAGAGAAATCTCATGGCAGGACAGGTGGATTCTATGAGTAGTAGGTTTCAACCTATCACTCATTGTGGATGATTATATTAACATATTGCCCAAAGTAATTCTAGGACTACCTCTAAGGCCGGATATGGATTTTTTCATTAACTTGCATCCTAGTACTACCCCAGTACCTTCTATGGTGTATCGGATGGAACCTTCTGAGCTCCAAGAGCTATGGTTGTAGTTGGAGGACCTTTGAGAGAAAGGTTTCATCAGACCCAATGTGTCCCCCTAGGTAGATACATTCATGTTCATGGAAAAAGTTATATGGGAGATTACATATTTTCATGGATTATTATCATCTGAACTATGCCATGATAAAGTACAAGTACCCCTTTTGAGGATTGATGACCTCTTTTACTAGTTATGAGGTGCGATATGTTTCTTGAAAATCAATATCAGGTCTGACTACCAACATTTAAGGGTTCACAAGCCTGATATTCCAAATTTGGTGTTCTGATGTCACTACAGACACTATGAGTTCCTAGTGATGACCTTTGGTGTGATAAATGCCCCCTTTGATTTCATTTATTTGATGAACCAGGTTTTCGAGACATAATTGGACCAGTTTATTGTTGTATTAATCGTTGAAATAATTTTCTAATATACATCAAAGGAGGATCATGAAGATCACTTGATTATGGTTATTGATTTTCTTTTATAGAACCAACTTTATTGAAATCTCTCGAAGTTCTAGTTCTAGATACATAAGGTTCACTTTCTGGGGAATGTCATTTCTGAACAAGGTTTAGTTGTGGATCCCAAAAATATTGAAGTGCTGATTTCTTGGGAGCCACCCAAGAATGTGTCATAGGTGCATATCTTTCTTGGTTTGGAAGGGTACTATAGGATATTTTTGGAATACTTCTCCAGGATCGCAGACCCTTTTACTACTATGAAACTAAAAGGGAAACCGTTTACCTGGTCTGATTAGTTCCAGAGGGCCTTTGAGGAGTTTAGAAAGATACTTAAGAGTGATCTAGTTTTTAGACTACTAGAGTAAGGCATTGAGTTCGTAGTGTATTGCAATGCATTAGGAGCTAGGCTCAGTTGTGTGTTAATGCAACGCGAGGCATTCATCGCATATGGGTCAAGGTAGTTGAGACCCCATAAGAAAAACTATGAAAATCATGACCTAGAGCTAGAAATTATTTTATTTTACCTAAGTTTTTGGAGACACTATCTTCTGGGAGAGTCCTTCATAGTTTACTCAAACCACCAGAGTCTCAGTTACATCTTCATGTAGAGAGACCTGAACCCGAGACAGCGGTGATGGTTGGAGTTTTTACAGGACTATAACTTCAAGATAGTCTATACTCTAGGGAATGGAAATGTCATATAAGATTCCCTTAGTAGTAATTCCAAAGCTCTCTTAGATTAGGAATATTCATAGCATTTATCTTCCTTACAGCTGACCCTGGTGAAGAAGGAGGGTATTGTTTTTCTTCAGTCTATGGTATTGACTCCTTCTCTCCTCGAGTGTGTGGGAGAGTCACAGCTAGGAGACATCGACTACGAGTTATTACGTGATCAGGTATCTACAGGCGACTCACCATATGGATATTTTGAATGATGGAATCATGAAATCTTGTTCTAGGGCTGAATAGTGGTTCTAGTCACATTATAGGAGGAGGTGATGCAAGAGTTTCACACTTCTCCCCTAGTTATACATCTCGGTGCAGGGAATATGTACAGAGACCTTCAGTAATAGTTTGGGAAATCTGACATGAGATGTAGCATAGCTGAGTTTATCTCTCGATGCCTCACCTGTCAGTAGGTGAAGGATGATCACCAAGTTCTGGTGGGCCTCTTAAAACTTCCTGAGATCCTGGAGTGGAAGTGGGATGACATATCCATGGATTTTTTTATAGGGATTCCACACACAGTGAAGGGCCATGACACCATATGGTTGATAGTGGACCATCTCAAGATGCCATCACACTTTATTACTATCTGAGAGCACAGTCCAGTAGAGAGTTTGGGGTAGTTATATATATGGGAGATTTTTCTCCTTCACAGAGTACCCTCAACGATTATCTCGGATTGTGATGCGTGATTTACATCATGATTGTGTAGAGTCCTACAAAATTATTTCAGGACACAATTACATATGAGTACAGCCTTTCACCCCCAGACCAATGGGCAGACCAAGAATACTATCCAGGTGCTAGAGGACATGTTGAGGGATTACATGTTAGACTTTATCTGGAGTTGGGAGGATCACTTTCCCTTGGTAGAGTTTGTGTACAACAACAACTACTACTCTACCATTGGCATGAAACATTTTGAGGCCCCATATGAGAGACACTTCAAGTAACCCTTGTATTGGATAGAGATTTGTGAGTCATCTCTTGTGGGCCCTGTAACACCCCAAGCTTCCATGGTATGTTTCCCTTTGAATAATGGAGAAGATTGTGTTGTACGCAACTTGGAGATTTAACACACCACGACCAATGAAATTAACCATTTTTAATAGTAATACCCACTTTTTGAAATTTTATATATTTTAATTTTCAAAATGGACTTCATTTTTGGGTTCAGAATATCAAAATTATCTTAGGGTGAAATTTTGGTATTTTCTGAAAAATTTCAATTTTTGATGAATAGTGAAAAACACTGTGTTATTGTTTAAAACCAACTTTTTTTATTTAAATAATTAGTTAATTTATTTTAATTTATTTTAGGTCAAAATATATGCATAATACCTATATAGTTTCAATGTAATTCACTGGATTCATTTTATAATAAGTTTAGATATATAAAATTTTATTGAACTTTTTACCGTCTTTTACCCACCTTCTAGGATCATTTACAAATTTGCATAAAACTAAATTTTACCGCTTCTATGAGCTGAATTTAAAAAATAAGAGAGACACGATTGACATAATTAAGTAAAATGTGGTTCAATAAGATGAAAATAATTTTATGTGAATAGTAACGTTTGACTTTTATTTAGCATAATTAAAAGTAAATAGGGTAATTAAGGGTAAAAATGATATTATAATCACCCTAACACATGTCCTAATTCTATTTTATAAGTGTAATTAGACCAAAAACAACCTTAGTAATAAAATATGATCCCCTTTGGTCCACTTGGATTAGATTAGGATATTTATTATTATTTTATTTAAAGAAGAGTTAAAAGTGTTAAATTAAAAGTTTAATAACTAAACCATGTTTAATATAGAGATATACATAAGATAAATTCGACTATAAATATTCATTATAAATATAAAAATATTTCCTACATAATGTTATTTTATTTATAATTTTTAAACATTAAATAATTAAATTTATATATGACACAATGCTGATGCAGTAATTACCTTATTAATTAAATATTCAAATAATTGATATTATAATATAAGAATAAATTTAATTTGAGACTTTTGATTAATTAAACTAATTTTATAGGTTAATATGACATGTTAGGTTTGATTAAATAATTTTTTTTAAGTAATAATTCTGTTATGATTTTCACAAAAACCAAATACTAAATAGTGTCAAAATTGACATAAATGAGTTTTTAAAAAAATACTATATTATTGGTAGATATAATATTCCTAAAAATATAAGGTTTGGAAAAAGGTCTTAAATAATATTATATATGTCATTGATGAACCACTTGTGGTTCTCTTGGAAGTTTAGAGTAATTTTATTAACCATATAGTGTAAGAATACAAGAAGACACGGTAAAAGTTAAACTATATAACTAATAGTTAAATCTAAAATATAAGGTTAATATGGTGAAATAAACTTATATAAAACCTATTGGTTGAGATTATTTAGACCCATACCCACCTTATCTTTGAAATAAATTAATTTTTATCCGTTAGAACCCGAAAATGATTTTATAATAAAATAATATTTCAAGCTTTTCCTAAGGTGCCCCTCACCCTTCTTATAAAAGGGCACTTCCCATTCTCTCAAAATAACACCTCCAAAGCCATTTGGATCGTCCAACCCATGCCAAAATATCCTCCAAATTTCCTTCACATCAAATTAGAGACCTTAATTTGATTAGAAATCCAACCTAAGGATCCCTTTTGATCAACTCAAAAGGAAACACCTGAAGAAGAGGTAATAATTTCACCACCCTCTTTCAAGTTATTTTCTTCTTCCACTTCCTCTTTCTTTATTGTTTCCATACAAAAATAATAAATCTATTACATCCTACATACTTTTATGTTATTATAAATATGGTACAACCATATTCGTTATTCTATCCATCCTATGAATGACAAAGTCACCATACATGCGTACGTATGGCTTACCGTCTCCACGTTGTGGTGTAGTTATTTATTCAAACACTTCATTATTTGGATGGGTATAACAATGAGTATAATTGATGTAAATAATAAATATAACATATTAATTATTCTTTATATATGATATAACATCCAATTACATACTATTTCACCATCAATATAATGATATTCTTGCGCATGCGTACGTACAGATTACCGTCTCCGCGAATAAGATGAGATTCATTCCCCATCGTAATCATTCAAGAATAATTTTCATTGTATGATTAAAAATAATGTTTAAGAACCTAATATAATTCTGTATATGAATCAAATACTTCCAATCCATAACAAACATGTCTTACGTAACCAAGCGCATAAAGTAAAATGAATCAGTTAACACCCGAAACAATGATACTACTGAAATATTATTAACAAAGAAATATTAGATGATCATATATGATATCATATTTATGTATATAGTTCTTGTATAATTTAATAACAATAATTTAACTATTATACAGTAGGTTAACATACCCTTGGCCAAGGAAAAATTACAAGGTAAGGTTTAATTCTACAATCTCTTTACTTATCTGAGGTTGTTAATATGTAAGTATCTACTGGGACTTCTTTGTCATCCACATCCATGTTTTCTTAAAAATGTAATTCAAAACATTTTTACTATTTAATAGACTATGGGTTAAATTCATTTATACTTTTATTTTACCATATATGTTTTGAAAGGAATATTTCTGTCATTTTCCAAACAAGGTACTTTATAACCTTTTCGACAAAATTAAGGTAAGAATGTCTTTTTTTAACTTATACGGTGGGTGTGGATATTTTCCACCGTTATAACATCGTCGAAGCTTATAATAAAATATTATAATAATATTTTTAAAATAATTGTTTTCTTTTATAACTATGTGACTTTTAAATGATTTCAAAATAGAAATAGGTATTTATTTTAAAAAGTTTTCATTTCATCTATGTCAACATCCTTTGATGGATTTTAAACTTGTTCTAAGTTTGACTTATTATGATACAAATCTTCCATATTGTATTGAAGGTTTTGTGATATGCTTGAATGTGGATGTGTTATTTTTATACCATTCATGTTTTATGGTTAAAGTATTAACATTTCGTATGATAGTTTTAATACGAATGTTTATGTTATATTTAAACCTTTTTATATGAGGAATGCATCGGACTTAGTAAGTGGTGGGTGGAGCCCGCTATAGCTCCTCAATGCATCATTAGGTCTCATGATACAAACTAGTGTCTTATCACAAGGCCTTGACAAAATCTTATTTGTAATCTTGGCATGAGGCCTTCACTATGTGGTTATGATGTCCGGAATTATGCATTCCATCATTATGAAATTGGATATTGGTATTGAATGTGATTATTCAAATAGTAGAATATCAATGTGAATAAGTAAATGGAATTATTTTGATTTAGATTTTCCATATTATGATAAAGTTTAAGTTTAAAAGGCTTTTTTATACTTATACATTGCCTTAAATGTTTATGCTTGTTTATAAAAGTTTCCGCTATATTGTTATCCTTACTGAGCATCTGAGCTCACCCCTTTCTATGTTTTATTTTTCACAGGATGTGAAGAAATATTTTACAATTAACCTGAAGAAATAGTCTAAGGGATAAGATTGTGTTAAAATGGGACACAATGATGTTTTTTTTATTTATTTGATGATGTGATGTAAAACTTATGAATGTATCTAGTACTTCCAAGGCTACTAAACTGATCAGTCTTTCGGAACATGATTCCTTGTAACATGCCAATGTTATGTAATAATGAACTGGTTCCAGGATTTTGGAGTCGGAGTGTTACAGTTAGTATCAGAGGAATTTTAGTAAAAACCTTAGAAACTAGATTTACATAAACTCTTATTAGATCACATTACCCTAAGATAGACTATGAGGATTAGTACAGAATAACTTCCTAGAATTTTGGTAATGTAGATATTTTGTGTATTTTCCAAGTAATACATCCCCTTCTAGATACGAGAAGGTAGAGATGGCTCTGGAATAGATGTTCCTAGGATTGAAAACTCCGACAAAAAGTTTCGGGCTTGACCCAGTGTATCCTGGTACACAACAACGGGCCTTGCTACACTCTTGGTTACGACACTCCTAGGAGATATTCTTAAGAAAATTCACATTTTCTTTACAAACCATTATGAAGGATTTATGAGTATATACCTCCTCAAAGAAAACATTTTTATGATTATGGATTATATCCATAAACTATTCAATTTATGTTAAGTGTTTTACAAGTTTAGAATTATGTATTACGATTCATAAAATAATCTATTGTATGCCATTGTTTATAAATGGAGCCTAGTGGAAGGAATGGAAACAGTATCAACGCACATAATCCATAGATAGATTTCCCTCCTACTCAAGATAATTATAGTGGAGCTGGTGATTCAACTGTTGTTGATTAACTTATCACCATATTGGGACAACTCACTCAGGTTATGAATAATAACCTTACACGTATGGAGCACCCTGATCCACAATGTGAAGGATCAATGTTAGACTGCTTCATGAGGCAACAACCACCAACATTAAATAGGAGTAAAAATCCATTTGTAGATGAGAAATTGATAAGTTCCTTAGAGAAAATATTTCATGCTTTAGGGAGTATCGAAACGGAAAAAGTTGTCATTGAATTTTATCGACTCACGGGAGATGCAGATCAATGGGGGTCATTAATCCAAAACACAAAGGAAGATGAAGAAGTATTTAACATGGAATGGAGGGAGTTTGAATATATTTTCTTAGAAAAAAAAATTCCTTATTACCATCGAGTAGATATGGAAAGACAATTTCTGAGTCTAAGGCAAAAGGAGGATGAGAATGTCGCAAAGTATGAGGATAACTTTACAAGGTTAGCAAGGCATGCAGCATATTATATACGTAACCCAAGGAGTAAGGTTGATCGATTATATGATGGGTTAAAACCATTTCTCCATTGAGCATTGGTCTCGAAATACTTTTCATCGTATGAAGATATTGTCTCATGCACTATCAAGATAGAAAAGTAATTCTCAAAGTCTTACGACTTTAAAAGCAAAGCAAGAGAAGAAGAGATCTGTTGAACACTCTGTATATGGAAATAAAGGGAAGAAGGGAAAAGTTGAATATCTATTCTATGGTAAATGTGGGAAGAAACACCCCAGTACTTGTCTGAAGGGAATGGGATTCTGTTACAAGTGTGGTGAAAAAGTCCACCAAGCTCGTGATTGAAAGGGGAAGAAAGAGGTTTTCAATGTTGAATGCTAAAATTGTAGAGAAAAGTGTAATTATGCAAACTAATTCCCTAAGCGCTAAGGAAACTTACCTCAGAAAAGGCCAAGAGATCAAGGACAAGCTTATGTGATCACTACTGCTGAGGTTGAAGCTCTGAAAGATGTGGTGGAAGGTAATTTAATGGTTTCCTCAAGTTTATCAAATGCTTTATTTGATTCTAGATCATTGAATTGTTTCATATCTTCCTAGTTTTCTAAGAAAATTAGATATTTTCAATTTGACTTAACAAGGGATTTGTCAGTCAAAAAATCTAAGGGAAGTATCATCGCAACAAAGTTTTGTGAATCAATTCCCATTGGGGAATATAAATGTTCTTTATCTACTGATATCATCGTCATACCCATGATTGAATTTGATATAATCCTCAGTATGGATTGGATTTCAGACCATGATACGAAAATTTATTGTAAGAAGAAAGAGGTTACAATTTTTTATGATGATAAGGAGTACCTTGTCTTTAGAGAATAAATGTCACCACCTAATTCTTATCTAGATCCACCCCCAATATCTCTAATAAATTCAATTATTGGGGAAGAATAGAATGAAATAACTATGGGTGAGGAAAATAATGTTCTAATAGAGGATGTACCTATTGTGAAAGAATATATTGATGTGTTTCCAGAGGATTTATGTGGACATACTCTAGAATGAGAAATTGAGTTTTCCATTGACTTAATTCCTGGTTCAAGGCCCATATCGAAGACCCATTATAGAATGGACACTATGGAATTAGTGGAACTAAAGAAACAACTATAGGAATTGAGTAATAAGGGATTTATTCACCCTGGTATTTCTCCATGGGGAGCCCCCATCCTTTTTGTTAAAAAGTTTGATGGATCTATGAGGTTGTGCATTGACTATAGGGAGATCAATGCTATAACAATAAATATCAAGTATCCCCTACCTCTCATTGATGATTTATTTGATCAACTTCATGGAGCTAAATATTTTTCAAAGATTGACCTTCAATCTGGATACCATCATTTGTGCCTGAAGAAGGAAGGCATTCCGAAGACAGTATTTCGAACTAGGTACGGGCATTACGAGTTTACCGTAATGCCTTTTGGATTGACTAATGCACCCTATGTCTTCATGGATCAAATGAATAGTGTTTTCAAGGAATATCTTGATGACTTTGTAGTGGTATTTATTGATGATATCTTGGTATACTCAAAAATCTATGAAGATCATTAAAATCACTTGAGCACTATTCTGAAAACCCTTGAAGAAATGAATTATATGGGAAGTTTAGAAAGTGTGAATTCTGGCTTCAAGAGATTTCTTTTCTTGGCCATATTGTCTCTAAGGATGGAATCTCTATTGATCCTTAAAAGACCAAGGCAATCCAAGAATGGCCAGAACCGACGAGTATAACTGAGGTGTGAAGTTTTATTGGTTTAGCAGGTTATTATCGACATTTTGTCCAGAATTTTTCCCGGTTGGCTAACCCATTAACCAAGATCACACGTAAAGGGGTTAAATTTGTTTGGACAAAAGAGTTTAAATAATTTTTTGAATAACTGAAGAAAATATTAGTCAATTATTCTATCTTTACTCTACCATCAGGGAACGATGGGTTTGTTATTTATAGTGATGCTTCAAAGAAAGGACTTGGTTGTGTCCTTATGCAGAATGATAGAGTTATTGCCTATGCATCACGACAGCTAAAATTCATGAACAAAACTATCCTACTCATGATCTTGAGTTATCACCTGTAATATTTGCTCTTAAAATATGGAGACACTATCTCTATGGTGAAAAATGTGAGATTTATATTGATCGCAAGATTTTGAAGTATATTTTATCACAGAAATAACTCAACATGAGGAAAAGACGATGGATTGAACTACTCAAGGATTATGATTTCACTATGAAAAACCACCCAAGGAAGGCAAATAAGGTTGAAGATGCTTTGAGCAGAAAGGATTATGGAGTTTTGAACAAAATGAGAGTTGAAAGGGATCCTATTTTCATGGTTCTAGTAAAGATGGATATGGGAATAACCACGGAAGGTGAAACATCAATACTTTTTCAAATGGTTGTCAAACCATCTTTACTAGAAAGGATAAAGAGTTCTCATACTGATTATGAGGAGTTTCAAAAGAAGATTAAAGTTTTGAATGATGGGAGATTGAGTGACTTCGTGTATGATGATGGAATTTTGAAATTTGGGAAGTGACTTTGTATTCCTAACATACCTGATCTAAAAAGGGAATTGTTGGATGATTCTCATAGATCCAATTTCTCTATACACCCTAGTAGCACTAAGATATATATAGATTTGAAGGAACATTTTTGGTGGGACAACATGAAGAAAAATAGTGCTGATTATGTGTCAAGATGTATGGTTTTTCAACAAGTGAAATCTGGAAGACAACATCCTAGAGGAGTCATGCAACCTCTTCCTATACCAGAGTGAAAATGGGATGATATTACGATGGACTTTGTCATGGGGCTACCAAAGAATCCAAGAAGGAATGATTCAATATGGTTCATTGTTGATCATCTTACCAAGTCAGCTCATTTTCTTACTATAAGAGAAAATTTACCACTTGAATTTCTGGCAAGACTATATATTAATAAACTTGTAAGACTTCATGGTGTACCCCTATCGACTGTTTCTGATCATGATCCCCATTTTACATCAAGATTCTGGAAAAGTATTCAGAAGGCCCTAGATACTAAACTTCGTTTGAGCACTTCCTACCACCCTCAAACTGATAGAAAATCATAACAGACTTTTCAAACCTTAGAAGACATGTTGAGATCTTTCTCACTTGAATTTCAAGGTATGTGGGATCAATATTTACCTCTGGTAGAATTTTCCTATAACAATAGATTCCATTCAAGTATTCATATGGAACCATATGAAGCATTATATGGAAAGAGATGTTTCACACCAACTTGTTGGGGTGATGTTGGTCAAAGAAAACTCATGGGCCCAGAACTTGTTGAGGAAATAATGAAAAAAGTGAATATTATCCAAACCCACATCAAAGCAGCCAAAAGTAGGCAAAAGAGATATGTCAATAACCGAAGGAAGTATTTGTAATTTCAAGTAAGAGACTATGTTTTCTTGAACGTATCTCTATGGAAGGGTGTTATACATTTCGGTAAGAATGGTAAATTGAGTCCCACGTACATCGGACCTTTTGAAATTCTAGAATGAATTGGAGTTGTAGCTTATCATTTGGAAATGCCTCTAAGTCTCTCCAAAGTTCATGATATGTTCCACGTATCACTGTTGAGAAAATACATGCCTGACCAAACACATGTACTCACCTATAAAGAAATAGAACTAGAACCCGATCTATCTTATTGTGAAGAGCCTATCAGAATTCTTGATACTAGAGAACAAGTGTTGAGAAACCGGACGACTCGTCTGGTGAAAGTTCTATGGAGAAACCATAATATGGAAGAGGCAATGTGGGAACCCTAGGAACTTATGATGAAGAACCACCCGAATCATTTTATGCAGTAATATTTTAGAAATTTTGAGGATGAAATTATTTTAAGGAGGGGAGAATGTAACACCCCAAACTTTCATGGTACGTTTCCCTTTGAATAATGCAATAGCTTGCGTTGTATGCAACTTGGAGTTTTAACACACCATGACCAATGAAATTAGCCCTTATGAATAGTAATACCCACTTTTTGAAATTTTATAAATTTTAATTTTTAAAATGGACTTCATTTTTGGATTCGGAATATCAAAATTAGTTTAGGGTGAATTTTTGGTATTTTTTTGAAAACTTTCGATTTTTTAAGAGTAGTGAAAAACACAGCGTTATTATTTAAAACTGACTTTTTTTATTTAAATAATAAGTTATTTTAATTTAATTTATTTTAGGTCAAAATAGATACATAATACCTATATATGTTCAATTTCATTCATTCGAGTCATTTTATAATAATTTTAGATATATAAAATTTTATTGAACTTTTTACCGTCTTTTACCCACCTTCTAGGAGCATTTGCTTCTCTGAGTTGAATTTCAAAAATCTGAGAGATACAATAGAAATCAGTAAGTAAAATTTGGTTTAATAAGATGAAAATAATTTTTGGTGAATAGTAACTTTTGACTTTTATTTATCACGGTTAAAATTAAATAGGGTAATTAAGGGTAAAAATGATATTATAATTATGCTAACACATGTCCTAATTCTATTGGATAAGTTTAGTTCGACCAAAAACAATCTTAGGAATAAAATATTATCCTCTTTGGTCCACTTGGATTATATTATGAAATTTATTATTATTTTATTTAAAGAAGAGTTAAAAGTGTTAAATTCAAAGTTTAATAACTAAACCATGTTTAATATAGGGTTATACATAAGATAAATTCGACTGTAAATATTCATTATAAATATAAAAATATTTCCAAAATAATGGTATTTTATTTATAATTTTTAGACATAAGATAATTAAATTTATTTATGACACAATGATAATGCAGTAATTTCCTTATTAATGAAAGATTGAAATAATTGATATTATAAATATCCAAATAAATGTAATTTGAGACTTTTGATGAATTACACTAATTTTATAGGTTAATATGACATGTTAGGTTTGATTAAATAATTTTTTTTAGAATTAATCATGATTTTATGATTTTTTTAAAAACCAAATACTAAATAGTGTCAAAATTTACATAAATGAGTTTTTAAAACAAATATTATATTATTGGTTGATATAATATTCCTAAAAATATAAGTTTCGGCCAAAGAGCTTAAATAATATTATATATGTCATTAATGAATCACTTGAGTTTCTCTTGTAAGTTTAGAGTAAGTTTATTAACCATATAGTGTAAGAATACAAGAAGCCACAGTAAAAGTTAAACTATTTAACTAATAGTTAAATATAAAAGATAAGGTTAATATGGTAACATAAAATTGTATAAAACATATTGTTTGAGATTATTTAGACCCATACCCACCTTATCTTCTAAATAAATCAATTTTTATCCATTAGAAACCAAAAATTATTTTATAATAAAATAATATTTCAAGTTTTTCCTAAGGTACCCCTCACCCCTCTTATAAAAGGGCACTTCCCCTTTTCTCAAAATAACACCTACAAATCCATTTTTCTTAGCTAACCCATGCCCAAATATCCTCACAACTTCCCTCACATAAACTTATAGTCCTTACTTTGATCATAAATCCAACCTAAGGATCCCTTTTGATCAACTCAAAAGGAAAAACTTGAAGAATAGGTAATAATTTCACCACCCTCTTTCAAGTTCTTTTCTTCTTCCACTTCCCCTTTATTTGTTGTTTCCATACCAAAATAATAACTCTGATACCACCTACATACTGTGATTTTATTATAATTATGGTACAACCATATTCTTTATTCTATCCATCCTATGAATGACAAAGTCACCATACGTGCCTACGTACGGCTTACCGTCTCCACGTCGTGGTGTAGTTTGTTATTCAAACACTTAATTATTTGGATGGGTGTAATAATGAGTATAATTGATGTAAATAATAAATATAACATCTTAATGATTATTTATATATGATATACCATCCAATTACATACGATTTCACCATCAATATAACGATATTGTCGCTCATGCGAACGTACGGATTACCGTCTCCACAAACGCGATGAGATTCACTCCCCATCGTAATCATTCAAGAATAATTTTCATTTTATGATTAAAAATAATGTTTAAGAACTTAATATGATTATGGATATTAATCAAATACATCCTATCCATAAAAAACATGTCTTACATAACCAATAATATAAAGGAAAACAAATCAGTTAACACCCGAAATGATGATAATACTGAAATATTATTAACAAAGCAATATTACAGGATCTTATATGATATCATATTTATGTATATAGTTCTTTTATAATTTAATAAAAATTATTTAAATATTATATAGGAGGTTAAATTACCCTCGACCAAGTAAAATTACAATGTAAGGTTTAATTTTACAATCTCTTTACTTATCCAAGGTTGTTAATACGTAAGTATCTACTGGGACCTTTTTGTCATCCACATCCGTGTTTTCTTAAAAAATTAATTCAATACATTTTTACTATTTACTAGACTATGGGTTAAAGTCATTTATACCCTTATTTGACCATATTTGTTTTGAAATGAATCTTTCTGTCGTTTTCCAAACAAGGTACTTTATGACCTTTTCGACAAAATTAAGGTAAGAATGTCTTTTTTTTAACTTATATGGTGGTTGTGGCTATTTTCTGTGGTTATAACATCATCGAATCTTCCAATAAAAGTTTATAAGAATATTTTCAAAATAAATGTTTTCTTTTATGACTATGTGGCTTTTAATTGATTTCAAAATAGAAAGAGGTATTTATTTCAAATAGTTTTCATTTCATCTATGTAAACATCCTTTGATGGATTTTAAACTTTTTTGAAGTTGATTTATTATGTTACAAATATTCCATATTTTATTGAAGGTTTTGTGATATGCTTGACTCTGGATGTGTTATTTTTATACCATTCATGGTTATGGTTAAAGTATTAACATTTCGTATGATAGTTTTAATATGAATGTTTTTGTTATGTTTAAACCTTTTCAAATGAGGAATGCATTGGACTTAGTAAGTGACAGGTGGATCCCACTATAGCTCCTTGATGCATCGGTAGGTCTCATGATAAAAACTAGTGTCTTGGTATAAGGCTTTGACAAAATCTTATTTGTAATATTGTCACAATACCTTGACTATGTGGTTATGATGTTCGGTATTATGCATTCCATCATTATGAAATTGGCTATTGATATTGCATGTGATTATTCGACTAATAGAATATCCATTTGAATAAGTAAATGGCATTATTTTGATTTATATTTTCCATATTATGATGAAGTTTAAGTTTAAAAGGCTTTTTTAGACTTATACATTGCCTTAAATATTTATGCTTATTTATGAAAGTTTCTTCTATATTGTTATCCTTACTGAGCATCTGAGCTCACCCCTTTCTATGTTTTATTTTTTCTAGGATGTGAAGAAATATTTTAAGATTAACCTATAGGAATAGGCTAAGGTATAAGAGTGTGTTCAAAGGGGACACAATGATGTTGTTTTTCTTTATTTGATGATGTAATGTAAAACTTATGAATATATCTAGTACTTATAAGGCTACTAAACTGATCGGTATTTTGGGACATGCTTCCTTGTATCATGCCAATGTTATGTAATAATGCACCGGCTCCGAGATTCTGGAGTCAGGGTGTTACAGTTGGTATCAGCGGAATTTTAGTACAAACCTTGGAAACTAGATTTAGATAAACTCTTATTAGAGCACATTACTCTAAGATAGACTTTGAGGATTAATATAGAAGAACTTCCTAGAATTTTGGTAATGTATATATTTTGTGTATTTTCCAAGCAATGCATCCCTGTCTGGATACGAGCAGGTAGAGGAAACTCTAGCACAGATGTACCTAGGAGTGAAAACAGCGATAAGGAGTTTTGGGCTTGACCCGGGGGATCCTGGTACATGACAATGGGCCTTGATGCACTCTTGGTTACGACACTCCTGGGGGATATGCATAGGAAAATTCACATTTTCTTTAGAAACCATTATTAAGGATTTATGAGTATATAACTCCTCAAAGAAAAATTTTTTATGACTATGGATTATATCCATAAACTATTCAATTTATGTTAAGTGTTTTACAAGTTTGGAATTATGTATCGTGATTCATAAACTAATCTACTGTATGCCATTGTTTAGAAATGGCGCCTAGTGCAAGGAATGGAAACCATATCAACACACGTAATCCATGTAGGGATTTCCCTCCTACTCAAGATAATTATAGTGGAGCTGGTGATGTAACATGTGTTGATCAGCTTATCACCATACTGGGACAACTCACTCAGGTTATGAATAATAACCTTACACATATGGAGCACCCTGATCCACAGCACGGAGGATCAATGTTAGACCGCTTCATGACGAAACAACCACCAACATTCAATGGGAGTAAAAATCCATTAGTAGATGAGCAATGGATAAGTTCCTTAGAGAAAATATTTCACACTTTGGGGAGTATCAAAAGGGAAAAAGTTTTCATGGCAGTTTATCGCCTCATGGGAGATGCAGATCAATGGTGGTCATTAATCCCAAACACAAAGGAAGATGAAGAAGTATCGAACATGGAATGTAGGGAGTTTAAAGATATTTTCTTAGAAAAATAATTTCCTTTTTCCATCGAGCAGATATGGAAAGACAATTTCTGAGTCTGAGGCAAAAGGAGGATGAGAATGTCGCAAAGTATAAGGCTAACTTTACAAGGTTAGAAAGGAATGCAGCAAATTATATACGTAACCCAAGAAGTAAGATTGATCGATTATTTTATGGGTTAAAACCATTTCTCCATCTAGCATTGGTCTCACAATCCTTCTCATCGTACGAAGATATTTTCTCATGCGCTATCAAGATAGAAAAGGAATTATCTAAGTCTTACAACTTTAAAGAAAATCCAGAGAAGAATAGATCTATTGAACACTCTAGAAATGGAAATAAGGGGAAGAAGGGAAAAGTTGAATATCCATTCTGCGGTAAATGTGTGAAGAAACACCCTGTTACTTGTTTGAAGGGAATGCGAGTCTATTACAAGTGTGGTGAAAAAGGCCACCAAGCTCGTGATTTCAAGGGGAAGAAATAGGGTGTCAATGTTGAATGATACAATTATAGAGAAAAGGGGAATTATGAAAACGAATGTTCTAAGCTCTAAGGAAACTTACCTCAGAAAAGGCCAAGGGAGCAAGGCCAATCTTAGGTGATCACTACTGCTGAGGTTGAAGCTCCGAAAGATGTGGTGGTAGGTAATTTAATGGTTTCTTCAAGTTTAGCCAATGATTTATTTGATTCTAGATCATTTAATTGTTTAATATATTCTCAGTTTTCTAAGAAAATTAGATATTATCAATTTGAATTAACAAGGGGGTTTTCAGTCAAAACTCCTAAGGGAAGTATCATCGCAACAAATTTTTGTGAATCAGTTCCCATTAGGGAATATAAATGTTCTTTATCTGTTGATCTCATTGTCATAAACATGATTTAATTTGATATAATCCTCAGTATAAATTGTATTTCGGACCATGATGTGAAAATTTATTGTAAGAAGAAGGAGGTTAAAATTTTTGATGATGATAAGGAGTACCTTATCTTTAGAGTAGAGACGTCACCACCTGATTCATATCTAGATCCACCCCCATTATCTCTACAAAATTCAATTATTGGGGAAGAATATAATGAAATAACTATGGGTGAGGAAAAGAATGTTAGAATAGAGGACATACCTATTGTGCAAGAATATGTTGATGTGTTTCCAGAGGATTTACCTGGACATCCTCTAGAATGAGAAATTAAGTTTTCCATTGACTTAATTCCTAGTTCAAGGCTTATATCAAAGACCCCTTATCAAATGACCACTGTAGAATTAGTGGAACTAAATAAACAACTTGAGGAATTTAGTAATAAGGGATTTATTCACCCAAGTGTTTCTCTATAGGGAGCCCATGTCCTTTTTATTTAGAAGAAAGATGGATCTATGAGGTTGTGCATTTACTACAGGGAGATCAATGCTATAACAATAAAGAAAATGTATCCCCTGCCTTGCATTGATGAATTATTTGATAAAATTCATGGAGCTCAATGTTTTTCAAAGATTTACCATCGATCTGGATACCATCAGTTGTGCGTGAATAAGGAATCCATTCCAAAGACAGCATTTCGAACCAGGTACTGGCATTATGAGTTTACAGTAATGACTTTTGGATTGACTAATTCACCCTCTATCTTCATGGATATAATGAATAGAGTTTTTAAGGAATAACTTGATGACTTTGTAGTGTTATTTATTGATGATATCTTGGTATACTCAAAAATCTATGAAGATCATGAAAATCAATTGCACACTATTCTGAAAACCCTCGAAGAAATGAATTATATGGAAATTTTAGCAAGTGTGAATTCTGGCTTCAAGAGATTTCTTTTCTTGGCCATATTGTCTCTAAGGATAGAATCTCTATTGATCATTCAAAGACCAAGGTAGTCTAAGAATGTCCAGCACTGATGAGTATAATTCAGGTACACATTTTTATTGGTTTGGTAGGTTATTATCGACGTTTCATCCATAATTTTTCCCGGTTAGCTAACCCATTAACCAAGCTCACACGTAAAGTGGTTAAATTTGTTTGGAAAAAATATTGTAAATAATGCTTTGAAGAACTAAAGAGAATATTAGTTAATGATCCTATCTTGACTCTACCATCAGGGAACTATGGGTTTGTTATTTATAGTGATGCTTCAAAGAAATGACTTGGTTGTGTCCTTATGCAGAATGATAGAGTTATTGCCTATGCATCACGACATCTAAAAATTCATGAACAAAACTATCCTACGCATGATCTTGAGTTAGCAGCTATAATCTTTTCTCTGAAAATATAGAGACACTATCTCTATGGTAAAAATGTGAGATTTATACTGATCACAAGAGTTTGAAGTATATTTTCTCACAGAAAGAACTCAACATGAGGCAAAGAAGATGGCTTGAAGTAATAAAGGATTATGATTTCACTATACACTACCACCTAGGGAAGGAAAATAAGTTGGCAGATGCTTTGATCAAAAAGGATCGTGGAGTTTTGAAAAAAATGAGAGTGGAAAGGGATCTTATTTTCATGGATCTAGTAAAGATGGATATGGGAATAACCATGGAAGGTGAAACATAAATACTTTTTCAAATGGTTGTCAAACCATATTTACTAGAAAGGATGAAGAGTTCTCAGACTGATGATGAGGAGTTTCAAAAGAAGATTAAAGCTGTGAATGATGGGAGATTTAGTGACTTCGTGTATGAAGATGGAATTTTGAAATTTGGGAAGATACTTTGTGTTCCTGACATACCTGATCTAAAAAGGGAATTGTTGTATGATGCTCATAGCTCCAATTTCTTTATACACCCTCATAACACTAATATGTATAGAGATTTGAAGGAACATTTTTGGTGGGACAACATGAAGAGAGAGATTTCTGATTATGTGTCAAGATGTATGGTTTGTCAACACGTGAAATCTGGAAGACAACATCCTAGAGGAATCATGAAACTTCTTCCTATACCTGAGTAGAAATGGGGTGATATTATGATGGAATTTTTAATGGTTCTACCAAATAATCCTAGAAGGAATGATGCAATATGGGTCATTATTGATCATCTTACCAAGTCAGCTAATTTTCTTGCTATAAGAGAAGATCTACCACTTGAACTTCTGGAAAGACTATATATTATTAAAGTTTTAAGACTTCATGGTGTACCCCTATTGATTGTTTCTGATCGTGATCCCCATTTAACATCAATATTCTAGAAAAGTCTTCAGAAGGCCCTAGATACTGAACTTCATTTGATCACTTCCTACCACCCTCAAACCGATGGACAATCAAAACAGACTATTCAAACCTTATAAGATGTGTTGAGATCTTTATCACTTGACTTTCAAGGTATGTGGGATCAATATTTACCTCTGGTAGAATTTTCCTATAATAATAGCTTCCATTCAAGTATTCATATGGAATAATATGAAGTGTTATATGGAAAGAGATGTCACACACCAACTTTTTGGGATGATGTTGGTGAAAGAAAACTCGTAGGCCCATAACTTGTTGAGGAAATAATGGAAAAATTGAAGATTATCTAAACCCACATCAAAGCATCCCAAAGTAGTAAAAAGAGCTATGCCAATAACCGAAGGAAGGATTTGGAATTTCAAGTAGGAGACTATGTTTTCTTGAATGTATCTCCATGGAAGGGTGTTATACGTTTTCGTAAGAAGGGTAATTTGAGTCCTAGGTACATTGGAACTTTCGAAATTATAGAATGAATTGGATTTATAGATTATCATTTTTCAATGTCTCCAAGTCTCTCCAAAGTTCATGATGTGTTCCATGTATCACTATTGAGAAAATACATTCCTGACCCAACGCATGTAATCACCTATGAAAAAATAGAACTGGAACCCGATCTGTCTTATTGTGAATAGTCTATCAGAATTCTTTATACCAGAGAACAAGTGTTGAGAAATCGGACAACTCATCTGGTGAAAGTTCTATGGAGAAACCATAAGATGGAAGAGGCAACGTGGGAACTCGAGGAACTTATGATGAAGAACCACCCAAATCTTTTTATGCAGTAATATTTTAGAAATTTCGAGGACAAAATTATTTTAAGGAGGGGAGAATG
Organism: Viscum album; assembly: GCA_963277665.1. Lineage (NCBI taxonomy): Eukaryota > Viridiplantae > Streptophyta > Magnoliopsida > Santalales > Viscaceae > Viscum > Viscum album. The sequence continues at coordinate 372,497,699 of OY728135.1, read as the reverse complement.
TAACACCCTAATCTTTCATGGTATGTTTCCCTTTTAATAATGCAGTAGATTGCGCTGTACGCAACTTGGAGTTTTAACACACCACGACCAATGAAACTAGCTGTTATGAATAGTAATACCCACTTTTTGAAATTTTATAAATTTTAATTTTCAAAATGGACTTTATTTTTGAATTTTGGATATCAAAATTAGGTTAGGGTGAATTTTTGATATTTTTCTAAAAACTTTCAATTTTTGATGAATAGTGAAAAACACAACGTTATTGTTTAAAACCAATTTTTTTATTTAAATAATTAGTTATTTGATTTTAATTTATTTTAGTTCAAAATAGATTCATAATACCTATATATTTTCAATTTAATTCACTGGATTAATTTTATAATAAGTTTAGATATATAAAATTTTATTGAACTTTTTTCCGTTTTTTTCTCACCTTCTAGGAGCATTTGCAAATTTGCATAAAACTTAATTTTACCGCTTCTCTGAGTTGAATTTCAAAAATACAAGAGACGCGATTGACATCAGTAAGTAAAATTCGGTTCAATAATATGAAAATAATTGTTGGTAAATAGTAACTTTTGACTTTTATTTACCACGATTAAAAGTAAATAGGGTAATTAAGGGTAAAAATGATATTATAATTACCCGAAAACATGTCCTAATTCTATTTTACAAGTGTAATTTGACAAAAAAAAACCTTAGGAATAAAATATTATCCCCTTTGGTCCACTTGAATTAGATTCGGACACTTATTATTATTTTATTTAAAGAAGAGTTAAAAGTGTTAAATTCAAAGTTTAATAACTAAACCATGTTTAATATAGGGTTATAAATAAGATAAATTAGACTATAAATATTCATTAAAAATATAAAAATATTTCCTAAATAATGGTATTTTATTTATAATTTTTAAACATTATATAATTAAATTTATTTATGACACAATGATGATGCAGTAATTACCTTATTAATGAAAGATTGAAATAATTGATATTATAAATATCCAAATAAATATAATTTGATAATTTTGATAAATTAAACTAATTTTATAGGTTAATATGAAATTTTGGGGTTGATTAAATAATTTTTTCGAAATAATCATGCTGTTGTGATTTTCACAAAAACCAAATACTAAATAGTGTCCAAATTGACATAAATGAGTTTTTAAAACAAATACTATATTATTGGTTGATATAATATTCCTAAAAATATAATGTTTGGAAAAAGGGCTTAAATAATATTATATATTTTATTAATGAACCACTTTAGGTTCTCTTGGAAGTTTAGAGTGAGTTTATTAACCATATAGTGTAAGAATACAAGAAGACACAGTAAAAGTTAAACTATTTAACTAATAGTTAAATCTAAAAGATAAGGTTAATATGGCAACCTAAACTTGTATAAAACCTATTGTTTGAGAGGATTTAGATACATACCCACCTTATCTCCTAAATAAATCAATTTTTGATCCATTAGAAACCGAAAATGATTTTAAAATAAAATAATATTTCAAGCTTTTCTAAGGTGCCCCTCACCCCTCTTATAAAAGGGAATTTACCCTTATCTCAAAATCACACCTCCAAAGCCATTTGGATTATCCAAACCATGCCCAAATATCCTCCCAACTTCCATCACATCAACTTATAGCCCTTACTTTAATCATAAATCCAACCTAAGGAGCCCTTTTGATCAACTCAAAAGGAAACACCCGAAGAAGAGGTAATAATTTCACCACCCTTTTTCAAGTTCTTTTCTACTTCCACTTACTATTTATTTGTTGTTTCCATACCAAAATAATAACTCCAGTACCTCCTAAATACTATTATGTTATTATAAATATGTTACAACCATATTCTTTATTCTATCCATCCTATGAATGACAAAGTCACCATACGTGCGTACGTACGGCTTACCGTCTCCACGTCGTGGTGTAGTTTATTATTCAAACACTTTATTTTTTGGATGGGTATAATAATGTGTATAATTGATGTAAATAATAAATATAAAATGTTAATTATTATTTATATATGATATAACATCTAATTACATATTATTTCACCATCAATATAATGATATTTTCGCTCGTATGTACGTACGGATTACCATCTCCACGAACGCGATGAGATTCATTCCCCATCATAATCATTCAAGAATAATTTTCATTTTATGATTAAAAATAATGTTTAATAACTTAATATAATTCTGGATATGAATCAAATACTTCCTATCCATAACAAACATGGCTTACATAACCAATCATATAAAGGAAAACGAATTAGTTAATACCTGAAACGATGATACTACTGAAATATTGTTAACAAATAAATATTAGAGGATCATATATGATATCATATTTATATATATATTTCTTGTATAATTTAATAACAATGATTTAAATGTTATACAGGAGGTTAACATACCCTCGGCCAAGGAAAAGTAAAAGGTAAGGGTTAATTCTACAATCTCTTTACTTATCTGAGGTTGTTAATACGTAAGTATCTACTGGGACCTCTTTCTCATCCACATCCGTGTTTTCTTAAAAATGTAATTCAAAACATTTTTACTATTTACTAGACTATGGGTTAAAGTCATTTATACCCTTATTTGACCATATATTTTTTTAAAGTAATCTTTTTGTTGTTTTCAAAAGAAGGTACTTTATGACCTTTTCGACAAAATTAAGGTAAGAATATCTTTTTTTAACTTATACGGAGGGTGTGGCTATTTTCTTCCATTATAACATCATCGAAGCTTCCCATACAAGCTTATAAGAATATTTTCAAAATAAATGTTTTCTTTTATAACTATGTGACTTTTAAATGATTTCAAAATAGAAAGAGGTATTTATTTCAAATAGTTTTCATTTCATCTATGTCAACATCCTTTAATAGATTTTAAACTTGTTTGAAGTTGATTTATTATGATACAAATCTTCCATATTTTATTGAAGGTTTTGTGATATGCTTGATTGTGGATGTGTTATTTTTATATCATTCATGGTTTATGGTTAAAGTATTAACATTTAGTATGATAGTTTTAATACAAATTTTTATGTTATATTTAAACCTTTTCATGTGAGGAATGCATTAGACTTAGTAATTGATAGGTGGAGCCCGCTATAGCTCCTCGATGCATCTGTAGGTCTCATGAGACAAACTAGTGTCTTGGAACAAGGCCTTGATAAAATCTTATTTGTATTCTTGGAATGAGGCCTTGACTATGTGTTTATGATGTCCTGCATTATGTATTCCATCATTATGAAATTGGCTATTGATATTTCATGTGATTATTCGATAAGTAGAATATCTATGTGAATAAGTAAATGGAATTATTTTGATTTATATTTTCCATATTATGATTAAGTTTATGTTTAAAAGGATTTTGTTTTAGACTTATACATTTCCTTAAATGTTTATTCTTATTTATGAAAGTTTCTACTATATTGTTATCCTTACTGAGCATCTGAGCTTGCCCCTTTCTATGTTTTATTTTTCCCAGGATGCAAATAAATATTTTACGATTAACCTACAGGAATAGGCTAAGGGATAATAGTGTGTTCAAATGGGACTCAATGATGTTGTTTTTATTTATTTGATGATGTAATGAAAAACTTATGAATGTATCTAGTACTTCCAAGGCTACTAAACTAATTGGTCTTTCAGGACATGATTCCTTGTATCATTCTAATGTTATATAATAATGCACCAGCTCTAGGCTTCTGGAGTCGGGGCGTTACAGGCCCTGAGTTGGTGCAGGTGACAATAGAGAAAGTGTAGGTCATCTGTGAGCAGATGAAGGCGGCCCAGAGTAGATAGAAATCCTAACATAGACCGCCATCATAGGCCCTTATAATTTGAGCAGGTAGGGAGACCACATTTTCTTATGAGTCTCCCCACGATGTGTATTACAGAGGTTCGTCAAGGGAGGCAAAATATCCTCAAGGTTCATTGGGTCATTCGAGATTGTGAAGAGGGTTGGCGAGGTTTCTTACCGTTGCGCCCTATTGTCGTAGATGGAGTGGGTGCGCGACATCTTCCACATGTTGCAGCTAAGGAGATACATTCATGACCCTATGTATGTTATCAACTAGGTTGAGATAGACATCGAGGATGGATCCACCTTTGCGGAGCACCCAATGGAGATTGAGGATCGGTAGGAGACGACCCTACATGGATGGAACATCCATTTGGTTTTCATACTGTGGTAGCAGAGAAACATATAGGAGAGTTCCTGGGAGTGTGAGATCCAAGTGAAGGCTTAGTATCCTGAGTTATTTTCCTAGTTTTTACTTTTCAAAGACAAAAATCATGAAGGAGAGAATGATGTAGAGACCTGGTTTTTACCTTATTAGACTTTGAAATGTTTCTATATATATTTCCAGAGCTAGGAAATGAGACAGCATGTGATTACAAGGCCCTATGTGTCTAGAATTAATTTTATAAGGATATTAAATATATTTTATATTGCAACCACATGATACCTCAAAGAAAATTATATAACTCTTAAACAGATGATCGGATTGGAAATATGAGACCACAGTTGTTTCTGTAATGCAGTGTTTACCCTAGGCGTGACATAAAGTGAGTCAACGTAGGATTTTTGGACCCCTCGCTCTCTGGTAGTACATTTAAGAGAATTAAATTAATTAATTAAATTAACTAAGTAATTAATTTTAACCTAAAATGATACATTATAAAATTATCACCATGGAAAACTATTCTAGGGTTAGCTCATAATTTCTGGAATCACCGGTGAGGGATCATTCCTCCTCCCCTTAGATAATCCCTTGTTCATCGATGATGAATCCTTGGATCAACACGATCAAAGCGCAATGAATGCAATGGATCTCCCTTCTACATTGGCACACACATTATTCATCAGTGAGTGATCCAATCTAAGGTAGGACTCATCAATTGGTTTTTTTTAAACCCTTTATTAAAGGATTGAGTATATCATTTTTTCTTTCTTTGATTTGTGCTACTATTTCGTACTTGGAATGATTCTAAGTATTGAAATATTACTTTTTAAAATTTTTTTCTAATCTGAACTGCCCGTTCTTGATTGATTGTCCAAGAATGATTGGACTAGATTATTTAACCTTTCTTCTTGTGCCTTTTCTCCCCTGTTTCTTCGTGTTCTTCACCGATTGGATCCCTGAGGTCCTGGTTCGACGATTGTTGGGTGACCCAAACTCGATCAGGTACCCTGATCTATGGTGAATATACGAAATGTGAATGGTTTATTGAAACAATCATAGAGTTTTAATTTTTACAAAGCAAGGATGATTTATTTATTGGTTAGAGAACATATTGGGGATGAACATAGGTGAGGCAGTGTGTGGTTCAAATGGTGAAACCCTCATGAACCTCTAGTGTCTGATTTATAGCTAATGATGGATGGAAATAAAGAACGATGCATAGATCCATTAATTTCGGATCATTTCAAGTTGGGATATGTGGTGGATCAGCCTGAAATAAATAATAGGTCTCATATCTTCATAGTTGTAATTTTTTGTAAAAATCTAAACTACACACCATGTACAATGAATAACACACAGTGTGTAGCCTCCCTCGACAGCGGTACTAGGGTTTGGGAAATTGTAAGCAGGACACAATTTGTAGTCCCCCTAACATGTTGTGTATCCCTTCCTCAGTTGTACAGCCCATGTGGAGGACCACATGGGTGGGAGTCCATGTATAAATACACAGACATGGCTTGACCACACATGTGGCATCCCATGTGAAGCCACGAGTCATGTACTGAAGTACACGGATATGGGGTTTGGTACACAGATACAGCTCAAGTCCTGGTTATCCTAGACACACTGTGTATTCCACCTACATGGAATATACTACTACACAAACAGGAACTCGTGTACCAACCAGAGACATGATCAGACTATGAAGTGGGGCCACATTCCATGCGGTCCCCCTCATATGTCGTATACTCCTTGACCTATTTTGAGAAAAATTTGAATGATTGTATCTCCTTCATTTGAACTTGAATTTTGGACTACGAGTAGACTATACTGAGCCTTTTTTACTTAGAATGTGATGGTTCCCTTAGATGTGGATTTTGATATATGATGTGAAATGTCTTAAGCATGACACCTTCTAAGGAAACCCTAGTGATGGCAGTGATCAGGTAGTATCACCAGATGCAGATTCTTCTAGGCATTACCCACCAGCAAGGATGGGCAGTGGAGTTCCTCGATGACTTCTTTTGAGTGTTACCCTATGATGGGGTTGGGAAGTGGAGTTATTTGACAACTTCTTCTAGGTGTTACCCTCCAGCAATGTCATGACCCGTCCCCCGGGGCCCGTGTCGTGACTACCCCAAGCCCGCCTTCCATAGGCCAGGGGCTGGAGACTAACACCGAAGGCGTATTCCCTAAAACTGGGAAGGCATTGACTTTATAACTTGTTAGAACACGTAACCAAGCACATATAAAGATAGTAACACAAGTAAACTGAACTATAAATAGAGTGAGTGCAGTAAGTAAAAGGGGTCAGAATACAATCCCAACTGGAAAGTATAAGTACAACTGTGATACAATACAACTGAAAAAAGGGAAAATCAGATGCCCGGTCATCCTCTGAGGATCCTAACTGAAGGGTAGGTACATATCGCTTCCTCAGCACTCCACGTCCGTCCATCTCCTCTGCGTATCGACACGCCGTATGGTCCACCTCCAGGCACCGTCTGGTCCTGGTACTCATGTCCTCAATCAGCGATGTCTGTCATCTACACCAAACACAGTGAAGTATGGGAATATCCCATGTAGGGGTGAGTATAAAGATACTCAGTAGGGACCCCGAGACCCTCATGGTCTCACAAAATCCACAAAGGATAACCACAAAGTATAAAATCAACAGATAACCCTACTTAGGTATATGCCCATACATATACCTAAGTTATCAAGTCATTCATCTCAATCATGAGGAAAATACAGAGGTACTGACTCAGCTCACACCATGATTTATTCTAGGGGTAGTAACAAGTAACATCCCCAGTCACATCGTCAAACAATTCGGCTTCTAGAGAACCCCTTCTCTATCGAGTATAGTGGACATGTCGCATCATAGAGAGGCACTTCCCACTAATCTTGGACTGCTGAGGTACTCCTCTTGTCGAGTACTGTGGGTCTTCTGCGTCACACAGAGGCACTCCCCACCATGGGTCTGTCACGTCACATAGAGGTTCTCCCCCTCGTGACTTGTTGAGGTACTCCTCCTGTCGAGTATCGTGGGTCTACCGCGTCACACAGAGGCGCTCCCCCTCGTAGTCTACTAAGGTACTCCTTCTGTCGAGTACTGTAGATCTACGGCATCACACAGAGGTTCTCCCCACTGTGGGTCTACCGCGTTACACAGAGGAACTCCCCACTAGGCCCGTCAAGTCACTCTGAGTTTAAATGGTCAGAAGTCATCATGTCTTAGCCAGCTACTAGGTTCTCGCACTATGCTCGCTCGTCTCCGGGAGGATCCGCTCCACAAGATACTAGTTGATACTCCATCTGCCATGAAGTCCCACAAAGAAGCATCTCAAAGGTCTGCCACGTCATAGAAGTCTCAACTCAATAGACGGTGTGTCAATCAGATGCCAGATCTATGAGTTATTAGCCTTTTAGTCCCAGGGGCCTGGTTGGATTCGTGCTCGATCCAACCTGACCGTTCCACATCTTAATCCAAAATTTCATTGGGGTATACTCAAAGGGACCATCTCACTCCAAGATTTCCAGCGTCGTTGATGTTTCTTCAAACGGACGTACGGTGCCAAAGTTATGGCCAAAAGAAAGTAAATGGGTCGTAGTGGGCTCGGGTCCGGTCTGACCCGGTCGAACCGACCCGGCCCGACCCGGCCTGGGCCAACCCGGTTCGGGTCGACCCAGCCTGACCCGTTGGGTCTGGCCCAACCCGCAGTGTAACATCCTAGGTAAATAAAGAATATAACATTTTCATATTTATTAATATTTGTGAATAAAATAGTAATATTACTTTAAAGGGGATGTTATGTTCGATGGCATACCCAATACGCAACAACGAGTTTCTTTGAAATCTTACGTTGCACACTAATAATATAATAATATTATTTTAAATGGTAGATAACGTCTAGCCGTTGGAATGGTGGGAATGAACATAACTAACTAAAATATGATTATATATTTTTGTTAAATTTTTTTACATTATTCAATAAATTTTAGAGGCTGAAAATGAAAATGAATCCAATTTTAAGAATAAATATTCTAATATTCTTTAAAAGGTCGATTAACCGCCTTTTGATGACAAACCTTTTTTTAAATCTACTTTTTGTCACTTTTATATGTTATATTTGACAAAATAAAATCCTTCTTTATCAAGACATCAAAATTTACTTTGTGTAAATTTTTGGTATTTTTCCGATAAAGTTCATTTTTTAATGAATAGTGAAAAATGTTGTATTTTAATTCAAAACCTATTTTTAGTCTAATTTATTTATATGGTTATATTATCTTTTTAATTGGTTTTAAAGTGTAATTAAAATATATTTTTACCATTTAATCAAATACTGGTCATTGGAATTAATTTCACTTTGAAATTGGACATAAACAAGTGTCAATCTTTTGATAGATATTGTTTCTTAAAAACACGTTATTTTTTTTGACAGCGGGAATTAGTTATAAAATTAATTAATGAAACTTCTATGTTATGAATTTGGTAAAATGGAATAATTTTTGAATTCGGAATATCAAATATATATTAGGGTGAAGTTTTGGTATTTTTCTGAAAAACTTCATTTTTTGATGAATAATGAAACCACTAAGTGGTAGTTAAAAACTGAATTTTTCGTTAAACGAAACTTTACCGCTTCTATGAATTGAATTTAAAAAATCCGACATACATGGTTTCCATTAGTAAGTAAAATTTTCTTCAATGGGATGAAAATAATGTTTGGTGAATAGTGACTTTTGAGTTTTGTTAACCGCGATTAAAGGTAATTAGGGTAATTTAAGGTAAAAATGATATTATAAAAATATAAAAATATCTTGACACATGTCCTACCCTTATTTTATGAGTCATGGCCGACCAAGAAAATCCATGGGTCAATTTTTGGGACCCCATGGAGCCACTTGGGTAAGATAATGACATTAATACCTTTTTTTAAAGTAAAAATAAAAAAGTCACAAACATGTATTGTTTTACTAAAAAAAATTTACAAGGGGTTATACAAGTTATACTTTAGACTATAAATATTAATTATAAATATAAAAATATTTCCTACAACATGGTAATTATTTTATAATTTTTAGACATCAAATAAATAAAATTATTTATGACACAATGATGATGTAGTGTTTACGTCATTAATGAATAAATTAAATAAATAAGAAGATAAAGTTTAAAAAAATATCCAACACTTTTCCAATACCTATTGGATGATTTTATTTAGAACATGGGCCACCTTATAATCTACTTTAATTATTTTTGGAGATTTAGAAACCAAATTTCATTTTATAATAAAATAATAGTTTCATGATTTCCAAAAGAGCTCCTCCTCTCCCTTATAAAAAGACCCCACTTCCTACCCATATCTCACACTTCTCGAGCCCTTTGGATAGGCCAAACTCTACTAAAATAATTTCCAAATATCCCTCTCTTCATCCTATAATCCTTACCTTAGGCAAAAAGCACTTCAAGAAACCCTTTTGGTTCAAACCAAGGGGAGTTACCCGATTTAAAGGTAATGTCTTCTCTTATGATCTTTTGTTTTATTTTTCTTCTCCAACCCCCTAAACTATTTTTATTACTTTATTTTGTAACAAAAAAAGTATATTCAATACACTAGGATGTTTTTATGATAATTATTAGATCCAAACTTACACACACCTCCATCTAATGGTTAAAGAACATATTGTTTCTGTGGGTGGCGAATTACTGCCTCACAAAACGATGATTGTTCAATCTTCTTTTAACACCTCTCATGGTGGCCATTAATATGTCAATGTATTTATATATGATATATATTATGTTTATGTTTTCCTTATTATTTTGTATTTTTCATTTATGTCAAACCTTTATGGTTTCCATAATGGGTAAACGCGATAATTTCATTTTAGGAAGTGCGGACTACCGCCCCCTCAAAGTGATTTGAATCGTTAATGTCATATGTGGGATATATAAAGGATGGAGTTAATGATATTATATATTATATTATACTGTAATTATGATATACCTATGTATCATTATGTTTTCATTCCATTAAAGTATGAAATAAAAATGAAAGTAGCGTTCATGCGTACGTACGGCTTACCATCTCCATGAACAGTGCATTTCATTTCTTATCTCCAAATGTTATGTACTATTATAAGTACATATATATAATGGATATATATGACATATATTACATATAAATTATTAATATAATTATGTAATTATAATATATATATCTCTCATTTAGTTTTAATTCCATTAAGATGACAAAGAAATGAAAGTAGTGTTCATGCGTACGTACGGCCTACCGTCTCCATGAACGGTGCATTTCATTTTTTATCTCCAAATGGTATGGAATAGTATAAAACTAATATATACTAGATATATATGATATTTAAATCATTAATATTATTCTGGATATTATGTAATTATAACTACATGGACAATTCTTTTCAAACAAGTTCATTTTTGACTCATGTACCAAACATCGACAAAACGTATGTTATGAACTCACATAATTAACTAATTATTATAACATTATAATATGTGATATGAATTTAATAATATACTTTAAATTAATTCCTTAAGAAATTATAAATTGACCTAAGTTTATTATTCAGGAATATAAAGAAACGAACAAGGCAAGTCAGACTTGAGGTAAGGGATCCTACCTCTCTCTTTCTTTTTAAGTACTCTCTTTTATGTCACTTATTTTAAGCTCCTATTTCTTATTTTGGGGGATGTTATTTTATATTAATCTTAATTTAATTTTTATGTTCATATTATGAGAGACCCTATTTGATCTCATCAATCCATTTTTGGAAGTTTTAAGTGGCGTCGTTAGGCTGCCGAATTTTCATAAGGGATTTCTTATCTCACTTTTAATTCCGTGAGATTTCCATTGTTCACCACTTATTTATTGAATGTGGTGTATTTTGTACTTACATTTCATATATATTATCATGATTCTATTTATATTCATGGTATTATATGATTCATTTGGTGTTTATTATCTTTTGGTCATACGAATCAATTGATCACAACGAGGTAAGTGGTTTTTATCTCACTTTTTATTCCCGTGAGATTCTTGCTACATTTGCCACTATTTCCTTTTGTGTGGTGTATGTAATGACCATGATTGTATTATTTTTGTAATATAATTTAATTTATGGGTATTTACATCTTCATTGTATGACTCTTCTTTCATGGGGTGCACGTTTCAAAAGTTACCAAAATCGGTAAGGGAACCTTTCACCCTCCTCTTTTTAAAAGTCTTCTTTTGTATGTATTTTTACATATTATTATGTTGGGATATGTTCTTATATATCCTTATTACTTTAAATGTTATGTACAAGTGATGAGATACCTTTTTTATGTCTCATCATCCCATTTTATTAATTTTAAAATGACGTCGTTAGGCTGTCAAATTTCTGTAAGGGAACTTCTTAACCCAATTCCAATTCTTTGGTTAAACCTCTACTTATTGATTATGTCATGATATGAATATGTGTGGATGACCTCTGATTGTTTTACACTTAATATCCACTTATATTTAGTGTATTTATATTTGTCACACATAATTATGTAATTGATTTATCCTTAAACTAAGCATACCGTCTTTATACGGGACTTCGTCTCAATCTCCTTTCATTAAGGCATCTATTGATTTCTACATGAATTTATTTTATACGGTGTATAAAAATATTTTGAATTTTTATTTCATTCAATGGGAATCTTTTATCTATGAAGCGTTTTACTAAACGAAAAAAAGGAATGTTTCTTTCTTTAACGTAAGCGGTGACAACGACCTTTTCTGCCGCTGCGAGTATTATTTGATCTATGGCTTCCTTAACAAGCCGTAATGTTTTAAAAAGAAAAATAAATACCATATACTCTTTTTACATATTTTGGTATTGAAAATGGTTTTTAGAATGGATTTATTATTTCAATATCTTAAAATTTTATATTGTTATTTCAATGTGGTAATGTTATCTTTCCTTTATGTTTAAGTTATGTGTTATGATTATGTTATGGTTCTTGGGAAATATTTATGAAATTGGGTGGTTCCATGATAAAATAAGGGTGGGTGAGCCCGAGATATCTCTCCAATTCATTGGGTAATGGGAAGGAGTTAAACGCTAAGGTTTCTCCAAAGAGATTTAGGGAATATACTGTGATGGGTATTCCAAACGTAACCATGAGGGTTACTCCCTACGTAAGAATGTTATGAATGCCTCAAGTTACCTTTATGTGTTATGATTTCTATGAGTTCTTCATAAATCTTATGATTTCATGAGGTATGTTAAAGTTCTTATGTTTTATGAGTAAAGTATGATTTCATTGATTCTTATGTATACATAGACTAATGTTTTCTTTACATATTTTTATATCCCTTACTAAGATTTTTATGCTCATCCCAAGTTTTTGAAATGATTTCCACAGGACTTAAAGATGAATAGGTTCAAGGATGGGATCAAGGAAAGACATGCTATCTAAAACATAGAACTAGACATGTTTCTTTTTAAGAGTTTTTATTTTATGAAAAAAATGGAAACTGAGTAGAAGTGTCTATTTTGTAATCTTTTTAGATGTAACAGTTATGTCCTAATTCTCTAAAAATATAAACCTGAAAATATCCTCAATGTGAATTATTTATTTAATTCAATATTATGTAATGTTTTAAGGTCGGGTACTTATAGTTGGTATCAAAGGTCGGTTTAGATAACTTTAGAGGTTAGAGTGTTGTTTAAGCATAAGTGACAAGTTGTGTATAACCACAATGGTTAGTATATTAGATGGATTCATTGTTATTTTTGAAAGTTGGAATGAGTTTGAGATAACTTGGATAAGTATATCTTAGTGTTTATCTTCCTCATTAGTACATGATGATTTTGTTGATATACTCACACTGAAATTTTTTGGTTTTAGTAAATGGATGGATCTAGCAGGCACCAAAGTGACAATGGGTATGAAGGAAACTGTGGTGGTTCTATGATTAAGAGATTGGATGAAATGGGGGGTTCAATAAGGAATATTGTGGTTATTCTAAACCAACTATCAAGGATTCATGATTAACCACTTGAACCTTGGTGAGTTCTCTAATTCATCATGTACAAGAGAACCAACTCGATGTGGAAGTTCAGGTAATAATTATAATGGTAACCATTAGGGTTTATTTGATCCTTACTTTTGAGGTAATTATGGGTTACTATATGTTATGATGGAAAATGAAAGGCATGAGATAAACCTGAGGTTAAAATATGTTATGGTTATTTTTGATGAATTTATCTCTTTTTGAGGAATGTTATAAAATTATATAGTTTTTGAAAAGGGACAACACACAGACCGTGTGACAACCCGTCGCGTCGGACGAAGCCGCGGGAATCGAACCCACAACCAAAGTGCAACTGGTATTTATCACCTACCACTGGACTACGTGAAGTCCCTGGTTAGTTTGACTAATTATTTTTAGTTAGATGATTTTATGAATCAAGAATAAGTTGATTTTGGGTTATCTATGGAAATGATTAACCTATCATGGAGGATATGTGATTAGGTTAATTACTTTTCAATATGAGACTTTAAGAGTAACTGATGTTATTTGGATATAAATGTTAATATTTAACTTGGAAGACTATGTGATTAAATCCTTCAGAGATTTGGGTTTCAATCTTAGTTTGGATTAATTTGAATAATTTTATGGATAGCTGTTTATTGAATGGTCTTCATTGAACTTTGGGTATTGTTGGACAAATTTTGGAGATTAAGAGTATCTTTTCTTTTTATAAAGGATTGTCCTTTTGGGGATTATATGATCTTGTACTAACCATTTTGTGTTTTGTTTAAGGTTTAAATACATGTGAAATATATAGTTCATCTTTTGTGAGTTATGTGATTCTCTCTAAGTTGATTATAGCGCTCTTAATGTGAACAAGTCATCCCGAATACTCATCGTTTGGAGAAAATATGAGTTTGTGTTAAAAATATAGTAAAAGTTGAAAGTCTACATGACAATTAAGTATGTTTCCATATGTTTTAGTTAAGCTCATAAATAAATTCCTCAATGAAATTTAACTTAAAACAAAAATTTTATTTATTAACTTTTCCTACTGGGGAATCAAATATCGTTTAACCCATCACAAGTTTGTGATTTTCTGGTGGTTAACTTTCTCCCAGAAATGTTTTCAATCACTCTCCATCAGACCTTGATGGTTTTTTTCCTCCATATCCATGTTTTCATGGAATCCTAGTATCTATTGTCTCGGGTGACATTTTTACTTTTCTTTATTTCTCTTAAAGTGATAGTTTAATTGAATCCTTTTTTGATGTGGGACTTTTAATGAAGTTTCCAAGACCAATTTTTAAAATTGCGAGGACGCAATTCCCAAAAGGGGGGAAGGATGTAACATCCCAGGTAAATAAGGAATATTACATTTTCATATTTATTAATATTTGTGAACAAAATATTAATATTACTTTAAAGGGGATGTTATGTTCGATGGCGTACCCAATACGCAACAACGAGTTTCTTTGAAATCTTACGTTGCACACTAATAATATAATATTATTATTTTAAATGGTAAATAATGTCTAGCTATTAGAATGGTGGGAATGAACAGAACTAACTAAAATATGATTATATATGTTTGTTAAATGTTTTTACATTATTCAATAAATTTTAGAGGCTTAAAATGCAAATGAATAAAATTTTAAGAATAAATATTCTAATATTCTTTAAAAAGTTGATTAACCGCCTTTTGATGACGAACCTTTTTTTAAATATACTTTTTGTCACTTTTATATGTTATATTTGACAAAATAAAATCCTTCTTTATCAAGACATCAAAATTTACTTTGTGTAAAATTTTGGTATTTTTCCGATAAAGTTCATTTTTTAATGAATAGTGAAAATGTTGTATTTTAATTCAAAACTCATTTTAGTCAAATTTATTTATATGGTTATATTATCTTTTTAATTGGTTTTAAAGTTTAATTAAAATATATTTTTACCATTTAATCCAATGGTGATCATTGGAATTAATTTCACTTTGAAATTGGATATAAACAAGTGTCAATATTTTGATAGATATTGTTTCTTAAAAACACGCTATTTGTTTTGACAGCGGGAATTAGTTATAAAATTAATTAATGAAACTTATATGTCATGAATTTGGTAAAATGGACATAATTTTTGAATTCATAATATCAAATATATATTAGGGGGAATTTTTGGTATTTTTATGAAAAACTTCATTTTTTGATGAATAGTGAAACCACTAAGTGGTAGTTAAAAAACTAAATTTTTCGTTAAAAGAAACCTTACCACTTCTGTGAATTGAATTTCAAAAATCCTATATACATGGTTGTCATTATTAAGTAAAATGTGGTTCAATGGGATGAAAATAATTTTTGGTGAATAGTAACTTTTGAGTTTTGTTAACTGCGATTAAAGGTAATTAGGGTAATTTAAGGTAAAAATGATATTATAAAAATATAAAAATATCTTGACACATGTCCTACCCTTATTGTATGAGTCATGTCTGACCAATAAAATCCATGGGTCAATTTGTGGGACCTCATGGAGCCACTTGGGTAAGATAATGACATTAATACCTTTTTTAAAGTAAAAATAAAAATGTCACAAACATGTATTGTTTTACTAAAAAAATTCTTACAAAGGGTTATACAAGTTATCTTTTAGACTATAAATATTAATTAGAAATATAAAAATATTTCATACAACATGGTAATTTTTTTATAATTTTTAGACATCAAATAAATAAAATTATTTATGACACAATGATGATGCAGCGTTTACGTCATTAATGAATAAATTAAATAAATAAGAAGATAAAGTTTAGAAAAATATCCAAAACTTGTACAATACCTATTGGATGATTTTATTTTGAACACGATCCACCTTATCATCGACTTTAATGATTTTTTGAGCTTTATAAACCTAATTTTATTTTATAATAAAATAATAGTTTCATGATTTCCAAAAGAGCTCCTCCTCTCCCTTATAAAAAGACCCCACTTCCTACCCATCTCTCACACTTCTCAAGACCTTTTTCTCGGCCAAAATCTACTCAAATAAGCTCCCAATATCCCTCTCTTAATACTAGAAGCCTTACCTTAGGTAGAAATCACTTCAAGAAACCCTTTTGGTTCAAACCAAGGGGAGTTACCCAATTTAAAGGTAATGTCCTCTCTTATGTTGTTTTGTTTTATTTTGCTTCTACAACCCCCTAAACTCTTTTTATTACTTTATTTTGTAACAAAACCAGTATATTAATTATACTAGGATGTTTTTATGATAATTATTTGATCTACACTTACACACACCTCCATCTAATGGTTAAAGAACATACTGTTTCTGTGGGTGGCGAATTACTGCCTCACGAAACGATGATTGTTCAATCTTCTTTTAACACCTCTCATGGTGGCCATTAAGATGTCACTATATTTATATATGATATATATTATGTTTATGTTTTCCTTATGATTCTGTATTTTTCATTTATTCCATACCTTTATGGTTTCCATAATGGGTAAACGCGATAATTTCATTTTAGGAAGTGTGGACTACCGCCCCCTCAAAGTGATTTGAATCGTTAATGCCATATGTGGGATATATAAAGGATGGATTTAATGATATTATATATGATATTATACTATAATTATGATATACCTTTGTATCATTATTTTTTCATTCCATTAAAGTATGAAATAGAAATGAAAGTAGCGTTCATGCGTACGTACGGCTTACCGTCTCCATGAACGGTGCATTTCATTTCTTATCTCCAAATGTTATGTACTATTATAAGTACATATATATAATGGATATATACGAAATATATTACATATAAATGATTAATATCATTCTGGAATTATAATATATATATATCTCATTTAGTTTTAATTCCATTAATATGACAAAGAAATGAAAGTAGCGTTCATGCGTACGTACGGCCTACCATCTCCATGAATAGTGCATTTCATTTTTTATCTCCAAATGTTATGTAATAGTATAAAACGAATATATACTAGATATATATGATATTTAAATCATTAATACTATTATAGATATGATATACTTATAACTACATGGACAATTCTTTTCAAATAAGTTCATGTTTGACTCATGTACCGAACATCGACAAAACGTATGATATGAACTCACATAATTAACTAATTATTATAACATGATAATATGTGATATGAATTGAATAATAAAATTTAAAGTAATTACTTAAGAAATTATAAATTTACCTAAGTTTATTATTCAGGAATATAAATAAACGAAGAAGACAAGTCAGACTTGAGGTAAAGGATCCTACCTCTCTCTTTCTTTTTAAGTACTCTCTTTTATGTCACTTCT
Source organism: Viscum album (assembly GCA_963277665.1). Classification (NCBI taxonomy): domain Eukaryota; kingdom Viridiplantae; phylum Streptophyta; class Magnoliopsida; order Santalales; family Viscaceae; genus Viscum; species Viscum album. The sequence goes on along the minus strand of OY728135.1, from coordinate 372,480,128 downwards.
TTTAAGATCCTCTGTCTTATGTTGGGGGATGTTATTTTATATTAATCTTAATTTACTTTTTATTTTAATATGATGAGATACCCTATTTGATCTCATCAATCCATTTTTGGAAGTTTTAAGTAGTGTTGTTAGGCTGCCGAATTTTCGTAAGGGATTTCTTATCTCACTTTTAATTCCGTGAGATTTCCATTTTTCACCACTTATTTATTGAATGTGGTGTATTTTGTACTTCCATTTCATATATATTATCATTATTATATTTATATTCATGGTATTATGTGATTCATTTGGTGTTTATTATCTTTTGGTCATACGACTCAATTGATTACAACGCGGTAAGGGGTTTTTATCTCACTTTTTATTCCCGTGAGATTCATGATACATTTGCCACTATTTCCTTTTGTGTGGTGTATGTAATTCCCATGATTGTATTATTTGTGTAATATAATTTAATTTATGGGTATTTACATCTTCATTGTATGACCCTTCTTTCATGGGGTGTACGTTTCGAAAGTTACCAAAATCGGTAAGGGAACCTTTCACCCTCCTATTTTTAAAAGACTTCTTTTATAGGTCTTTTTACATCTTATTATGTTGGGATATGTTCTTATATATACTTATTGTTGTAAATTTTATGTACAAGTGATGAGATAACTTTTTTTTATCTCTCATCATCCCATTTTATGAATTTTAAAGTGACGTTGTTAGGCTGTCGAATTTCTGTAAGGGAACTTCTTAACCCAATTTCAATTTTTTGGGTTAAACCTATACTTCTTGATTATGTCATGATATTAATTTTTGTGGATGACCTCTGATTGTTTTACACTTAATATCCACTTATATTGAGTGTATTTATATTTTTCACACATAATTATGTAATTGATTTATCCTTAATATAAGGATATCGTCTTTATACGGTACTTCATCTCAATCTCCTTTCATTGAGGCATCTATTGATTTCTACATGACTTTATTTTATATGGTGTATAAAACTCTTTTGACTTATCATTTCATTCAAAGGGAATATTTTATCTATGAAGCGTTTTACTTAACGACAAAAAGGAATGTTTCTTTTTTTAACATAAGCGGTGACAACGACATTTTCCACCACCGCAAGTATTATTTGATCTATGGATTCCTTAACAAGACGTAATGTTTTCAAAAGAAAAATAAATACCATATACTATTTTTATGTATTTTGGTATTGAAAATTATTTTTAGAATGGATTTATTATTTCAATATCTTAAAATATTATATTGTTATTAAAATGTGGGAATGTTATATTTCCTTTATGCTTAAGTTATGTGTTATGATTATGTTATGGTTCTTGGGAAATGTTTATGAAATCGAGTGGTTCCGTGATAAAATAAGGGTGGGTGAGCCTGAGATATCTCTCCAATGCATTGGGTAATGCGAAGGAGTTAAACTCTAAGGTTTCTCTGAAGAGGTTTAGGGAATATACTGTGATGGGTATTCTAAACATAACCATGAGGGTTACTCCCTACGTAAGAATGTTATGAATGCCTCAAGTTACCTTTATGTCTTATGATTTCTATGATTTATTCATAAATCTTATGATTGAATGAGGTATGTTAAAGTGATTATGTTTTATGAGTAAAGTATGATTTCATTGATTCTTATGTATACATGGATTAATGTTTTCTTTCCATATTTTTATATCCCTTACTGAGATTTTTATGCTCATCCCAAGTTTTTGAAATGTTTTCCACAGGACTTAAAGATGAATAGGTTCAAGGATGGGATAATGGAAAGACATGTTATCTAAAACATGGAACTAGACATGTTTCTTTTTAAGAGTTTTTATTTTATGAAAAAAAATGGAAACTGAGTAGAAGTGTCTACTTTGTAATCTTTTGAGATGTAATAGTTATGTCATAATTCTCTAAAACTCTAAACCTGAAAAGATCCTCAATTTTAATTATTCATTTAATTCAAGATTATGTAATGTTTTAAGGTTGGGTCCTTATACGTAGTGCGGCCCGGCCCGTTGGGTTCGGCCCAGCCCACTGGGTCCGGCTCGGCCCGTACTGAGTGGCCCATCCCGCGGGGCGGTCCGGCAGGCCGCGAGGGGCCACAGGGGTTCGGCCACGGACGGCGCGAAACCGTGGGGTGGCTCGTCCGGGGCAGCTCGACCAAAATGGTGGAGGTCGCGGGGCAGCTCGACCGGAGCAGCTCGGAGCTGCGGTGGTGGTTCGACCGTGGCGGCGCAGTGAGTTCGCGACAGCGGTGCGGCCGGGGTGGCGTTGTGGGGCCGCAGAGTGGCGTCGTCACCTTCGTCGTGACTGGTGGTGGTTTTGGCCGCCGTTCTCATGCCCCTTCGTTGTTGGTCTCCGTCCTCCACCATCACGAAGAACACTACAATTCAACACAAGAATTATGGAGAGGACGGGCCATGTTATTTTGGCCCCACACTCTCCGCATTAGAGCAGTATCAAGTGGCTATTATACTTGAATCACAAGAATATTAAGAACGGTTAATGGAAAATAATTCAAACACCCTCCCTTCAAGCTTCCTCAATTATTCATTCCTAATCCTGAAAAATAAAAACATTCACGGATCAATCTAAAATAGAGAGTTGATCCGCGTTCATTGTTTTAGAAGAGAAGAACATGGGAATATAAAATCTCTTATAAATAAACCCCTACTTATTCATTTGATTCATTGAAGATTTACTACAGGGAAGGAGACGACGTTGTTGGGGATAGACAGACATCGACGATGTCGGCATTTCCCCAAATGTTGGTTCGTTGACATTGAAGATGTTTCTCGTCAACGAAAGTCCCATGGAAGAAGTCGGAGTCGAAGTCGGCATTCTTCATTGGTGTTCTTCGTTGAAGAGCTTTCTCCCAAGGCTCTACCAAATAAAAATTCCAAGTATCCAACATAATAGATTATGTTGTCTATTTAGTTCGTTGGCACAAATTCAAAAAAAGGCTTAATTAAATAACTAGGTTGGAAAAAAATTAAGTGGTGCGTTGGAATAATTAATGTGGAGGAAGCTCAAGAGGTTCCTCCACATTAAAAAGGGAGTTGAGAGGTTTCTCCCTCATTGAGAGGGGAGTTCAAGAGGTTTAGGCCTCAAGTGGTCTCCACCACCATAACCTCTCATGGGAGGTTAGGCTCTGGTGGTCCCCACCACCATAACCTCTCATGGGAGGTTAGGGTCTGGTGGTCCCCACTTATCAACTTCCACATGGAGGTTTCAATAAACAAAATAAAATGTGTGATTATTTTATTTTATTATTTCCATGAAAAACCCAAAAATTAACTTTCACCCTCAACCAACTGTCGTCGAGGCGAAAGTCTCCTTAAGTGAATACTGGCGCTGCGAGTTCACGGTGCCCTAGGATTTCAATTCCGAGCACCGGTTCAAAAGTTAGAAAAACTTGCTCGCACGTTTACTGAACGTACATGAAATAAAGTTCAGAAATTCATTCCAGGCAGTCCGGGGCTCGGAATCACGTGCCTTCAAGTTTCACGGACTCGTAAAATTCCCATTTATTTTAAAAAAATACATGGAAATTACGGGTCTTTGCATTCTCCCCAACTCAGGGATTTATATACCCATAAGACGCAACTCAAATTAAGGAAACATGTGGGGGTACTAAGCACGCATCTGAGCCTCCTTCTCCCATGTGTTCTCCTGGAGGTTCCCGTACTGCCAGTGAACACACACCAGAGGTATCAACCGTCCACGAAGCACCCACTCCTGTCGATCCTCAATCTCTACTGGAACCTCCGTAAAAGTCGCCCCATCATCGATGTCTAGCTCTCCATGGTCGATGATGTGAGAAGGGTCATGCACGTATCTCCTCAGCTGGGATACATGGAAGATGTCGTGCACCTGGTGCAACTGAGGTGGAAGAGCTAAGCGGTATGCCAGCTCGCCAACTCTGTTGAAGGCCTGAAAGGGTCCAATGAATCTCGGAGATAACTTTCCACCTCGGCCAAATCTTCGTAAACCTCGTTGGGGTGAGACCCGTAGAAAGACATGGTCGCCATCCTCAAACTCCAGAGGTCTCCATCTCCTATCGACATACAACTTCTGCCTACTTTGTGCAGTCTTCATCCACTCCTGGATGATCTGCACCTTCTCTGTGGTAGCCCGTACCATCTTTGGTCCCACGAGCACTGACTTCCCTAGGTCAGTCCAGCACAAAGGTGATCTGCAAGGTCTCCCATAAAACGCCTAAAAATGTGTCATCCCAATGGTGGAGTGATAGATGTTGTTGTATGAAAACTCCACCAAAGGAAAGTGATCTTCCCAACTGCAATCTAAGTCGAGGATACAAGCACAGAGCATGTCCTTGAGAGTCTAAATAGTCTGCTCAGTCTGGCCATCCGTCTGAGGATGGAAGGCGGTGCTCAAACGAAGCTGCATCCCGAAAGCCTCCTACAACCCCTTCCATAGCTGGGAATTAAAACATGCATCACGATCGGATACAATCGTCGAGGGTATTCCATATAGCCACACAATCTCCTGCACATAGAGGTTTCCTAAGCTCTCTACTGAACCCTGCTCTCTGATCGGTAGGAAGTGGGCCGACATGGTGAGTCGGTCGACGATCACCCAGATAGATTCATGACCTATGGATGTATGTGGAAGTCCTATCATGAATTCCATGGATATCTCATCCCACTTCCACTCTGGGAACTCTAAAGGCTGAACCAAGCCTGCTGGTACCTGATGCTCCGCCTTCACTTGCTGACAAGTGAGGCATCGAGAGGCAAACTCTACAACCGCTTTCTTCATTCCCGGCCACCAGTGCTATCGTCGGAGGTCCTAATACATCTTCTCCACTCCTGGATGTACCGCTAGAGGGGATGTGTGGAACTCCCTCAACACTTCCTTATAAAGTGACACTGATACCATCGTATGTCCTCTAAAGAGGATGACGTGCTCCCTACCTTCAGAAAATCCATCAGGTGTCTGTCCTGTGGATATCTGAGCACATCGTGCCTCACAGTCAGCATCCTCATGTTGTGCCTCCCTGACTCGCTGAATAAGTAGAGGAGTGACTGTAAGAGACTGAAGGAAAGATTCTCCATCTCTATCCATAAAGGATATCTGCAAAAGTAGCCAGCTGCTCCATCACCTCGCCTAGCAGTTGTATACCAGATCTCCTAATGAGTGCATCTGCAACAATGTTCCCCTTCCCAGGAGTATAGACTATCTTGAAGTCATAGTCCTAGAGGAACTCAAGGCAATATCACTGTCTCATGTTCAGGTCCTTCTGAGAGAAGATATACCTAAGACTCTTGTGATCAGAGTACACTGTAAAACGTTCTCCCATCAGATAGTGTCGCCACATCTTCAAGGCGAAGACCACTACTGCTAACTCCAGTTCATGGGTAGTGTATTTATTCTCATGTTGTATCACCTGTTGAGAGCCATATGTGATCATTTCTCGCTCCTGCATTAGGAAACATCCGAGTTCGGTCCCTGATACATCGTAGTAAACTAGGTACCCAACGCCCTCCTCTGGTATCCTCAAGATGGAGGCACTAGTCATCCTCCACCTCAGCTCTTGAAAACTCTATTGGAATCTCTCCAACCACACGAAGGGTTTCCCCTTCTTCGTCAACACTGAAAGTGGTGTTGCAACTCTGGAGAAGTATGGCACAAACCTTTGTTAATATCTAGCCAAACCCAGGAAACTTCGTACCTCCTTCACACTCCTAGGTGGCTCCCAAGAAAGTACCACCTCAATCTTTACTGGATCTACTGTAACTCCAACCTCTGAGATGACATATCCTAAAAAGTTAACCTCTCGGATCTAGAACCAGCACTACGAGAGCTTATCATAAATATGGTGCTCTCGGATTGTGTCCAGTACTACTTGTAAATGATAGGCATGCTCCTCCTCAGTAGCCGAGTAGATTAGAATGTCGTCGATGAAGACTACTACAAAGAGATCAAGGTATGGCTGAAAGATCCTATTCATGAGTCCCATGAACACTGCTGGAGAGTTGGTCACGCCGAATGGAATAACCAAGAACTCGTAATGGTTGTACCAACACCTAAAGGTCGTCTTCTGCACATCCTCGTCTCGTACTCTGAGCTGGTGATAGCCTGGTCTGAGGTCTATCTTCGAGAACCACCGTGCTCCCTTCAGCTGATCAAAGAGTTCATCAATCTGTGGGAGTGGGTACTTGTTCTTCACGGTCACCTAGTTCAGGCGTCGATAGTCGACACAAAGTCTCAAGCTCTCATCCGCCTTCTTGGCGAACAAAATCAGGGCTGCCCATGGAGAAACATTGGGCTGAATGAATCCCTTCCCCTGCAAGTCCTCCAGCTATACCTGCAGCTCACGAAGCTCCGCAGGAGCCATCCGATACACTGGTGTATATATTGGTACCGTATTGGGGTATAAGTCAATGTAAAATTCCACCTCTCTGTGAGGAGGTAGATCCAGAACATCATCAGGGAAGACATCTGCATACTAGTCCACCACTATAGGATAGCTCGGACTCTCCACATCAACAGCTCTGAGGGTAAGGCTAGCCAACTGATGAGTAATCAGCTACACTCTCCTCTGGGTAAGTCCATCTTGTGCTGCAAAGGCTCCCTTCTTGCTGGTGAAGGTAAACCTAGTCCCATCCATGCAGACACACCACACCTTGCACCTAATACAGTCTATCTAAGCATGGACTCTAGATAAGCAATCCAAACCCAAGATGACGTCGTAAGGCCTCTATGTCGCTACTAGGAGATCCCAGCAGAAGCTCTCACCTTATAGAGTAAGCTCACACTATCAGAACCAGTGCGTAATCATTGAATCCACTCCCATAGGAGTCTCTAGCCGTAACGATCGACCCAATGCCTCTGTCGTAATCTCCGAGCTCCGAACAAGGGTAGTGGAAATAAAATAATGATTGGAAATTGTGTCTATAAGTATTGCATCTAAGGTGGAGTAGACATAGATCATACCTCGTATCATCTATGAAGCGCTGTGATCGTAGGCCTCAGCTGCCTGGAGCAGAGCTCTCCCCTATTCACCTACTTCCTACGGTTAGGGTGGACCTCATGGTGGTGGTGGCGGTAACATCTCGAATCGTCGCCCACCACCAGTTGCATGACCATCTCCTCTGCCACGTCCGCCTACTCCCTACAGAGCTCCTTGGTCGAACCTCTGTCTCTGCCTAGGTGGTCCTTTGAACATATACTGATCATCCATACGACAGGTCGAACAGTCACGAGCCATGTGACCCTACCCGCCGTATGTGTAACATTGCCTGCTCCTTGCCTGACTGGTTCCGCCTCGGGTGCCCCGCACAACTGATCGTGAGTCATGCGGTTGTCCACCAGTAGGTATGGTCCTCTTGGACCTCTGTGACGTATGTCTGCTTCCAGCTACAGAAGGATCTACTATGTGACGACTGGTAGTGGGTCTCGTTGTTGGTAACTTCTTGGAAAGGAAACTCTCCACCAAGAGGGCTCTCTCTGACACCCCCGCCTGCGTCGGGATGCTGAATGAGATCATCGAAGCCTTGAACTCCCACCTGAGCCCCTGATCAAAGGTCTATTCCCTGAAAAAAGGGTCTCGCACTATATCGGTGGAGTAACGTGAGAGGTCAGTGAACCTAGATGAGTACTGAGCTATAGTCATGCTTCCCTGATGCAGATGAAGAAGCTTCTGTATGTGTATTGTGCGAAGAGTTGATGGGACAAACTCTTCCCGAAACAGGCTCTCGAAGTCTGTCCATAGAAGCGTCACCTCGTCGTGAAATGGGAGCATCAAGCTCCACCATCTTCCCGCTTCTTCCTGTATAAGGATGGCAGCAAGGATCACCATGAGATCGGCTAGTGTCCCTACGAGTCAGAAGACTCTCACCACACCCTCCATCCAATCCTCAGCCACCTGTGGGTCTGTCCTTCCCCTAAACCTGGGTGGCCTCTAGCACTGGAACTTGTGCAACGCACTCAAGCGGTGTGCACCTTCTACTGCTAGGGCTGGTGGAATCGGTGGCCCAATAGGGAAGGGTACCACTGGTGCCTCCGCTGGTGACTCTACTAGAAAAGGGCCCTGCACCGATGCCTCGTCGCTCGGTGGGCTATCAGTGCGTACAACTCTCGAAACCCTGGATGGATGTCTGCGTGGAGGAATCCTGAAAAGAAACAGGTGTGCCACATTTAATAAGTTATACCTAGTGATCTGACTCAAAATATCACAAAAAAACTTTTGAAAACACACATGCAATCAGTGTTTTCATGCACGGAGCTGGAAATCAGAAGTCAGTGTCCTGGTGTATGGATACGTCGGCCGCTGCACCAACACTGGACTACCTAAACTAGAAACCACACTCATTACCCTTAACACTATTGCTTCATAAAAAATATCAGAGTCCTAGTTATTTGGTAGAACCAACTCCTCTGATACCAATTTGTCATGACCCATCACCCGGGGCTCGTGCCGTGACTACCCCAAGCCCACCTTCCATAGGCTAGGGGCTGGAGACTAGAACCGAAGTCGTATTCCCTAAAATTGGGAAGGCATTTCATTTATAACCTGTAAGAACATGTAACCAAGAACACAACAAGATAGGAACACAAGTAAACTAAACTGTAAACAGAGTGAGTGCAGTATGTAAAAGGGGCCAGAATACAAGCCCAACTAGAAAGTACAAGTACAACTATGATACAACACAACTGAAAAAAAGGGAAAATCAACTGATGGGTCATCCTCTGAGGATCCTACCTAAAGGTTAGGTATAGATCTCCTCCTCATAACTCCACATAAGTTCGTCTCCTCCACGTATCAACATGTTGTATAGTCCACCTCCGGGCACCATCCAGTCCTCGTACTTACGTCCTCAGTCAGCGCTGTCCGTAGTCTGCACCAAACACAATGAAGTGCGGGCATAGCCCGTGTAGGGGTGAGTATAAAGATACTCAGTAGGGACCCCGATACCCTCATGGTCTCACAAAATCCACAAAGGATAACCATAAAGTATGAAATCAATAGATAAATCTACTTAGGTATATGCCCATACATATACCTAAGTTATCAAGTAATCCATCTCAATCATGTGGAAAACACAGAGGTAGTGACTCAGCTCACACCAGGATTTATTCTAGGGGTAGTAACAAGTAACATCTCCAGTCACATCGTCAAACACTTTGGCTTCTAGAGAACCCCTTCTCTATTGAGTATAGTGGGTCTGTTGCATCCCACAAAGGTGTTTCCCACTAATCTTGGACTGCTGAGGTACTCCTCCTATCGAGTATCATGGGTCTGCCGCATCACACAGAGGTGCTCCCCACCATGGGTCTGTCGTGCCACATAGAGGCACTCCCCCTCGTGACTTGCTGAGGTACTCCTCCTATCGAGCATCGTGGGTCTATCGCGTCACATAGAGGCTCTCCCCCTCGTAGCCTACTGAGGTACTCCTCCTTTCTATTATCATGGGTCTACTGCGTCACACAAAGTTGATCCCCACCGTGGGTCTTCCGCGTCACACAGAGGCGCTCTCCACTGGTCCCGTCAAGTCATTTCGAGTCAAAATGGTCATCAGTCGTCAAGTCTCAGCCAGCTACTAGGTTCTCACACTATGCTCACTCATCTCTGGGTGGATTCACTCCACAAGCTACTGGTCGATACTCCATCTTCCATGAAGTCCCACGAAGAAGCATCTCAAAGGTCTGCCACATCATAGGGGTCTCAATGCAACAGACGATGCGTCAATCGGACACCCGGTCTATGAGTTATTAGCCTTTTAGTCTTGAGGGCTCGGTTGGATTCGTGCTTAATCCAAAATAACCATTCCCCATCTTAATCAAAAACTTAAATAGATTATACTCAAAGTGATTGTCTCGCTCTAAGATTTCCAGCACCATTGACGGTTCGTCAAACGGACGTCTGATGCCAAAGTTATGGCTAAAAGAAAGTAAATGGGTCGTAGTGGGCCTGGGTCTGGTCCAACCCGGCCGGACCTAGCCCACTGGGTCCGGTCTGGCCCGTACTGAACATCTCGGCCCGTTGGGCGGTCCGGTAGGCCATGAGGGGCCGCGGGGGTTCGGCCGCGGATGGCGCGAGGCGGCAGGGCGGCTCGACCGGGGTGGCTCGGCCAGGAGGGTGGAGGCCATGGGGTGGATCGGCTAGAGAGGCTTGGGGCCGGAGGCGGGTCGGCCGGAGTGGCTCAGCCATAGGGCGTCACGGCCTAGACAGCACGGCAAGGCCGCGGCGACGGTTCAGTTGGGGCGGTGCGGCAAGGTCGCGGCGGTGGCAAGTCCGGGGTGGTACGGCGAGGCCGCAGAGCGGCGCCATTGCGTTGTTGCCTTCATTGTGGCCAGTAGTGGTGTCGGCCGCCATTCTCATGCCCCTTTGTGTTTGGTCTCCATCCTCCACCATCGCGAAGAACACCACAATTCAACACAAGAATTACGGAGAGGGCGGGCCATGTTAGTTTGGACTCGCACTCTCCTCATTAGAGCAGTTGCAAGCGGCTATTATACTTGAATCACTAGAATATTAAGAACGGGTAAGGGAAAATAATTCAAACACCCTCCCTTCAAGCTTCCACAATTATTCATTCCCAATCCCACAAAAGAAAAACATTTGGGATCAATATAAAATAGAGAGTTGATCCATGTTTGTTGTTTTAGAAGAGAAGAACATGGGAATATAAAATCAATTATAAATAAACCCCTAATTGTTCATTTGATTTGTTGAAGATTTCCTGTAGGGAAGGAGACGACGTTTTTGGGGATAGATGTACGTCGACGACGTCGGCATTTCCTCAAATGTCGGTTCTTTGACGTTGAAGATGTTCCTCGTCAACGAAAGTACCTTGGAATAAGTCGGAGTCGAAGTCGGCGTTCTTTGTTGGCGTTCTTCGTTGGAGAGCTTTCTCCCAAGGCTCCACTAAATAAAAATGCCAAGTATCCAACATAATAGATTATGTTGTCTATTTAGTTCATTAGAAAAAATTCAAAAAAAGGCTTAATTAAATAACTATGTTGGAAAAAAATTAAGTGGTGTGTTGGCATAATTAATGTAGAGGAAGCTCAAGAGGCTCCTCCACATTAAAGAGGGAGTTGAGAAGTTTCTCCCTCATTGAGAGGGGGTTCAAGAGGTTTAGGCCTCGGGTGGTCCCCACCACCATAACCTCTCATGGGAGGTTAGGTTCTGGTGGTCCCAACTTCTCAACTTCCACATGGAGGTTTCAACAAACAAAATAAAATGTGTGATTATTTTATTTTATTATTTCCATAAAAAACCCAAAAATTAACTTTCACCCTCGACCAACTGTCGTCGAGGTGAAAGTCTCCTTAAGAGAATATTGGTGCTACGAGTTCAACGGTGCCTTTGGATTTCAATTCTGAGCACCGGTTCAAAAGTTATAAAAACCCACTCGCACGTTTACTAAACGTACCCGAAATAAAGTTTAGAAATTCATTCCGGGCACTCTAGGGCTTGGAATCATGTGCCGTGAAGTTTCGCAGACTCGTAAAATTCCCATTTTTAAAAAAAAATACATGGAAATTCTGGGTCTTTACAAGCAAGTTTGGGCGGTGGAGTTCCTCGATGACCTTTTTAGGCATTACCCTCCAGTAGGGTTGGGCGGTGGAGTTCCTCGATGACCTTTCTGAGCATTACCCTCTAGTAGGGTTGGGTAGTGGAGTTCCCTGATGACCTTTATCGGGCACTAACCTCTAGCAGGTCTGGTCGGTGGAGTTCCTCAATGACTGGAAGAGTAATACCCTTCTATCATACCAGGGCATGGGATCCTTATCTAGAGATTGTGGCCCCTCGACTATGTGACATAGTGATAAGACGTTGTTTGATGTAGTCTTGGACTCATGAAGAAGAGGAACGCTTTCCCCACCAAGACACATTCTTATGAAATGACCTAAAACTGTGTGGGAAAGTCAACTCTATCCAAAGAGGATAGTATTAAGGTGTGTTGATTGAGTTCCTTATACTTTTTTTCCGGTCAGATGTGTGGGATGTTGGGATTTTTTGATGGACTTTTAGAACTGTTGGTGACTCTTCTTCTTGAGTTGATCTATGAGATGATGAACCCCTTTCTCCTTCATTGGGATTATTGACTAAGCATATATATATATTCTTTATTCTCAATTCACACCTTGGATTTGGATACTCTCCTTCCAGGAAAGGCAAAGACACGTGGGTTATACCATGTGATTTCTGTTTTTAGATTCTTGTGGTTAGATGAGTCTTCTCTCCTGCTATAGGTGGTGAAGAATCGACGATTAGTTCATCTACTCACCATGTTTAGCCACTTGTGCTTGGAAAATATTACTTTCACTCTCTTATTGTGTTGAGCTATACTTTTTCATCATACCTTGTTCTATCTACTATTTTCCACTTCATTTGTATCTCTTACTACTCCCCCTTTACCCTTTAAGAGTGTTTTAATGGGTATGTATATACTTACCCCTACATGGGCTTCACCCACACGTGTCATACCTTTTTCAGATGACAGACAGTTCAACTGTGACTTCAGAGGAGCTTAGAGATATTGGGTGCTTGGACCGCGTATGGTGGTCGTAGCTTAGGATATAGGAGTTGGGCTCTCTCAACTTTTTACTCTTTCCTAGTTTTGCCAGGTTGTGGCATATTTTTGGTTGGGTGTGTATTTTTCCCCTTTAATTTTCAGTATACACTGCCGTACTTTTGTACTGTCTAGAGTTTCATGCATGTTTGGTTTACTTTATAGTAGTGTTTCATCTTTTCTTCTTTCCCTATACACTTTTTCATTGAGTTGGTTGTGTTCATGTGTATAGGTTTTTAGGCAAAGGCCTCCATGGGTTAGTTATGTCTTCGGTGTTATTCTCCACCCCCTGGCCTATATAGGCGAGCTTGGGGTAGTTGCAGATCGAGCCCTGGCTTGGGTCGGGTCGTGACACACCATCATCTTCACTTTTTTTATTCTCATTGCAAGTACTCCAATTGTATTTCTCAAAATTGTCAATAAGGAAGTTGTGTTTTCAAAAAAATCCACATCATAGGAATCCAAAAACTTTTTTAAACATTTGTTCCAACATTTATAACTTCTTATGTTGGTTGAATATCCCTTGAAAATTCCATCCTCATATTTTTCATCAAATTTTCCATGATCTGGATTTTTTTATCTTTAGTAAATAGGGAATTTCAAAAAGCTTTAAATATTTCACTGAAGGTTTTTTATTATATAACATATCATAGGAATTCATGTTGTATTATGGCCTTAATAAACAACTTTTTTGAATATTTATAGTGGTACTTATGGATTCTCTCCAGAAAATATATATATAGTTTATACTCGGCCAGCATATTTCTTACCATTTCCACCAAACTTCTATTTTTCCTCTCAGCCACTCCATTTTTTTGAGGTTTTTATAGATCACTATACTGATTTTTGAATCCATGCTTCTTCAGATATGATTCAAAATAATTTCATGTGTATTCCTTTCCATTATTATTTCTTAACTTCATAATATAAACACCCATTTATCTCTCAACTTCTCTTCTAAAAAATATGAACATTTCTACTACCTATGATATTTGCTTCATAAAAACAATTTGGTCATCCAAGTGAAATCATCAATAACAGTGATAAAGTAAAAATATCCTTTCATTGAATAATTTCTCATCGTATCGTATAAATCAGAGTGAATAAGATCAAGAGGTCTTGGAAACTGAATTTTGACTCTATTATGAATCCTTCCAATCATCTTCCCTTTCTGACATGTTATACAAACATTATCTTCTTTCCTATTCAATGTTAGAACATTTCTTATAGAATATACATTATAAAGTTTGTTATTTCTTTTCTAGACAATATTCTCAACCCTATGATGCCACAACTTGTTCTCATCTTCATCACTCAAGTAACACGAGTTACTAAGTTCTCCAATTTGAAAAATATTTTTACTGGTTATTTCTCCCATGGTAACAACTTTACCATCTTACACACTTCTAATGATGCATGAATATTTTCTAAAAATCACTTCCTTATTATCATCATAGATTTTTCTCACACTAATTAACTTTTTCTTGAGCCCATCAATATATAAAACTTCCTTATATTTTAATTTCTCAGCTTCAATCACAATTGTTCATATTCCTCTAATTTTTAAGAAACTATCATTTCCAAAGGTAACTGCTCCTTTATCATTATTATCAATATTTTTTAAGATTTTTAAATCAACTATCATATGTGAGGAACAATCACTATCAAGAATCTATGGTTTGTTCTTTTTTCTTTCTTTCAAAGTTATCTTAACAACAAAGGATCTTTCCTCAATCTTCTTCTTTCCAGTGTCCTTTTCTTTTCAATTATAGGAACTTTTTTCTGGAAGAGTAGTCATACATTCTTCAGTAAATTGACCCAATTGATCACATCTCCCATTAACTTCCTCCACACAATAAAACTAATTTTTCATTTAAAAATGTATAACATCTTGTGATGTTTCTTTTCCAACTTCCTTTATCTTAGTAAATTCATTACTTTTCTTCCACTGTTGATCCCCCTTGGTTCATTTTTGTTTCTAGGAAGGTACATGTTGTGTTAATATTTGTAAGATTTTTTTCTATAAATTCCACATCACTAACAAAAACCATCGAATCTCGATTTTTTGTAGAAGTAGAATCTTTCCCTGTAGGAAATTTGTTGCAGTTTTTAACTTATTTGTGATTTTGTTTACTCCTATCATGGGGAAACTTTCATACAAGATATATTTTAAAATTTTGTTGATATTATGGATTTATCACATTATTTCTCAACCTAATTTTTCCTAGCATTTTCTTAACACCTGCAAGGTTAGTAAAATCAGATGAACTTTCACTTTTTATGGGTGGATATTTCACCTGATTCTTTCAGTAATGTTTCTTAGCTACTTGAGATGATTTATATTTTACCTATAATGCCTTGCTAAAATTTCCATTCATCTTTCATAAGGAAATTTCAATCTCAATAATTGTATATTGAGTTGTAAAAACTTCATCTCCCTTAGCTGGAAATTTCTTACTAAGATCTTCCACCATATTTCCTTGTTCAGAAACTCTCATTTGAGGTTTATAACCACCTAGATATATTCATCTTCCTATTTAAGGACATATTTCCTTTCTTTATTTTTGTTTCCACTTTCATTCTTCAATATTATTATTTATTTCTTTTTTTTATTTTGATCAAGAAAAGTAACAAGTTCTTATCTTAGATAATAGTCTCTATAGATTTCTTTACCTCATTATTCTTCTTCACTATTTGAGGAATCTTTCTTTTTCTCAACATTTGAAAATAAGTTTCTAAAATTTTCTGAAATATCATCTTCTGAAGAATTTTTTTCATTAGAGTTAGATTCGAATTTCTTACTCAATATGCTTCTTCTATTTCCAGTAAACTTTTTCTTACCACCAATGTACTTTGTTTCCTCCTTAGAAGATTTTTTAAACTTATTCCACCAAGTTTTTTCTTCAGAATGATCTTAATACTCTCTAACTTTATTTTTAGGGAAATTCATAGAAATATTTTCAATTCCTCTTCACTCAAAACATTTGAGTGGAATTTTTCTTCCATACTTTACTTTACCTATATGATAGTTTTTGGAGATAAGAGACATGATCTTCTCATTTGTTTCATTATCTTCCTTATCTTCAGAATCACTAAGGTTAGTATTCTCAGTATCTTGGATTTTCAATTTTTTCATAGCTTCAAAATTCATTTCATCATTTATATTCTTTTTGAATGTTGGATATTTCCTCATCTCATAAGTAATAATAAATTTATGAAATTCATCAAGAGATAAATCATTTTTATCTTCTAAGGATGAAATTTTAAAATCAAACCTATCAGTGAAGTTTCTTATGATTTTCTTTACAATGGTAGAATCTTCCAAGACATCTTTAAATATTCTGATGTTTCCCACTGAGAGGACCAAGGCAGCAGTTCCCTATTATCACAGTATTGTCCGCTTTGGATGATATCCCTCACGACTTTGTTTTTCCTTAGGAATCCAACCCTCTGATGGAAAAGGCCTTATGATTGGGAGGGGGATTCATGGATTTTATATATCATTCCCAAACCCCCTCCCTGCCTCTATGTGGACTGGTGAGGTAGTTTCATGTCATGACACCCTATGTGTCACGCCATCACGCCCTACTTCTATGCATCAGGGCAGTTAGTCCCATGTCACAGGCACCCTAGGGAATGTACTTCTTTATGTGGGACCCAAAATATCCCCCTCATCACTTTCCCTGGGCACCAAATTTGTATATCCCTTTGATACCACTTAATAAGACCAAGGTAGTAGTTCCCTATCATGATAATATTGTCTAATTTGGGTGATAACCCTCACAGCTTTATTTTCCTTGGGCATCCCACCCTCTAATAGAAAAGGCATTGTGATGGTGAGGGGGATTCATGGGTCTTATATACCATGCCCAATCCCCTTCCATGCTCTTATGTGGGACTAGGGAGGTAGTGTGATGGTTTGACACCCTATGTGGCACATCGTGGCACCTTGCCAACAAGAAATAGCGTGGTTAGTCATGTGTCATAATCACCCTAGAGTACATTCTACTTTATATGGTACCCACACACACAACTTCATTAACACTGGTGAAGTATTCATCAATAGTTTTTTCAGCTCATTCTTATATCTTAAAACTTTATTCTCTATATTTCTAAATTTGACTCTTTCACTTTGGTGTTTCCTTCAAAGATGCTTTTGAGTTTGTCCCATGTTTCCTTAGTTTTTTGGGACCCATCACCTTCATAAAAATATTTCCTGACAGATACATAAGAATATCATTTATATATTTCCCATCAACCACAATGTTACTTTTGTTAGAAAAATTCATGGGAGCATGTTTCTCTATGAGTGGAAACCCGTAGTTGTTGCCTCAACAACCTCCAAGTTAAGAGACATAAGATTGGGTATCATTCTATTTTTCTAACAATTATAATTTTTTCCATCAAATGGTGGGAATACCTATACTATTGACTGGATTGTGATTTCCCGTGATAAGGATTCAATAGGGGAACCATCCTACCGATACCAATTGGATTTTCTAAGGATCATTGAACCATTGAGAAGGGAGGTTTGAATCAGTGGTTATCTTTTTACAAATTTCCAAATTTATAAAATACAACCCCCTAGAACTTGTTAGAGTTACTTTCCTTATCAATTTTATATCAATCTCAAAAGAATGAATATATAAAAAAGTAAACAAGGCACACAAGATTTAAAAGGTCCGGCCTTAGTGTGAGAACCTACTTCTTTTCCATGGTCAATCCCATGGCTCCATGAAAAATAACTATTATAAAGTAGTGAATACAACTTTTGAGTCAACTCCCATTAGACTCCTTCTATATCCTGATAGGTATAATTACACTAACTCCTGTTAGTTTACAAGTTTTTATTACACAAACTTGAGCCACAACAAAAGATATGAAACTTTTTGAAATCTGCTCTAAAAAAAGTTTATGTGGAAATTCCGTCTGATTCCTCCACTTGGTGATGTTCATCCGATGATCTCTTCTTCCGCTTGGTGAAATTCCATCCTAATCTCTTCACACAAATCTATGATTTTTCTAACTTGTGTCCTATATAATTTAACAAAACCATTATTCCTCACATTCTATACTAAAACTCTATGAATTCTCTATCTGGTTCTCTGAACTGAAAACCAACTCGAATCTCTAATATAAATCCTTGTCCTAAATTCTTCAGCACAAAGCTGATGTAGTTAGAAACTCTCTTTTTGACACCAAATATGAAATGGTTTGTAAAGACCCAGAATTTCCAAGGAAAATTTTTTCTTAAATACATGGGAATTTTACGAGTTTGTGAAAATTGACGGCGCGTGATTCCGAGGCCCGGTGTGCCCGGAATCAATTTCTGAAGTTTTGTTCGGGTATGTTAAGTAAACGTACGAGCGGATTTTTATAACTTTTGAACCAGTTCTCGGAATTTAAATACGAGGGCACCGTTGAACTCGTAGTGCCGATATTCACTTAAGAAGACTTTCACCTCGACGGTAGATGGTCGGAAATAAAATATAGTTTTTGGTTTTTTAATGAATGAATTAAATAAAAATAAAGTTGTAGCTTTATTTTTATTTTGGTTCATTGAAGCCTCCATGTGGAAGTTGGAGGTGGGGACCACCACACCTTAACTTCACATGAGAGGTTATGGTGGTGGGTCCCACCCTAACCTAACCTCCTCTTCATGCTTAATATGGTGGGGACCACCTGGGTTTTTAAACCCTTGAAACTCCCCATTAAAGGGGAGAAACCCTCAAACTTCCATTAAGTGTAGGGAGCCTCTTCAACTCGCTTAACACTTAATGGTGCCAAATCCTCTACATTAATTATTTGTGTCAAACTCTTGATTAATTAATTGGAGATAACCTAATTAATTAACCCATTTGAATTTTGTGACAACAACTAAATAATAGATAAACTCAATCTATTATTTTTGGGTTGGCATTGGTCTTTTGGTGGAACTTGGGAGAAGAGAGAAAAGATCTCACCAACGAAGAACAAAGAACATGTTCTTCCAACGAAGAATGCCGGCAACGATCTCCTTCGACCTTAATCCTCAGATCCTACTGACGTGGGACTTCTTCGACCGACCTTTCCTCCACATCGTCGTCAACGAGCGGACGTAGGATCTTGGGATTGGAAGTGTGTGGCGAACACGACGAACGACGATCAACTCCGTCTTCTTTCCGCGACTTCATTGTCGAACAACGAACAAAGGTAGGGGGTTAATTTCATTTAAGTTCCACATTCTCCCTATCTTTCAAAATGAAGAACGAGGATGCTTTCTTTTTACGGGTAGATTTTTTTGGTTCGTTCAAAAGGACTGATTGTTATCACCCTAAACGCGGAGGGTGCGGGCCAAACTAACATGGCCCGACACCCCTCCGTCGATCTCTTTTGTGATATCCTTCGGCATGGTGACGAAACGACGAGGCGACGAAGGTGACGAAGACAAAGGTTGTGCTACCTGAGGTCTTCGGGACCCGCACCGCCCTCGCGGTGTCCCGCACCGCCACCGGCCGAACCGGCCCCGACCGAGCCCCCGTCGGCCACGCTTCTCGCCGAGCTGAGCCACTGCCCCGAGCCGGCCCGCGCCACGACGGCCTGCCTGGCCGCCTCCCATGCGCTCGGCCAAACCACGCTCGCCCGCGCGCCCCGCGCCGCCACTGGCCGAACTGGCCTCGGCCATCCGGGCCGAGCATCCCGCGTCGTGTCCCTCGTGGCGCTGGTCGAACCGGTCTCGGCCATCCAGGCCGAGCCACTCGAGTCGCGCCCCTCGCGGCTCTGGCCGAACTGGCATCAACCATCTGGGATGAGCCGCCGAGCCACTCCCCACGCGCGTCTGGCCGAGCCGGCCTTCCGCACCCCCCACGGCACCTCCGGGATGAACTGCCCTTACACCGACCCACGGCTGGTTCGCACCCTTGCGACCAGTCCGCGCCCTCGCGCTACTCGCGGCCTTCACAGCCTACTAGGCCGGGCCCAGTGGGCCGGGCCGATACCAACGGGTCGGCCCATACTAAGTCGGGCCGGGTCAGTCCGACCGAGTCTGATCGGACCCGGGCCCACTGCAACCCTTTACTTTCTTTTGTCCATATCTTTGGCATTGGACGTCCGTTTGACGAACCGTCAGCGACGCTGGTAATCTTGGAGAGTGACGATCCCTTTGAGTATACCCCACTAGAGCTTGAGGTATAGTTGAGTTACGGTCATGTTGGATCGTGCATGAATCCAACCGAGCCCCCGGGACTAAAAGGCTAATAACTCACAGACTGGGCGTCCGATTGACGTGTCGTCTATTGCGTTGAGACACCTATGACGTGGCGGACCTTTGGGATACTTCTTCATGGGACTTCGTGGCAGTTTATGTATTGAAACTTGGCTTGAGGAGCGGACCCTCCCGGAATCAAGCGTGCTTTGTGCGGAAACCCTGTGGCTGGCTACTTAGTGATAAAAGGGATCCTACATGGGTTCGACAGCTCTGATTACTGTTCCAGGATCCTACGTGGGTTCGACAGCTCTGATTACTATTCTAGGATCCTACGTGGGTTCGACAGCTCTGACTACTGTTCTAGGATCCTACGTGGGTTCGACAAATCTGATTACTGTACGAGGATCCTACATGTGTTTGACAAAGAAGATGATTCAGTGGCTACATCTAATCATCTCTATCTCTCTACATAAGTTGTATACCTGTGTGAGCTGAGTTAATAACTTTTGTGTTTACCTCATAATTGAGATATATTACTTGATAACTTAGGTATATGTATGGGAATATACCTAAGTGGGGTTATCTGTTGATTACATACTTTGTGGTTATCCTTGTTGGATTTTGAGAGACCTTGAGGGTCTTGGGGTCCCTACTGAGTATTGTTATACTCACCCCTGCACGGGCTATGCCTACACCTCGTTGTGTTGGTTTCAGATGATGGATAGCGCTGACTGAGGCTGAGAGTATTAGGACTGTATGGTACCTGGAGGTGTACCTCACGATGAGTCAGTACCCGGAGGAGACTGATGGACGTGGAGTGCTGAGGAGGCTATCTATACCTACCCTTCAGGTAGGAATCCCGGAGGACGATCCAGCAGTTGTTTTCCCTTTCTTCAATTGTACCTATTTTTTCAGTTCCTTGTACTTTACAGTTGGGCTTGTATTTTCATCCCCTTTACTTTTCAACACTCTCTTGTTATATAGTTTTACTTGGTGTTTTGTATCCAGTTGTGTGCTCTTTTGTGTGTGTTTACAGTTATAAAGGCAATGCCTTCCCAGATTTAGGGAATTACGCCTTTGGTGCTTGTCGCTAGCCCCTAGCCTATGGAAGGTAGGCTTGGGGTAGTCATGGCATGGGCCCCGGGGGACAGGTCGTGACAAATTGGTATCAGAGGAGTCAGTTCTACCACAGAACTTAGGACTTTGATCTTTTCTGTGAAGCAATAGTGTTAAGGGTACTGAGTGTGGTTTTTCAGTTCAGGGAGTCCAGTGTTGGTGCGGTGGCCGAAGTATCCATACACCAAGACCCTGACTTCTAATTTCTAACTCAGTACATGAAAACATGGATTGCGTGTATGTTTCAAGAGTTTTCTTAGTGATCTCTTTGATTCAGCTCACCAGGTATAACTTATTGACCATGGAGCACCTGTTTCTTTTTAGGATGGCCCCACGCAGACAGTCAGCCAGGGTTCTAGGATTTGTACGAGATGGCAGCCCATCGAGCAACGAGGCCTCGGTGCAGGGCCCTATCATAATAGAGGCACCAACGGTACCACTACCCGTTGGGCCACCGATTCAACCAGCCCTAGCATCAGACGATGCACGCCGCTTGAGCGCATTGCATGAGTTCCAGTGCCAGAGTCCACCCAGGTTTAGGGGAGAGACGGACCCACAGGCGGCTGAGGATTGGATGGAGGCTATGGTGAGAGTTTTTCAACTAGTAGAGACAACATCCGACCTTATGGTGATCCTTTCTATGAGTCTTCTTCAGGCAGCAGCAGGCAGATGGTGGATCTTAATGCTCCAGGTACATGATGAGGCGACACTTCTCTGGGTAGACTTCAAGAGCATGTTTTGGGTGGAGTTTGCTCCATCCACCCTACATGCAGTGCGGATACAGGAGCTACTTCATCTGCAGCAGGGTAGCATGACGGTAGCACAGTACTCAGTGAGGTTCACCGACCTCTCATGCTACTCCACAGATATGGTGTGGGACCCTTTCTTCAGGGCCCGGACCTTCGAGCAGGGGATCAGGCAAGAGATCAGGGCTTCGATGATCTCCCTCAGCATCCCGACGCAGGCGGGGGTGTTAGAGAGAGCCCTCTTGGTGGAGAGTTTCCTTGCTGAGCAGTCTCCAGCAGTGAGATCCACCACCAGTCGACACGTAGCGTATTCTTCTACAGCTGGCAGTAGATAGATGTCGTAGAGGTCCAAGAGGACCAGACCTACGGGTGGATGACCTCATGACTCAGGGTCAGTTGTGTGGGGCACACAAGACAGAGACAGTCATACGAGGAGTAGGCAGTGCTATGCATGCGATGGGATGGGTCACATGGCTCAAGACTGTCCGACCCGTCGTGCAGATGATCAGTAGATAGTTGAAGGACCTCCCAGGTAGAGGCAGAGGTTTGACCATGGTGGTCCGCAGGGAGTAGGCAGACGTGGCAGAGCTGGCCGAGCAGTAGGTGGTGGATGATGTTTTGATGTCCTACCACCACCACCACGAGGAGGTCCACTCTGACCACAGGGAGCAGGTGGACAGGGGAGAGCTCAGCTCCAGGAAGCTGAGGCCTACGATCATAGCGCTCCGAAGATGATTCAAGGTATGATCTGTGTCTACTCCACCTTAGCTTCAGTTCTTATAAACACAGGTTCCAGTCAATCTTTCATTGCCACTTCCCTCGTTCGGAGCTCGAAGATTCTGACGGAGCTGTTGGCTCGATCCTTACGGCTAGAGACTCCTATGGGAGTATACTCGATGATTACGCATTGGTGATGGCAGTGTGAGCTTACTCTAGGAGGCGAGAGCTTTGGCTGGGATCTCCTCATAGCAGCGTCAAGTCCTTACGATGTCATCTTGGGTATGGACTGGTTATCTACAGTCCATGCTCAGATTGATTGTATTAGGTGCAAAGTGTGGTGTGTCCGCACGGATGGAACCAGGTTTACCTTCACCAGCGAGAAGGGAGCCTTAGCAGTACGGGATGGAATTACCCAGAGGAGGGGGCAGTCGATTACTCATCAGTTGGCTAGCCTTATCCTCGGATCCGTTGATGTGCAGAGTCTGAGATATCCTATAGTGGTGGACCAGTACATAGATATTTTCCCTAACGATGTCCTAGGACTACCTCCTCGCAGAGAGGTATACTTTTACATTGACCTGTACCCTGGGACGGCATCGATATTTACACCAGCATATCGGATGGCTTCTACTGAGCTTCGTGAGCTTTGGGTATAGCTGGAGGACTTTCAGGGGAAGGGATTCATCTGACCCAGTGTTTCTCCCTGGACAGCCCCGATTTTGTTCACCAAAAAGGTAGATGGAAGGTTGAGGATTTGTGTCGACTACCGTCGCCTGAACTAGGTGACCGTGAATAATAAGTACTCACTCCTGAGGATTGAAGACCTCTTTGATCAGATGAAGGGAGCACAGTGGTTCTCAAAGATAGACCTTAGATCAGGTTATCACCAGCTCAAAGTTCGAGACGAGGATGTGCAGAAGACAACCTTTAGATGTTAGTACGGCCACTACGAGTTCTTAGTAATGTCATTCGGTGTAACCAATGCTCCAGCAGTGTTCATAGGACTCATGAATAGGATCTTCCATCCATACCATGATTTCTTTGTCATAGTCTTCATCGACGACATTCTGATCTACTAGACTATTGAGGAGGATCATTTCTACCATTTGTAGGTAGTACTGGACACACTCCGAGAGCACTGGCTTTAAGGTAAGCTCTCGAAGTGCCAGTTTTGGATCCGAGAGGTTCACTTTTTGGGACATGTCATCTCGGAGGCTGGAGTTGCAGTAGATCCAGTGAATATTGAGGTGGTACTTGCTTGGGAGTCACCCAGGAGTGTGACGAAGGTACGGAGTTTCCTGGGTTTGGATGGTTACTACCAGAGATTCATTCCAGACTTCTCCAGATTTGCAGCACCACTATCAGCCTTGACGAAGAAGGGGAAACCCTTCATGTGGTCGGAGAGATGTCATCAGATCTTTCAGGAGCTGAGGTAGAGGCTGACTAGTTCCCCCATCTTGAGGCTTCCATAGGAGGGCATAGGGTACATAGTCTGCTGCGACACATTAGGGACCGGACTCGGGTGTGTCCTGATACAGGAGCGAGCAGTGATCACATATGGTTCTCGGCAGCTGAGACAGCATGAGAAGAACTATGCTACCCATGACCTGGAGTTAGAAGCAGTGGTCTTCGCCTTGAAGATGTGGTGGCACTATCTGATGGGAGATCATTTCACAGTCTACTCTAACCACCAAAGTCTCAGGTATATCTTCTCTCAGAAGGACCTGAACTTGAGACCGCGGCGATGGCTTGAGTTCCTCCAGGACTATGACTTCGAGATAGTCTATACTTCTGGGAAGGGTAATGTTGTAGCAGATAAACTTAGTAGGAGATCTGGTATACAGCTGTTAAGCGAGGCGACAGAGCAGCTGGCTGCTTTATAGATATCCTTTTTGGATAGAGATGGAGCAGCCTTTCTACAGTCTCTTACAGTCACTCCCCCACTTCTTCAGCGAGTCAGGGAGGCGCAGCATGGAGATGTTGACTGCGAGACACGACGTGCTTAGATATCCACAAGGCAGGCACTTGATGGATTTTCTGAAGGTGGGGAGTATGTCATCCTCTTCAGAGGACGTACCTTGGTACCAGTGGCACTTCAGGAGGAAGTGTTGAGGGAGTACCACACTTCCCCTCTAGCGGTACATCCAGGAGTGGCGAAGATGTACCAAGACCTTAGATGACAGTACTGGTAGCCGGGTATGAAGAAGGAAGTTGCGGAGTTTGTCTCTTGGTGCCTCACTTGTCAGCAAGTGAAGGCAGAGCACCAGGTACCAGCAGGCTTGCTTCAGCCTTTAGAGGTCCTAGAGTGGAAGTGGGATGGGATATCCATGGACTTCGTGACAGGACTTCCACATACATCCAGGGGTCACGACTCGATTTGGGTGATCGTTGACCAACTCACCAAGTCGGACCACTTCCTACCGATCAGAGAGCAGGGTTCAGTAGAGAGCTTGGGACACCTCTATGTGCAGGAGATTGTGCGGCTACATGGAGTACCTATGATGATTGTCTCTGATTGTGATGCATGTTTTACTTCCCGACTATGGAAGAGGTTGCAAGAGTCTTTCGGGACGCAACTTCGATTGAGCACCGCCTTCCATCCTCAGACGGATGGTCAGACTGAGCGGACCATTCAGACCATCGAGGACATGTTGCGTGCTTGTGTCCTCAACATCAGTCGCAGCTAGGAGGATCACTTACCTTTGGTGGAGTTTTCATCCAATAAAGGCTATCACTCCACCATCGGGATGGAACCTTTTGAGGCATTATACGGGCGACCTTGCAGATCACCCTTGTGCTGGACTGACCCTGGGGAGTCAGCACTAACGGGACCGGAGATGGTATGAGCTACCACGGAGAAGGTGTAGATCATCCAGGAGTGGATGAAGACTGTACAGAGCAGACAGAAGTCATATGCTGACAGGAGACGGATACCTCTAGAGTTTGAGGATGGCGACCACGTCTTTCTATGGGTCTCACCACGATGAGGTTTATGGAGATTTTTCCGAGGTGGCAAGTTATCTCCACGTTTCATCAGATCTTTTCAGGTCCTCAGCAGAGTTGGTGAGGTGGCATACCGCTTAGCTCTTCCACCTCAGTTGCACCAGGTGTATGACATCTTCCACGTATCCCAGCTGAGGAGATACGTGCACGACCATTCTCACATCATCGACCATGAAGAGCTGAACGTCGACAATGGGGAGACTTTTATGGAGGTTCTAGTGGAGATTGAGGATCGACAGGAGTAGGTCCTACGTGGATGGTTGATACCTCTGGTGCGCATTCGCTGGTATCATTGGAACCTCCAAGAGAGCACATGGGAGCGGGAGGCTCAGATGCGTGCTCAGTACCCCCCCACTTGTTTCCTTAGTTCGAGTTGTAGCTTACGGGGACGTAAATCCCTGAGGTGGAGAGAATGTAAAGACCTTGAATTTATGTGGAAATTTTTTTCTTAAATACATGGGAATTTTACGAGTCTGCGAAAATTGACGGCGCGTGATTTCGAGGCCCGGTGTGCCCGGAATCAATTTCTGAAGTTTTGTTCGGATACGTTCAGTAAACGTACGAGCGGGTTTTTATAACTTTTGAATCAGTTCTTGGAATTGAAATCTGGTGGCACCGTTGAACTCATAGCACCGATATTCGCTTAAGAAGACTTTTACCTTGACTGCAGATGGTCGGAAATAAAAGATAGTTTTTGGGTTTTTAATGAATGAATTAAATAAAAATAAAGTTGTAGCTTTATTTTTATTTTGGTTGGTTGAAGCATCCATGTGGAAGTTGGAGGTGGGGACCACCACACCTTAACCTCCCATGAGAGGTTATGGTGGTGGGACCCACCCGAACCTAACCTCCTCTTCATGCTTAATATGGTGGGGACCACCCGGGTTTTTAGCCCCTTGAAACTCCCCATTAAAGGGGAGAAACCCTCAAACTTCCATTAAGTGTAGGGAGCCTCTTCAACTCCCCTAACACTTAATGGTGTCAAATCCTCCACATTAATTATTTGTGCCAACCTCTTGATTAATTAATTGGAGCTAGCCTAATTAATGAACCCATTTGAATTTTGTGCCAACAACTAAATAATAGATAAACTCAATATATTATTTTGGGTTGGCATTGGTCTTTTGGTGGAACTTGGGAGAAGAAGAAAAAGCTCTCGCCAACGAAGAATGAAGAACGCGTTCTTCCAACGAAGAACGCCGACAACGATATCCTTCGACCTTCATCCTCGGATCCTACTGACGTGGGACGTCTTCAACCGACCTTTCCTCCACATCGTCGTCAACGAGCCGACGCAGGAGCTTGGGATTGGAAGTGTGCGGCGAACGCGACGAACGATTATCAACTCCGTCTTCTTTCTGCGACTTCATCGTCAAAAAACGAACAAAGGTAGGGGTTAATTTCATTTAAGTTCCACATTCTTCCTATCTTTCTAAACGAAGAACGAGGATGCTTTCTTTTTTCGGGTGGATTGTTGTGGTTCGTTCTAAAGGATCGATTTTTATCACCCTAAACGCGGAGGGTGGGGCCAAACTAACATAGCCCAACACCCTCCGTCGATCTCTTTTGTGATATCCTTCGGCATGGTGACGAAACGACGAGGAAATGAAAGCGGTGAAGACAAAGGTCGTGCTACCCGCAGTCTCTGTGACCCGCGCCGCCCCCGTAGCATCCCGCACCGCCACCGACCGAACTGGCCCCGGCCGAGCCCCCACCAGCTGCGCTGCTCGCCGAGCCACGCCGCTGCCCCGAGCCGGCCCGCGCCTTGCCGGCTCGCTCAACCGCCTCCCGGCCGCCCGTCGGCCTGCCCGACCGCCTCCCATGCGCCCGGTCGAACCGCGCTGGCCCGCGCGCCCCGCGACGCCGCTGGCCGAACCGGCCTCAGCCATCCGGGTCGAGCCGCCCGCGTCGCGGCGCTGGCCGAACCGAGCTCGGCCACCCGGGTCGAGTCACCCGAGTCGCGCCCCTCGCGGCACTGGCCAAACTAGCCTCGGCCATCCGGGCCGATCCGCCGAGCCACACCCCATGCGCGCCTGGCCGAGCCGGCCTTCTGCGCCCCTCGCGGCGCCTCCGGGCCGAACCGCCCTTACACCGACCTGCGGCCGGTTCGTGCCCACGCGACCGGTTTGCGCCCTCGTGGTACTCACGGCCTTCACGGCCTACTGGGCCAGGCCGAACCCAATGGGTCGGCCCAGACTATGTCGGGATGGGTCGGTCCGACCAGGTCGGACCAGACATGGGCCCACTGCGACCCTTTAATTTCTTTTGGCCATATCTTTGGCACTGGACGTCTGTTTGAAGAACCATCAGCGGCGCTGGTAATCTTGGAGCGTGAAGGTCCCTTTGAGTATACCCCACTGGAGTTTGGGGTATAGTTGAGTTACGGTCAGGTTGGATCGTGCACGAATCCAACCGGACCCCCGGGACTAAAAGGCTAATAATTCAAAGACTGGGTGTCTGATTGACACGTTGTCTGTTGCGTTGAGACCTCTATGACGTGGCGGACCTTTGGGATACTTTTTCATTAGACTTCGTGGCAGTTGATGTATCAACACTTGGCTTGAGGAGCGGACCCTCCCGGAATCAATCGTGCTTTGTGCGGAAACCTGGTGGCTGGCTTCTTAGTGATAAAAGGGATCCTACGTGGGTTCGACAGCTCTGATGACTGTTCCAGGATCCTACGTGGGTTTGATAGCTCGGATTACTGTTCTGGAATCCTACATGGGTTCGGCAGCTCCGACTACTGTTCCAGGATCCTACGTGGGTTCGACAACTTTGATTATTGTACCAGGATCCTACGTGGGTTCGACAGAGAAGATGATTCAGTGGCTACATCTAATCATATCTATCTCTCTACATAAGTTGTATACATGTGTGACATGAGTCCATAACTTTTGTGTTTACCTCATGATTGAGATGGATTACTTGATAACTTAGGTATATGTATGGGCATATACCTAAGTGGGGTTATCTGTTGATTACATACTTTGTGGTTATCTATGTTGGATTTTGAGAGACTTTGAGGGTCTCGGGGCCCCTGCTGAGTATTGTTATACTCACCCTTACACGGGTTATGCCTGCACCTCATTGTGTTGGTTGCAGACGACGAACAGTGTTGACCGAGGCTGAGAGTATTAGGATTGGACGGTACCCAGAGGTGGACCTCATGACGAGTCAGTACCCGAAGGAGACTGATGGACGTGGAGTGCTGAGGAGGCTATCTGTACCTACCCTTCAGGTATGAATCCCGAAGGATGATCCAGCAGCTGTTTTCCCTTTCTTCAATTGTACCTGTTTTTTCAGTTCCTTGTACTTTAGAGTTGGGCTTCTATTTCTGGCCCCTTTACTTCTCAGCACTATCTTGTTATACAGTTTTACTTAGTGTTTTGTATCCAGCTGTGTGCTTTGTTGTGTGTGTTTACTTTTATAAAGGCAATACCTTCCCAAATTTAGGGAATTATGCCTTTGGTGCTAGTCGTCAGCCCCTGGCCTATGGAAGACGGGCTTGGAGTAGTCACGGCACGGGCCTCGGGGGACGGGTCGTGACATGGTTCAACTTTTGTATGGGGTGAATAGTGTTAAGTATGATGTACTTTTCACTCATTATATAGGTGCTCTCAGAATGTAAAAGTGGAAAAACCTTTTCATTTTCCCACTCACTAAAATTCACAATTCCAAATTTCTCACACATTTGAATTTCGTTTGGACGCTTCTCAAGAATTATAGAGTCTTTCTGAATCTTCTTGAAGCTTCATGAATTATCCAGTTATTCCAACCTTCCTCAAACTTTCTTAACTTCACATGTTAAGGAACTCTTCAAACTTACTCATTTTTTGCTAGAAGATAAACCAATTGAAAGTAGCACAGCATTGTTATTCATTGGAAAAAAATTATGTCTGGAAAAAGTTTGTCCAAACTTCTTCTAGAAAATATCCATCCGATCATCCTACCTTTGATCAAAAAATTTATATCTTATTTTTAGAAGAAAAAAAATCCAATGATATCACAACGAATTCTCCAATGGATGGAAAGTTCATCTAAAGACCCTTCCTCAGTTTTTTCCTCAATCGGTGACCTTCATATGAAAATTTCATCTGATGGATTAGTGTTTTTCTTTATACGGTTAGTTTTCCTCTGCTCAGACTTTGTACATCATATTCTCATAAAAGTTCACTTGATGAACTACTTCACAAAAGTTCATCCAATGGATGTTCTTCTGATGATCTTTCTATAGCTAGCACTTCTTCACTACTTCAGAACTTTGAACTTTACTTAGCATGTAACAAAACACAGAACTTCAAACTTCATACAGTACTGTCTATCTAAAAAACTCACTTTTCCATTGTCAATTATTTTTTACTACTTGAAAAACAAATGAACAACTTAATGAAGATATCTGACTACATTGTTGAAACTTCTAAAGACTTCAGTTGCATGCCAAAATCTTCGACCCAAAATTATGTCTTGAAACTCTAACCTCTTCTTCTTTATATTTAAATCGTCATTTTTAATTACTTCATCAATTTATGAAACTTCACAAACTCGGTAAATTCCTTTTTCTAGAAACATGGCAACAAACACTTCCAGCTTTCCAACAAATTCTTTATCTGATGATCTATATTTGTACATCTGACTTCAATGTTCAAACTTCTTACAAAAAAATAGAATGATGATGCAACTCTGATAACTTCTATATATTGTTCATATGATGGTCAGTGTACAAACTTCCATAAGGAAGTTTTGCCCAATTTTTTCTAATCGATCAGAAACTTTGCAAAGTCAGTTTCTCTTACAAAAACTGTGTCCAAAAGGTTTGTCTATTAGAGTTTGTACCAATAACACTTTTTGTGACTTCTTCATTTGATCACCTTCGTCCACTTCTTTCAATGGTAAAAAAATCTATTTGAATAGTTTATCTGGAATAGTTTTTTCATAGATTCTATGTCCAAACCCATATTCAATCTCCTCCTTTGTCTTCGCACACTTTGTATAAATTTTGAAAACATCAACTTGGATCATGATATTTTCATGATGTTAGGAACATTGAGATCAACATAGCATCATCTGACTTGATTTGGAAGTTTCTTAACAAACTTCTTAACTTCCTTATTCTCTAGAAACTTTATAACAACTTTCTCAACTTCTAGTAGCTCTTCTTTTCCTGTTTTATAAAAACATTCATAATAGAAGTATGTTGGCAACAAATACAAAACTTTATAAGAAACAACATCACAAAGGTTATCTGGGACTATTTATGAAATTTGGAAATTCGGATTTGAAATATGGAATCCATTTTATCAAATTCAATTCCTATGAGTGGTGGAAATTTCTTTTAAAATAAACTCGTAAAAAGTGATGAAAAATGGTTTTCCAAAAAATGCATCTTTAAGTATAAAAATGCGTGTATACCAAAATTAAGCATAATGTCAATTCCAATTAAATCAATTGGATTATGTTTAATCAAAAGGAACTAATTAAATTTTAAAACTAGTTCAAAACAAAATTGTACTTTGTAAATACTTGAAAATAAAAGACAGTTTTCTATAAAAACGGTATTTTTCACTATTCACTGAAAATTCAATCTTTTCAGAAAAGTCTCAAAATTTTACCCTAAACTAATTTTGATATGCTGGTTTAAAAAAGGATATCCTTTTCATCAAATATAATTTCTAAGTGTAAGAATTTATTTATAATATTCTCACAAAATCCAACAAAAATCATTTTTGAATAAAATGTATTTTTGAAGCATAAAATGATTATTCCAAAAAATCGGTGTATTTCCTAAATATTAATAAATACATTTGCATTGAGTGGGACCCTTATATTATTATTATTATTTTATTTTATTTATTAACAAATAAGGTACAATGGTCATCACAAAATATCATATTCACCCAAACTTAATTTAAAATAAAATCGTGTATATTTTCATTAAATTTGAGGAATGAAATGGAATTGTTTCAATAGATATTCACGTTCACTTTAGGGAAAAAATATATTTGATTAGGTTTTATGATATTTTCAAGACAATAATATGAGAATACATTTCGACACTTTCATCCACTTTGGGGGATGAATATCAATAAAATATATTTATGTTGTTCTTCATGAACACTTGATTTATTTCAAATATTTTTTAATAAATAAAATGAAAGAGAAAAGAAATAAAACAATAAAAGATTTATTTAAAAATAAGAAAATACATATAATCTCTATCATGATCATTTAAACATCATAATCAAGTTCGAGACCTTCCGGGTGTATAGAGAAATAGGATATGTCAAATTTCACAGTTCACGACATGATCAACGATCTTCTCTTCGGTATCTGAAAAGTACATGATGTTCATTATTCAACCACTTCTTATGGTGGTGATTCGTCTTTTCATATGATGAATGTCTTTTGCCTTGACCTCATCTACGTCAATTTTTTACATAATTTTGATATTAACCAATCACATTCACTTCAAGAATGAGAGTAGAATTTGACAATTGTGAGTTTTTAATGTTATTCAGGAACTCAACATTTTTCTCGTAATGAAAAATTAAGAAAATAATTCATATGTTTTTTTTCCAATGTTATCATGAGGTGGAAAATGAATTTAATAATGTATGACATAAAATAAAACTCACATTGATATAGCTCTTTGAATGAGTAGGGGTGCATGATGGAGTATGTCGATGAAATATCTCCAGAAGACACGTTTTTCATGTATGAATTATTTTACGTCAATGATATCAGTGGCACATATATACATAGGATTGACATTGTAATCAAGGGTCAAAATCAATCCATATCTATGAGACAATGGTTGGTGGAAATGAACGGTTTAGAAGTATGAAGTTTTGATTTATGACATGCATGATAATTATTGATAACAATAATCAATTTGATTGAAAATATATATATATATTCCACCATCGTCCACAATAAAAAAAAAAAAAAACAGAGTAGGGAAGTCCTACAAGGGCTGTCCCCGCCACACGGTCAAGATGGGAGAGGTGACGCGGTGCTTCCCGTCCGACCACGTCAGCGAACCCGACAGGGTCTCGAAATTGCCAGGTGGCACATTGACCTTCTGCGACTTCACTTTGACCACATACTTCTGCTTCTCCCCACTTTTTGAGAAGGCCAGAGTGGACGGCTCGACAGTGACGGCGACACCCCTCGGCGGCGACACGGCTACTCTGTAAGTCGCCCCTCCCTCGGCAACGTGGGTCACCGTCCTACTAACCGTGGCCTCATAATTCGCCGCGCCGGATGCGTTGAAGACGACCGATATGGCGGGGTAGTTGAGGTCCGACGGCGATCCGCGCCTCGGGGGGCACGTCACTGGCCTATTCGCCAGCGCCCTCAGGCCGCCGGCATCGTAGCCGGAGTTGCAGAGGAAGTTCAGGTAATCCGCCGCCGTCAGGTCGTAGACCAGCCCCGGATCCACGGAGTTTGGTGGATCCACGTGCCCTGCGCCCATGTCCCATACCGTCGCCTCGTTCAGAGAGGCCTGGTCCAGCAGCGGCCGGCGCCTCCCGTCCCGGGAATAAGCGGTGGTCATCATCGCCGACTTGATCATCGCCGGCGACCAGTCCCGGTGGGCCCCCCTGAGGAGGGCGGCGACGCCGGTGGCGTGCGGACACGCCATGGATGTTCCTGATATTATGTTGAACTCGGTCGTCCGGGTGTCCCCTGCTGCGACCGTCGGCGGCACGTTGGGGGGCCAGGCGGCGAGGATGTTGACGCCGGGAGCGATGACGTCGGGTTTCAGTACGGCGGGGGACTGGGCGTTCGGCCCGCGGGATGAGAACGCCGCGACGGTCGGCGCCGGTTGGAATCCGAGCTGGGTGCCGCGGGTGCGGATGGTGGCGCGGAGAGTTGGGTCGGCGGCGATCATGCTCTTCAGCCGGTCGCCGGCCGATTCGGGGACGTCCAGCCCCGGGATAATGGGCGCGTCGGCGATCACTCCCTCCCCCATGGGCAGCTCGTTGGCAATCACGACCCCGACGCCGCCGGCGTTCTTCACGTTGCTCGACATGGCGGCGCGATCCCCGCTGATTCGATCGCACACCGTAATCCTCCCCCGGACGAGGGCTCCGTCGAGCGTCCCCGCCTGGCAGCTAGCGGCGCCGAACCCGGGGCCGCCGGAATTTCCGCCGTAAAAGAGGGGGAAGTATGTGTTCTCAGGGAGAGCGGCGCCGGCGTAAATCGAAACTCCGGTGAGAACGGTGCCGTTCTCCAGCACGAGATCGGCGGGGAAGTCCCGGTCGATGGTGCCGGCGCCGACGGTTGTGATCCACGGCGCGACGTTGTTAACGGTCTGCGCCTGCGGGCCCAAGTTGGTGGCGGCGGCGGAGACGAGGATGCCTTTATCCATGGCGCCGAAGGATCCGATCGCGATCGGGTCCGTGTTGTACCCCGGGCTGCTGCTGCTGTCGTCGCCGATCGATATCGAGATGACGTCGACGCCGTCTGCGACGGCGGCGTCGAATCCGGCGAGGATATCCGAGTCCATGCACCCATTGCGCCAGCAAACCTTGTAGGCGGCGATCCTCGCCCTCGGCGCGATCCCGACGGCCGTGCCGGCGGCGTATCCGAAGAAGGAGGCGTTGGCCACCATTCGGCCGGCGGCGGTGGAGGCGGTGTGAGTCCCGTGCCCCTCCGTGTCCCGTGCCGACCGGATCTCCACCGTGTGGTTCCCCAACGCGGCGTAGCCGTCGGCGAAGAACCTCGCGCCGATGAGCTTCCGGTTGCAGAGCGCCTTCGAGAACGCCGGCCCCTCCACGCACTCCCCTCTCCACCTCGCCGGGATCGGCCCGAGGCCGTCGTCGCTGAAGCTGCGCCGCTCCGGGGCGATCCCGGTGTCGAGCATTCCGATGATGACGTCCTCGCCCCAGTTGGCCTCCGTAAGCAGCCCCTTCGGGTCTCCGGTGCCGAGCCCGATAAACTCCGGCGAACGGGTCGTCTGGAGGTGACGGACCCGGTCCGGGAAGACGGCGAGCACCGCCTGGTGTTGCCGGAGCTCCTCCGCCTGCTGCTGCGTCAGGCGGGCGGAGAAGCCCTGGAAAACGTTACTGTATACGTGGAAGATGCGCTGGCCGGAGCCGCCGGAGCCGCCGTGGCCGCTTTTCTTGTCTGGATAACGGTTAACGGACTGCACCGTGGAGGCGTACCACTGCTCGACGCCGGCGAATGCGGCGGGCTTCATGTGGTTCTCGACTCGGACGATGAAGGTCCGGGGTTCGTTCGCATCGTCGCCGGCGACGGCCGACGCCAGCAGTGAAACGGCGAGCGCCGCCGCGATAGCCCGAGTGAGATCCATATGTCGGAATGCCGACGACGGTAGGGGGAGTCTGAGATTTATAGCGGGAGATGGGAGGAAAGTCAGCATGGAATAATACAATATCAAATCAAATTTAATATAAAATTTAAAATTTAGATACTATTATATCAGATATGATCCAATTAAATATTTTATTTTTAATGGCCTGATTTAATAGAATAAATATCAATGGTAATCCATCGGGCCAGATTATTGCCTTTCTACCGTAACGAACGTTTTTTTTTTTAAATGTATACAATCGATTATGGGATGATGACTGAATATAAGTTTGCGTTTGATCGATAAAAATGCCTTTAATTTTATGCTTTTAAATATTAAATATCAAATGTTTTAAATTTATTTTTTTATTGATTGACGTGTTGAAATGAATGTTTTTGTAGGAATTTAATTGGCATTTTAATAAATTGTTTTTTATTTTAAATTTTCATTTTGGAATTAATGATTTAGATTTTTATTAATAAATAATTAAATATTAAATACTGAAATTTACTTCGAAATTTAAGGAGATGCAAACAAACATTGAATGCTTTTAAATGAAACATAACGGGAATTGTATTTATGGTGGCATGAATATTGATTTCCAGCGACATTAATCTTTATTTATGAAGTGAAACGCATATGAATATTAAATTGTTTAAGTACAAATGCATGACATGTGCATCGGTGTATGTTGGTTTATGATGAGTGCGTGCATGTGTAACGTTTTTGTATGCAGAGAAGTTGAAGAATTAAAAGACAGAAAACTTAATTTGATACGTAAGTTTTTTATATTTAGTGCATAAGATTTTATCAGATAAAAGAAATGTAGAGTTTAACTGAGATGTGTAACATTTTGTAGAATACGTAAGATTTTTTTAAGATCACATACCACTACTATAGATTTGAGTTTAGCCAACGCTAGACTTTATCAACATCATAAAAAAAGCACTGATAAACGGTAGCTTTATCAACATTAGAAAAACAGGGATTATAAAAAGATATTATCATCGTTTTTTTCCTAGCGTTGATAAATGTCATCTTTATGAGCGTTTTTATGTCAGTGATGATAAATGATATATTTCATAAAAAAATTATGTCAATAAAAATAATATATTAATATATTGATATTGATATAAATATAATATATTTTATGAAATATGGTTTAGATAAGGCTAAATAGGCATTACACTTAATATATAAGATATTTAGTGAAAAAAGGATTATAAAATAATTTTAAAAAATAATATTAATTAATAATTTGCTAATTATTATTGAGTAATAGTCAATTAATAACAATTGGATGACATGAAAATTCAATAAACTAATGAATGATCTAAAATAAGTTGAAAACATGACTTGAACTTCAAATATACATAACTTATGATCTGAGTGTCCCTTTGAGCCCTACCACATATCAAATTGAAGTATGCGAAGAAATCTACACCGTGTTAATTCAGAGGGGACCTTGGTCATTGTTTTTTATGGTCAAAAAAAGTTTAGAAGGTTTTCAAAAATGAGTTTTTAGTTGAGATACCCTAATTTTTTAATATTCAATATTATTTCAGTTTTGTTTAAGAGAGTCTTTTTGTCCTTTTTCATTGGAGATTGAATTTATTTCTAGGGATTACATTCATATAGGTATTATGGTTTTGAAATTTTATCATTTTTCATATTGTAGTTTTATTTATAATTTAATATATGCATATTTTCTTATATTTATTTATAATAATTCAATTGTATAAATACATATTTAAACATATTTACATACCACGTTCTAAAAATGTATTTAAAACAACATCCAACCATTTTTCTACATTATAAATATACATACATATATATATATATATATACTTATACAAATATATATATATATATATATAATGTTTATATATACATATGTGTGTGTATTAGTAAACAAATATATAGTTATATTTATATTCTAATAGATGTAAGTCAATATTAATATATAATATATTTAAATAAAATATAAGTATATATATATCAAACACACACAAACACATATTTTATAAATGTATTTAAAAAAAATTATATAAATATATGAATAAAAAATATATATGTAAATATATACATAAATAAACAGAAATATCACAAAATAGACAATAAAACATTTTGATGTAGTGGTAAAGGAGTTTCAGTTTCAAAAGAGAGGTACAAGGATCGAATCTTGGTGCACGCTAGGGGTGAACAGGAGGCTAGACTTTGTAAAAGTGCTGAAAAAGGGTCATTCTGAGCCTTGATAAGTGGTATGGAAAACCAGGTTACAGGTGGGGTGGGAGCGAGTGGGAGAAAATCGCTGATAGAGGGGGGGGGGGAAGCGCTAACAGGGGTGGAAAACTGAGTTATAGGTGGGGTGGGGGGCAAGTGGGTGAAAAGCGTTGACATGGGTGAAAAATCAGGTTAGAGGTGGGGTGGGGGTGAGTGGGTGAAAAGCGACAAAACGTGGGGGGGGGGACTCAAAAAATATTCTCCCCCCTTTATCAGTGCTTAAAAAAAAGCACCGACAAAAGAACCCTTTACGAGTGCTTTGTTTTAAGGGCTGATAAAAGAGGATTTTATGAGCGTTTTTTAGCGCTGATAAATGTAATATCCCGGACCCGAATGTCGCTCAATAGTACCCCGAGGCCAGTGGGTCACAAGGCCTCAAGCGCATCTTCTCAAATGCTAGATGCTTCCGATTAATAGTGAGGACCTATGTGTGTCAGTGGGGAGACTATGTCCTCATCAGCAGAGTATACACATCGAAATATCAATAACATACCAACAACGGAAGCAAATATAAAAAGAAGACAACTGACAAATGAACAAGACATGATTATATAACAAAACCAGAAGTGTCTCATATGCATTGATGATGATGATACATGTATCTAAAAAACAACCAAAACAGGTACATGACAATGCAACACAATTCAAGTATCCAAAAACCAAAAGGACCAAAAAGTATCCCAGTAGCACCGCAAGGCTCAGCTTGGTCCCATGCTCCCCTGCTCCTATGCAGCAATCAAAAACTTGTAGAAGGGCGTTTGTCGTTGTCTATACCTACAACCATATAATCTGTTTGGGTCTCCAAATGTGGCCCAAATAGGATGTGAGATAACATCCCAGTAGGAAACCACCCAAAAATCTATATAATTCTATGCCGTACAATATAAAAACCTAAACAAAGTGAATGCAAACAGGTAAGCATTAAACAACAGTAAAGATGCCCATGGCATGTACCACTAAACGAGTAACATTGAAGTAGCCTCTCAGGCTCCTTGCAAAAGATGGTCAAGCTCCTATACAAGGCAGCTATAAGTAAAAGAAAGTAAGTGTCATGGCCACACCGTACAACCATAGTTCCATAACAACCACGAATTTTCTACAGAACTTGAAGTGTCAGAAACATCCACGGTCAAGCTGCTCAGCCAAACATGTCATAATCCTCATGGTTGTGCCATATGTCAAAGTGTTAGACCACGAAGGGATGAATCCAAGGTGTTGAAGACCAAGGCATCCTTATCGAGTCCTATGAGCATCTCGATGGAAACTCGATTAGACATTGGTTGGAGTCCCAGGAGCATGTCATACCAGACATGTCCTACGTAAGTCTAAGCAAGCCAGATTGAAGGGTTAGTAAGGCCCAAGGCATCCCACAGAATCAAGACCCAAGGAGCATACTCTATCCAAGACATCCACTTCTGCGTTCCAGATCCAAGGAATATGTCCAAGGCATCTATTCATACATTTACCATTCATACCATTTATCATTTCAAACCATATGAGCATACCCACTCACATAACCATTTAACATTCAATTCACCCCATGATCATACCCAATCACATATCACATCTTCCAATTAAACCGTTCAAGCAATTCTAAATCAACCAAATGAGTATTCCCACTCATTTAACCATTTACCATTTAATCCATTCTACCAATTCAAGCGTGGCATATCAAAATAACATTAAGCAGGGAGGTGGGACATCTCCTAAACAAGCAATTCAATTCCCTTAAATTATTATTGGGCTTCATACATCTAGGAAAGCATAAGAACTCACCCCTTTGGGTGGTTCAACCAAGGCATAACAAGGTAATTCCATAAGGCACACCTCATGGGTATCCATGGTTTGGGAAACGACCACCAACGCATCGCAATGAAACCTAAGGGAATCCTTAATAGGACTAATTTTATTTATTTCAATTAGCCAGTTAAATTTCGGGGCTGCGCTAGAAAGTCTGGCGGGCGACCTAACGAAAGGTAGCCTAATAAAGCACCAACAATCAAGGAAGTTGTATATACCACCTACCTTAGTTCGGTAGTGGAGTGCTCGTCCAGTATCGACTCCTGATTCGACTCAAATCAGGAGAAATATGAAGAACGAACGAAGAACCTAAAAATAGGGAAAATCAACTTGCAACCAAATAGTGAAATTGATATCCAAAGGAACGAAGAACGGATAAAAAATAATTGATTACTCACCAATGTGGATCCAACGAGACATTCTGCACTCGAATCGATGATCAGACGAAGAAGAATCCTCAAATCCAAGAATAGTCTTCAAGGATGGCTAAAAAATGAGCCCTTTGTTATGCAGGAGATAAAATGAATGAAATTAGGTTTTAGAAAGGATTTAATTTAATTTAAAATTACAAAAAATACCCAAATTTAAGGGGTCACATGGTTTAGGCGCACAGTTTGACAAACCATGTGCCAACCATGCATGGTTAACTGTAGGCAAGGGGCACCCGCACGGTTACCTTGCACGGTTTGACTAACCATGTAAAAATCATGAAAAACCCCTATGTTAAAATTGAAGACCTAGCCACATGGCCATTCAACCCATTCTGTATGGTTTGGCCTAATTGTGCATCCTTTCTCTACTCACTTCCTATAACTCGCACGGTTTGTTAAACTGTGCGACCCACCCCACATGGTTTATACTAACCATGCACCAGACTTAAATCACCACAAAAATTGGGTTATGGGCTCCGAATAATCCCCAAATACCCTCGACACTCCCATGGCCTCAAAGGGTATTCACATTAGGCCACATTTGAACATTAAAACTGAAAAAGAAGGGATCCATACCTCATAGAAAAACCATATTTTTTACAATCTTCCCCCTTAAAACAATTTGTCTCTGAATTGCCTTCTGAAGGGTGGTCAAGATTCATTTGAGAACAACTCCAGAAACTGAGCACATAAATCAGCCTACCACTGTAACGACACAAAGTATGTCAATGGAAAATTCCCTTCTTATATTTATAAAAACACAAAATAATGACTACTAAGTGATAAGTGACCTTTAAACATAATTTTGTCACCCCTATGTTTGGAATTTTAAAAATCCGACATACACGGTTGTGTTCAAGATAGTTTTTGGAGTCTAATGAAACAAAAATAATTTTTGGTGAATAATAACCTAACCTTATGAATAGTAACCTACCCTTATGAATAGTAATATGACCCTTATGAATAGTAAATAAGAGTAACATTACCTATGAATAATAAAATAAAATTTAGACATCTTAGAAAGTGACAATTTAACCTTAGTAAACGTTTTTGGTATTTTATAAGTCATAAATAATTAATTATAATTAATTAATTAATTTAAAAGAATATTAATTTCCCTGATATGTATTAATAAATTATTTAATCAATTTCTAATAGTTTTTAGATAATTTTATAAGACCCTACGTAATTTTTGAAAGAACTATAAAATCAGTTTTAATCTTAAAAACTGTTTTTTAAGTAAATTATGATTTTAATTAAATATTAAATTAATAATATTTAGAAAATTATTTTTGAAAAATGGAATTCATTTTTGGATTCTACACGTAGAAAAATGGTTGGGGTAAATTTTTGGGATTTTTCTGAGATACTTGAATTTTTGATGAATAGTTGAATCCGATAATTCACAATAAAAGCTAAATAATGTATTAATTGAGTCATCGATGATGTTATGCTGATGTAAACCCACTTGGTTCGGGATTAAATTATAAAATTACCATTCTTGGTCATTCAAGACTCACTATTCCTTGTATTAGGTGAAATTAATAAACTAATCAATTTTATATTAAGGAAACCCCTCTCCCCTCCACTATAAAAGCCACCCTTCACTCCCTCTTTTCCTCACACCTCTCAAGCTCCAAGACTTCTCTAAACTCTGCCCAAACACCTTCCCTAGACCCTACCCCACGTCCAAGAGCTGCTGGTCTCATCAAAATACCAAGCTTAGTCCCTTAAGGAGGTTCTCAAGAGGAGGATTCTAAAGGTAATTTTCCTCCCTCTTATCCTTTAATTTCCTTTCAAGTTCAAGTTCCTTTCTTGATCTCTCCCCACCTATATTCATCCAAATTGTTTTGTAACTACAGAATTATACATATACTGTAATCTTATGATTCTAATGGTTTATTATATCACCCCACACCCTTTCCCTCTTCCTTTTATTTTATTAAAGAGAACGTTGTTCATGTGGTGATAATTTATCACCATCAAAAACGACATGTTCTCTTCTTCCATTTCTACCTTCAGATATGGTCATGAAACCATTTTTATGGTTGAACCAGAATATTTTATATGTATTATGTTCTATTTTAAGTTCTATAAATAACCTATGGCCATATTACTAAGTGAAAAGTTAAAACAAGTTCATTGTGATCCAAAAACCGCCCAAATTTACCCAAATAACCATCATTAAAATATTATCTAATGATTCGTCCACATGGATCTAATATAACTCATTATAAAATAATTCAAGATTCTTTAATATCATAAATAACATGTAATATCAGTTCTGGATGTTTACCCATGATCTACCCAAACATCAATTTAAGAATACAAGTGGACCGCTCAAGAAAACCATAAAAACGAACATCCCCGAACAACGTTTTTAAACTCTATAAGTCATACAAAGGTACATAATATGAAATAATGAAACTATAATGAACACTATTAATGTATAAAAGGTTCTTTAATTTCTAATTAATGTATATAATGTCATTATACAGGACATTAAAGAGAAGGAGGCATTCGGGTACAAGGTAAGGGGAAATCTCGGACCCAATTTTCTTCCTTCGGGTTCTCCCTCTTTCACTCCATTTTTGATATGGTTACTCCTCAAATATAATTTATTAATCATTTACTTTACTTTTCTGGGATATAAATGTTTTTCACTAGTTTTTATGTCCATCAAAATGTTTTCCAAAAGAACTCTTCTTTCAAGATCTCACATTTTACCTCTCATTCAAGGTTGATGGTTCTTGTATCAAGTATGTTGTTCCCTCTTTATTTTGGGAACCCAAAGATTATTAATGTGTTATTATGAGATGAAACCCATTCCTTTCCATGGGTTATTTATGTACAAGTGTGATATGTGTTCTATGTGGCAAGCATGATAATGATAATGTTATGATGTGACGGGTGCGCCCGGAATTATATAGCGCAATATGAATGTTTAAATGTGACGGGTGCGCCCGGAATTATATAGCGCTCCAATGCATTGGGTAAAGTGATGAATCTCATGAGTAAATGTGAAATTATGTGTGAACAAGATGCTAGCTTGGTTCACAAATATGTGTGGTAGTTAACCACTAAGACATGCTGTTTCATTTTTATGCATTGCCACATTTCAAGTCTATTATTTATGCTCCTCTCATGTTGATGATCTTTTGCCTATGTCATGATTATGCTCACCCCATGATATATTGTTCTTATCTATCCTCTTACTGGGCTTCTAGATCACCCCTTTTTATTTATATCCTCAGGTGGATACATGTACTAAAGATAGGACAGGTGCCACTAAGAATCTTGTGAAGAAGAAATTAAATAAATATTTATGGTTGATGTTGTATTTGTTATGTGTGGTCCTAGTTTTCCCAAGACACTAAACCTTTGGATCTTCCATGTGTAAAACTATTATGTTTTTTATCTTTGAAATGATGTAATAGTAATGAAAGAAAATGCCGGGTCGCTATAGTTGGTATCAGAGGAAAGGTTTAGTTAATTTGGGAATTAGGATTAGTAAACCCTAGAGAAAACCTCTAGCATGAGAATAAGTACAAATATTTACACAAGAATATTTACCTAGGGATCCCATATGTTATGTTTTTGGTATAATTGTTTAAATGAATAAGTTATTAATGACTTGTTTACTTATGTTTTGTTCTAACCTTTTCTATTTTAGAAAATGGTGGGAACCAGGAGAAATCAGGCCAACAACTCTTGCGAGGGCCAATGCAACGATTGCCCGAACGACATCCCCAATGATTTTGGAGGTGGAGTTAAAAACATCATGGCGATGCTTACCCAATTATATCGGGTTATGAATAATAACCATAATAATGGGGAACGTCCTCCTTCACCAAAGAGGGAGAAACTAGCTATCGAATGTTTTATGCGGCAACGACCACCGACGTTTTGTGGATCTTCCGATCCACTAGTTACGGAACAGTGGGTCAACTCCATGGAGAAGATCTTTTCTGTTCTTCACTATTCCGAGATAGAGAAGTTGACTCTAGCTGTTTATCATCTAGATGGAGAAGCTGATCAATGGTGGGCTTTGATTAAGAACACCAAGCCAAGGGAGGAAATTGAAGAGATGGAATGGGAAGACTTTAAGATAATGTTTCTTAATAAGTACTTCCCATGAACTCTTCGCACGAAGATGGAGAGAGAATTCACAGAGCTCAAGCAAAAAGAAGGAGAATCTGTCACAACCTATGAAGAAAATTTCACAAGGATCTCAAGGTATGCTTCGGGTTTTGT
Organism: Viscum album; assembly: GCA_963277665.1. Classification (NCBI taxonomy): domain Eukaryota; kingdom Viridiplantae; phylum Streptophyta; class Magnoliopsida; order Santalales; family Viscaceae; genus Viscum; species Viscum album. Next base: position 372,436,731 of record OY728135.1, on the reverse strand, counting down.
TATCAACAATGATAACAAAATTGATAGATTCTTTAGTGGATTAAAACCACATCTTCAAAAGGCTCTTGAAAATCGAGACTTTGGGAGTTATGAAGAAGTTGTTCGGTGTGCTCTCAAAGTGGAGATGGAGTTTGGAGAATGATCCCATGGCTATGGTGATAAGAAAAGAAAGATGGAGTTTCAAGCTGGTGGATCTAGTGACAAAGGTGGGAAGAAAAATCAACGACCCACATGCCAAAAATGTGGGAAGTTACACCATGGGAACTGCCTCAAAGGTACGGGGAAATGCTTTAAGTGTGGGAAAGAAGGACACCAAGCTCAAGAGTGTCAAAAAGACATGAAAAGGAAGGATAATGTAGCCGATGAAAGGAGAGAACCACTCGTGGTTCAATGCTACAACTGTAGGGAGCTAGGGAACTATTCAAACCAGTGCACTAAACCTCAAGCTCTCGAGGGTAATCAGCGCCAACAACCACCAAAGCTAAAGGAACAAGGTAAGGCTTATTCCATCACTATTGTGGAGGTGGAACATGATAATGAAGTCTTATAAGGTACACTTACTATTCACTCAAGAATGGAAAAAGTATTATTTGATTCTGGTTCTACGCATTCCTTTATGTCTTGCAAGTTTGCTAGAACTATAGAATCGAAGCCCCAAAACCTTAAAGTAGAGATATCTGTAAAAACACCAAGTGGTGCAATCTTTGCAACCCATGTGTTTGACTCTTCTCCTGTTGACGTATGTGGGAAGATTCTTCCGGAAAATCTCGTAATACTTCCTTTGGTGGAATTCGATGCTATAATGGGAATGGATTGGCTCTCGTTATATAGAGCACATATCAACTGTCAGGAAAAGGAAATATATTTTCATATTCCAAACCATCCCATACTCCTCTACAAATTCAAGGAAGATCATGAATATCCTTTGAAAAATCCTTCATTGGTGTGGGTGTTGATTCCCTATGAAGAAGCATACCTCACCCAAATGGTTGAGTCAAAGGAAAGTGCCAACCTTGAGGAAATGCCCATCGTGAGGGAATACAATGATGTATTTCCCTAAGAGTTACCCGGAATTCCCCTGGATCATGAGGTAGAGTTCTCAATTGAACTCATACCTGGAGCTACTCCTATCTCAAAGTACCCCTATAGGATGGATCCTATCGAACTGGAGGAGTCAAAGAAGCAGCTACAAGAGCATTTGGACAAAGGGTTCATATGCCCTAGTGCATCACCTTGGGGTGCACCAGTTCTCTTTGTGAAGAAGAAGGATGGAACCATGTGGCTGTGTATCGATTATCGGGAACTCAACAAGATCACCATAAAGAACAAGTATCCTCTCTCAAGGATTGATGACTTGTTTGATCAGTTAAGAGGAGCTCAATACTTCTCAAAGGTGGATCTTCGTTCTAGATATCATCAGGTAAAGGTGAAGAAGGAAGATATTCAGAAGACTGCCTTCCGTACAAGGTATGGGCACTATGAGTTTTTGGTGATGCCCTTAAGACTTACTAATGCCCCTGAAATATTCATGTATTTGATGAATAGAGTCTTTAGACATTACCTCGACAAATTTGTGGTAGTGTTTATCGATGATATTCTCATCTACTCCAAGAGAAAGGAGGAACATGAAGAACATCTAAGACTTGTGTTGGCGACATTGATAAAGGAGAAGTTGTATTCCAAGTTTAGCAAGTGTGACTTTTGAATGAATCAAGTCACATTCTTGGGACATGTGATCACAAGTGAGGGAATTTCTGTGGACCCTTCAAAGACAAAGGCAATCGAGGAATGACCCAGACCCTCTAGTGTCACAAAAATCCGTAGTTTTCTTGGATTAGCTGGGTACTACTGACGTTTTGTGAGAAACTTCTCATGATTGTCAAGCCCACTAACTAAGTTAACAAGGAAAGGGGTAAAGTATGTATGGATAGAAGAATGTGAGGGAAGATTCAAGGAGCTAAAGATAAGGCTGATCACTGCACCTGTACTCACACTACTGAAAAGTAGAGAAAGTTTTGTGATATACAGTGATGCATCAAAGAAAGGATTGGGTTGTGTACTCATGCAAAATGATAATGTGATAGCCTACGCCTCACGACAGTTGAAGATCCATGAGCAGAACTACCCGATGCATGATCTAGAGCTGGCAGCCGTGATTTTTGCCTTGAAAATATGGCAGCACTACCTTTATGGCGAGAAGTGTGACATATACACCGACCACAAGAGCCTAAAGTATATATTCACACAAAAGGAGCTCAACATGCGTCAAAGGAGATGGTTAGAGATAATCAAGGATTACGATTGCTCTATTCACTATCATCCTGGAAAGGCGAACAAGGTAGCTGATGCTCTAAGTAGAAAAGAACCTGCTACTCTATCCATGTTGAGGATTGAGAAAGACCCTATCTTCTTGGATATGCAAAGAATGGATTTGGAAATCATAAGGGCAGGGGATACATCCTACCTTGCCCAAATGATTGCGCAACCATCCATCCAAGAGAAGATTAAGGAAGCACAAAGGGATGATGTGGAGATACAAAAGAGGGTGAATGCAGTAAAGGAAGGGAATCTGCAAGAGTTCCATATCGACGATGATGGTGTGATTCGGTTTGGAACGCGACTTTGTGTGCCTTCATCACCCGGGATAAAGAAGGAGCTATTGGATAATGCACATAGCTCAACTTTCTCTATCCATCCTGGAAGTACCAAGATGTATCGTGATCTCCGAGAACACTTCTGGTGGGATAACATGAAGAAGGAGATTGCGGAATATATATCAAGGTGCTTGGTATATCAGCTAGTTAAAGCTGAGCGGCAAAAGTCCAAAGGTATGATGCATCCATTGCCTATACCCATGTGGAAATGGGAAAATGTTACTATAGACTTTGTCACGGGTCTCCCAAAGACGTCAAAGGAAAATAATGCGATATGGGTTGTAGTTGATCGACTCACCAAGACTACCCATTTTATTACTATTTGTTAAGAACTCTCACTTGAACAACTTGCAAGGATATATGTGAAGGAAGTAGTGAGATTTCACGATGTTCCACTCTCGATTTTCTCTGACCATGATCCAAGGTTCACATCTAAATTCTGGAGGAGCCTTAAACATGCTTTGAGTACTGAATTAAATTTCAGCATGGCCTATCACTCCCAAACTGATGGCCAATCTGAAAGGACTATTCAGACGCTTGAAGATATGATAAGAGCCCACTCTCTTGAATTAAAAGGTGGTTGGGATCAGCATCTCCCATTGGTTGAGTTCTCATACAACAATAGCTTCCACTCGAGTATTCAGATGGCTCCGTATGAAGCTCTTTATGGGAAGCGATGTAGAACTCCAACCTGTTGGGATGAAGTTGGAGAACGAAAGCTACTTGGTCCCGATCTTGTTCAAGAGATGACAGAGAAGGTTCAAGTCATCCAGAAACACATCAAAGCTGCTCAAAGTTGGAAAAAGAGCTATACTGACAACTGTCGAAGGGACTTGGAGTTCGACGTTGGAGATAAAGTCTTCCTTCGAATATCTCCATAGAAGAGAGTCATGAGATTCGGGAAGAAAGGGAAGCTAAGCCCAAGGTACATTGGCCCCTTTGAGATCCTTGACCGTATAGGAGACGTGGCCTATCGTCTGGCACTTCCACCGAATATGGCTCAAGTTCATGATGTGTTTCATGTATCACTACTGAGGAAGTACATACCAGACCCCTCACATGTACTAAAATCAGAGGTGGTACAACTGGAAGATGATCTATCCTATGAGGAACAACCGGTAAAAATTTTAGACCGAAGTGATAAGGTTCTACGCAACAAGACAACCCACCTTGTCAAAGTGTTGTGGAGGAACCATAAGTTTGAGGAAGCAACTTGGGAACCAGAAGAGGCAATGAGGGATAAGTACCCTCACCTGTTTGTGTAAAGTGAAATTTTGGGGGCGAAATTTCTTAAGGGGGGAAGAATGTAACGACCCAAAGTATGTAAATGGAAAATTCCCTTCTTATATTTATAAAAACACAAAATAATGAACTACTAAGTGATAAGTGACCTTTAAACATAATTTTTTCACCCCTATGTTTGGAATTTTAAAAATCCGACATACACGGTTGTGTTCAAGATAGTTTTTGGAGTCTAATGAAACAAAAATAATTTTTGGTGAATAATAACCTACCCTTATGAATAGTAACCTACCCTTATGAATAGTAATATGACCCTTATGAATAGTAAATAAGAGTAACATTACCTATGAATAATAAAATAAAATTTAGACATCTTAGAAAGTGACAATTTGACCTTAGTAAACGTTTTTGGTATTTTATAAGTCATAAATAATTAATTATAATTAATTAATTAATTTAAAAGAATATTAATTTCCCTGATATGTATTTATAAATTATTTAATCAATTTATAATAGTTTTTAGATAATTTTATAAGACCCTACGTAATTTTTGAAAGAACTATAAAATCAGTTTTAATCCTAAAAACTGTTTTTTAAGTAAATTATGATTTTAATTAAATATTAAATTAATAATATTTAGAAAATTATTTTTGAAAAATGGAATTCATTTTTGGATTCTACACGTTGAAAAATGGTTGGGGTAAATTTTTGGGATTTTTCTGAGATACTTGAATTTTTGATGAATAGTTGAATCCGATAATTCACAATAAAAGCTAAATAATGTATTAATTGAGTCATCGATGATGTTCTGATGATGTAAACCCACTTGGTTCAGGATTAAATTATAAAATTACTATTCTTGGTCATTCAAGACTCACTATTCCTTGTCTTAGGTGAAATTAATAAACTAATCAATTTTATATTAAGGAAACCCCTCTCCCCTCCACTATAAAAGCCACCCTTCACTCCCTCTTTTCCTCACACCTCTCAAGCTCCAATCCTTCTCTAAACTCTGCCCCAAAACCTTCCCCATCCCCTCACCCACGCCCAAGAGCTACTGGTCTCATCAAAATACCAAGCTTAGGCCCTTAAGGAGGTTCTCAAGAGGAGGATTCTAAAGGTAATTTCCCTCCCTCTTCTCCTTTAATTTCCTTTCAAGTTCAAGTTCCTTTCTTGATCTCTCCCCACCTATCTTCATCCAAATTGTTTTGTAACTACAGAATTATACATATACTGTAATATTATGATTATAATGGTATATTATATCACCCCACACCCTTTCCCTCTTCCTTTTATTTTATTAAAGAGAACGTTGTTCATGTGGTGATAATTTATCACCATAAAAAATGACATGTTCTCTTCTTCCATTTCTACCTTAAGATCTGGTCATGAAACCATTTTTATGGTTGAACCAGAATATGTTATATGTATTATGTTCTATTTTAGGTTCTATAAATAACCTATGGCCATATTACTAAGTGAAAAGTTAAAACAAGTTCACTGTGATCCAAAAACCGCCCAAATTTACCCAAATAACCATTATTAAAATATTATCTAATGATTCGTCCACATGGATCTAATATAACTCATTATAAAATCATTCAAGCTTCTTTAATATCATAAATAACATGTAATATCAGTTCTGGATGTTTACCCATGATCTACCCAAACATCAATTTAAGAATACAAGTGGACCGCTCAAGAAAACCATAAAAACGAACATCCCCGAACAACGTTTTTAAACTCTATAAGTCATACAAAGGTACATAATATGACATAATGAAACCATAATGAAAACTATTAATGTATAAAAGGTTCTTTAATTTCTAATTAATGTATATAATGTCATTATACATGACATTAAAGAGAAGAAGGCATTCGGGTACAAGGTAAGGGGAAATCTCGGACCCAATTTTATTCCTTCGGGTTCTCCCTCTTTCACTCCATTTTTGATATGGTTACTCCTCAAAGATCATTTGTTCATCATTTACTTTACTTTTCTGGGATATACATGTTTTTCACTAGTTTTTATGTCCATCAAAATGTTTTACAAAAGAACTCTTCTTTCAAGATCTCACCTTTTACCTCTCATTCAAGGTTGATGGTTCTTGTATCAAGTATGTTGTTCCCTCTTTCTTTTGGGAACCCAAAGCTTATGAATGTGTTATTATGAGATGAAACTCATTACTTTCCATGGGTTATTTATGTACAAGTTTGATATGTGTTCTATGTGGAAAGCATGATAATGATAATGTTATGATGTGACGGGTGCGCCCGGAATTATATAGCGCAATATGAATGTTTAAATGTGACGGGTGCGCCCGGAATTATATAGCACTCCAATGCATTGGGTAAAGTGATGAATCTCATGAGTAAATGTGAAATTATGTGTGAACAAGATTCTATCTTGGTTTACAAATATGTGTGGTAGTTAACTACTAAGACATGATGTTTCATTTTTATGCATTGCCACATTTCAAGTCTATTATTTATGCTCCTATCATGTTCATGATCTTTTTCCTATGTCATGATTATTCTCACCCCATGATATATTGTTCTTATATATCCTCTTACTGGGCTTCTAGCTCAACCCTTTTTATGTATATCCTCAGGTGGCTACATGTACTAAGGAGAGGACAAGTTCCACTAAGAAGCTTGTGAAGAAGAAATTAAATAAATGTTTATGGTTGATGTTGTATTTGTTATGTGTGGTCCTAGTTTTCCCAAGACACTAAACCTTTGGATCCTCCATGTGTAAAACTATTATGTTGTTTATCTTTGAAATGATGTAATAGTAATGAAATAAAATGCCGGGTCTCTATAACCACTCCCAAGTATCATCTTGTAAACGACCATGCTGTCATAACACTCGTACTAGAGGAATTGATTGGTCTTGGAGAAACTTTGTGCTCCTATCAACTATACGAATCAAATTTTCCTCAAAGGACACATCAGCCTATATCTCAACCTCCTAAGGGTGAAAAGTGAGAGACGAGTCCGAATGACAGTGAAACAACTGAGATATGTGAAATACGTTATGCATGGATCAGTACCTCTAAATTAAATGCAACTGATGAGCTACCGAACCATATCTCTCTAGAATCTCGAACGATCCAAAATATCATGGTGAAAGATTACCCTGTCTCCTGATCCATTTACGTCCCAACCTCGAAGAAATTCTTAGGAATAACTAATCCTCATCTTTGAACTATAGAGGTCATTTGCGGAGATCAGTGTAAGACTTCTATTGAGACTGTGTAGTAGCCATCCACTTCTGAATCAACTGAACCTGTTCAGAAGTCTCCTATATGAGACATGGTCCCAGTAAAGCTACCTCTAACCAACACAGGGGATATCAGCATGAATTACCATACAAAGAATCATAAGGTGTCATCTTTATAGTCTCTTGATATCTTTTATTGTAGGTGAACTCAAACAGGGGTATATACTTCTCCCAAGAGCCCCCAAAATCCAGGACGCATGCTCGAAGCATGTATTCAAGAACCTATATTGTAATATCTGACTGGCCACTAGATAGAGGGTGGTATGTTGTGCTCAGAATCACCTGTGTACCCAGTGACCTTTACAAAATTTTCCAGAAACAAGACGTAAATTGGGAATCCCTATCTGAAATGATAGTGTGGGGAACCCCGTGGAGTCATACTATCTCACAGATATACAACATCCTAATCTCATCCACACTGAAGGTCTCATTAATCAGAAAGAAATGAGAAACCTTTGTGATACTGTCAACAACAACCCACACAACATTGCCACCTCAAGGTGACCTCGACAAACCAGTCACGAAATCCATCGTGACATCATCTCATTTCCACTTAGGAATAGATAACTGCTATAAAAGTCTGGATGGTTGCTGATGTTCCACCTTTAACTATTGACAGGCGGAACAGATCATAACAAAACCACCTACCTCCCCTTTCATACTCGACCACCAATACCGATGACATAATTCATAGTACATCTTGGTGACTCCGGGGTGCACTGCCCAGGCTGACACTACCACAAAACTGGGCAAGGCATGCACCTGCCTTTATCAGCGCTAACAGAAAAGCACTGATAAAGGGGTGGGCCTTTATCAGCGCTAAAAAAAGTGCTGATAAAGGTGTACCCTTTATCAGTGCTTTAAATATCCCTTTATCAGCGCTTTTATTAGTGCTGATAATATTTATTGTATACATTAAATAAAAAACACATGTTATAACTAAATATATATATATATTAAATAATTATAAGATTAATACTAAATATATTTATTAGATTTATTAATTCATTATATATTTATTAGATTTATTAATTCATTATATTTAATATATATATTTATTATATTTCTTTATATTTAATGTATTTTTTTTATTTATAAATATATAATGCGTTCTAATATATATGTATACTTGAAATTATTGAATATATATGTGTTTTTCAATGAATTGGGATCGATCAATATCATACATGCACGCGTCTATATATATGTGTTTTACAATGAATTGGGGTCAATGAATATATCATACATGCGTATATATATGTGCATATTGCATAATGTTCATTTATAGATTATAATTCATTATGTTACCCATATATAATATATATATATATATATATTAAATGTACACTTAAAATTAAATTATATTTAAAAAATAAATAAATATTTTATTATATTTTCAATGATATATATATAAATATACCTTTCAAATAATTTTATAAGTATAAATAGAGATATAAATTTTTAGAGTTAAATAAATATATAATAATATAAAGAAATTCTTAAATTTATACATTTTTCAGTGCTTTTATTAGCGTTGATAAACTACGTATTTATATATATAATTAAATAATTATATATATATAATTAAATAATTATAAGATTAATAATAAATATATTTATTATATTTATTAATTCATTATATATTTATTAGATTTATTAATTCATTATATATTAATTTATTAGATTTATTAATTCATTATATTTATTAGATTTATCAATTAATTATATTTAATATATATTTATTATTTTTCTTTATATTTAATGTATTTGTTTTATTTATAAATATATAATGCGTTCTAATATATATGCACTATAATTGAAATTATTGAATATATATATATGTGTTTTCTAATGAATTGGGGTCAATGAATATCATACATGCGTGTATATATATGTGTTTTCCAATAAATATATCATACATGCGTATACATATGTGCATATTGAATAATGTTCATTTATAGATTATAATTCATTATGTTACCTATATAATATATATGTTATAAAAAATGTACACTTATAATTAAAATTAAATTATATTTAAAAAATAAATATATATTTTATTATATTTTCAATGATATATATATAAATATACCTTTCAAATAATTTTATAAGTATAAATAGAGATATATATAGTTAGAGTTAAATAAATATATAATAATATAAAGAAACTCTTAAATTGATACATTTATCAGCGCTTTTATTAGCGCTGATAAACTACATATTTATCAGTGCTACAAAAGCGCTGATAAAGAGTGTCTTTATCAGCGCTAAAATGAAAAGCGCTGATAAAGTCACTCTTTATCAGAGCTAAAAAAGCGCTGATAAAGTCCGGCCTTTATCAGCGCTAAAAAAGCGCTGATAAAGGTGTTATTTATCAGCGCTTTTCATTTTAGCGCTGATAAATACGCCCTTTATCAGCACTTTTTACTAGCGCAATAAAGGTCCACGTGGGATTTATAAAATCCACCAGGTCCTCTTCCTCCTCCCCGCACCCTGTCAAGCTTTCACGGAAGCCCTCCTCTGTGCCGCTGCCTCCTCTCCGCCGCCGCCGCCGCCTCCTTCTCCTCCTCCTCCGCCGTGGCCGCCGTCTCCTTCTCCTTCTCCTCCTCCTCCGGCCTCCTCCTCCTCCTCCTCCTCTACGCCTGCTCCTCCTCCTCCTCCTCAACCGCGGCCTCCTCCTCCTCCTCCTCCACCGGCGCCTCTTCCTCCTCCTCCGCCTACTCCGCTGCCTCCTCTCCACCGCGGCTCCTCCACCGCGGCCTCCCCCGCGGCCTCGTCCACCACCTCCTCCTCCACCGGCGCCTCCTCCTCCTCCTCCACCTACTCCGCTGCCTCCTCTCCACCGCGGCTCCTCCACCACGGCCTCCTCCTCCTCCTCCTCCTCCGCTGCCTCTGAGCTGCTTCCGCTGCCTCCGAGCTGCTTCCGCTGCCTCCCCTGCCTCCGCCCTACCTCCGCGCTGCCTCCGCACTGCCTCCGTGCTGCCTCTGTTGCCTTCGGTGCCTCCGCTGTCGACGCCTCCTTCTCCTCCTCCACCGGGTCCTCCTCCTTGAGGTTAGTAAAATTGAATTTTCATGAATTAATTATGTTTGCATTTATTGTCAATATTGAGATTAATTATGATTTGGTGTGATTCTTGTGTGTGATGCTTGTGTGTGTGACACATGTATATGTGGTTGGTTACTTGTTTGATCTTGATTAGCTCTCCCCACTTACATTTGGTTTACTTGTGAATTGATCTTTTTTAGTGGGTTTTGGTGCCTTTTATGTTTTGGTTCATTGTGTGAACCCTTGTGGTTAATTATAATTCCCCTTGTGTTTATTTAATTAGAATTTTTTGTATTATTTTGGACTCCATAAGTGAACTATTGGATGTAGGCATATTAATATGTGCACAGGGTGAAAATATGAATTGATAAACAAATTATAATGGCTTTATAAATTGATGCTCACTTTAAACCCTAGATTTCGGAACAATTTTCCTCCTTTCCTCCTTAGTTTCCTTATCCCTCCTCCTTTCAAATAGTTCTTATAAAACCCGAATGTTTCAAAAATGGATCCTTGGTTCCCAAATTTCAAATTTAGTTTCAAATGTGTTCCCTAAATCTAGGTATGTTTGGCTTCTTTAGGTGTGGTTTGGTTTCTAAATGGCATAAAGGACCATTTGGAATCTTCAGATCTTACATGGTTTTTTCCCCTTGGTTTTGAAAATGGAATTTGATTTGTAAATTTTAAAGATCTATTGGTATTTTGTGGTGTTTTGGAAATTGGTTTTGAAACTCATGTGATGTATAGGCCCGGTTGGCACTTTGTGTGTTATTTGTTTATACCACGCATGTGATGACCTCTTCATTCTCTGGTATACTACTATAATGGAGCATCAATGTTGGTTGTTTACTATGGAGGTACACCATATGTCGGCAGGTGAGTCTGAACCTAGTAAGTCTAGGGATTTCTTCTAGGTATGTTTAGGTAATTATAATGATTACCTATCTATATGTTCTTCTTTATTTTTCTGCACTTTGGTTATATAGTTTTCCAGTATTTTTCTACTTTTATTGTTTCAATTAATTTCATCATGGATCTGTGATCACCTTGTTTAGATTCTTATATTGAATTTTGAATTCATTTTTTAAACTAGATATCTATTTTAAAAAGGGAAGTCATTATTTGTTTTGAAAATGGATTTTCTAAAAAATATGTGTTGGTTCTTTAAATGATAAAAACCTATTTTATAAATGTATTTCAAACTAGTGTTTTTGTATTATTTCAGGAAAGGTAATGTATGGATTCTGTGGTGCTTACCTACTAAGTTGTTTTATGCTCACACCCTACTTGTAACACTCAGAATCAGTAGACCCAAGTTATTTTTAGGTTTGGGTTTCTTGTTTAGGTTTCCTTTAAAGCAGGTTGGTCTTATAGTTAGTGGTAACCCAAAGGTCACGAGGATATCTGGTCAGGTTTTGATTTATTCTATCTCTATTTTTAGTTTCTTTTTTGTTCAGTTGACGCTGTATATAGATCATGTTTATGTATTCTTTATGTTCTATGCTTATGGATCCTCATGGTTTTTGTGTGTGATCTATTTGGTTTATATATATCCCCATTTCTATATCTCATATCATATTATCACACCATGACTCTTATATATCCTTAAGAGGGTGTTCCTCATCATACGTGATATATAAAACTATATGATCCATCTTCTTTAGGCCTAAGACTCTAATCAAATAGCCTTAGAAAACCTAACTAGGCTATACAAAACTCATACCAAACCCGATCTTTTCATAAACACAACTACTCCATGGAGACATAATATTTGGATGATCACAAAATCACAAACATTCAATAGAACCCTCACTCTATCTCTTGGTGGATCAAAAACACCCTATTTATTTACCTTGGTTGCTCTTGATTTCTATCCCTTTCACTGGAACACATATACTCATCCATGAATGCACAATCATGCATAAATTGGAACATGGTTTTGTATTATAGGGTCCACCTACCTCAAAAAATGGATTAACCCCCTCACCAAGATCAACTCATCCTCAACCAAGACTATACATGCCTTATATAATATTGTACCAATGATTGAGACCCAATCTCAAGGCACAATTCCCAAATAATTAATTATAGAAACTTATAATTAATTATTCACCTTAATATCATTAGGAATAATCTTTTAAAAACTCACTGGGAAACACAACAACACCTAAACCACACAAAACATGGTGCGTTCATCATACAAGGATAACCTCTAGCCAATACAATCAAAATCTACATCATCTGAATTGATTTGAAGATGATATAGTGAAATCATCACACAAATCCTAGTTAAAATCATCCCAAATCATAGGAAAATAAAGTATAATAGTAATGGAGGAAGTATGATGGTAAAAATCACTAACACACTATAAAAAACTCCCAAGAACCACCCCTCATCAGGGGGGATCTAAGAGAGGAAGAGATTGGATGAATCCCAAGAACCACCCAAGATTTTCTATTAATGAGCACACCCCTACCATTTTTGAAGTATCTAGTTTTTTATCTAAATTATACTCATATTCCTTCTCCCCTAACCAATATACTCATCCTATGGATTTCAAATAGGATGAATATAAATAAATAATGGATGAATGCCAATCAGTTGACAAAAGAGTATGAAGAAGGCGTGAAAGAGTTTATCAAGTTTTCAAAAGATCATGCATGTGACTCTTCTTAAATCCTTTGTCCGTGTTTACGTTGTTGTTATTAAAAACATATTAGTTCAGAGGAGTTGGAAGAACACTTGATCTGTCACGGAATAGATCAGAGTTATACATGTTGGAATAAACATGGGGAAACAACGAATGTAGGTAGTGACTGGGATGACACTGTGTTTTATGGATCATCCGATATGATTACAAACATGAAAAATGAAAATGACCGTATGGAGGATGTGATTACAGATGTGAATGATGATGAAGATCGTATTGAGGAAATGACAAGGACCGTCGAAGATGAACTTCATGATTGTCCAAAATTGTTTGAGAAGTTAAAAAGTTGTGCAAAGACGCCATTGTATGCTGGTTGCACTAAATATACAGCATTGTCAACCATACTAAAGCTGTATAATTTGAAAGAAGACAATGGGTGGAGTGACGCCAGTTTTACGAAACTACTTGCTCTCATGAATGACATGCTCCTAGAAGACAATGAGCTCCCGAGCCGAACATACAATGCCAAACAAATGCTATGCTTGATGGGTATGATCTCTGAAAGAATACACGCCTGCTCGAATGACTGTATACTGTTTCTCAAGGACCACAAATCACTTAAAGAATGCCCAAAGTGTGGTGCTTCTCGATACAAGAAAGATGAATCCAGTCCTACTAAAGTTGTATGGTACTTTCCAATCATTCCAAGGTTTAGAAGCCTATATGGAAGTGAGGAGACTGCAGAACAATTAACATGGCATGCAGATACAAGAATTAAAGATGGGATACTACGTCACCTGACAGACTCTCCTCAGTGGAAGAAAATTGATCATGAGTATCCTGAATTTGGAAACGAGTCGAGAAACCTTCATCTTGCGTTATCTACAAATGGAGTGAATCCTTTTGGTTTTCAAAGCAACAGTCACAGTACATGACCGGTTATATTGATAAATTATAACTTACAACCGTGGTTATGCATGAAACGAAAATACATCATGTTATCTATGCTTATATCAGGACCAAAACAACCTAGTAATGATATTGATGTTTATTTAGCTCCATTGATAGAATATTTGAAATTATTGTGGGATTCAGGTGTTACATTGTATGATACTTACAGAAAGGAAGATTTCACTTTGAGAGTCATGTTTTACGGGATGATAAATGACTTCCTTGCTTATGGAAATTTGTCAGGATATAGCATTAAAGGAACTCAAGGCTGTCCCGTTTGCGAAGAAGGTACACAATCAATTAGGTTGAAACATTCATTGAAAACCGTGTTTCTAGGACATCGCAGATTTCTACCACGACGACATAAGTACCGTTCTTGGATGACATCATTCGATGGAAGTTCAGAAGAATGTACAACACCGTCTCCACTAACAGGCGATCAATTGTTTGAGAAATTTAAAAATGTGGACACTAATTTTGGTAAACCGTCTTCGAAAAACCATATGAAAATCGGTTGGAAAAAGAGATCAGTTTTTTTGAATTACAATACTGGAATTGTCTGTATGTAAGAAATTTTCTTGATGTTAGGCATGTAGAAAAAAATTTATTTGATAGTGTCATCTGCACGTTGCTAAATACATCTAGAAAAACAAAAGATGGAATTAAGGCTAGGTTGGACATGGTTGAGATGGGAATAAGAGAAGAGTTGGCACCAGTGAAGGGTGAAAAACAAACATTTCTTCCTCCTGCTGCTTACACTCTTTCCAAGAATGAGAGATATCAGTTTTGCAACTTCTTGAATGACGTAAAGGTTCTAGAGGGGTATTCGTCAAATATCAGTAACCTCATGTCAATGAGTGACTTGAAGTTAAAAGGTCTGAAATCACATGACTGTCATGTTTTGATGCAAGATCTCATTCCAATTGCTTTACGTTTCATTTTTCCCAAGAATGTCCGCCATACATTAACAAAATTGTGTTTCTTCTTCAAAGCTATATGCAGAAAAGTTATAGACCCGGCGAAATTTCCAACTATGGAAAAAGAAATTTCCATCATATTATGTGAATTAGAAATGTTCTTCCCACCTTCATTTTTTGATATGATGGTTCATTTGATGGTCCAATTGGTGAGAGAGATTTGACTATGTGGTCCTGTACATTACAGATGGATGTACCCCATTGAACGGTATATGAAGATTTTGAAAGGGTATGTCAAAAATCGAAGTCAGTCAGAGGGTTGTATTGTAGAGTGATATATTGTTGAGGAAGCCGTTGAATTTTTTACCGAATACTTGTCTGGTGTGGAAAGAATTGGCCTACCAAAATCTCGTCACACTGGGAGGCTTGAGGGTGAAGGAATTTCTGGAAGATAGGTTTTCACAATCAATATTACAGATTGGGAGCAGGCCCACTTTTATGTTTTTCATAACAGTTTCGACGTTGACCCATATGTTGAAATCCACAAAGAAATTCTTAGGCATTTGAATCCATCTAGGGCTAAAAAATGGATATCAGACACATATAATAGATAGTTTATAATATGGTTTCGAGATCATATTTTTAAGAAGTCAGATGAAAATCCAGAGTCAATTTCGGAACGACTTCGATGGCTAGCCGGAGGATCAAGTGTGTATGAATTATCTTACAATGCTTATGTAGTTAATAGTTATAAATTTTATACTAATGAACATGATGAAGATAGTACCATGCAGAATAGTGGGGTTACACTTGTGGCTGAAGCGATGCATGTTTCCGGTGCTAAGGATAGAAATCCAATTTATGTGAATATGTCATACTTTGGCATCATCAAACAAATATGGGAGTTGGATTATACGGAATTTCAAGTTCCGATATTTCAATGCAAGTGGGTTGATAACAGGAGTGCTGTTAAAATAGATTATTTGGGATTCGTGAAAGTTGATTTCAGTAAGGAAGGGGAGAAAGACGAACTGCTTATAATGGCATCATAGGCAGTGCAAGTATTTTATGTTTCAGATCCCGCAAACCGAAACTGGTCAATTGTTTTGTTATCGACCAAAACAGCTGAAGGGTCAAATGAAAATTCAACGGAAGATGACCCTTTCATTGGGACTTCACAATCATTTCGCAGTGGTCCCAATGTAGACGATGTTTTGTATGTCATAGGAGACCACAATGAAGGGATATGGATAGTTGATAGAGGGGTCAAATCCCTTCAGCCTTTAAAAAAAAGAGAGTTCAATAATCATGTTTTTTTATTGTAATATAGATTGTGTTATATTATGTTATTATCTATTCGTTGCTGCTTTTATGTGATCTAAATTAAATGTTAAACCAGTTCTGCAGATAATGACTTCTTCACCTGCTGATGCACCCAATCCCGAGACACAATAGGTCTCTCAACCTGTTGCAGCTGGTCCCACTGTTGAGAGACAACAGGTCTCTCAACCTGTTGCAGCTGGTCCCACTACTGAGGTACAACAGGTCTCTCAACCTGTTGCAGCTGGTCCCAGTGCCGATGCTAGCGCTTCAGAGAAACATAATGATGATGCAGAAACCAAGGAAATGGTAGGCGATGAAACCCCGACGACAAAAAAAAAACAGGTGCACCATAGTTTGACAGTTTTAGCCAAAATCCTTAAGGCAAAAGCAAAAGGCATCAAATATGAGGTGGGATGGAATAAATGAGGCCAGCATGTAAACCCCAACAAAGCCATGTTTAGTAGCTACATTGGAATCGTCACTCGAAAACGCGTGCCAATTGATGTAGAGTCGTGGCACCATGTTGTCAGCGGGTTGAAAACATTAACGTGGGAAGAGATTATGGTAACATTAAGATATCATCTATTTAATTTATTAAAATAAAATAAAATAAAATACTGAAATATTGACTAACTCTTCATCATCTCTTGTAGAGTGCATTTATAGTAGATGTTTCGCATAAAGAATATGTATTAAGACTGGAAAAAAGGATTCATAGAGGCTTTCACACCATTTTAACAAAACATCATCTGAAAGATGCTGAAGGGAAAATCAAGCCGCACCTGCCTCCTCTTTATGAACACTTGATATCCCAAGGAACGTGGGATGCATTTTGCAACCGTCGTGCAGAACAGACTTTTCAGGTACATTGTTTTTGGTTACACGTTGTGTAACGTTGCTTGTATTCATCACGTTGATTGACAAGTTTTTATTTATGAAACAACAACTGAGTGCTGAAAATAAATAACAGACAACAAAACCAGCGTACCCCTACCATAAAGCAAGGCTGGGGTACGATTCAATTGAAAAACAATTGGTATATATTTTAAAAGTACTGTAATAATTTTATGTGACATAAAACAACACTGTAACCATGTTTATCTGTTTATATGCAGTTTGATGAAGAAAAATCCCAAGCCACTTCCATTCCATGCCATGTGCTATGGAAGGAGGCTCGTGTTAATAAAGAGGGGAAACTGGTAGATGAAAACACACAAAAAGTGTGGGAAACATGTGTAAGTATGACATAATATAAACTTGTTTTGATTTAAATCACTATTACATAATGATGATTACCTATTTTTACATATTTTCTATTTGACATAGTCATAGGAATCAACAACACCCGCACCGGATGTAGACATACTTTCAGCGGCCTTGAAAAAGTCAGAACAGTATGGCCGCATCAGAGGTGTGGGTTTTGGGGTGTCACCCTGGGCATATTTTCAGAAAAAAACAAGAGGATGAACAAACTAAAGAATTTCAAGTAACGAGAGATAGAGTAGCTACCCTTGAAGAAAAATTCCAAAGTCAGGGAGAGATGCTAGCAAGTTTTATGGAGGAGAGGCAAAGAGAACAAACAACTCAAGAACAACCCACGTGAGAAGATCCCACCCCATCCCCACCAGCTTTGAGGCGAGCCATTCCCCTCAAATACCTGACTTAACCGAGGTAATAAATGTTCTAATATTCGTTTCTGTGAAATGTGAATCACATAGACACTAATAACTTTCATGTAATGATATTATACAGGGTGAAAATGACTGTGATTTATATCTATCAACTCCCACCCATCGCCTTGTAGCGAGAGTTACGGTGTTCAATATGTAGAATGACACGCTAAACTCCAGACCACTTCCAACTGGTCATGTAAAAGTGTCGATTAACGTATCTCATGAGGCGAACGCCGAGCTACCCATACCAAATGATGACGACGACATTTATATGTTGGAAAAAGATGTTGGAACATTCGTTGCATGGCCGTCGAATCTTATAAAAAAACATGTCGACCAGGAGGTATTCATTTCCAATTCATTTTTCAAGTAGAACCTTTAACATTAAATTATAAAATGTCTGAACTGATGAATGTTATTATAGAAGGACAAAATGGAGGAGCTAAAACGAAATAGAGGCTCCAAAGGATCAACCAACCGATCAAAACAATCTACTGAGAGCGCGTTCACCCCGCCCGTTCTATATCCAAATTTAATATCATTGCAAGCTCATGTGGATATGAAAATGATAGGCAGAAAGAGTCACAAACTTTTTTGTGAAAAAGATATGTACGGAGAGGAAACATTAGATTTCGTTAGTGCAGATGCTGTTGCTGAGATCATCACATACGACTGGCTAGGCGCCTCAGTTATAAATGTATACATGAGGTATGTTTTCATGATTTGATTTTACAGAAGATGATATACTTTGATAATTATGGATAAATACATCTCATATTTTTCACAAGCGTATATATGAAAAAAAATTTAAGGGATTTTCCCATGAATACAAATTTGGACTCATTAGTCCTCACACCATTTCTACACAACGAGAAGAAATAGATTCTGATTTTCAGGCTGAATTAATTTCAAATCTGCTCAGAACATTTCAAAGCAGAATTACAACTGACAGACTCTTTTTAATACCAATGTTTCAAGGGTAAAACTATACATTTTAATCATATCAATTATATTTTTATTTCTATCAGTACTTATTCCTTTTTGTGTTTTTAGGGAACATTGGATGCTCATTGCAGTCAATTTGGATACTCCAAAGATTTATTTTTTGGATTCACTGCATGGATATCCAACAAACCGACCACACATGATGGTGATTTTCAATTTTTAATACACTAGATCCAACATTTTAGAACTAAATATCTAGTAATATAATTTATATTATCTTTTAATGAGGATTTTGTTATGATAGGGCGGTGTATGAATATCGTCTAAAGGCTGGAATGAATCCAGGGCATAAGGACGAAAATGCCCACAAGATCTAAAAATGGAGAATTATCTGGGTATATATAATTATATTTCACTATAAAAATACATATAAAAACAAATTACTTATTTTTCTCGATGTTTTTGTAGTGTCCGAAACAAACAAACGACAAGGACTACGGTTATTATGTTCATAAATTTATGAAAGAGATCATATTTCACAAACAAACTAGCATCCCTGAAGAGGTATTTTTGAAAATAATTACTACTTCATTTAAAATAATTATTAATCCTTTGTGTATTTATATTTTTTCAGTACTACTATGACTGTCACAAAAACTTCTATTCAGAAGATGATATAAATGTGTTTAGAAACGAATGGGCAGCGTACCTGATGAAAGAATGTAAACAAATAGGACAGTGAAGGTGAATTCCTAATACTTATGTTATCTTTATATGGTCATTTATATCTCCATTTACACTTATTGAGAATCTATGATCTCCCTTTATTATGTTTCATATCCTCAGATTAGTGAATTCCTACTACTCAGTTTGAAATTGACATAACTTTAGAAAACAACACAAGTGACATACGGAATACTGAGAAAACGTGTTCGGATTGTTTTGATACTTTAGGACAATGATTCATGAGTCATTTTTGACATGTAAGAATCAACCGTACCTCAATCTAACGCACGATGTGACCGGTATGGCTAAAAGTGTCTGATATCAGTTTCAAATTGAGATGAACTTTAGAAAACAACATTACAGACATACGGAATACCAAGAAAACACGTTCATATTGTTTTGATACTTCAGGACAACGATCCATGAGTCATTTGTGATGTGTACGAATCGAGCACACCTCAATCCGACGCATGGTGTGACCGTAATGGCTAATAGTGTCTGATATCAGTTTGAAATTGACATAACTTTAGAAAACAACACAAGTGACATATGTAATACTGATCAAATGCATTCAGATTGTTTTGATACTTTAGGACAATGATCCATTAGTAATTTGTGATGTGTAAGAATTGACCATAGCTCAATCCGACGCATAGTGTGACTGGAATGTCTAATAGTGTCTGATATCAGTTTGAAATTGATATAAATTCAGAAAACAATACAAGTGACATACGAAAAACTGAGAAAATGTGTTCAGATTGTTTTTATACTTTAGGACAATGGTCCATGAGTCATTTTTGACGTGTACAAATTAAACTCACCTCAATCTTACGCACGGTGTGACTGGTATGGCTAAAAGTGTATGATATCAGTTTCAAATTGAGATAAACTTTAGAAAAAAACACTACTGACATACGGAATACCAAGAAAACACATTCAGATTGTTTTGATAATTTAGGAAAAGGATCCATGAGTCATTTTTGACGTTTACAAATCAACCACACCTCAATCTGACGCACGGTGTGACCGGTATGGATAAAAGTGTCTAATATTAGTTTCAAATTGAGATAAACTTTAGAAAACAACACTACTTACATACGGAATACCGAGCAAACGAGTTCAATTTTTTTTGATACTTTAGGAAAATGATCCATGAGTCATTTTTGACATGTACGAATCAACCACACCTCAATCCGACGCACGGTGTGACCGGTATGGCTAAAAGTGTCTGATATCAGTTTAAAATTGACATAAACTTTAGAAAACAACACAAGTGACAAATGGAATACTGATCAAACACGTTCGTATTGTTTTGATACTTTAAGAAAACGATCCATGAGTCATTTGTGACGTGTAAAATTCGACCGCACCTCAATCTGACACACGGTGTGACCGGTATGGCTAAAAGTGTCTGATATCAGTTTGAAATTGACATAAACTTTAGAAAACAACACAGGTGACATACAGAAAACCAAGAAAACACGTTCAGATTTTTTTTATACTTTAGTACAATGATCCATTAGTCATTTGTGACGTGTATGAATTGACCTCACCTAAATCCAATGCACGGTGTGACCAGTATGGCTAAAAGTGTCTGATATCAGTTTCAAATTGAGATAAACTTTAGAAAACAACACTACTAACATAAGGAATACCAAGCAAACGTGTTCGGATTGTTTTTATACTTCAGGAAAATGATCCATGAGTCATTTTTGACGTGTATGAATCGACCGCACCTCAATCCGACGCATGGTGTGACTGTTATGGCTAAACGTGTCTGATATCAATTTCCAGTTGAGATAAACTTTAGAAAACAACACTACTGACATATGGAATACTGATAAAATGCATTTGGATTGTTTTGATACTTTAGAAAAATGATCCATGAGTCATTTGTGACGTGTATGAATTGACTACACCTCAATCTGAAACATGGTGTGACCGGTATGGCTAAACATGTCTGATATCAGTTTCCAGTTGAGATAAACTTTAGAAAACAACACTACTGACATACAGAATACCAAGAAAATGCGTTCGGATTGTTTTTATACTTTAGGAAAATGATCCATGAGTCATTTGTGACATGTAAGAATCAACCTCACCTCAATCCGATGCACGGTGTGACTAGTATGGATAAATGTGTCTGATATCAGTTTCCAATTGAGATAAACTTTAGAAAACAACACTACTGACATATGGAATACCCAACAAATGCGTTCGTATTGTTTTGATACTTTAGTAAAACGATCCATGAGTCATTTTTGATGTGTACTAATTGACCGTATCTCAATCTGACGCACGGTGTGACTGACATGGCTAATAGTGTCTGATATCAGTTTGAAATAGACATAACTTTAGAAAACAACACAAGTGACATACGGAATACTGAGAAAACGTGTTTGGATTGTTTTTATACTTTAAGAAAATGATAAATTAGTCATTTGTGATGTGTACGAATCAACCACACCTCAATCCAATGCACGGTGTGACAGGCATGGCTAATAGTGTCTGATATCAGTTTGAAATTGAGATAAACTTTAGAAAACAACACTACTGACATACGGAATACCGAACAAACACGTTTGAATTGTTTTGACACTTTAAGAAAATGATCCATGAGTCATTTGTGATGTTTAAGAATCGACCTCACCTCAATCCGACGCACGATGTGATCGGTATGGCTAAAAGTGTATGATATCAGTTTCAAATTGAGATAAACTTTAGAAAACAACACTACTGACATATGGAATACCAAGCAAACACATTAGGACTGTTTTGATACTTTAGGAAAAGGATCCATGAGTCATTTTTTATGTGTACGAATTGACCGCACTTCAATCTGACGCACGGTGTGACCAGTATGGCTAAAAGTGCCTGATATCAGTTTCAAATTGAGATAAACTTTAGAAAACAACACTACTGACATACGGAATTCTGAGAAAACACATTCGGATTGTTTTGATACTTTAGGAAAATGATCCACAAGTCATTTTTGACGTGTGTGAATCAAAAAAACCTCAATCCGATGCACAGTGTGACCGGTATGGCTAAAAGTGTCTGATATCAGTTTGAAATTGACATAAACTTTAGAAAACAACACAAGTGACATACGGAAAACCGAGCAAACGCATTAGGATTGTTTTGATACTTTATGAAAATGATAAATTATTCATTTTTGATGTGTACGAATTGACCGCACCTCAATCCGACGCACGGTGTGACCATCATGAATAATGGTGTCTGATATCATTTTGAAATTGACATAACTTTAGAAAACAACACAAGTGACATACGAAAAAAATGAGCAAACACGTTTGGATTGTTTTGATACTTTAGGAAAATGATCCCTAAGTCATTTGTGACGTGTAAAAATTGACCGCACCTCAATCCAACGCACGGTTTGACCGATATGGCTAAAAGTATCTGATATCAGTTTCAAATTGAGATAAACTTTAGAAAACAACACTACTGACATACAGAATACTGAGCAAACACATTCGGATTGTTTTGATATTTTAGGACAACGATCCATGAGTCATTTTTGATGTGTATAAATTGACCTCACCTCAATCCGATGAACGGTGTAACCGGTATGGATAAACGTGTTTGATATCAGTTTCCTGTTGAGATAAACTTTAGAAAACAACACTACTGACATACAGAATACCAAGCAAACGTGTTTGGATTGTTTTGATACTTTAGGAAAACGATCCATGAGTCATTTGTGACGTGTAAGAATTGACCGCACCTCAATCCGATGCACGGTGTGTTTGGTATGGCTAAACGTGTCTGATATCAGTTTCCAATTGAGATAAACTTTAGAAAACAACACTACTAACATACGGAATATCGATAAAACGCGTTCAGATTGTTTTGATACTTTAGGAAAACAATCCATGAGTAATTTGTGATGTGTACGAATTGAACGCACCTCAATCCAATGCACGATGTGACTGACATGGCTAATAGTGTCTGATATCAGTTTGAAATTGACATAACTTTAGAAAACAACACAAGTGACATACAGAATACCGAGCAACCACATTCAGATTGTTTTGATACTTTAGGACAACAATCCAATAGTCATTTTTGACATGTATGAATTGAACGCACCTCAATCCAATGCACGGTGTGACCATCATGGCTAATAGTGTCTGATATCAGTTTGAAATTGACATAACTTTAGAGAACAACACAAGTGACATACGACAAACCAAGCAAACACGTTCATATTGTTTTGATACTTTAGGACAATTATTCATTAGTAATTTTTGACATATAAGAATTGATCGCACCTCAATCCGACGCACGGTGTGACCGGTATGGATAAAAGTGTCTGATATTAGTTTCAAATTGAGATAAACTTTAGAAAACAACACTACTGACATAGGGAATACCGAGCAAACATGTTTGGATTATTTTGATACTTTAGGACAACGATCCATGAGTTATTTGTGATGTGTATGAATCGACCGTACCTCAATCTGACGCATGGTGTGACTGGTATGGCTAAACGTGTCTGATATCAGTTTCCAATTGAGATAAACTTTAGAAAACAACACTACTGACATATGGAATACCGAGCAAACACATTCAGATTATTTTAATACTTTAGAACAACGATCCATGAGTCATTTATGACATGTACGAATTGAACGCACCTCAATCTGACGCACGGTGTGACCGGTATGGCTAAAAGTGTCTGATATCAGTTTCAAAATGACATAAACTTTAGAAAATAACACTACTGACATATGGAATACCGAGCAAACACGTTCGGATTATTTTGAAACTTTTGGACAACAATCCACGAGTCATTTGTAATGTGTATGAATTGACCACACCTCAATCTGAAGCCCGGTGTGACCGATAAATATTTTCATTAGATAAAGAATCAGTATTTATTAAATGTGATAAATCATCCAAAAACATATTGATTTTACATTATTCCCTTTCATTGTTATCAGAATGAAAACATTTGAGTTTAAAATTTCATATTTTAGTTTCAAATTTCCATATTAATGTATTCTTTCATATTACTGTTTTAATTTATTTCATTATTTCATTACTAACATAATATTTGTTTTTTTATATAGGTGAATTTTTTTCCTTGAGTTCGGATGCTTTGTTCGGCAACAAATACCGTGGACGACAATTTTTGAGAGCGGATCACAGATATCAAAGGATAAACATGAATGTTTATAACTATTGTTGAATAATTTTAATTGTAACCATGTAAAAAAATGTTTGAAATGTATAGAGCAGTGTGTTTTTTTTGTATTCATGATGTTAAGTAAATGTATATACCGTTGTCTGTCAAAATATTGTGTATGGGTACTATTTTGTGCTGGTGTGCATGTGCTACTTTGTGTAGGTAGTCTGGTTTGTGCAGGTGTGAAGGTGTGTAGGTTCTGTTTTGCAGGTGCAGGCAATGGTACATTTATCAGTGCTTTTTTGAGCACTGATAAAGGACACCTTTAACAACACTAGAAGATCACTGATAAAGGACCCCCTTTATCAGCGCTCCGAAAAGCACTGATATAGGATACCTTTATCAGCACTAAAAAAAGCGCTGATAAAGGGGGTCCTTTATCAGCACTTTTTTAGCACTGATAAAGGTTGCCTATATCAGCGCTTTTGGGAGCACTGATAAAGGGAACCCCCCCTTTATCTATGACGGCATTAATAGTGCTTTTCTAGCATTGTTAATGCCGGTTTTTAGCACTGATAAAGGGCCAAGTTGTAGTAGTGTGAGGTATGAAACTCCCACATCATCTCCTTGCATATGTCCACTGGATCCCAAACATGACCATGGATATGCAGAATTTCATCCTCACCTACGGTCTAATTAGGAGGTGGATCCTCACCCGCCACACTCTCCCATAAGACCAAGCCTTCTGAGTCTGATAGCTGCCTCATCCTCACTCTATCCAGTAGGGTAGAGGTCACAACTAAGGATGATAGATAAGTCCTTCCCTGTCTGTCGTAAACCTCTAAGTGTATCTCAGAGAACAAGGCCATGAGCTGCCACTCACTAATTGCCTACTGAACTACCTATATCTGAGTCCTCCTACTTAGTTCATCAGCCAATGCATTGCCTTTACCAGGCATATAGGCAAGATCGAAGTCAAAATACTGTAGGTACTCCACCCACCTTTGATACCTCAAATTCAGATCACACTATGTAAATATGTACTTGAGGCTTTTTTTGTTCTTTTACAACACAAAACTCTCTCCTAGTAAGTAATATCTCTAACAATACAAACCATGAATGACTACAGCCAAATCAAGATCGTGCGTCAGACAGTTCATCTCATGTGGCCTCAGCTGTTGATACTCATATGCCACGACTCTATCCCCATGCATCAATACTACTCTCAGACTGATACCTGATGCATCACAATACATAGTGTAACTCTTGCCCTGTTTTGGTAGTATCAGGCCTGGTGCTAGAGTTAATCTCCCCTTCAGCTCCTAAAAGGCTGTCTCATAGGAATATGAACTCACAAACTTCACACCCTTATTAGTCAATATCTTTAACGGTGATGCTAAGCGTGATAAGGTCCTGTATGAAATGACCGTAGTATCCAGATATCCCTAAGAAACTCTATATGTTAAATACATTCTTGGGATACTCCTAGGAAACTATAGCTATCACTATCTTAAGGTCCACCAATAATCTTGTCTCTAAGACAACACGACCTAGAAAGTGAATATGATCCATCAAAAAGTTTCACTTTGTGATCTTATCATATAACTGATAATCTATTAGTGTATTAAAAATAATCTCAAGATGGTTATCATGAGTGTGTCGATTGTGAGAATACACCAAGATATCATCCACAAAAACCACCATAAATGAATCCAGATAAGGATGAAATACTCAGTTCATCAACACCATAAAAACTTCTAGAATGTTCGTGAGACCAAACAACATGACTAGATACTTGTATAGAACATACATACTACAAAAATATATACGAGGTATGTCTGCAGGTCAGACACATACTTGGTGATATCCCAACCTCAAATAGATCTTTGAGAAAACCCAAGTTCCTCAAATCTGATCAAATAGGTCATCTATCTGTGGCATAGGATATTAGTTCTTAATCGTCATCTGGTTAAACTTCCAATAATCCAAGCATAGCCTAAGGGTACCATTTGAATTTTTCACAAAAAGGATCGGCGAACCCCTTGGAGAAGTACCGAGTCAGATAAACCCCTTTGCCTCCAAATCCTCTATATACCTTTTGAGTTCTTACAGCTCCATCGTAGCCATCCTGTAAGGAAGAATGGATACTGGTGTAACTCCTGGAATTGTATCAATAGAGAAATCAACCTATCTCTCAAGAGGTAAACCAGAAAACTCATCTGGTAATATTTCCCTGAAATGATCAACCATTGGAGGAAAGTCCATCTGATGTACTCCCTGATCATCCAGATACAAACTAGCGATCTGGGATGTCATCCCACCTAGACCACAATGTTGTAGTCCAACTCAAATCACTTGGAAATAACATTCACCCCTATGAGTATGAACTTCACCCTCTGGTGATGTGAAAGTCACCCTCTAGAGATAGAAATCGACGTATGATCGATAAACCACTAGATAGTACATCCTGAGGATGACGTAAAACCCTTTCATCTCAAGGATATAAAGATCCCAGATGAAGCAACCTCCACTAACCTCAATGGGCACTCCTTTCACTAGAGTACATCCTCCATTTTGATTCCCAATTGTGTGTCTAGCATCATAATTCCCTTAAAAGACAATATAACATGCCAAAATATTTTCAACTCCAGTGTAGATATAAAACTAAGCGATACATATGTATCAAAAAATTAGATGCAATTAATAAAGACTACTAAGAATATACCTCTCACCGTAGATGGTCTGGAAACTTTCTCCTTGGGGGTAAACTATAATGAAAATATCTGACCTGAACCATGACCCTATGATACAACCTCGCTACCTAGAGTAGGCCCACTCTGATATCTTGGTGTAACTAGTGTATGGATGCCACGACCATGAACACCATTTCCATGAACTGATCAACTGACACTGATCTAAATCCCTTCCTGACATAGAGATGAGGAACCTACTCCTGAACCTAGTGTCAGAGATGACCCCATACCACTCACATCTGGAGGGAAGGTCTTATAGAAACGCTGCACGTAGCCCATAATACCACAATCTCGACACTCAACTGGGTCACAGTTGCATTGAATCTTCTTGTGACCTCACCCACCACACTGATGACAGAACACTAAGCCACTAGTAATCACATCTTGATTGGTACTCATCTCATGGGATGCCTCAAAATAGTGCTTCCTACCTGAAGACACTGTACCACTAGGTTGAGAAACAACACTATCCTGCTCCGCACCCCTAGTTTATCTCATGTTCCACACTATAATCAGTGCCTGATTCATAATTTTAGTTATATAGGTCAACTTAAACACATTGAATTGAGATATTATAACATGTCAGAGACCTTACTCAAAGCATCTCACCCTTGATAGGTCATCATTAAGATACATCAGTGCAAAATGATATAGCTCTGTAAAGCATGTCGAGTACTCCATAATTGTCATCATGCCCTGCTCCAGACACATGAATTCACTATCCCAATCTGCTCATAGAGTCTCAGGGTAGAAATATTCATATAACCTAGTTTGGAAATAATCGCAAACTGTATCCCACAACCTGTCATCCTATTTCAGAACATCCCACCAGTGCTTTACTACTCCACGAAGCATGTAAGTTACGAGCATCACTCTCCTCTCAGGAGGTGTCTCAAGGTTCTCTAAGATTGATAACGTAGTCTTGATCTATAGCTCAATATCTCATGGATCACCATCCACCTAAAACACGAGAGGATGCTACTTTTGGAACACACTCGCCATCTTATCCATAAACAAGGTAGGCTTCATTGCTCCCTGAAAAGGCTGTATGAAGTAAGATAATTCTGAGAAAAACTATACCTCAACACCTTTATTCAGAATAGAAGATGGTTCCACAAATGGTACCAAAGGAGGATCCGCTGGTATCCCATTCTTCACCACCTCTGGAGTTTGGTTATCGCCTCCCTCCTGGTGTATGACTAGAGGAAATTGTGGTGGCATGCCTCTATAATGTCAAACACATGCCTCAGAAAATAATGATATCAAAGTTCATAGCTCAAAAGAATAGGATAGGTTAAAAACCTCATAAAACTAGGTCATACCACACAAATTACTCTTAGATCTAGGACTGTAACAAGACCAGTCAAAAAAGTCACAAAAAACCACTAGAGATACTGCCTCCTACCCACTCAAAAGCTAAGTCTATGCCGAGTCTCTATTTTTAAGTTCACCATTTTATTTCATTTCATTTGATATCTATTTCCATTTAATTCCACCATTTATTTATTAAAAGGGTTTTAACCAAGGGTTCACTAGGTTCCAATCCATGAGGGCCTATAACACCTCATGAACTAGAATTTGGTGTCCATATCATTCATATCACCACAAGTTTACTTTAAATAATCAAGTCAAATGGTGTGTCACTTTCCAGTCCATAGGGCCCATACTCCTTATGAACTGAAATATGGAATCACTTCCTCTTCCTCTGCACAAAATATTTCACAACAACAATTATAGATATCATAGAACCTATCACAATGACATACACCAAGTAGTGCATCCTAAATGGCATGGCATAATGCATGGCATACGATTTCTAACAAGTTCTTATACGATGCATGGGATGTCATACCCTCATCTCATCTAGTTGAAACACTATAAAACCCTCAATAATATCAAAATTAACATTACAATGAAAGTGAATCACCCAAAAGTGGAATCAAATCAACTATAATACCCAAAATCTAGTAAATAAAAATTTTATTCAAGGTAATTTGGATTTTCCCTATACGCAGGGTAGCTACTCATGGGAAAAACTTATTACCAAACTCCATTCCCTTCCTATCCCTATCTATTCTCTCTAAACATTAAATCAAACCAAAAAAGAAAGCTCTGATACCACTTTGTAATATCCCAAATTCAGATTCTACTCAACAGTGCCCTGAGCCCAGTGGATCACAAGGCCTCAAGCACATCTCCCCAAATGCCACAGGCTGCCGACTAGTAGTAAGGGACTAGGTGTGTTAGTGGGGAGACTATTCCCTCATCACTAGAGTATACACAATAGAAAATCAATAACATACCAATTGCGGAAGTAGATATAACAAGAAAACAACTGACAAATGACCAAGACATGATTATATAACAAAACCAAAAGTGTCTCATATACATTGATTATAATGATACATGTATCCAAAAATAATCCAAAAATAGGTACATGGTAGTGCAGTACAATAAAAGTATCCAAAAAATAAAAAGTCCAAAAAGCATCCCAGTAGCATCACAAGCCTCAGCTTAGTCCCATGCTCCCTTGATCCTATGCAACAATCAAGAACCTATAGAATGGTGTTTTCCCTTGTCCATACCTACAACCATATAATCTGTTTGGGCACCCAAGAGTCTCTTAAACAGGGTGTGAGATAACATCCCAATAGGAAACCACCTAAAGATCTATACAATTCCATTTTTTGAAATATAATAACCTAAACAAAGTGTAGGTAAACTGGTAAGTGCTAAACAATAGTATAGATTCCCATGGAATGTACTACTAAACTAGTAGCACTGAAGTAGCCTCTCAAGGCCCCTGAAAAAGATAGTCAAGCTCCTATACAAGGAAGTTACAAGTAAAAGAAAGTAAGTGTCACAGAATCACCATATAACCATAGTTCCATAACAACCACAACCTTGCCGTACAACCTAAAGTGTCAGAAACATCCAAGACCAAGCCACTCAACCAAACATGTTATAATCCTCATGACTGTTCCATATATTAAAGTGTTAGACTATGAAGGTCCGGATACAAGGTGTCGAAGACCAAGGCATTCTCTTTGAGTCCTAGGAGCATCTTGATGGAAACTCATTTAGGCACTGGTTAGAGTCCTAGGAGCATGTCATACTGGACATGTTCTATGCGAGTCCAAGCAAGCCAGATCCAAGGGTTAGAAAAGCCCAAATCATCCCACAGAATCAAGACCCAAGGATAATACTCTATCCAAGGCATACACTATCACATTCTAGATCTAATGAATATGTCCATGACATCTATTATTACATTTACCATTCATACCATTTATCATTTTAAACCTTCTGATCATACCCACCCACATAACCATTTAACATTCAATTCATCCCATGATCATACCCACTCATATATCACATTTTCCAATTAAATCATTCAAGAAATTTAAAAGCAACCAAATGAGTATCCCCACACATTTAACCATTTTACATTTAATCCATTCTACCTATTTAGGCATGGAATATCAAAATAGCATTAATTAAGGAGTTGGGACATATCCAAAATAAGTAATTCAATCCTTTTTAATTATAATTAGGCTTCCTACATCTAGGAAAGCATAAGAACTCATCACTTTGGGGTGGTTCAACCAAGGAACAACAAGGTAATTCCATAAGGTACACTTAATGGGAGGCCATGGTTTGGGAAACGACCACCAATGCATTACAAAAAAACCTAAGGGAATCCATAACATGTTTAGTTTCATTTATTTCAATTAGCTAGTTTAATTTCAAGTTCATTTCAAAAAGTATAGTGGGAAAAATAATGGAAGATAGCCTAATAAAAAACCAAATCTCAAGGAATTTGTATAGAACACAAACCTTAGTTATTTAGTGAAGTTATCATCCAATATTGACTCCTAATTTGAATCAGATCATGAGAAATATGAAGAATGAGAAAAGAACCTAAAAATAGGGAAAATCAGCCTACACCCAAATAAAACAATCGATATCCAGAGGAATGAAGAATGAATAAAAATAAATTGATTAATCACTGATGCAGATCCAATAAGAGGTTCCACGTTCAAATTGGAGATCGAACTAAGAAGAATCCTCAAATACAAGAATAGTCTTCAAGGATGGCTAAAAAATGATCCCTTTGCTGTGTGGGAGAGAAACGAGTGAAGTTAGGTTTTAAAAAGGATTTAATTAAATTTAAAATTATAAAAATTACCCAAATTTAAGGGGTTGAATAGTTTAGGCGTAGGGTTTGACAAACAGTGCACCAACCATCACTGTTATCTATAGGCAATGGGCACCTTCACGGTTACCTTGCACAGTTTGACTAACCATGTGGAAATTGTGAAAAAACCCTCTATTAAAATTATAGACCTGGACACACGACTGTGCTGCCTTTTCTTCATGGTTTTTCCTAACCATGTGGCCTTCCTATGCTCACTTCCCACAACTCACACATTTTTTTAAATTGCATGGTCTATCTTTCACGATTTATACTAACCGTGCACTAGGCTTAAATCACCCAAAAACTTCAGTTCCGGGCTCTGAATAAGCCCTGAACAACCCGAACATCCCATGACCTCAAAGGGCATTTACATTAGGCCATTTTTAAATATTAAAACTAAAAAAGGGATCTATACCTCATATGAAAACCCAGGTTCTTACAATAAATGTGGCCTTTATCAATGCTAAAAAAATCAATGATAAAGACCCCCTTTATCATTTCTTTTTTTGCATTGATAAAAGAAGTATTTTAACAGTACTTAGATTAAAAGTGATTTTATACCATTATTAAAGCAAATTTTTAGCATTGTTAAAAGTGAAACCTGTAGGAGTGACTGTAAGATTTGTCTATGATATGAAATTTAGCAACGTAGTCAATACTGGGATGATACGTTAGTTTCTTTTTGATATGTGTAAGATATTTATCTGATGTATAATGTATTTTATCTGGTACATAAGTTTTTCTACTTGGCCAAAATATGAGACATTTAGTAGTTCACAAGGAGTTTTCAGAAATTATCAGAGGTGTTTTCAGAAAACTTATTTTTTGTAATAGTGGGTTCCCTAGAACCAACTTGAATAGTAATTTTGATTACCATATCATGTATACAGTTAGATATACATGATGTATACTTACCATTATAATATATATATATATATATATATGTATCCACTATTTAATGGTAATTTTCATAGATTAATTACCTTATCAAAAGGTTATAGCAGATCCTAGACTATAATGTGAACCTCAAGATACTATGACATTAATCTCAAACAAAGGTCCTATGGTCTATATACATCTTACTAACTGGACATAGTAAATGTTTGACTATTAGGTTATGGGGGATCATAAGCATTGAGACTCTTCTCATAAAGTTCTCACATGGTGATCTTTAGTAGTTGAGATCATGAGGACAGACCTTCCAATATGAACACCACATGTTTTAGGTGTCATTGTATATTTCTATCTACAGACATGTGTATTGGTATCCTGACTTAAGATCATTACTAGTGTGTGAAATTTGATCGTGTACTTTTTTTCAAGAAAAAAACCATGATAATAAAATCATGGAGAGATAGCTTGTGTTGGGCGCATCATTGGTGGTATGATATTGGTTGAATGGTCAAGAAAGGATTTGTCGCTTCCAGGTCGAGGAGTTAATATATCTCAGGCCTTGTTGGTTATGATGGAAGTACCTTCATAAGTCCTTGGATAAGGTCATCGAGGGTAAATACGCCTAGTTAGATAAATAAATAATAAATCAAGGAAGGAAGATGACACAAGTTTGCATCTTTCTTTATGAGATATCTAAAGACAAAGATATTATATTATATAGTATGTGTTTATAGGTTGGTTATCATTACTATGACTATCCTTATCTCTTCAGAGGCCTTGATGGGTTACTAAACTCCGCTCTTGATCTGTGAAATTTTTTCACTTCTATTGAAATAAGGACCTAGAGGGAACACATAATATCGTATTCAAGAATCCACCCTATAATGTTGAATATGTATAATAGACATGGTGGGCCCCACCATAAGGTTCAAGTGTTGCCTAAGTTATCGATCACCAATAAATAAATACATTCATTATTATTCAAGTAAGGAATAATTGGGCTTAATTTACTTATTAAAATTATTTACAAGTTAAGTAAATATAAATAAAAATATTATTCAAACGAATATTATTTTAATATTTCAGGTTTGTTTAATATTAAGAAGGAATTGTAAGTCGAGTTAAATGACTTGGTTTTATCATGTAATATATTTAATATATATTGTAGCTATGTGAAAAAATATAAATAATATTTATGAAATAGTTTAGTTCATCATCATTATTTATTTAGTGAATGTTTAATAAATGGGGACTGGGGAACCCAATCTGGGTATTTAAGCATCCACTATAAATAGAGGAGAGAGCCTTTGACACAATGACTATTCACTATGATATTTCCAGAGCCTCTCTCTCCTCTCATAATTTCTATAGAGATAATATCTTTATCTTAATGATCATATCGAGTTCATCTCCTTGCATCAAAGGTACGTCAATGCAGTGATCGTTGAGACGTTGAAGACATTGTCGGATCGCCACACTAGCACTTGGAATCTAAAGATCGATGATTTTATGGATTTTTGAACTACGTGTGGAAAATATAGAGGGATTATTCTTTAGATCATTCAAGAAACAATTATTGATGACAAAAAGATGTCGAGCGTGAATTCATATTGAAAAGGCATGTTTTTGGTTTATGTTTTTGTGCTCTATTTAATTTACGTGAGATCCTTGGACTATACCGGGGCTCAGTGCAACACCACAAGGTTTTAAAAAATAAATTTAAATGCATGAAAATTTGTTTTAAGTAGATATTTATAACTATACTTTAAACATAATTTTTCTTCTTCTAGGATTTGAATTTCAAAAAACGGTCATCTACTGTTGTTATCAGTAAGTTATTTGGAGTCTGATAGAACCAACTTGTTATTTGGTGAATAGTAATATGTACTTATGAATAGTAATATGAATCATAATATGACCCTTATGAATAGTTAATCATATTATTATTTTATTTTCTTAAGGTTATAATATATTGCGATCTTGATTAACTTTTCAAGGTGATATTATAGTTTTAAAATTGTTAATTTTCTTAATAAAGTATGCTTTTATTTAAAAATTAAATTAATCATATTTAGAAAATTATTTTCAAAAAATGGAGTTCATTTTTTAATTCTACACATCAAAAAATTCTTAGGGTGAATTTTTGGTATTTTTCTCAAATTATTGAACTTTTGATGAATATTAAAATATGATAAATTATGATAAATACTAAATACTTTTTTTACTGCATCATAGGTGATGCAAGGATGATGTAAGCGCACTTTTTTCTAAATAACATGAAGTTATTACTATTTGGGGTCACATGAATCAATAATATTCATATTATTGAGAAAAATTATTAAACTAATGATTGAAATAATGCAAAACCCCTCCTCTTCTACACTATAAAGACCACCCCCATTCCCCTCTTCCTCTCACACCTCTAAAGCCTTTATAATTGTATAAGTTATGCCCAATATCCTTCCAAAAGATATTACCCACGTCCAAGATCTGATGGTCACACCAAAAGGCCAAAAACAATGGTTTTAAGGAGGATCTCAAGGAGAAGAGATCAAGAGGTAAGAATCCTCTTTCATTTTCTTGTGTTTTCTTTTCAATTATTTTCTTTTATTATACTCTATTATCTTTCCCTTATCCAAGAGGAATGAAATATCTAGAATCTTATATATTCCATATTTTATCATTTTTATGGAAAAAAATCCTGAACTTACTTCATCTCCTCCCCCTCTTATAAAGACACCGTTTGTGATGTGTCGTTTACCAAAATCGTGGATGATGCGTTTGCAATTTCCATTAATTCCTTCAAAGATGATCATAAAACCATTTTAATGGTTTAAAAATAATGTAAATTTTATTATGTAATCTCTTTTATATTATTTAATGAACTTCTATTCATGATATTAATTTATATAATGGAACAAGTTCATGATTATCAAGGAACCTCCAAAAATGATATAAACATATATTATTAATGTTTTATCTATTGAATCATCATCATATATGATAAAAAAATGATTTATGGTATCATTAAATATTATGGAAACATATGAATAACATTTCATTCCACTCCTCAAATTTCATTTCCATACAACAAGAGAATCAAATACAAACTGTCCATGGATTTTATGTAATGAACGCGCCCAAAACAATGGATAGAACAAAATACTAATTATTAAAGGGTGAAATAATGTTATGAAATGATCATATAAGGCTTTATAAACATGAATATGTTTCTTTAAGACATTAATAACACTATTTTAACCATTATATAGGAATTTTAAACACTTTTTAAGTAATATGAACCTGAGGTAATGGAATTCTTAACCCAATTTCCAATCTTTGGGTTAAGATTCTACTTTATTCATTATGTGGTATTAATATTATTTATGTGATGAATTTTTTTTTATATTATGTTATATAATTTTTATTTATATTTCATACATATATCCATTCCTTTCCATTAATTATCACTCCAATTATATTTTTAAGGGATTTTCCTTTTAAAATCCTTTTAAAAGTCTCTTTAATAAAATTCAGAAAGATTGTTTTATATATATATATGGAATGAGTGGTTTCTCCTGATTTCATGATACTTTATTACCATGATATGTTCCTTGGACATAGTTATGCTGGTTTGATCCCATTATAGCTCAAGATATGTTGGGTTGAGCCCATTATAGCTCAAGATATGATGGGCAAGTCTTATTATAACTCTCCAATGCATTGGGTACTCCAGAGATGGAATTTGACCAAATGATTATTCCATGTGTAAGGGTTATTGTAAGATTGATATGGTAAATATTTCCCAAGGAAACTACATTATGTCTCCATGCATGTTAACAAGTTTTTATGAAATGGGTTTTATTGGTTTTTATGTAATAACTTGACTAACAATTTCTTTCCTTATATCCTTTATTGAGATTTTTGATCTCATCCCAAGTTTTTATATTTTTTTCATAGGTTATATGGACGTGTAAGAGAAATAAGTAAGAAAATTTAAATTTTATAAATATTTTTCAAATAAATTGTGTTTTATTTAAGTTTTATATTTTGAAAAAATTGGATACTGTTTTAGTAGTATCCTCATGTATGATTATGGGATGTTATATATGTTTTACATACTGATTTCTATAAAACTATAAACCTGAAAATATCCTCAATGTGTAAGAATTTGTTTTCTTATATAAAACTCAATATTATGTTATTCTTTAAGGATGTGTCCTTATAGTTGGTATCAAAGGATGGTTTAGATAACTTTAGGGATTATGATGTTGTTTAAAGAAAACCATAAATGATTTTTACTCTATGGTTAATTTGAAATGTTATAGAATTTAAATATTTACATGTTTCTTAATCTAATATTTTTATATTTAGAATAGTTTTTCATAGAATAAATAGGGAAACTGAATTAAGAAGGCACCAAGAGGCTGATGTCTGTCTGAATCTATAACTTGGAATGGTGGGAATCAGAACCAAGTAGTTTGTGAAAAAAATGGATCAATTGAATCACGAGATAAATAGTGATGGTATCCATGATAAATAGGAACATGATCTACTATGAATAAACATTTCTTTTGTGGATCATTTTATAAGGCAACATCCACCACCATTTAGTGAAACCATAGATCCAGTGATAGCTGAAGGATGGATCAATGCTCTAGAAAAGATATTTGATGTCATGGGATGTTTGAAACATCAAAAGGTAATACTAGCCGTTTATTGTTTTGAAGGTGAAGCCAATAAATTGTGGCCTTTGGTTAAGAATACAAGATAAATAGATGATCTTATCAGTCTGGAATGAGATGATTTTAAGAGTCATTTTATAGAAAAATATTTTCCTAAAACTGTTCGAATCAGAATGGAGAAAAAAATATTGGAATTGAAGAAGAAAGATGATTATTCTATGGAATCATATGAAGCCAATTTTATATGACTCTCCAGGTACGTACCAGATTTTACTTCAGATTTTTATAGTAAAATTAATAGATTTTACTCTGGTTTGAGACCATTTTTAAGAACAGATTTGGCTTCACGAGAGTTTAAAAGCTATGAGAAACTTTTTCGTTATGATAAAAAAGTTGAGATGGAGTTTTATGACACATATGTGCCTTGTTATGACAAGAATAAGAAGCGGTTAGTTTGGAAGGAATTGGGTAATAATTCTTCAAAGAAATCTGGAGGTAAGAAAATCAATTTCCCTTCTTGTGAAAAGTGTGGTAAAAATCATCCTGGTGAATGTCTTGTAAATTCTGGGAAATTCTATTGATGTGGAATTTTTGGACATATGTTTCATGAGTGAAAGGAAAATGATCCTAAAATTAATGAGAAACTGATGGTGAGATTATTTAACTGTAAGAAATTGGATCATTTTGCTAATGTTTGTCCGAAGCTAGTCACTTAGGCAGGGAATCAGTAATATTGGAAGCAGAAGGGTGTGGTAAAATCCTTTGAAACCACTTTAGTAGATGTTGATCTGTCAAATGAGGTGGTATTGGGTACATTTTTTGTTTTTACATATTTTGAAAATGTGTTTTTTTGATTTGGGGTCTACACATTCTTTCATTTCTGAGAAATTTTTGAAAAAATTGGGAATTTCACCTCATGAAATGAAACCAGAACTCATGGTAAAAACACCTGAAGGAAATATTATGGCAATAAGAAATTATAAGAATATACCTATACTTGTCTATGGAAGGAGTTTACCTACAAAACCCATTTTATTTCCTCTAGTGGAGTTTGATATTATTTTGGATATGGGCTGGCTTTCTTTTTATCATGCTAAGATAGATTGCAGAGAAAAAAAATTTGTTTTTAAAAAAGTGTTTCAGTTTGTGTACAAGAATGAACCCATACCATTGATAACATATTAAGAAGCTAAGAAACTTATAAAATATAGAAATGAAAGTTATCTTTCTCATATTTATTAAGATAAGGGAACTATCCATATAATGATATACCAGTGGTAAATAAATACCTATATGTTTTTACTGATGATTTTGCTGGTGTTATTTTTGATCGAGAGGTTGAGTTTACTATTGACCTAGTTCCTAATGATAATATAATTTCTAAAACCCCTCATCGAATGGATCAAATAAAACTTATGGAATTAAAAAAGAAGTCGTAGTAATTATTAGATAAAGGCTTCATCCAACCTAACAATTCACTATGGGGTGATTCTATCTTGTTTGTAAAAAAGAAATATGGTTCAATGAGAATTTTCATTGATTATAGAGCCTTGAATAAAATTAATGTTAAAAAAAGTATCCTTTTCCTTGTATCGATGATTTGTTT
The DNA here is from genome assembly GCA_963277665.1 of Viscum album. Taxonomy (NCBI): domain Eukaryota; kingdom Viridiplantae; phylum Streptophyta; class Magnoliopsida; order Santalales; family Viscaceae; genus Viscum; species Viscum album. The sequence goes on along the minus strand of OY728135.1, from coordinate 372,398,032 downwards.
GATTAGCTCTAGGGAGCACAATATTTTTTGAAGGTTGACCCAAGGTTGAGGTACCATCAGTTTAAAGTAAAGGATGCATACATCTCTAAGACTACATTCTATACTAGATATGGTCATTATGAATTTGTAGTTATGCCTTTTGGGTTAACTAATTCCCCTACTGTATTTATGGATCTTATGAATATAATATTTCATGAGTTATTGGATAAGTTTTTGGTTGTATTTATTGATGAAATTTTTGTATATTCTATAAGTAAAGAGGATCATGAAAAACATCTAAGGGTTGTTTTTAAAACCTTAAAAGAAAATAAACTATATGGAAAATTCAGCAAGTGTGAATTTTGGTTAAAACAAATTTATTTCCTTGGTCACATTGTTTCTAAATATGGAATAACTATTGATCCTAATAAAATGAAGGTTGTTGATGAATGAAAAAAACTCAAAAATATAATCGAGATTCATAGTTTTCTTGGTCTAGCATGCTATTACTGGAGGTTTGTTGAAAACTTTGCATGTTATCTAGTACACTGACTAAGTTAACTCGAAAAGGAGTTAAATTCATCTAGACAAAATAATGTGATGATAGGAATTGAAAAGAAAATTGGTGAATGCTCTAGTCCTAACCCTACCTTCCAGAAGTGGTGATTTTTTCATCTACATTGATGCTTTATTAAAGGGACTTGGTTGTATTATAATGAAGAATGATAAGTTAATTGCTTATGCTTCAAGACAACTAAAACCTCATGAGTTGAATTATCCCACACATGATTTGGAATTAGCAGCTGTGGGTTTTTCTTTGAAAATTTAGAGGCATCATTTATACGGAGCCAAATTTCAAATACATATTGACCATAAAAGTATAAAGTATATATTCAATCATAGATAATTAAACACGAGACATAGAAGATGGATTTAATTGATAAAAGATTATGATTTCATGATCAATTACCATCCAAGAAAAGAAAACAAAGTGGAGGATGCCTTGAGTTGAAAACATCATGCATCATTAACCATGTTAAGTTTGGAACATGACCACTTGATTAATGATTTGATGAATTTTGGCTTGGAAGTTTTTGGTGCAGAAAATTGCTCTATTTTGTTTCAGGTTTCACTACAGTCAACTTTTTCAGACAGAATTAAGAAAGTGCATGAAGAAGACAATGAGTTACAGAAAAAGGTAGAATTAGTTAAAATGGGTAAGTTACTAGAATTTAACCTTGATAAATATTATTTTTTAAGATTTGGGAAGAGATTATGTATTCCTATAGATTCTTAGTTGTAGAAATAATTATTATGTGAAGATAACAGTTCTCCGTTTTTAGTTCATCCTGGTAGCACAAAGATGTACAAAGATATTCAAAAGTATTACTGGTGGGATGGAATGAAAATGAATATTTCTAATTTTACCATGAAATGTTTGACATGTTAATAGGTTAAATTAGATTGGTAGTTACTGAAGGGGATGATTCGGCCTTTTCCAGTTCCAAAGTGGAAAATGGAAGAATATACCCATGGACTTCATTGTGGGACTACCAAAGACTTCTTGAGGTGACAATGTGATTTGAGTTATTGTTGATTGACTGAATAAATCTATAAATTTTATTTCTATTCGAGATACAATGTATTTGGACAATTTTTCTCAAATATACCTTAAAGATATTGTTAGGTTACATGGAGTTCCTCTTTCAATTTCATTTGACCAGGATCCCAGGTTCACTTATAACTTTTGAAAAGGCCTTCAAAAGTCATTGGGAACATAATTAAATTTCATTACATCTTTTCATCCTCAATAATATGGACAGTAAGAATGAATGATTCATACTTTTGTGGATATGCTTCGAGTTTGTTCAACGAACTGCCAGAGAAGTTGGGATCAACATCTGTCATTAGTTGAGTTTTCTTATAATAACAGTTTTCATTCAAGTATACAGATGTCACCTTTTGAGGAATTATATGGGAAGCGATGTTAAACTCTATCTTTTTGGGATGAATTTGGGGAAATAAAGTTGATGGGACCGAAATTAGTATAGGAAGTGGATGAGAAAGTGAATATTATCCAGCAACACATGAGGAAAACTCAAAGTAGATAGAAAAGTTATGTATATAATAGAAGGAAAGACTTTTCTTTCGAGGTAGGCGATCATGTTTTTCTTAGAATCTCACTATGGAAAAGTGTTATGTATTTTGGTAAGAAAGGGAAGCTGAGACCACGATTCATTGGAACTTATGAAATACCGGGGAATGTTGGACCAGTTGCCTACTGAGTAGCATTACCTCTGAGTTTATCACAGGTATATAATGTTTTTCATGTTTCGATGTTGAGAAAGTATGTGCCAGATTCATCTCATGTTCAGAGCCCAAAAGCAATTTAGCTGGAAGAGAACCTTACTTATAAAGAGAGACCAGTTCAGATTCTTGATCATAGAGAGAAAGTACTGCAGAATAAGGTAATACACTAGGTAAATGTTTTGTGGAGAAACCACATGATAGAAAAATCAGGGTGGGAATCTTAAAATTATATGAGGTAAAATACCCTCACTTGTTTAATAAGTAAATAAAGTTACAAGGACACAATTTCCAAAAGGTGGGGAGAATTTAACACCCCAAGGTTTTAAAAAATAACTTAAAATGAATGAAAATTGGTTTTACATTTATAGTTATAACTAGACTTTAAACCTAATTTTGCTGATTTTATTATTTGAATTTCAAAAAATAGTATTCTACAGTTGTGATCGATAAGTTATTTGGAGTCTAATAGAAGCAACTTGTTTTTTGGTGAATAGTAACATGCCTTTATGAACAGTAATATGAACCTTATGAATAGTAAATTATATTATTATTTTATTTTATTAAGGTTATAATATTATGATATCTTGATTAATTTTTCATGGTGATATAAAATGAGTTATAGTTTTAAAATTGCTAATTTTTGAATAAAGTATGATTTTATTGAAAAATTAAATTAATCACATTTAGAAAATTATTTTCAAACAATGGAGTTCATTTTTGAATTATACATGTTAAAAAATGGTTAGGGTTAATTTTTGGTAATTTTCTCAAATTCTTGAATTTTTGATGAATTGTAAAATACGATAAATTATGATAAGTGCTAAATACTTGTTTTATTGCATCATAGGTGATGAAAATATGATATAAGCACAATTGTTTCAAACTCCCATAAAATTATTACTATTTGGGGTCACATGAATCAGGACTATTCATAGTATTGAGAAAAAATATTAAACTAATGATTAAAATAATGTAAAACCCCTCCTCTCCTCCACTACAAATACCACCCTCATTACCCTCTTTCTATCACTTCTATCAAGCCTTGATAATTGTATAATTTCTACCCAATATCCATCCCAAGGATCTTCCCCATGTCCAAGACCTTCCGGTCTAACCAAAAGGCCAAAACCAAAGGACTTAAGGAGGATCTCAAGGAGAAGAGATCCAGAGGTATGAATCCTCTTTCATTTTCTTGTATTTTCTTTTCAATTCTATTATTTTGTTATACTCTCTTATATTACCCTTATCCAAAATCCATATAAGCTCTAGAATATTATATATACTGAATTATATCATGTTTATGGAAATAAATCCTCAACTTAATTCATCTCCTCCCCCTCTTATAAAGACACCATTCGTGATGTGTCATTTACCAAAATCATGGATGATGTGTTTGCAATTTCCATTACATCCTTAAAATATTATCATAAAAAAATTTTAATGTTTAAAATAGAATGTAAAGTTTATTATGAAACCTATTATATATATATTTTTTAATGAACTTATATTCATAAAATTAATTTATATAATGAAACAAGTTCATTATTATCAAGGCACTGCAAAAAATGATCTATATCATTAATGTTTTAGCTAATGAATATTCATCATATATGATAACAATATGATTTATGGTATCATTAAATATTATGGAAACATATTAATACCACTTAATTACACTTCTCTAATTTCATTTCCATATGACATGAGAATCAAATACAAACCGGCCATGGATTTCATGGAAAGAACGCACTCGAAACAATGGAAGGAACAAAATAATAATAATTAAAGGGTGAAATGATGTTATGAAATGATCATATAAGGTGTTATAAACATCAATATGTTTCTATAAGATATTAATAACACTCTTTTAACCATTATACATGAGTTTTAAACACACTTGAATTAAGACGAACCTGAGGTAAGGGAATTCCTAACCCAATTTCCAATCTTTTGGTTAACCTTCTACTTTATTCATTAGGTGGTATTAAGATTATTTGTGTGATGAATTTTTGTTTATATTAAGTTGTATTATGTGTATTTACATTTCATACACATATCCATTCCTTTCCATTAATTCTCACTCCAATTATATTTGTAAGGGACTTTCCTTTTAAAATACTTTTAAAAGTCTCTTTAATAAAATTCAGAAAGATTATTTTTTTATATATATATATGGAATGAGTGGTTTCTCCTGATTTAATGATAATTTATTACCATGATATGTTCCTTAGACATATTTATGTTGGGTTTATCCCATTATATCCTAATATATGTTGGGTTTATCCCATTATAGCTCAATATATGACGGGTGAGCACCATTATAGATTTCCAATGCATTGAGTACTCTGGAGATGGAATTTGACCAAATGGTTATTACATGTGTAAGTGTTATTATAAGATTGATATGTTAAATATGTCCCAAAGAAACTACATTATATTTCCATGCATGTTAATGAGTTTTTATGAAATGGGTTTTATTGGTTTTTATGTTATCACTTGACTAACGATTTCTTTCCTTATAGCACTTACTGATATTTTTGTGCTCATCCCAAGTTTTTATATGTTTTTAATAGGTTATATGGATGTATAAGAGAAAGAAGGAATAAAATTTAAATTTTATGGAGATTTTTCAAAGAAATTATTTTTTATTTAAATTTTATAGTTTGGAAAAAGAGGATATTGTTTTAGTAGTGATTATGGGATGTTATGTATGTTTTATGTCATGATTTATATAAAAATATAAACCTAAAATATCCTCAATGTGTAAGAATGTATTTTCTTGTATAAAACTTAAGATCATGTTATGTTTTAAGTCTGGGTCCTTATACTTAGATCATCAGAGATGAAAAGTTCCATCATCTTGACGATGAAAATTCTAAAATCCCTGGCCCGCTGTCTTCCACTGTTCACCTCGGTACTTTCAATCGGTATCATAGAGAGTCAAATAAATTCTTGGAGTCAAAAAATATTATTTTGATTTAAATTTAAGTAGATATTATTATTCTGGTCTCAATGGAACAAACCAAATATTGATCTGATTTTGAATGACCATTTTATGACCATCTGAAAAAATTATAAACAGTTCGTGATTTTTTTGGATATTAAAATTTCAGGTATTAAAATTATATATGTTGTTTTTACTCAGATCCGGTGGCTGGAACAAGGATATCCAGAAAGTGTTAATTACACCAGAAATGTTTTTTTTATTATAATTAGAATCGTTATTAATTTATTTTAATAATAATAATTATTTTAATTAATGACTAGTTTAATAGACATAGAAAAAACAGAAATAAAACAAAACTTCTAATTACCTTGTTATGGGTGGATGGACTTAGTGTAATTGGACAAAATAAAAGGTCAAAAAAGGGGAGTTTTTTTTAATTATCAGAGTAAGCGGGTTAAAGTGTTCCAAATAAAAAATAAAAAAATAAAAACAAACTTCCAAGTCTTCCCATTGGTGACTGGGACCCTCCCCTATCAGTCGAGCAGTTCGCCTCCTCCTAAGGAAATCAGCGTGCCTCCTTCGATGTGACAACCCTTATCCTTTGTGAGGGACCCCGAGGAAACTGAATCACAACAGTGCACTGGTCGGCCGACCATTGGATCCTGCACCACCCTCCATAAGACTGTGCTACCCACCACCCTAGAGGCTTGACTTAAGGATCCCTACACTGCCACCTACTTGGCCGCCATCCACGATACCACCTCCACCCAAATCTGGCACCCACTTCTTGATACCACCATTGACCCCTTATACTCACCAGATCAAATCATCCTAACCCCTTTTTAGCACTCATCAGGATCCTTCATTGACCGCTGCTGTCTGACTAATCCCACGACCACCTTCTTAAGTTCCATCACTGCTGAGTTCCAGGCCAACCGAGACCCTAGACACTACTTCCCTTTCATCAGTGACCAGGCAGCTAGATCCAGCCACCCCGAGTATGACCTTCCCTTTCTGGTGAATACCTTGGTCGATTCTCATGCAGATTCACTGTCGAGATACTCCAGTAGCAAGAGGTAACCCCTGCCACAAGTTCTATTGGATCAAATTTTCCTCAAAATGGGTCCGGGCAGGTCTGCCCGACCCGACATGTGTCTAGGTGGACCTTCTTGGCACATAATAGACCATAATAATCTTTTCATGGCCCAAAATGGGTTTTTGTGAGTTGGGCGTGACCCACTTTGGGCCTGCGTGGGTTTTTAGAGACCAAATTAACTATAATTGATACAATTAATTAATTTAATTTTAGAATAAAATTAATAAAATTAATAAAAACATTATTTTTTGTTTTAAAATATAATTTTATTACCGGGGGAAAATTAATTTAATTTTTGGAATTAAAATTAAATTAACTAAGGGATCAAAAATAATTAATTTATTTTATTTAATTAAATACCCTTGTACTTTAATTTATTGCAATTGTTTTTTATCATGCTTTAATTTTACCCACTGACTGGTCTTGAACAATTGACTGACTTGTGAATCTACGATGGATTGATTTAATTAATTATTCTTAATTGTGTGTGATGATTATAAATAATTAAGACGGTCTGTGCATCATCATTATTTTCAGTCAATATGTATAAGAGCCTGTGTGTCCATAATTATCTAATGCATATTACACTCTCGAGTCCCCCTTGTCTACACACGAGTATTTTTGAACTTCGAAAAGGATTATGTACGATGTGGACCCTTCCATGACGAGGACAGTGCAAGACACATACAATTTCAAGCCGAGGCAAAATCCAGAAGAGTAGTAGATACACTGGATGAGGGCGAGCTACATCATGAGTCAATCGATGAATTAGGAATGATGCCCCGAGGACGTGGTTGGTCCATTGAGTTTAAATGGATCAACCAATTTTAGATGCTCAAGATCATTCTGGTAGTTTCTTTCCTTTATGATTTTTTATTATATGCATTTTATAACAGTGAGAAAATACATAAAATAATAAAAAATTAAATCCATAAATAAGCGGTAAATGTTTTTTCTACTAATGTTCAGTTGTGAGTGCAAAAACATAAAATGAAAAAGATTAATAAAAATAGATTAAATTTGTTGAAAAAAACAAAAAAACTCTTAAAGAAATATTAAGTCACAAGAACCTTTCATCATTTGAATTTTAACACAACCAGGTCTTTGGGGTGCTTAGTCATCCATAGTTGTTTACTAATGGGGAGTTATTATAAGAACGATGAGTTGAATTAACTGAATTTGGTAGTAAGGATTAATCATATCTAACTTTATATCACTTTAGAGGTAAATCATCGAGGGAATAAATGTTATGATTTCAAGAAGTTGAGACTTCACTTAACAGACCAAGGAGTCATGAGTTAATGCGGTTGGTCAGTCAAAATCCCACATTGAACCCTCAGAGTAGTGGCGTAGCTATAACTTTTAGACTATGAAGGGAGGTGATAGAGCGCTGTCGTGGGCGCCCTCAAATGATTAGTATGATTTTGGGGTACTTAGGTGCAACAGAGTGGCTGACCAAGGTCGTCTCTCAAAGGAGGAAGTGAATTAAAACAATTTTTAGAGGTATTATGGAAGTAAAATAAAAGAGAATAAAAACACTACTTGAAAGGATGGGGGTGTTCGTTTATAGTTTATGAATCTAGAAGAAGTTTGCTGGAAGAAGATTGTTTTTTTTAGTTTTGAAATGAAGTTTGATTAAAATGACACAACAAAAAGATGTTTGTTTAGACAATATTTAAAAGACGTAATCGATCTAACTCTACCTCTTCAATCATTTATTAATCATTATCATTTAAATTAATATTCACTTAATTATGATCCCTTAATTTGTTAAATCCCGAACCCTACGAGAATTAACTTTACCACGAAGATTGAAGTGAATTTAACCTTAGGCTAACTTCGGAACATGCAATCGCAGCACCCTGCTTTGATTGATGTTCTAAGATTAGCTTATGGTCAGTGGTAAATTAAGGCACATATCCACTCTGGAAATGAGGATGAATTGTGTTTAGGGATTATATTTGAACTCTACAAATTTATCCCGTGTGGTCTTGTATTACCGATTAAGATCGCGCTCTCACAATTTACACAAAATCCCGACCTCGCGTGTTTTTGTGTACATTGTTCAATTGCTTGCTTAGTTTCTTACAATTTAAAAAACAATTCATGGATCATATTAAGTGAATTACAGTAGCTCATTGATTCAAAATAATTAAATGAAGAGGGTAGAAGATAGATCGATTACTAAAAGACTACTCTTCCATGGGTGGCGTAATCATCGTAGAAGCGTTTTGCATGTGCAAAGGTTTAAAATGGGTATAACCCAATAACGCTTCTACTCAAGAATTCCAGCCCAATTAGGAAGATTAAGAGAAGAATAAATTTAAACAAAACAGAAGAAAAGAGAAGAAATAAAAGAATAACAAAGAAGTTTATTACATAAACAAAATCATTACAACATGAAGGAGAAGAAGAAGGCTTCGTCGAAGGGATCCTTGCTTCAAGAGCTACCCTTATTGAAATGGTTGGAGAATTGGAGTGGATCCACTTATCCTCTGCCCTAAACTTCCCAATGCACGTCCCAACCCCTCCAAATGAGAAAAACTCCAATTTATAGAGGGGAGGGGAGGAGAGGTTACAAGTGGTTTCAAGTGTGAATGTGGAAATTCGGCCAAATATTTTATGACAACTTTCACCGCCCATTTGACCACAAAAACGCGTGAATTGGCCGGCCTTCCAGAAGGATCAAATGTGAGGATATGTTTCTTCTATCTCCTCTCCAAATTTGGTCTCAATAAAGGCCCATATGAAGGAGTTATGGCCGAAATACAGAAGCTTCTCCATTCTGGCGAGCCCAGCCCAACTTTGACTTCATGGCCCAATTTCAACAACCAACTGAACTCTTTAGCTCTAGTGTCCTGAATAAAAGTTGTAGATAATTAAGTTAGGAACACTGTTACAAAATTTAAATTTCAAATAATTAATAAAAAAATATTTATTATCGAAATACTACAATGCACTATTAAGGGTAAAACTGGAATTTTCACCAAATTTTCAAATGAATGATCAAATCCCAAATATTTTATAAATAAACATATTTAACACAATGTGAGGAAATTATTTCATTTATTATCAATAAAATATTCAATAAAATAGTGTTTTATCAACTCCCCCACACTTACCCTTTTGCACACCTGGGCAAAACCTCATATCAAGTAAACATCAATATCAAATCAAAACCAATTTTAAAACACATATCCTTAAGATCAATCAATTTCACACCAAGAATCAAAAGATATCATGCCTCATAAAAAACCTTATTTCAAGTTCTCTATTTATATCATTCAATATATTTCCACTTCATTTATCCACCCATGCACAAAACACTTACCTCGCTTGAATTTTCTCTCATCACTCAAATATCATTTTTTTTGCAATGTCTTTCTCATCCAAACTCATACAAGGGTCACCATAGGCTTGATAGATTCCTAAATCGCTACCCGATGTGAGTCAAGGACATATTTTTATCATGAGGACTTTTCAGGGTTGTTCTGTGGCTTTCGGTTGGTAGGATTAAGATGTGAAAAACTCTGAGGCTGAATGAGGAGGGCTTGACTCTTTTGAAGCAAAATTGCATTAATCTAATTTTCACTTAAATATGGTCTTATCTTCAATCCCCATAGTATCAATTCAGCTCCATCATCATGAAAATTCATGAAAGGTTTACACCATTCATCATTTCAGCATAAAAAATATCAATCTTCTCAAACATGATTTTCTTGAAAGCTTCAGATGGGCACAGCTTTCCACCTCAATTAGAAGCTCCAGAAAAGGCACAGCTTCACTTGTCATGAAAGCTCCAGAAAAGGCACAGCTTTCAATATAATGACTTTCTTTAGCAGCAAACACATCTCTTCAGAATTTATTTTTCCACCCAAAGTATCACAAAACGTGGTGGCAAAACCCAAGACAACTTCCCCCACACTTAAGCTCAACTAGATTATGCAATTTCACTTCAAGAGTTGGTTGGATAGGGAAAATTGGCTTGTAACGTGGCTTAACCTAACAGGTTGTGCATTGCTTCTAAGGGCTACAAGGATTAAATATTCAAGGTAGGCCATTATAAAAAAGGATTCTTTGAAATAGGGGTTTTAATACCAAACAAATGCCTCAATCATTTAAACACAAGTACCTCAAACCCTCAAGTTTTGACAGGAATAGATCAAATTCTGGTTAAATCAAGTATGGTTTGGTTCTCTCAAGAAGTGAGGTGAATGTAAAGAATATGAAAATAATGGTTCAGAAGCCTCACAGGAAAGTGATTTCAAATTTAAAGACAGTGAGATGTGGCATGGGATTCAAAATTCGGTGTACTTTCCATGAAATTACTAAATATTTGAACTTGAAACAAAGTCATTTCAGCATTCATTTAAGCTTAGTTTCAGGGGGTAAATTGTTTCACTTATTGATATGGATTTAAAAATGGTGATGAGAATCATTTCAGCTCAAAAGTTTCAAAAACACACAGAAAATTGTAAAATAAACACACAAATTTTGAAAAACATACAATTTTTTTTTGGTTTTTTTTAAACAGGAAAACAATTGAAATTACTAAACTAAAAGGTTCCCTCCCCCACACTTAAAATATTGCATTGTCCTCAATGTGAAACCATGAGATGATATATGCACATGAAATGCAGAATTTTTAAATAGGACAAATAATATAAAAGTGAAAGGGTTAGGAACAGCCTGATGTGATCAAGTGATGATGGGGTCATGCAGTGTGATAAAATCCACTGCATCAGTAGGATGTCCCTCAATGTATCTCTTCAAACGTTGCCCATTGACTGTAAAGCTCCTTCCAGTGTCCTCTTGTGTGATCTCCACTACACCATAAGGAAAAACATTAGACACAATATAAGGACCTAACCATCTGGAACGCAACTTACCAGGCATCAACTTCAGTCGTGAACTATAGAGAAGGACTTTCTCTCCAACATGAAACTCCCTTTGTTGGATCATTTTGTCATGAGCTGCTTTTGATCTTTCCTTGTAGAGCCTTGAGTTCTCATATGATGACAGTCGAATCTCCTCAAGCTCTTGAATTTGCAACTTCCTTTGAATTCCAGCTTGGGCCAAATCCATGTTGCATTTCTTTATAGCCCAATATGCCCGATGCTCGACTTCCACAGGGAGATGACACGCTTTCCCAAAAACAATCCGAAATGGGGACATACCAATGTGGGTCTTGTATGCTGTCCTATAAGCCCACAATGCATCATCCAAGCGCTTGCTCCAATCCTTCCTATTTGGCTGCACGGTTTTCTCCAAGATTTGTTTCAACTCACGATTTGAAACCTCATCTTGGCCATTTGTTTGGGGGTGGTATGGTGTTGATGTTTTGTGTGTCACCCCATACTTTCGAAGGAGGGAAGTGAAATTCCTATTGCAAAAGTGTGTCCCTTGGTCACTGATGATGGCCTTTGGTACTCCAAACCTACAAAAAATCTGTGCTTTGACAAAGTCCACAACAACATGAGAATCGTCAGTCCTGGTGGCCTTGGCCTCCACCCATTTACTCACATAATCAACAACAACCAAAATATACAAAAATCAAAATGAACTAGGAAAAGGACCCATAAAGTCGATGCCCCATACATCAAAAATCTCACAAAATAGTATGGGTTGTTGGGGCATCTCATGTCTCCTAGAAATGTTCCCAGTGTGTTGGCAACGAGAGCATGACTTACAAAACACATGGGCATCATGGAATAATCTAGGACAATATAATCCAGAGTCCAAAACTTTCCTAGCTGTCCATTGGGGTCCAAAGTGTCCACCACATGCAAGTGTATGACAGAAATGCAAAACAGACTCAAACTCATGATCGGGAACACACCTCCTAATGACTTGGTCACTACACATGCGCCAGAGGTACGGATCATCCCACACATAATACCTAGACTCACTTTTTAATTTTTGGACTTGATGCTTCTTCAAATTTACTGGGATTTCAGAGCCAACAATGTAATTAACTAAATCAGCATACCAAGGATGCTTAACTGAGATGGTATAGAGATGCTCATCGGGGAAAGTGTCCCGAAGTGGTACCTGATCCAAGGTGTCATCCTCTAGTGTGTGAGTAAGCCTACTCATTTGGTCCGGCACCAAATTCTCTGATCCCTTCTTGTCCTTTATCTCAATATCAAATTCTTGAAGAAGGAGCATCTAACAGATAAGTCGTGGCTTTGCATCTGGCTTCTTTAGGAGGTACCTCAAAGCTGCATGGTCAGAAAAAACAACTACTTTAGAGCCCAATAAATATGAACGGAATTTATCTAAAGCAAATATGACAGCAAGAAACTCCTTTTCTGTGGTAGTGTAGTTTGATTGGGCTGAATCTAGCGTCCTCGATGCATAGGCGATCACATGTGAACGTCCCTCCACCCTCTGAGATAAGACAGCTCCAACCGCGAAGTTGGAGGCGTCACACATAAGCTCAAATGGAAGGTCCCACCGTGGGGGCTGTATGATTGGTGGAGTGGTCAGAAACTTCTTCAGCTCATCAAATGATACCCTGCATGAATCATCAAAATTGAAGTCAATATCTTTTTGAAGCAATCGAGATAAGGGTAGAGCGATCTTACTAAAATCTCTGATGAAGCGTCGATAAAATCCAGCATGCCCAAGGAATGATCGAACATCACGCACACATGTAGGATATGGGAGGGATGAAATAATGTCTACCTTAGATTTATCAACTTCAATTCCATGTTGTGAGACTATATGACCTAAGACAATTCCCTTTTCGACCATGAAATGACATTTTTCAAAATTTAAGACCAGATTCTTCTCAATACAACGATGCAACACATCACCCAAACTAGAGAGACATTCATCAAATGATGACCCATAAACTGTAAAATCATCCATAAATACCTCCATGCAGGTCTCAATGAAATCTGAGAAAATACTCACCATGCATCTCTGGAAGGTACCTGGGGCATTGCAAAGTCCAAATGGCATCCTTCGGTAAGCAAAGGTACCGAATGGGCAGGTGAATGTTGTCTTCTCCTGGTCCTCTGCTGCAATGGGAACCTAAAAATAGCCAGAAAATCCATCCAAGAAACAATAGTGTGTCTTCCCAGCTAGTCTCTCAAGCATCTGGTCAATGAATGGAAGTGGAAAATGGTCCTTACGAGTGGATTGATTTAGTTTCCTATAATCGATACACACTCTCCAACTGTTTTGCACCCTCATTGGAACTAAATCATCTTTCTCATTTTTAACAACAGTAAAACCAGTTTTCTTTGGTACAACCTGAACAGGGCTAACCCATTGTGAGTCAGAAATAGGGTAAATGATACCCGCCTCAAGTAATTTTTCAACTTCTTTCTTAACAACTTCTAGGAGGGTGGGATTAAGTCTCCTTTGTGGTTGTCTCACCGGTTTAGCCCCATCCTCCAAGAGAATCCTATGCATGCAAATGGAGGGGCTAATACCTGATATGTCTTCCAATGTCCAACCAATTGCCCTAATGTTATCTCTCAAAAGATTCAAAAGTTTTTCTTCATGTTCAAAAGAGAGATTGTTAGCAATTATGACAGGTAATCTATCACCACTGAGCAAGTATGCATATTTGAGATTTGGGGGCAATGGATTGAGTTCCAATGTAGGTGGGTGATGTATGGATGGAGAAATTGATGCAACAGACATATCTGCACAATGAACATCAGTATCAGAATAAAAATCATCACAATCAGAGAATAAAGCACCAAATCCATCAGCATACTCAATAGCCATGTCATAATCAGAGTTCACATGATCAAAATCAGAATATGAATCCACATCAAAATCAAATCCAAGATAGGATTGTGTACCAGAAACATGTGCGGAAGTGCTCTTAGACATCAAACTCGAACCAATACTCATAATCTCCCTAAGCATAGGACAATCAAATTCTATGGAATTTTTATTTGGTGGTTCAAAATGGGAGATAACAAAAGCAGAATGGTCCTCAGAGGGGTACTTCATGGAATCCATAACATTAAATATCACAACTTCATCCCCAAATTCCATGGAAAGTGTACCCTCATTGACATTTATGATAGTTTTTTCAGTTTTAAGGAAGGTTCTACCTAGGATAATGGGGGAATGAGAACTTACCTGATCATCCTCCATGTTAAGCACATAGAAGTCTGCTGGAAAGATCATGTATCTTACCCGAACAAGTACATCCTCAAGAACTCCCACTGGATATGCCGTAGCTCTATTCGCCAATTGCACCACTACTCTTGTTGGCTTCAACTCACCAACCTGCAAGGAAGAGAATACAGAGTGAGGCATCACATTTATGGAAGCACCTAAATCACAAAGAGCATCAGAGAAGTGCAACTCCCCTATGGTACATGGGATGGTGAATGTCCCAGGATCCTTGCACTTTGTTGGCATTGCTACAGTTGGTGTAATGAGTGCCGAGACATTCCTTCCAAGGTTGATCCTCTCATTCCCCTTGAGCCCTCTTCGATTGGTACAAAGTTCTTTTAAGAATTTCGCATACCTTGGAATTTGCTTAATGGCTTCAAGTAGAGGAATGTTGATCTCCACACGCTTGAATGTGTCCAAAACCTCCTTTTGCATTGCTTCTTCAGCCATCTTCTTGGTTTGAAAAACCCTGTTTGGAAAAGGAAGGGGTTTAGGAGGAACATCATCAATCTTTTTCTTACCTTTATCTTTCTCCTTGGATTGCTCATCAGTTGGTATGGAATGCGGCTTCTCTGAAGTTGAGGTGAATCCCGATGGAATGGTAGGTGCAGATGTATCGTTCATTTGCTTCCCACTTCTCAATGTGATGGCACTAACATTACCCTTTGGATTTGGAGTGGGTTGGGAAGGTAGATTTCCAGAATTCTTACTCACAAGTTCATGGAGGGCGGTGGCAATCTGACTCATTTGAGTCTTCAACTCTCTCAGCTCCGAACTTTGACTCTTCAGCTCATTCTGTTGATTAAGAACAATTTGTTTCAAAAGATCATCAGTGTTAGAGTCTACCTTGTGTTGGATATTCCCTTGTTTCTGACTTGTTGATGTTTGAGCTTCAAATCTCCTTTGGGGTTGTTGGAAACCCTGTTGGTAAGGTGGAGGCTGCTGGAAGTTTGGTTGAAAAGGGGGCCTTTGTTGTTGTCCAGAGCCATACCTCATGTCCGCTAGATCTTTCCACCCTTGGTTGTATGTTGGATCAAACTTCTTTTGGGGATATGGTTGTTGTTGTTGCTGCTGAAATGGTCTCCCAGGGAACACTGCCGTACAATCTTCTGTTTCTTGGAGTTGTGGGTAACAGTTAGTTGAGTGGCTTGTCTCAGTGCAAATACCACAAGGCCTTGAAGGAGGGGGTTGGGATGTCTTTTGTGCCAATGCAATCTGCCTCACCATAGTTGTCAATTCTTCTAACTTAGTATCAATCAAATGACTTTCAAGAGAAGAATGACTTACCTGATGTACTCCCCTGACATGTGGTGTACCTCTATCACCAAATTGTTGGGAGTTTTGGGCCATCTTGTCGATCAACGCACGTGCAGCTACAGGTGTCTTGTCCACCAATGCTCCTCCAGCCGCAGCATCTACCATGCTTCTCTCCATAGGTGTGAGTCCTTCGTAGAAGTATTGGATGAGGAGTTTCTCACTGATTTGGTGATGTGGGCAGCTTGCACACAACTTCTTGAATCTCTCCCAATACTCATACATTGACTCCCCTTGGGCTTGCTTGATCCCCGATATCTCTTTTCGAATGGATGTGGTCCTTGATGCTGGAAAAAATATCTGCAAGAAAAGACGTTTCAAATTGTTCCAACAAGTTACATCTTCGGGTTGTAAATAATACATCCAATCTTTCGCAGCTCCATCAAGTGAGAATGGGAATGCTCTTAGTTTGATTTGATCTTCAGAGACATTTCTAGGTTTTAGGGTTGAGCAAAACACATTAAATTCTTTCAAATGTTTATTGGGATCCTCACCAGAGAGGCCATGAAACTTTTGAAGTGAATTAACCCAGATTTCAGTTCGAAGTCCGATTCGAGATTTGGGTATGCAATACAATTTGGTTGATAGTTAATATCAGGTGCAGCCAATTCTCGAATGGTTCTATTAAGTTCATTTCCATTGTTTCCATCCATTGGTTCTTGTTTTATGGTTGAATTTGAATTGCTTCCAATTTCAATGTTCTGATATTGGAGTAATTCTCCAACTGGTTGAATGTTGAAACTTCCCGTAGACTGAGAATGTCTGATTCGTGCCCTAAGGCTACGTTCAATCTCAGGGTCAAGATCTAAGAGATCTTCAGGATTAGTTCGTGTCATAGATCAAATAAAAATGAAAAGAAAGAAGGTGGACCATAGTAAAATAAAAATGAGAAGTTTGATTTGATGGTCCAAAGAGAAGTAGAAGAAAATAAAAGAAGAAGAAGAAAAAAAATCAGATTGGGTAAAGACGGAAGAAAGAAGAGAGGAAGAGAATTAAAATGTAAAATAAAATAAATACCTCTAATTGGTTGAAATAATTACTTGCCTCCCCGGAAACGGCTCCAATTTGATAGAGCGCTGTCGTGGGCGCCCTCAAATGATTAGTATGATTTTGGGGTACTTAGGTGCAGCAGAGTGGCTGACCAATGTCGTCTCTCAAAGGAGGAAGTGAATTAAAACAATTTTTAGAGGTATTATAGAAGTAAAATAAAAGAGAATAAAAACACTACTTGAAAGGATGGGGGTGTTCGTTTATAGTTTATGAATCTAGAAGAAGTTTGCTGGAAGAAGATTGTTTTTTTTTAGTTTTGAAATGAAGTTTGATTAAAATGACACAACATAAAGATGTTTGTTTAGACAATATTTAAAAGACGTAATCGATCTAACTATACCTCTTCAATCATTTATTAATCATTATCATTTAAATTAATATTCACTTAATTATGATCCCTTAATTTGTTAAATCCCTAACCCTACGAGAATTAACTTTACCACGAAGATTGAAGTGAATTTAACCTTAGGCTAACTTCGGAACATGCAATCGCAGCACCCTGCTTTGATTGATGTTCTAAGATTAGCTTATGGTCAGTGGTAAATTAAGGCATATATCCACTCTGGAAATGAGGATGAATTGTATTTAGGGATTATATTTGAACTCTACAAATTTATCCCGTGTGGTCTTGTATTACCGATTAAGATCGCGCTCTCACAATTTACACAAAATCCCGACCTCGCGTGTTTTTGTGTACATTGTTCAATTGCTTGCTTAGTTTCTTACAATTTAAAAACACAATTCATGGATCATATTAAGTGAATTACAGTAGCTCATTGATTCAAAATAATTAAATGAAGAGGGTAGAAGATAGATCGATTACTAAAAGACTACTCTTCCATGGGTGGCGTAATCATCGTAGAAGCGTTTTGCATGTGCAAAGGTTTAAAATGGGTATAACCCAATAACGCTTCTACTCAAGAATTCCAGACCAATTAGGAAGATTAAGAGAAGAAGAAATTTAAACAAAACAGAAGAAAAGATAAGAAATAAAAGAAGAACAAAGAAGTTTATTACATAAACAAAATCATTACAACATGAAGGAGAAGAAGAAGGCTTTGTCGAAGGGATCCTTGCTTCAAGAGCTACCCTTATTGAAATGGTTGGAGAATTGGAGTGGATTCACTTCTCCTCTGCCCTAAACTTCCCAATGCACGTCCCAACCCCTCCAAATGAGAAAAACTCCAATTTATAGAGGGGAGGGGAGGAGAGGTTACAAGTGGTTTCAAGTGTGAATGTGGAAATTCGGCCAAATATTTTATGCAAACTTTCACCGCCCATTTGACCACAAACACGCGTGAATTGGCCGGCCTTCCAGAAGGATCAAATGTGCGTATATGTTTCTTCTATCTCCTCTCCAAATTTGGGCTCAATACAGGCCCATATGAAGGAGTTATGGCCGAAATACAGAAGCTTCTCCATTCTGGCGAGCCCAGCCCAACTTTGACTTCATGGCCCAATTTCAACAACCAACTGAACTCTTTAGCTCTAGTGTCCTGAATAAAGGTTGTAGATAATTAAGTTAGGAACACTGTTACAAAATTTCAATTTCAAATAATAAATATAAAAATAGTTATTCTCGAAATACTACAATGCACTATTAAGGGTAAAACTGGAATTTTCACCAAATTTTCAAATGAATGATCAAATCCCAAATATTTTATAAATAAACATATTTAACACAATGTGAGGAAATTATTTCATTTATTATCAATAAAATATTCAATAAAATAGTGTTTTATCAGGAGGTTCAAGGATCCCTTCCACTAGAATAATCAAGTGATAGAGTATTCCTATTCTAGTACTTCAGGTTCTTAGAATTCAATAAAATAACAGGTGACATTTAATTATTTAATTAATTAATCAATAATGTCTAATTTGATAATCAAGATAAAATTACAATCAGCTAGAATTTATTTTTTTTAGAAAATGGAAAGAAATACCACTAAATACACTATGATAATCATGGAAAAAGTTAATGTCTAAACATGCACAAATTTTCTAGTGTAGTACAAGTGCTTGTGCACAATACTATGATATAGTAAATTCAAGGAGTAGGTGTCCCTATACATGTTAATCCACCTTAGGAAGTGAGGGCTTAAAAATGATTATAGGAGACTCATGTATGAATCCTATGATGTTTATGTCATAGATTTATCATCAACATCCAATATGAGTTTTGAATACAACATCGAGACATGGATGGATTTCACATGCAGTTTTATCTCTGAGAAGATTGTGAGGAGAAAGTGAAGTGAGATATGAATGAATGATATTAAACTAGTTATGTGTAAATATGAAAGGTGGACCAAAATATTTCTATACATTCCATTATTACATATTTTCACCCATTTACTCCAATGTCGTTTAATATTAAAAAATGAAAAATTTGGAGAAAAATGCTTCATTACCCTTTGGGTAAGGTTTTCCAAGTAAATAAGAATATTAAAGTCATATTTATCTTTAATTCTTATGGTGAAAAATTAAAAAGACAAGGAAAAAAGTCCAATGGAAAGAGTGATGAAAAAGTCACTTTCATAATTTCCTTCAAATAATAGAGGTTGGTTATTAAACACGAGGTAATATTCTTTGCATATTATGAAATTAATATATGGAAGTTTAAACATAATGAACTAAATTGAATAAGAAATTACCCACTTATTATTCAATGAATATTTATCAATTATAAGTATTGTTTCTAACATACTTCTTGGGTATTAAATACAATATTTTTATCACATATATATACCATAATACAGTAACCAAGTAAGTAATAGAAACATTACAAGAAGTAAGGTGTATTCTCCAAGAGGTTGAGAAAGGGTGATTCCTATGTTAGTGGTGAGAAGCACACAACTTCTAATTGCGAAATGATTAATTATAGTAGAACTATTTTTTGAGTATAACCAAAACATTTATCTCATGTGTTTTTTGGATACAAGGAGACATTATTCCAAGTTCAGAAATGAATGTTTGTGGTATTTCATACTCAACCAATAGTTCAGTGATACATGAATTATAGGAAATACCTAATGAATATAAAATGTAATACTTATTTACCCGGTTGTGGAAAGATATTTCTTTATCAAGTGAAATTAAAAGTGGACACAAATTATATAACCATTTTGGTATTTAGATTCAATGGAACTAAATGTTGGTTTTGGGCGCAGTGCAAGCATGTGACGGGTCATGCCCAACTTTTATTTTTTCCATGATTGATGATCAATATGAGATTTACACAGTGATAAACATCGTGATCTAAGTAATTGAATCAAAGAATATAGAGAAGGGATATAATTCCAGAACCAATAGAGAGTATCATCACATATTATTTATAATTAATTTAATTAAATAAATAATTAACTTGATAGAATTATTTCTTCATTGATGGATATGTCAAAAGATCTGAATTGTTCCATTATTACATTGTAAGAATTAAAGTATATTCCCTCTAGCGATGATCCACATGTGTTCCACAGATTTTCGAATGTCACCGTAGGAATCTCTAGGTGCTATCATGATAGATCCTAGCACTTACATCATCTGCCTTTGATTTCCTCAAGAACCTCTTCCTAAGCGTTCTCTTGGATCTCTCTTGACTCGAGAGTGGGAGGTGGAAGAAGATCACTCTCCATTTTTGGGAGCATTCTTGGAGAAGGGAGCTCTCTAGGTCTTAAGAGGATACTTCAAATCCATTGTTCACAACCAAAAAAATGAATTGGATTATTGAGAAAATAATATAATTGGGTTTATATATCGTTAGGGTTAAAATAAAATAATTTCACAAGTGACCTTTATTATTTATTTAATCCTTGTGGAACCCCATGTCATATAATAATAATAATATTATTTCCCGACATGCACTTAACTTGTGAATTAAATTAATTATTATTTAATAAAATAATATTCAATATTTATTATTTCTCACCAGACCATTAAACTTGGTCCTCCATTCCTCCATAATATTTATCGATCCTTGAATAATGACTATTTATTTATTAAATAAACATTACTACATTATTTTACCATAAATATATAAATATTATATTTACTAAATAAAAAATAAATATTTATATTTGATCAATCATACATGAATAATTATTAAACCACATTCAAGAATAATATTTATTCAACTTGTTAAATAATTAATAATAATATATTATTTAAATGAGATTTTGGATACACTTAGTGTGTGACCCTTTAGGAATCTTTCTTAGTGGCATTAGGAGAAGTAGCCTAAAGTCCAAGGTTAGCATCTAACAACACTCCAATACACCCATAGATAAATAATTTAATTCCATAATGACATGATACCTCATACGAACACTAACTTTTGTAATATAATCCCTTTATCGCGATATCTCAAATCAAGCAGGTTGCATATTGGTTCCATCAACCTATGTACTTTATGTCTCTTTCATTGACTTCCTAGAAATTAAAAATTCCTATTGTACATCATGGAAATAGATTTATTTAGGCTATATAATTTCCATCAAAGGTAATAAGATATCAACTTCCATTAAAGAACATAAGGGACACATACTTTCTCAAATTATTCATTAATGAAATATTAGTCATGACGCACCCAACACATCCTACCTCACCACAAACATCTATCATCATGGTTTTCATTAATACATCAAAGTACGTGACTCATAATACTCATTAATAATAGTCTTAAAGTATAAGGACCCATACACACATTCATAGATAGGAACATCCAATGACACATATAAATGTGGATTTCTTACTAGTGGGTCTCGTTCTCGTAATATCATACTGGATATTACCAAGGGTGTACACCATGAGAAGGTGCCTCAAAGTCCTATGAGTCTCCAACCATGATAACCTATATAATTTGTGTCTATAAAATGATATCATCTGTCTATAAAAAATATATTTAAGAATAGTACTATAGAACTTCTAGGTTCTCATCATAGAAAGGAACTGTTATGACATTTCAGTGCGACAACTACTCTTGATTCATTATCACATACTATGCCATGTAGAAGAAAAATCATGATGTGATAATAATTTTATTAATATTAAAAATTATTAATATAGGTTATCATAAAGTACACATAATATGGTTCTAGGGAACAAACTCCAATAGAATCCCACTTGCAATAGATCCAACTACTAACAACCTTTAGTCTACTTACTCTCACATGACACTCATGCTTCTGTTGAGATAGGCCTTTAGTCAAGGGGTCCACCACATTATCTTATGTGGGAACTCTTATTACTACAAATTCACCCCTCTAATGAAACTCTCTCAAGTGGTGATACTTTTGAAGTATGATCTTTCTTCATTGGTGTGACCTTGGATATTTTTCAATAGCCATCACTATAGTATTATCACAATAAAATGTGATAGGGTCTTTACTGATAGGTACTACATCAAGATACTGAAAAAATATCTGAATCCAAATGGATTCTTTGGCTATATCAGAATCTTCTATATACTTGGAATCTGTTGTAGAATTAGAGACAACTGGATGCTTTGAACTCTTTTAGCTCATAACTCCTCCATTGAGACAAAAAATATATCCTGACTATAACTTAATATCATTCTAATCTGTCTAAAAACTATAATCAGTATAAACCCTAATGACCAGCTCCTCATCTCCTCCATACACTAGGAATATATCCTTAGTTATTATCAAATATGTAAGGATAGCCTTAAGAGTAGACCAATTTTGTTCTCCTGGATATGATTGATATCTACCTACCATGCTCAATACATAGGCAACATCAATTCTAGTACATAACATGACATACATGATCAATCCTATCACTAAATCATATGTGATCTTACTCATTATCTCATTATCATGTTGTGTTTGAGGAAACATTTTATTAGAAATATATAAACCATGTGACATTAGAACAAATCCTCTATTGGATTGTTCCATACTAAATATCTTTAGTATATGGTCAAAATATGTACTTTGACTTAGTCCAAGAAGCCTCTTGAATCTATCCTGAATGATCTTGATCCCTAGAATACACTACTTCACCTAAGTCCTTTATGGAGAAACACTCTGTTTAACAAATCCTTAACAGGCTGTATTACTAGCATGTTGTTTCCAATAAGTAATATGTCATCAACATATACTACTAGGATAATAAAAACATTTTCACTAAACCTATTATAAACACATGGACCAAATTCATTCTTAATGAAACCAAATTATTTTATGGATTCATTAAATTGAATGTTCCATGACTTGAATGCTCGCTTCATTCCATAAATGGATATATGTAACTTGAAAATATTATTGGAATCACCTGAAGTCACACACCCTTCTGGTTGTGTCATATATACATCTTCTTGAAGGTTCCCATTAAGTAATGTGGTTTTGACATCCATATAACAAATATTATTGGCATGGTAAGATACCATAACAAGTATAATTCTGTGAAAAGGTTTCATTATAGTCAATTACTTAATTCTATTTAAACCCTTTAGCCACTATCCTTGCTTTATAGGCATTGACTTTACCTTCCATGTCTAGTTTCCTCTTGAATTCCCATTTTCATCCAATGGAATTTACATCAACTGGTGTATTGACCATAACCAAAGCTTGGTTCTGATACATGGAATCCATTTCAAAATTCATGGCTTCTTTCCATCTTGTAGTTTTTGAGATCTCTACTTCATCCTTGTAGGAGAGAGGTTCATAATTGTAAACCAATAATAAGTTTCCATATTCAATGACTAGAAAACAATATCTCTATGGTTCTCTTACCTCTCTTACATTTCTACACAGTACTTGTGTTTCTGAAACTACTTCTTTCATAGGGACCTATGGAATCTATTCCTGTTCCAATGCTTGTGTATCTTGAGTATAAAATCCTTCAAAATCAATCTTTTTCCCACTATCACTTTTGAGTATGTGATCCCTCTCATGAAATACAACTTTTTCGGTGACAATCACTTTCTTGTATGAGGGGTTGTATAGGTATTATCCCTTTATTTCCTTGGGATTCCCTATAAAGATACCCTTTGTACCACAAGGTGCTAGTTTTTTTCCTGATAAGATCTTAACAAATACCTCTAAACCCCATACATGTGTATGTGAAAAAACAAGTTTCTTTCCACTCCATAACTCAAAGGGAATTTCATTTTCCACTTTAGTTGGAACTTAGTTTAATGTGTATGTCATAGTTTCTAATGCATATCCCCAAAAGGATAATGGAAGATCTACATGACTCATCATCGACCTTACCATGTCTAAAAAGGTACGATTCCTACTTTCACTAACACCATTCCACTATGGTGTATAAATTGGAGTGAGTTGAGATAAAATTCCAAACTCTTATAAAAGGTCAATGAACTCTTGGTTGATATATTCACCACCTCGATCCGATCAAAGATTCTTTATCTTATCACCAAGTTTATTCTCTACTTCATTCTTGAATTCCTTGAATTTTTCAAATGAATCAGACTTATACCTCATTAAGTAGACATATCCATATCTACTCAATTCATCAGTAAAAGTTAGAAAGTAAAAATATCCACTGCTAACTTCTACTAGAAATGGTCCACACACATCAGTGTGTACCAATCCTAGAAGCTCTATGACCCTTTCACCCTATCCACAAAATGGTGGTTTGAACATTTTTCTTTATAAACAAGCATGACATATTTCAAGTGCTTTTAGCTTGTATGAGTCTAAATAACCATCTCGACATAGCTTTGTTAAACACTTCTCATTTACATGACCAAGTTAGTGATGCCAAAGATGGGTGTTATATGAGTTGTGTGAACATGATTCATTATCAATTTCCAATACTTGGTTTTTGTAATTTAATACATAAATACCATTATTTAAATGTGACATACCATGACATATGTTGTCCTTATAAAAGAAAAAACTTTTATTTACAAACATGAAAATAAACCCATCTACATCTAGGCATGATACATAAATTATGTTATTAGTAACCATAGGTACATAATAACAATCTTTTAAAACCAAAATCATTCCCATTGGAAATGAAATGTGGTAGTCACCAATGGCTAGGGTAGCCAATCTTGCTCCATCAGTAGCTCTCAAATCCACCTCTCCTATAGAAATCTTTTGAAATCTACTTGGTTCCTATATTTGGATACATATGTGATCCCCACAAGATGTATATAATACCTAATGTGTAGATATTGAAAGATTACACTCGATAACGAACAAACCTTCAGATTCCCCTAGCTTCTGGGTGCAGTTCCTCTTCCAGTGGCCTGGCTTTCCATATGAAAAAATATTTCCTCCTTTTCCTTACCTTTCCTCTAGATCTTCCTCTTCTTGGAAGGACAATACTTGAGATATTTAGACTATTTATAGGTCTTGAGCCCCTTTTAATTGTTCTTCCTTTTCTTATTTTCTATTAGGACCGTGAGTTTATCATAACCCATGTCCTTATCCACTTGTAGAATCAATATAAGAAGTTCTAAAAGAATATTATCATTATTACTCATGTTTTAATTAATAATAATACTAGACAAGGTTTTGGGTAGTGATGAATGTATGATATCTATACAAAACTCATCTAGGGTTTTAATCCCTAAGATGTATAAGTGTTCAATATAGCCAATAATATTGACTAAATGAGGCCCAGCTATCGAAGACTCTCAAATATAATTTGTGAATAAAGTATTAGAGATCTCATACCTCTCTTGTCTCACCTTCTCTTGATAGTGCCCCCGAAGATGAGACATCATGCTATACACATCCATGTCCTCATATTGCTTCAAAATATCATTCAACATGGATGATAGAATAAGACATTTAACATATTTAGAATAGTTTAAATTTTTCTCATATATTTTTAACTCTTAATCACTAGCCTCATTTCTAGGTGATTTAGTGAAAGGTTTTTCTAGCACATATAATCTCCTTTCATGGAGAAGGATGAAATGCATGTGCCTTTACGATTAGAAATTTATGATGATGATAAGGTTGTACTTCTCAAGTATGGATTAAAATGATATGTTTGATGTCATTTTAATGATATTTCTAAAAAATAAGATAAGTATAATTTTATTACTTTAACTGATAAATTTTGACAAATAAATAAATAGTATATTTATTAGTCTCCCACTATTTTATCGAAACCCAATATCCCCCACGATTGGTTTCAAAATATCATATTTCTTGGAATTACTAGTGGAAAGGATCCATATTCCCTTTATCATTACCCCAACTTTGATTGGTCAAGAAACTTGAATGGTTTTAGGTAGGAATTCCAAATACCAACTACATTAACTCATAGTTCCTTGATATGATGAGTGGACTACCCAATCCTAAAACCCTTAAATTGGATTTCCTCAACCTTTTCCTCTCAGTTACATCATATCATGCTTTAGTAGTCAACCTTTGATGTTAAATAAGTTAATTCAACCCAAAACTTCAAGTTAGAATTACCTGATAATTGAAAACACCCCAACTTTAGCTGGTTAATCACTTTAAACTATGGTTAGATTTTATATTCTTGTTAATATTAAGTGCATTTAATTAAGTGATTAACCATGTCTTAGATAATATTTATTCATAAGATAATTTATTTTAGTGATATCTTGCATGCTCATTAATTTCATTAAATTATGTGATCACGAAAAAACATCCATAATGAAGTAACCATAAAGATTGATAGAAATAAAATAATAAAGTGGTATGATCATGATAATTTACTAATGGTTAGTTTATATATTGGTTGATAAAATAACCGCTGACCTAGGGGAAAACCACCTTGAACCAATTATGGTTTGTGTTGCAGATTTCCACATGTACACCAATGTATCTCTCTTGGATTGGTTTCACCTCAGCTCTAAGCTTGAACCGCATCCACTAGATTTGGAGATCTATCCATTAAATATGATTTTACTCACACATAGGTGCGGGAAAAAGGTTTACATAAAAGAAACCACGGGCACGCAGTCCCTACATAATAATAGGAGGGAAGGCACATAGACCAAACATTTAATTTAATAATAAATAAGATGAAACCAATCATATACAAAGGTATGGTCTATAATCATGATCATCTATATGCATGAAATACATTACACAATTAATAAAACTAGAATTCAATTCTTAACCATTATTATTTAAGATAAATCATGCTCGAATCAATTAATTATTATATTTAATTAATCAATTATTTTTATCTTAATTCTTATCCAAATTTCATTGAAATTCTCATCCATCATAATTATAAAAAATTTAATAAATTTATTTAAAATTAACTATGTACATTAAATGTAATTTAGAGGCAACATAATGAATACCCATCCGAATCCACCCAAAATGTATTATAATAATATAAAATTTTACTTTTATGACATATAACATACAACATACACGACTTATCACGTAATTTCATGACGTGTACTATCAACTTAATTATTACATGAATTACGTGATTTTTTGATCATGTGTTATACTTTAATGAACATAGAGAAACAACTATAATACAACTCATATATAATATGCAGATCTAAACACTACACATATATTAATCAAACATATATATTAAAACCCCTCACATGGCATGTTCTATAAACTTAATGACCACACGCAATAATATGTCTCAAGGTTTACACAATACAATAAATAACTTTTAAATCTGCATAATTTGGTATAATTACACGACTTGTACATGAGAACTACACGACGTGTACATCTCCCATTATCTATTAGTGGTACACACCTAGGGAATCAATGTGTAAACTATACCTCAAAAAACAAATGGAGTACACGGTGTGTAAAAGGGACTACATGGTGTGTGGAATTCGAGTTACATGGTCACCAGTCAGATAAGCCGTGTATAAAACACATGACCCTTCTGTGACTCAAAGGGACTACATGCCTTATATGTGGACTAAATGACATGTACTCCAACTGACCATGCACTAGGATGGCTCAGTCAACATGTGGTGTAAGAATTAACTAAACCATGTGTCATCAATGAAAACATATTGAATTAATTTTTGAATTAATTCCTGATACATTGAACACAAGTACATAGTGTGTAAATCTAGTTACATGATATGTATTCCTTTGTTATCCAGCCAGAATCCTTGGCACCTCTGGATGAGTTATTCGATTTTATTTCATTCATAAAATTAATTACATTGATTAGATCTATGAGAAACAAAGGAGGAAGAAGCAAACATCACAATTCTAATTAAAATAATTATTAAAATTTAATTGAAAAACTAAATCACAAATTCATAAATCATCAATTATATTTAAATAATTATAAATAATTATGTGAATTCTCTAATAACACTTGTAAGTTCTGGGTTCAGTGGAAGTGTGGGATGGGTTGTGCCCAACTTGGATTTTTTCCATGATCGATGATCAATCTGAGATTCACACAATGATAAATTTCGTGATCTAAATAATTGAATCAAATAATATAGAAAAGGGATAGAACACCAGAACAAAGAGAGAGGATCATCACATATTATTTATAATTAATTTAATTTAATAAATAATTAACCTTTTGGAATTATTTCTTTATTGATGGATCTGAAAATAGATATATGTTGTTCCATCATTACATTATAGGAATCAAAATATATTCCCTCTAGCGGTGATCCACACGTGTTCCACAAATCTTGGAACGTCACTGTAGGAATCTCTAAGTACTAGCACGGAAGAACCTAGCACTTGTGTCATCCACCTTTGATAACCTCAAGAACCACTTCCAAAGCATTCTCCCAGATCTCTCTTGACTTGAGACTGAGAGGTAGAGGAAGATCGCACTCTGTTCTTGAGAGTGTTCTTGGAGAAGGGATCTCTCTAGGTCTTGAGATGATTCTCCAAATCCGTTGTGCACAACTAAAAAAATGAATTGGCTGTTTGAGAAAATAATATAATTGGGTTTATATATTTCTATGGTTAAAATAAAATAATTTCACAATGGTCCTTTATTATTTATTTAATCCCTATGGAACCCCATTTCAAATAATAATAATAATATTATTATTTATTGACATATGCTTAATTTGTAAATTAAATAAAAATATTATTTAATAAAATAATATTCAATATTTATTATTTATCATAGGACTATTAAACCTGGTCCTCCATTCCTTTATAATATTTATTGGGTCTTGAATAATGACTATTTATTTATTAAATAAATATCACAACATTATTCTATAATAAATATATAAATATTATATTCAATAAATAGAAAATAAATATTTATATGTAATCAAGAATACATGAATAATTATTAAAACCCATTTGAGAATAATATTTATTCAACTTGTTAAATAATAAATAATAATATATTATTTAATTGAGATTCTCGATACACTTAGTGTGTGACCCTTTAGGCCTCTTTCTCAGTGGAATTAGGCGAAGCAGCCTAAAGTCTAGGGTTAGCATTTAACAACATGCTAAGGCATCCATAGAGAAAGAAGTTAATGATGTAATGATATGATACCTCATACAAACACTTACTGTTGTAATATAATCCCTTTATCATGACATCTCAAATCAATCATGTTGCATACCAGTGACATCAACCTATGTGCTCGATGTCTCTTTCTTGAACTTCCCAAAAATTGACCTTTTCTATTATACACCATGGTGATGGATTTATTTAGGCTATATCATTTCCATAAAAGTGGCTGAGATATCAACTTATATTAAATAATAGAAGGGATGAATCTTTTCTTGCATTATTCATTAATGCAATATTACTCCGGATACACCCAACGCATCCTACCTTGCCACGAACATCTGTCGTCATGGTTTTCATCAATACATCAAATTATGTGACTCATAATACTCATTAATAATAATATTAAATTATAAGGACCAATTCACACATTTGAAGATTGGAAAATAAAATGACACATATAAATGTGGATTTCAAACTGGAGGGTCTCGTTCTCAAAATATCCTACTAGATATTACCAAGGGCGTACACCATGATAAGGTGCCTCAAATTCCTATGAGTCTCCACCCCTAATTGCATATATCATTCATGTCTATAAAATTATATCATCCATCTATAGAACATGTATTTAATAATAGCGTCATAGTAGTTCTGGGTTCTCATCATAGCGGGAAACTACTATGACCTTTCAATGCGATAACTACTCTTGAGACATTATCACATACTATGTTATGTAGAAGAAAAATCATGATATGATAATAAGTTTATTAATATTAAAAACTATGAATAAAGGTTATCCTAAAGTACACAGAAGTTGGTTCTAGGTAACCAAATCCAATACTAAACACCTTTGGTATTATCGACGTATATACTTAATTATTTTGGACAAAGAAACATTTAGAAATAAAGGTATGACACAAAGATTTTGGAATTTTTTAGATAGTGAGCGTAAACCATTATAGGGGTAAGGTAGTGGTAAATATAATTCATAATATTTCTATAAGTCTTTAAGGAATATTAAAGTGAAGTATGAAATTTTCATAGTCAAAATATATGAGTTGCATTAGGCCGACATGCGGAAGAATTTCTTGACCAAGAATTCATCGATCAAAATAATGTATAATGGAGAAATTCCTAAACACACATTACCTTACCCACATCATAAAAATGATTTTTATAAGAAGGATCGATTATGAGTCTTAAATTTTAACATTGATCAATAAAATGTAGTGTGAAACAATTACTAAACACACATTTTATACATCAGAGTTATGATGTAAGTAGTATCAATGCTGTAACTTGCATAAAATTCCATTATATTTCAAGACATGATTTAAAAATAATGGTGATATAACATAACCATATGAAAAATATAATGAAAAATGGATATCATATGATTTGTATTATGATGGAAATCCATTATGTCATAAGGACATGTGTTTAAATGCAAAGAGTTTGCTAAGATATAACCAAACTTGCCTCAAGAAAAACACAATGTGAATCGAAAGTAATAATTCTAAAATTTTATTAGGATATTACAAAAATACCTATGATATAAAGATACAGTCAAGTTATTGACTATATTACTATATAAGGGTGAACATCTCTATTACATATAGTGTGATAAAGATTGACCCGAGTTTAGTTAATGCTAGAGATGCACAAATAGTTGGCATAAGAACCAGTTCCATAAGAGATTTTGGAAGAGAAATGTTCCAGAGACACATACTACGTAGTAAGGTTAAAACCATAGTGATGGTTTTATATTAAATATGGTTGGTGATACATTATTCATTGCGAATAATAATTCTTACAAGTAGGAAGTATATGGAAATAAACTAATTTTGAAAAGGTTAATTAAAATTCAATAATAGATTCCATGTATCAAAGTGAAAAGGGGATTATTATTTTGAATACTATGGTGGGTATTCAAGTGAGATGATACATGGATGGTACAAGCACAATACTGATAAGGATTTATTGGTTATACCAAGTCTTTTTTCCTAAATCCATTAGAATATTACTTCTCAAAGCTACTTTCTATGATCATTGAATTGGCCATTGGATGTCAAGAAAATTTTTTGTGGAAGGCGTCTATACGACGCAACCAGAAAGGGATGGTGACATAATAAAATACCAATAAGGTTACAGGTTACTGAAATCTAGTTTAGGATTAAAGTAAACAACAAGATGTTATAAAATTAATTTGGAATGAATTGACACTATGTGTTTACCAGATGTTAGTGAGAGCACCATTTTTTTCTAAGTAAAATATGTTATACAACATATGGAAAATAGATATTGGTCTTGCAGTTAGTTAAGAATAGAATAAAATAAATTCTCAATGATTGACTTAAAGTAGCAACCTAAGTTCAAGGAAATAGGATCTAATAAGGATAATCTAATAGTTTCTTGGACCTAGTCAGTTGTACATATAATTACATGGTATTGAACAATACAAGATGGAACAATTCAAGAGATAATTGTTACCAATGTCACATGGTATAAATCCCTCCAAGTAGAAATTCAATGGAATAGGAGGATATTAAGTGGTGAGTCGAGTTATATACACCTCAACAATGGATCAATCACATATTTAATGATATTTATAAGATATGATATTTCCAACTTAAAATTTATATTAGGAAAATATCAGTTATATCTAGGAGAAATGCTAGTAAATCAATCAAAACTATCTAATTGTACATGGGAAAGTATAATGGATATGTACCAGGCATGTGGATAAAAAGGGATACTAGTTTTGGGGGGACACAAACTAGTCCTCCTTGTAAAAATGTGATCTAATATTGCAATTAGGATAAGGTGAATAGAGATACAAGATCATATAAGACATTAGTACCCATACCTATAAATATTGAGTACGTTGTTGCTTCTGAGGTAGCTAAGAAGTAGTTATTAAATGAAAAGATTGGTTAAAGTTATTGTAATCATGATTACCAAGTAAAGTTTTATCATCATGATAATTATGTTTATGTTAATAGCCAAGATTTCAAGTTCTAACAGTGGATAAAATGGATATACTCATGGATTCCATCTCTTGAGAAGTTTTAATCAAGGAGGTGAGGTCACACTTAGCAGAATAACCACACAATAGAAACATGGCAGACCCAACAACTAAAGATGTTACTCAGTAGAAACATGATATTTATCATATGAGAGCTAATAAGGTTCATTAGAAAGCTGGATCTAGTGTAATTGGGAGTATTTTAATAGTGGGTTCCCTAGACCCAACTTGAACAATACTTTTGATTACCATATCGTGTATATAGTTAGATATACATGATGTATACTTACTATTATAGTGTAAATATTTATGCATCCACTATTTAATGGAAATGTCTATAGATTAAGTGTAGTATCAAAAGATTATAGAAGAACCCAAACTATAATGAGAACATTGAGATATTATGACATTAATATCAAAAAAATGTCCTATGGTCTAGATCTATCTTACTGACCAGACATAGTTGATGTTTTACTATCAGGTGCTAGGGGATCATAAGAATTGAGACTTATTATTATGAAGTTCACACTTGATGATCTCTAATAGTTGAGACCATGAGGAAAAACCCACCAATAATAACACAACATGTTTCTAGTTTCATTGGATGTTTCTATCTACAAACATGTGTATTGGTCTCATGACTTGATATCATTACTAGTGTGTGACATTTGATTATGTACTTTGATGCAAGGAAAAAACCATGATAATGAAATCATGGCGAGGTATCTTGTGATGGGTGAGTCATTGGTGGTATGACCTTGGTTTAATGGTCAAGAAAGTATTTTTTCACTTCTAGGTTGAGGAAGTAATATATCTAGGGCCTTGTTGGTTAGGATGGTAGTACCTTCATAAGTACTTGGCCAAGGCAGTCAAGGGTAAATCCATCTAATTAGATCAGAAAATAATAAATAAAGGAAGGATGATGACACAATTGTGCATACTTCTTTATAAGATATCTAAAAACAAATAGATTATTTTACATAGTACGTGTACATAGGTCAGTTGTCATTGCTATGACTATCCTTATCTCTTTAGGGGCCTTCAAGGGTTGCAATAATCTGCTCTTGATCTATGAATATTATTCACTACTATCAATATAAGGGCCTAGAGGGTCATACAAAATAACATATTCAATAATTCTCCCTATTTTGTTGAATAAGTATATTAGACCTGGTGGGACCCACCATAGGGTCCGAGTGTTGTCCAAGTTATCGATCACTGATAAATAAATACATTCATTATTATTCAAGTAAATAATAATTGGTTTGAATTTATTTATTGAAAGTATTTACAAGTTAAGTAAATAAGAGTAAAAATACTATTCAAGAAAATATTATTTTAATATTTTAGGTTCTTTTAATATTAAGTGGGAATTATGAGTCGAATTAAATAACTAGGTTTTATCATATAAAATATTTAATATATATTAAAGGTATGCAATAAAATATAAATAATATTTATGACACAGTTCAGTTCATCATAATTATTTATTTAGTGGATGTTTAATAAATAGGGATTAGGGAATCCAATCCGGGTATTTGAGCATCCATTATAAATAGAGGAGAGAGGATTTGGCACAATGACTATTTACTAAAATATTTCTAGAGCCTTTATATAATCTCTTTATTTATAGAGAGAGAATATCTTGATCCAAGTTATTGGATCAAGTTCATCACCTTTCATCAAAGGTACGTCGATATAGTGATCATCGGGATGTTAAAGTCATTGTCGGATCACCGTGCTAGCACCAAAAATCTAAATATTGATGATCCTATGTATTTTTGAAGCATGTTTGGATGATCTATAGGGATTATTCTTTAGAATCTTCAAATAGTGATCACTGGAGATAAGCAGATGTCAAGCGTGACTTTAGATCGAAAAGGTATGTTTTTTGTTTACATTTTTTGCTCTTTTTAATTTAAATGAGATCCTTAGACTGTATCAGGGATTAGATCATTATAGAAGACAAGTTATATCACCCTGATGATGGAAATTTTAAAACCCCTAGCCCAAAATATTCTACTATTCACCCTAGTTCCTTCATTATTTTAGGAAATTATGTATAATTTGGAAGAATTATTTTTAATATGACAATAGTGGAGTTTTTATTTTATAGATTAACTATCATTAAGAAAATTAATGATGCAAACAGTAGAAGAATATGGTTTATGTCATAGATATAATATTGTGTTACAATCATGTATGTTTGGAGATATGTAAAGAGGATCTTTTTGGTACGATGAGAAACTATAAGATTTAAGGTTTAAGGTTCCCATAAGCAAGAAAGAAGGTTTATGAAATGAAGAGAGTTTCTAATATAAGATGGGTGATTCAGTCTAAAAAAACCACTATTCTATGCCACAATGTATATAGTAGCACTATGATGATCTGGAAAATTCAAATGACTCAAAAATAAGAGGAAATGGTGAAGAAGAAGTTAAGAGTGATTAAAGGCAGTTATTTGTCTGAATATTTGAATTTGAAAATCAAATTTGAATTTAAATATTGTTTTTGCCATCCGAAGGAAATATATTCACTTCTACCACAAGAATATAAGTGTAGTGGGGTGAAAATAAATATACAAAGATTATTAAGGAGAGAGAGAGAAAGTTAGAAGATGAGACTTGCTGATGTTCAAGTAAAATAAAAAGGGGAAGAAGGAGCAGCATAGATACAACTTGATGGAAGTCTTATTTGGTTGAAGACTCTCTTATTGTTAAAAGAACAAATTCTATATCTTTGTATCTATGAGGGATTACTTTACATAGTCGGGAGATATTTTTGTATCATGAGTTCAAGGATAAACCCTTCTCATTTTTATTCCACACGATGAAACTAGTGGACTATATGATGTTGGGTGAATCTGGATCATACCAAGGACTTTATAGAGTTGGAGATCTAGAACAAAATAAATTTATACTTTCATTTACCAAAATATTCAAAGACCTGAATATTGATAAATATATTATCAAATGATGACTGTTATTTTTTGTAACATTAATGTGATAATGTACTTAGAGTATCTATCACATCAAAAGGTTATAGCAGTTCCCACTATAACGAGAACCTTAAAGTTATATGAAAATATTATTAAACATATGCCATATGATCTAGATGACATCTATATGATGAGACACAAATGATGTTTTAACTATTGGGTGGTGTGTGCTCATAAGAGGATGAGGCCGTAACTCATGAAGTTTCACTGACAGGGGGGAACTATAAAAAAATAAATTCCCCCCATTTATTAGTGCTTAAAAAAAAACTGAAAAAGGGATCCTTTATGAATTTTTTTAAGCACTGATAAAGGGGGAATTTTTGAGTGTTTTTTAGCACCGATAAACATGTATTTTATCAGTGATAAAAAATAACTAATAAAGGCACAATTAATAAATGATTTGTTTAGCACTGATAAAAGGAATATTTTAACAACACTTAGATCAACATATCTTTTATACCACTGTTAAAGAAAATTTTTAGTGGTGTTAAAAGTGCGACATGTAGTAGTGCCCATAATACTTTTATGTGAGTTGAAATTTGGTAAAGTACTTAATATTGGGATGATACATAATTTTTTTTATGCATAATATATTTATCTGATGCATAATATATTTTCACTGGTGCATAAGTTTTTCTAGTTGGAAAAAATATGAGATCTTCATCAGTTCACAAGGAGTTTTTATTAATTATTAGAGGTGTTTTTAGAAGACTTATTTTCAGAAATTATGAATAATTTGGAAGAATTATTTTTAATATGACAATAGTGAAGTTGGTATTTTATAAATTAATCATCATGAAGGGAATTCATGATGAAAGTAGGGGAGGAAGATGGTTTTTTTCATGTAGACACTTTTTTGCTACAATCATGCTTGTTTGGAGAAGTAAATAGGGTATTTGTGACATAATGAGAAACCATAAGATTTAAGGTTTAGGGTGATCTAATAAAAAACAAGGATTATGTACTGATGAAGGTTTCCAAGCTATAAAGGGTAATTCAGACTAAGAAAACTACTTGTCCATGCCATAATGTATGTAGTAGCACTATGATGATCTGGAAAATTATAATGACTAAAAAATAATAGGGAAAATGTGAATAAGAAGTTAAGAGTTGTTGAAGGCTGTTATTTGTCTGAATATTCGAATTTAAAAATCAAATTTAAATTTGAATATTTCTACCATTGTTTAAAGGAAATATATTCACCACTACTATGAAAATATGAGTGTGATGGGATAAAAATAAATACAAAAATATTATTAAGAATATAGAGAGAAATTAAGAAGAGGAGACTTTCTGATGTTCAAGTAAAAGAAGAAGGTGACAAAGGAGTAGTGTAGATACAACTCAAGGAAAGTATTATTTATTTGAAGACTCACTTATTGATGAAAGAAAAAATTATATATCTTTATATATATGAGGGAGTACTTTACATAGTTGTGATACATTTTTTTAAGACAAGTTAATAGATAAACCATTCTTTTTTATATTCTACATGATGAAACTAGTAGACTTTATGATCTCGAGTGAATCCAAATCATGACAAGGAATTGTTGGAGTAGGTTCTCTAGAACCAAATAACTTTGTACTTTTGTTTATTAGAATATTCAAAGAAATAAATTTTGATAAATATCTTATCACATGATGAGTATTATCTTTTATAACATTAATGTGATAATGTCCCCAGAATATCTGTCACATCAAAAGGTTATAGTAGTTCCCCACTATAATGTGAACCTTAAAGTTATATGAAAATATTCTTAGACATATTCCATATGGTCTATCACATACACATACAACTCGTCATCCCCATCACACCACCATCTTGTCACCCCAAAATCACCACAAAAAAACCTCCTCACCACCCCAAAAGTATGTCCAAAAAAGCCACATCACTGCCCCAAAATCACAGCCAAACAAACCACCTCACCTCCTAAAAAGCACCGCCAACAACCACCTCACCTCTCCAAAAGCACATACAAAAAACCATCAGCCCTACATTCCCCAACCATAAATCACCATCCCACAAGCACTACCACACATCAAAACACATCAAGACCATTTTACAAATTTACAAAGGGCTTTTATCACATTCCAATTTATTTTAGGGGAATTATCACACAATTCATAATCTTGGGGAAACCATTTAATTAGCTAAATATAAGTGTCTAGTCAATTTCCATTTTAGGTTGATATCACAAAAATCACAATAGTCACATTAGTCACAACACATATCCACCAATTCAAAAAAATCCCCCAACTACCACAATTTTTAATGGGGCATCAATCCCATACAATCCACAATATAATAATAATATAAAAGATATAAATACATGTGAATCAAATCCCTTTACCCCTTTAAATTTTAATTTAACCAATTATTTATCTTTGATTAGGTTAGAACAACAATCTCTCATATATAAACAAAAGTAAACCCCTCCCACCTGATACACAAAAAAGAGAAATGAGGGACTCCCCACCATAAAGAAGAATGCTTGCAAAACACAACCACACCATGAGAAATCACAAATCAACCTACAAGACACCCAAAGACCATAAAAACACAGCCTAATAAACTCACAAAACCAAACCAACATCATCATAGTGAATCCATGAGAGAAGAATGGAAGAAAACCAACAAGTAAAGAGGAAAAACTCACCATGAATCTAATATGGGAAGTCGGAAATTAAATACCATCAAAAGGAATCCCAAACACCTGAAGAGGGAGCTGTTGGATCTCCTAAAACGAGAGAGGGAGTGCCATTAGTAGGGTTTGAGGAAACCCCCAAGTACTCCAAACTTTATAAATGCACTGCATTTAGGATTTACATGACGTGTAATCCCCTTTCATGTTGTGTAATTACTTTATTTTAAGTTCTACTAAAAAACATGTTGCCTCAAATAATTAATCACCCGATTTATTACACATCTTGAACCATACCTGCACAAGCCATGAACCCCACTATAACATCATGTAAACTTTACATGCTATGCATTTCCTATAACATATCCACTGCACCTACAACCTCCACTAAAAACTCTTAGAACATCCCCTGAACACCTCCAATACTACTACAAAATAAGCCTTTAACAACACTAGAAATGGACTTTATCAGTTCTAGAGAAGTTCTGACTACCTAATTGAGATTAAAAGGCTTGTTCTTTTATCTGCGCTAAATAATCATTGATAAATGGGTCCTTTATTAGTGCTAAAAAATCACTGATAAATGGGTCCTTTATTAGCGTATTTAGAAGAACTGATAAAGGACTACATTTATCAGTGCTTTTATTTAGCACTGTTAAAGGCCCCATTTATCATCACTGATAAAGGGCCATACTGTAGTGTACTGCAACATCAAACTGCAGCACTAGTGCAATGTGTTGTAACAACACACTGCATCACAAAAAAAAACCATATATCAACAAAAACTAGTACCAATACAAAATTTAAATGAAATTAAATTTACTACAAAAATACTAGAAAAACACTTTATTATAGAAATTTAAAACATTGGTTTATATAATTACATAAGTAAAAATTATTACAAATATTCAAAAACATCAATGTTTCTTTGTCTTTTAATCTAGACCCTGACTCATGCTATTTCCAAACAAACCAACCATACTCGAGTAAAATAACTCACCTATATAAGGAAATAATTCTTATGTTAGTAATAATATAAAGAAATAAATTATAAAAAAGTGTTAATTTTACAAAAATTGTTGTCAATTTTAAATAAAAAGACACACTTAGAGTCATACCGATAACACCATGCATCAGATTGAGGTGTGGATAATTCTAAAACATCTCAAATGACTTATGGATCATTTTCCTAAAGTATCAAAATAATATAAATGCTTTTCTCGGTTTTGAGCATGTCATTTTTATTTTTTTAATAACATATCATTTTAAACTAAACACATGAAATTTTATTCATTTTGATCACATAATGTATCTGTTTTGTGTGAAATCAATTCCTACACATCATAAATGAATTATGAATAATTTTCCTTAAATATCAAGAAAATACTAGTGCATTTGATTGGTTTTTAGTGAGTGACACTTTTTGAACTAAAATATCAATTTTAAACTAACAACAAAAACATTGAGTAATACCGGGCACATTATATATCTTATTGAGGTGTGGATGATTCCTATATGTAAAAAATGACTTATTTATTATTTTCATAAAGTATAAAAACAATAAAAATGTGTTTTCTCAGTTTTGAGTAGCTTAGTTTTCCATTTTACTAAAATTGATGTAAATTTTAAATAAAAATACACACTTTGAGTCATAATAATCACACCATGGATTGGATTGATGTAAGATTGATTCCTACATGTCTCAAATGACTTATAGATCATTTTTAGAAAGTATGAAAACAATCCAAATGTGTTTTATTGGTTTTGATTATGTAAATTTTCTTTTTTACTAAAATGCCATTTTAAACTGGAAACACACAATTTGAATCATTCTGATCACATCATGTATCAGTTTGATGTGAGACCAATTTCTATATGTAAAAAATAACTTATGAATAGTTTTACTAAATTATCAAAAAAACCCAAGATTGTTTGATTAGTTTTCAGTGAGTGACACTTTTTAAACTAAAATATCAATTTTAAACTGATAATGGAAACTTTGTGTCATATCGGGAACATCGTGTATCAGATTGAGGTGTGGATGATCCCAACACATCACAAATTACTTCTGGATTGTTTCCATAAAGTATTAAAATGATCCTATTTTTTCAATCAGTTTTGAATAGGTTGGTTTTCCATTTTACTAAAATTGATGTCAATTTTAAATAAAAAGATGCACTTGGAGTCATACTGGTCACACCATGTGTTGTATTGAAGTGAGGATAATTACTACATGTCACAAATGAATTATGGATAGTTTTACCAAATTATCAAAAAAATCTGAATTAATTTTCTTGGTTTTGAGTACGTCACTTCTCTTTTTTACTAAAATGCCATTTTAAAATTAAAACACGCACTTTAAATCATACCAATTACATTATGTATTGGTTTGATTTGAGAATAATTAATACACACCAAAAATGAATTATAAATATATATCATAAGTTATCAAGAAAATTGAAATTTTCTTAGTTTTTAGTGAGAGACACTTTTTGAATTAAAAAGTCTATTTTAAACTAATAATGGACACATTGATTCATACCAAGCACATCGTTTATCATTTTGAGGTGCAACTGATTCCTACACATCAAAAATGGCTCATATATAATTTTAATAAAGTATTTAAACAATATGAATTAATTTTATTGGTTTTTAGTAGTCCAATTGTCCTTTTTACTAAAATTGATGTCAATTTTAAATAAAAATATATACTTGGAGTCATACTGGTCACACCGTGCGCTAGATTGAGGTGTGGCAGATTCCTACATGTCTCAATTGAATTTTTAATCCTTGTGATAATGTATAATTTTTTTTAATGATTAGTCAAACATTTAATTTAGATTGTGTTAATTTAGTAGAGAATATATAATATTATGAGGGAAAACATAGTATATTAAAAAACAATTTTACTTTCTCATTGAACTCACTTTATTTTTTTAAAGGTTTTAGGGATTTGGTTCTTCTATAAAGAATCCAAATCCCCTATTTTTGGTTCCCTCTCATGTACAATACATTGTATATATTGGGACTGAAATTAATTGGCTGTGATCTCCCAATGAAGGAGTCATCCTTGATTGAATTTTCATCGGACCCAAAATTTGTTTCAGTATCCAACAGGAAAATCAACCAATTCTTATTTTTTGGATTAGAGACATAAAATATTTTCACTTATTGTGATTCCATTATTAAGGACACATATTTTCCCCATTCCACACTAAAACTCACCTTCACGAAGCCTATTTCATCAACTTTCACTCTACTGATATTGTCAACCCATTTGTAATGGAAAATCAACACTTGAAATGTTGTATAATCCAACTCGTATATCTATTCAATAATGACAAAATATGACATATTTTCATAAATTGGATTTCTATCCTTGGAACCATATATGTGCATCGCTTCAGCCACAAGCGTAATGCCACTTTTTTTCATCTTACTACAATCATCATGTTAAGTTTTGTAGAACATATAACCATTGATTACAAAAACAGTGTAAGATATAACATATATATTTGGTCCCCTGCCTATCCATTGAAGTTATTAGAAAATTTAATTGATATTTTCAAATAACTCCTTATAAATTTGATCTCAGAACCATCATATAAACTATTGATTATATGTATTTGATATCCATCCTTTAACCTTAATGGATTCAAATATCTAATAATTTCTTTATGGGATTCAATGTATGGATCAAAATCTTCACTATTATATAAAATGTAAAGGTGACATTTCTCCTAACATGTCAAGGTAATTGTAACAACATCTCTTCCAAAAATCCCTTCACCCATAAGGAATTCACTATGATGAGACTTTGGGATACTGATGCTGTCAATATTTGATAGGTAATTGGTATAAAATTCAATATCTTCTTCAATAATATATCATTATGCAATACAACCTTCTAGTAGAATTCTATTCTTGACACATCCTTTCAAAATATTTATATACCGTTCAATGGGGTACATCCATCTATAATGGATAAGACCACATAGTTGAACCTCTATAACCAATTGAACCATCAAGTGGACCATTATATCAACAAATGATGGTGAGAATAACATCTCTAATTCATATAATATTGCTGAAACCTCATAATTCATTATGAGAAACTTCACCATGTCTATAACTTTACTACATGTGGCTTTGAAAAAAAAGTAGAGTCTGGTTAATTTA
Source organism: Viscum album (assembly GCA_963277665.1). Taxonomy (NCBI): domain Eukaryota; kingdom Viridiplantae; phylum Streptophyta; class Magnoliopsida; order Santalales; family Viscaceae; genus Viscum; species Viscum album. Next base: position 372,355,933 of record OY728135.1, on the reverse strand, counting down.
TGTCATACATTTTGAGAAAGAATACAATGAAAAGAAACAACCATTAATTATTTCATAAAAACATGACGTTAAAGTGATTTTAGTTCTTATAACTTAAAATTAGTTATTGAAATTAAATTATTGATATTTCATGAATACCCCTGTAGAACTTTTACACTATTAAGAAAAAGGAAGAATTGAAAATTTTCTTATCAGGATAGAGTGTAATCTACTAGAGGAAGAAAAGTCCACCTTTTATCCTTTATCAGTGCCAAATATTCCCTTATCCCCATTTTAATCAAGTCCAACCTACCCTTGATGCCATCTTTTGTTTTTCCAAGAAAATTTAGTAACATGAAAATAACACCATCAAATACATTTTTTTCTATATACATGACATAAAGAAAATATATGGCATACAAACATTTACAATATGACAATTCAAAGAAAATTGATCTCTTCTTCCAACCTGATTTTATAAGGTTTTTTAAAAATGGTTTACTAAAAACAGTGTCAATATATTTTAATTTATTGTAAATTTGATCTCCCATTATTGGAGATAGTGTTGCACCTTGTTTGATATTCCCATCGAATGATGTCATCTAGGATCAGTATTTATTACATTGAGGTAAAAATTTCTAATGTCCTAAAAAACAGTCTTTGAGGAATATTTCAAATAAACTTATTATGTGAATTTTCACAAATGGGACACCTAAACATTTCTTTAATTCTATATCCGAATAAATTTCCATAAGTAGGGAAGTCATTTATTGTCCCGTACAACATGTCCCTCAATGTGAATTATTGACTTCTATAGAAATCATACATTGTAACACCAGTATTCCACATCAATTTCAGATCTTAAATCAATGGATCCAAATAGACATCAATATCATTATCAGGTTTCTTTGGTCCATATATAATAGAGACAAAATAATTTATCTGTTCTTCATTCCTAACCATTATGGAAAGTTATAATTTACAAATATGATGGGACATGTATTGTGAGTACTAATCTTTACACCAAAAGGATTTATTCCATATATAGATAATACAAGACAAAAGTTTCTCAGATCATTTCCAAATTTAGGTTACTCATAATCAATTTTCTTCCACTGAGGAAAATCTTCCAGATGGAATGGGTTACCATCTTTAATTCTTGTATCTTTATTCTATGTAAATTGTCTCACAGTTTCCTGACATCCATATAGTCTTCTAAACTATGGAATGATAGGAAATTACAATACATATTTTGAAGGACTTGATTCATTTTTCTTGTATTGATATGCGCCACACTTAGGTCATTTTATGAGTGATTCATGGTCCTTATGAAATAATATGAAATCATTTAGACAAGTATGTATTTTTTAGATATCATGAAAATTGATCATAACATTTGTTTAACATCATATGTTTGAAATGGTAGTTCATTTTCTTCTGGTAGCATATCATTCAGGAGACCAAATTGTTCTATAAATCTGGTTTCACTCCATCCATTTCTAGATTTCAAATTATATAACTTCAATATAGCTGACAATGTTGCGTATTTAGTACAACCGATATACAATTATTTCTTGTTATAAATATTTAACTCATCAAACAACTTTGGACAATCATGAAGGTCATTTTCAATTTCCATTTTAATTTCTTCCAAGTGATCTCCATCATCATTTATACTGGTATTCATATCTAATGATCCATAAACTATAGTATCATCCCAATCAGTGTCCACATTCAATTGTTCCCCATGTTTAGTCCAAAATTTATAGCTCTGATATATTCCGTGAAAAATAAAATGTTATTCCAACACTTTTGAACAAAGTTTTCTTGAATAACAACAATGTAAACACAAATATAGGATATAAGAAGGTTCATATACATGCTCTCTTGCAAACTTGATGAAATATTTAACTCTATATTCATAGTCTTTTGTCAAACGATTATCGTGAATCCATTTTTTATTCATATACATCTCAATGGGTTCATAAAAGATTAATATTGTACAAAGAATAAATAAATACACATAAGATATTCATTATCAAAGGTGGACATTATAGACAATTATAATAAGGGAAACTCAAAATTTTATTGCTTTAAAGAATTTCATTATGTTGAAGAAAATGGGTAATTAAATTTAAGAAAGTAATTTCTCCTCTATGGAAGGTGTTATCTTATGAATCCATTCAAAGGTGAAAGTTATAGATAACTATCATCCTCATCAAATCATCTCCTATAAATTTATCATTATGTTTTGTTGTTTGACACACATCCTCTATCTCTTGTATACATGCACCTATGTTGATTGGAATTATCTAATCAATAGTCATCCATAGGATGAATAATTATAAAAATAGTAAAAGTATAATAAAAGAGATGGGGGATGAATTTCAAGAAACAAATTGAAATAATAACTATTTGGGAGATGAAGTTGATGAGGACAACAGTTTTCTATAAAAGAGATGAGGGATGAGTCTCAAGAAAAAAATTACAATAATAACTATTGTTTGACACACATCAAGTTTTTCTTAAATCCCCTAAACAAATGAAAATATAATATAGGAAATTAATAAGTAATAAGAAACCTAAATATGATAAACAAGAATAATAAACTCTCATTGAATCAACTAAAATATATAAAAATGTATTGATAAAACATTTTAATAAATAAAGAGTTATTTTATATATATGGATAGTAATTAGAGATTCCTAGGGGTGGAACCAATACATGTAGACCTAAAATGATGAATACCTAAAAATAATTTATAATATATATAATTTGATAAATTCCGTTCTATTTTTTAGAACAAGTGATATAGAAACCTAATGAATTATTACATTTAAAATTAATGGTATATCAAATATTTGAAAACATCTCAAGACTCTTGGGATGTCATATCACCACACCGACCCATCCCAAGGATTCTAGGGAGGTCGTCACATCAGATCTACCCATATGAAGGATTATAGGGAGGCAATCTAATACATAATGACCCATCCTTGAGATTCTAGGTAGGTCCATAAATAAGTTGTCATAAAGCAATAATACACATCAGCAAGATATATCACAAAAAAGGGAGAAAAACAAACCAACCCTTGCAGGGTCTATTCCATACACAATAGACTTTACCGAGATGAAACAACTCCTATGAGGTCACATTTTCAAAGAGGAATAACCTTACTTCACTTAGAAATATAAGTGGAATCAGAAAATTAATAGATCTATAAAACATCACTCCCCATCTAAAGTAACTACTACAAAAATATGAAAATAAATAGTCAGTTTAATATGCCAAGAAGCATTCTTATAGGATACCCAACCACCATCATGGAAATTGATACATATAAAACTATAAAGATGATAAAAAATGGGATGGGACTTATACTATATAGATAATTCCAATATTTATCCAATAAAAATAAAGCATGATTCATCCAAACTTTCACATAAATAAAAGAGTAGCTCACAAATCCTGTACATTAATTCACAAATGCAATTGAGAAGGAAGAAGATGCTCGTATGGTTTGGGAGAAAAGTTGGGAAGGCTCATAGTATAGGCGTTTCACACTCTAAAAACTCCAAGCATAAAAATGGATGATCTCCACATCCAAATATCCAAAATGGCTAACTCACCACACTCACAGTTACAAAATAGCCTCCACCACAGCCATGACCATTGATGTTTTACACCCCCAGTTCTCTAAGAGAAAGTAGGGAAAGAATTACATTAAAGATAAAGTAGAGAAAGACTTATGTTTGAGCCTTGGATTTATTCAACTCTTGAATCGTTCGAGCCTTGAATTTGAGCCTTGGATTTGTTTGATCCTTGGTTCGATCCTTGATTCAAACTTCAATTCACCGAGGAGGGGCGCCAACAATGGGTGGATTCCACGGAAAGCTTCTGATATCGCCAAGAGTTTGAAGCTGGTTAGGGTTTTTTAAATAGATCAGGACACTTTTATCAGCATTTCCAAAAAATCACTAATAAAGATGACTTCTATCAACACTAAAAAATGCCAATAAATAATCATTTTATCAACACTTATTACTTAAGCGCTGATAAAGGATTTATAATTATAATTATAAATATGTTTTTTGTAAATATATATACATATTTAATAAATATATATAAATATAGATATAGTAAATATATTCATTTTTTAAATATATTTAATATAATTTTATAATTATTTAAATATATAATTATTTATTTATAATTATATAAATACTTTTAAAAAATAATATTTATATCATTAAATATATTTAAATAGTTATATTTATGTATATTTAATAAATATATAAATATAAATATAGTAAATATATTCCTTATTTAAGTAAATATATTATAAATTTAATAATTATTTAAATATATATAATTATTTATTTATAATTATATAAATAATTTAAAAAAATATTTATTTATTTATAATTATAAATATATAATTGTATACATATAGTAAATATAAATGTAAATTTATAAATATACTTATTTATATATATATTTTTAGAAATATATTTTTGAAATTATTAATGAATATCTATTTTTAAGTGTATGCATGTTAAAAATGAGTGAAATTGAATAAATTAAAAATAAGCACACTTTAACGATATTGAAAAAATAGATAAGTTTTGTGTGTGTGAATTACATATAAAAATGCATTGATTACATATATGTGAAATCAATATAACACACATTTGATCTATGCTATATTGAAAAATCAAACGACATTCAATTATATGTCCATTACTCTATAAAATTAGTCGGTATTTTTAATTCATATTAATTTTTAATTATAAACCATTATTCATTAAATATATGACTATTTAATGTAAAGCGCATAAATATTTTGTAATATATAAATCATTTTTATATACATTCATATATATATATATATATATATATATATCTATATATTTAATATATAATATTTATCAACATCATCAATAATTATCTAATTAATAAAATGTTTAATATTTTTCTCAACTTACTTTTTTTTAATTTTTATTTGTTTAATATTTATTTTTTTATATATCTATATATTTAATAAATACTATTTATTAGTATTTATAATTTATATATAGTATAATCAATTTATTTAATTTTATCAATAATTATTTAATTAATAAAATTTTTAATATTTTTTTATAAACTCATTATTTATTCATTTTATTTTATTTATTCGGACCTTTATCAATGCTAAAAAGCACTGATAAAGGATTCCTTTATGAGCGCTAAAAATAAATCACTGACAAATGGTACATTTTATTGGTGTTAAAAAAATAGCACTGATAAAAGGTTGAATTTATCAGCACTTTCTTTAGCACTGATAAAGATAACATTTATCAGTGTTTTTTTAGCATTGATAAATACCACCACTGTTAAATGCATGTTTTATAGTAGTGAAACCACCAAAACCAACAAAGTAATGGATCAAGAAGGCACAAATCATTACATTAGATACCTCTCAAATGATTCTCTCCCCTAAGAATAAAAAACTAAGCCCAGAAGGAAAGGGGTTTGAAAAACCACCCTGTGAGATACCTCTCCAAGATCTCATCATACCTCAAATGCTACCACTATACAAACAAACCAAACCAAGCTGCTACAAAACATCTCACTCATCCTCATATCTACATAGTCGCAAACCACCTCCTCTCACACAACCACACAACCACAAAACCAACGAATCACACAATCCTAGATACACAAATCAGAAAGTTCCATTTTCCATGTCAAGATACTATACGCTCTAGGAGACACTGACTCACCCACACAGGTTTAATCGCATCATAGTTAATGTATCTTGAATAGAAATCTTTTCCTCCCCCTTTCATATTTCAGGAATTTATCACACATCACACATCAAAACCCAAGGAAAATAGATCATATCATAAAACAGATGGATCTAAACATTGCATCACAAAGAAAAATAGAGCAAAGAAAAACTCAAAACAACTCTGGGTATTAGGCACACATACGTGTCTATAAATCCCAAGTACTCTTCTATAGGACACCATGCCCACACAACACATGAACCAAAGGGATGTTTCATCCTTGAAAAACTTTCTCCTAATGATCCTGGATCTCTACTGGCCACTCCATGAATGTCATGTCATCCTCGATATCCAACTCTCCCCAGTTAGTGAAATGGGAGTCATCATGAATACATTGATGAAGCTGAGAGATGTAGAAGGCATCATGGATCCTCTACAATCATGATGGCAATTTTAATCAATACTCCACCTCACCAACTTTCCCCAACACCTCAAAGGGATTAGAAAACCTAGGAGAAATCTTACCCCCGCCAAACTTCTACTACCCACGTCAAGGGGAAACCTTCAAGAACACACAATATCTAACCTCGAACTCTAAGGGAATACTCTTATGATCGCATAAGACTTATAAAGGCCCTGTGATACTTTAATCCTCTCATGAACAAGCTAAAATTTCTCTATCGTACTCTACACCACATTAGAACCTAGAACTACTACCTACCCAACCTCTGTCCAACACAATGAAGAACAACACAATTTCCATACAAAGTCTCAAATGGATCCATGAAAATGAAAGAGTGATAAATATTATTATAAGAAAAATCACCCAAAGGAATTTGCCATAACCAATATCCACCAAATTCTAATACACACACACAACATATCCTCTAATGTCTAGATAGTCTTCTCCATCTTCCCATCTGTCTAAGGGTTGAAAATAGTGTTGAGGCTTAAATGAGTGACAAAATAATGTTGTAATTACCTCAAATATTATGAGGTAAAATGTTCATCATGATTGGAGAAAATGGATCTTGTAACTCCATACAAACACACCACCTCATCCACATACCTCTTATCCAAGTCATCCACTTTTCCCAACTCCTTGATCGCTAAGAAGTGGGACGATTTTGTCAACCAATCCATGATCACCTAGATAACATCATAACATCCCTGAGACTTGGGTAAAAATATGAATAAATACATAGACATGTCATCCCATTTATACTCAGGAACATCTAAAGGTTGAAACAAATTCCTAGGAACATGATTCTCAACCTTTACTTGATAGAAAACCAATCACTTTTCTGCAAACTCTACCACTACCCATTTCATCCTGGGCCACCCAAACTGCATCCTCAAGCCATAGTAAATCTTGGAAACACTTGGGTGTACCAAAAAAATTGATCTATGAAAATAATAAAGGACTCCCCCATGTATCTCTACCAAAAAAATAACCTCCCATGAAGCAACACTCAGTTCCGACCATCCTCCGACCACCCCCAGAGCATCACCATGACCAACGAGATCACACATCACCTCTACCTATAAATCTACCCACTGAGAATCATCCACATAACACATCATAGAAGACTGAAATTTCATCTGAAATATGAATCCTCTACCACTTTCCACTATTTCATCTAAGTGAAATACTGTTAACTCCTCCACTACTCTCTAAGCACCCCATACTTTTGAACAACACCCTTACTCGACTTCATGCTCAAATAATTGGACAAAAAATTCCATTTTTTTGAGGTTTAGGAGATATAAAAATAATAATATTGAAGACAATCCATCAAAATATAATTTCATAAGTTAATATCACATTGAGAAAATATATAACTTAAACTCTAATGATCCGTGAAGAATACAATGCACTCACCAATGAGGTAATGCCATAAAAAATTTAGTGAAAACACAACCACTTTTTGATTTAGATAATGGGTAGAATATTTATGATCCTAGGGATGTAACTTCCAAGATCCATAAGTAATCATCACTGTTACTACATCAACACATATCCCAATCCTAGACAATAAGTGTCACAAATACCTCAAACATCGCACCCTTTTCTGGAAACTGAAGCATTAGAGCACTGAAAAAATTCTCCTTTAGGTAAACGAAAAGCTATATAGCACTAATAAATCCAAAAAAAAGCTTTCTTGTTCTTGGTAAAAGCTATTAATGGGGCTGAAAATCAAGATAAATTTGGAACATACCTCCGATAATATCCTACAAGACTAATAAAACTACGAACCACTACCACATTCTTGGGTTCTGAACAAGAAAAACCTACCTAAAACTTAAACAATTCAGATTTCACACCCTTTTAATACACAAAATTCCCAAGTAAATTTACCTCTCATGTCTATAACTTACACTTGGACAACTTTACATAAAACTAGTTGTGTTGAAGGACCTAAAAAATGGCTCTGAGATGCTCGACATGCACCTCTTATGAATTCAAGTAGACCAATATATCATCAATGAATACAATGATGAAATGGTCCAAGAACTCATGGAAAAAATAGTTAATAAGACCCATGAACATGGATGGTGTGTTCATAACACTGAATAACATGACTACAAACTCAAAGTTCCCATACCAATATCTAAAGGAATTCTTCGGGATATCACCCTCCTTCACCCTCAACTGGTGATACCCAGATCGTAGATCGATCTTTTGAAACAAACTCACCCCTCTTAATTGGTTAAAAATACCATCTATCTTTAGAATAGGGTAACATTTCTTGATTTACACCTAGTTCAACTTCCAATAGTCTAAACATGACCTTAGAATACCATCTGCCTTCTTAGAGAACAACATTGGATCACCCTATGATGTCAAACTAGGTCAGATAAAACCCGTCTATATTAGATCATCTATCTAAATCCTCAACTCCTACAACTCAGAAGGTTCAATCTGATAAGAATCCATATAAATCAGAGAATAACTAGGATATAAGTATATCCCAAACTCAACATCACACTGAGGGGGTAACATCAAAACAAACATAAAAAACTCCCCAAAAACCCTAGGTGTAAAGACCCTAACCCCATTATCCTAGATTTGGTTGTTAATTTTTTATATTGGTATGAGGTACAAGTGATTTCATCCAAAAGGATTGAATAGTTTAATAACTTTGAAAAACCAGATACAAACTTAAGTTTTACATTACAACATGAAATGGAATACAACATAGAAAATCCTTTAGAAACATCCCCATTCTCCTAGATTACCCCTACATATTAACCATAATATACATCTTGGAATAATGGGGAGAAATAAAAAATTATAAAGGGGTGATATTAGATGCTCAATAAGGACAATAATATAACAAAATCTATCATAAATAAACATAAAAAATAAGGCAAGGTGAATAACTAACAACACATGCCATTAAAACATAATCTCGAGTAAAATATGGTAGGAATAAAAGTTGATCAATAACACCATATAAATAATCACATGATAAAGATACTTAAACATGTATATTCTACTAGTAGAATAATAACACAAATTACCAACAATTAATCCCATAAATAGAGAATGCATAATGCAGGACATCATAAACATACCTTCAAGGCTTTTACCAAGTCACCATAGATAATCGAGTAATACATTATCCAAAACCCAAACTAGTTTGTATCATGAGACCCACTAATGAATCAAGGGGCTATAGCGGATCCCGCATAACACTTACTAAGTCCAATTCATTCCTCTTATGAAATTGGTGAAACATAATCAACATAAACATTCATATTAAAACTAGCATATGAAATGTTAATAATTTAACCATAAATTATAAATGGTATCAAAATAGAATATCCATAGTCAAACTAAATCATAAAACATTCAATAAAATATGGTAAATAATATCATAAGATATCAACCTAAATTAAGAATAATATTCAATAGAGTATGTTGACATATATGAAAATACTTTAATAAAATCATTGATTTTTTTGAGAGAAATACCCTTTTATTTTGCAACATTTTATTTAAAAAGCCACACAATTATAAATAAAAAAAATTTATTTTAAAAGAACCATAAAAACTTATAAATGAAGCTTTAAAATATTAAGGTGTCATGATGGAATAAAAATATTCCCATTCCATATAAGTTAAAAAAACATTCCTTCTATATTTTGTCGAAAAATTCATAAAGTTCCTCATTTGAAAAATAAAAAAATGATTCCTTTCAAACCATTTTATAAAAAGTAAAAGATGGGTAAAAAGAATTTATATATTTGTATAATAATAGTAAAATCCTTTTTTAAAATATTTTTAGAAAACATGGACATGGAATAAAAATGTTCCCCAGTAGAGACTTAAATGTAAACAATCTTGAATAATAACAAGATTGTGAAATAATCCTTACCTTAGGTCTGATTTCATTTATTCTTATATGTAAATAATGTATAATGGTTTAAAGAATTTTATTAATTTATAAAAGTACAATATTCAAATTTATGATATCATATATGATCTCTTATATTATCTTATCACCCATTTATTAATAATATTTCTTTATTATCCTTGTTTCGGGTGTTAACTGCTTCATTTTCATATACATGTTTTGTTGTGTAAGTCTTGATTATTTTGAATAGGATATAGTTACTTAAAATATAGAATGATATTAAGGTCATAGATATCATATTTATTCATTATATAAATTTTTATAATCATTCTTGAATTGTGAACATTGAAAATGAATCTTATCACATCGTAGAGATAGTAGGCCATACGTACATACGCACGTGAAATGATATCATTCCCTTAATGGTGAAAGAGTAAGTAAGTTTATGGTATATTAATTATAAAAAATCAATATCATGTCAAAATTACTATATATATCTATTATTTCCATCATTATACCCATCCAAGTATAGTGGTGATGAAAAAAATTACACCACAGTGTGGAGATGGTAAGCTGTACGTATGCACGTGCGGTGCTTTAATTTTTTATAGGATAGATATATCATGGAATATGTCATGAAAAAACTCGAGTCCATCCTGAACCAGTCACCCAATTAGGCCAAATACAAGGTCCAAGAGGCATTACTGATCCTCCCAGGCTGACAACTAGTGTTGGGTATCAATAGAAAAATAAAGGGAATGATTGATCACAATAAAATAAACTGAACAGTGGAAAGAAATAGAGAATCCCAATATAAATAAATATTCAAAATGAAAATCATTTATACAAAAAATGAAATTACAACAAACCAAATAAAAAAACCCAAACTGAACCTGATGAACACAACATCTCCATGTGACTCTGAGGGTCACCCTCCGATACCAAAACCAACCATCACCCACAACGATCAAAACTAAGATGGAACCTACACCAAGATCTAAAAACAATAAAGAACTATAGGTGTGAGTATTAAAACTCAGTAGGTGTTCCCAAAAAATCTATTCCCAATGCATATCCTTTAAATAAAATCAACATCAATTTCACGTTTGAAATGCAATATATATAACTAGGATTTTTACACACACACACACACACTTTCTATTTAAAACCAAACATGGTCCATTTACATTTTTTTCTTTCAAAACCAGATTCTTTTCCAAGAAGCAGACATTAACATTTTTGAGGAAAAATGTGATGTTTCCATTTAAAAATGGGGAAAAGGGAGAGAAAATGTTTCCAAAACATTTTCCAAAAATCTTTGGAATCCATCACAAAACTTTTATCCAAGAAGTACACCATACAAGGAAGCAACAAAAATGATCACATGACAAGGTAAATGGAAATATAACATGGATAAGTAAATAACCAATGAAGCATCTCAATCATCCTTCATAGAAAAATAAGTTCCAAAAGAAATGGGAGAACCTAGGAGCTTAATGGAATAATATAGAACATACTATACATCTTGATTTATCATGAAGGAATGCCTTACCTGATAACATCAATTCTCACCCACACACTCGATTAAACCCTACATGGTCTGACTGAGGGTCACTATCCCCTAGAAAAAAAAACAAAAAAATCCCCTACTATGATCCACTAGTTAGAGAGAAATTCTAAGATAGTGTAACAACCGTTCTTCAAAAATAAACTATCTATTCCAGGTTCCAATGTCAAGAATAAAGTGGGTGTGAGTTGAAAATTCCAAAAAAGGAGATAATCACATGTACATATATCATATACAAGCATCAAACACAACAAATCACCATCGATCCAACCCAATGAACAATCTATTACCTTTCAACCATATGATCATAAGGGAGCCTCTTAACATGGGCCGCCCACAAAAATCAACATAACTAAGGTTGTTGGGACCACTTTGTGTATGAAGATTGTATTTGTTATCAAAAATTGTCAATACTGGTCAAAATGAAGAAGGAGATGAAGAAGGACTAAAAAGTTAATAGAGATTGGATGATCCTAAGTTTAAATAACTTGTATCAATTTACAAGATTGTTGAACTGATCCTAAGATCAAAGAACTTGTATCAAAAGTGACACATTGTTTACAACAATGAAGAATGGTGAGGTATCATCCATATAAGGATGATTAAAGAAGAATAAGGATTTAAATAAGACCATGAAATGTTTCACGATTGCATGAGAACCATGCAAGAGCTTACTTGAAGAAAATAATCGAATTATTTTCATGAATTAGAGAATGATGGATGAAGAAGAAGAGAGAGTGTGGAAGGGATTGGCATTCTAAGAAGGTCATGAATTACACATTGCCTTGAAATCAGATGATTGCTACACTATTCTTAAAGTTCCAAATACATGTATCAAATGTGATACATTGTCTGCAACATTGAAGGTATTTGAAGAATCCTCAAGCCTCCACTTTTGGATGAAGAGAGACGATTGGAGTTATTTGGAATTAACACTCCAAAAGGAATTGAGGATTTGAAGTGAGGATGAAGAAATACTTTGGAATTCATATTCCAAAAATAATGGACAAAATAAGATGATGATTTTCTAATTTTTATTTCAAAAATATCATAAGTTTGGAGAACTTGTGATGCAATCCTTATGAAGGATAGGGGGAGTGAATAAGTGTTTTTGGCAAAGGAAAGAAGGTGGCGCGCAAGTCAAAAACTGGCGTGCAAGGGTGGTGCGCAAGTCAAGTGTGGCGCACAAGTATATATGGCCGCAAGTGTATATTACACGCAAGTCATATTTAAAGATCATCCCATAAAAATATGACAAAGGAAATAAAGTGGCATGCAAGTTAAAGATTGGCGCACACGTCAAAAAGTGGCACACAAATATAAGGGGCACACAAGTGTGGCACACAAGTATAAGAGGCACACAAGTGTATGTTGCATGAAAGTCATGTTTCAACATCATCTTATCAAAATATAAAAAAGGAAAGAATGTGGCACACTAGTGATGGAGTGGTGCATAAGTGATGGAGCGACACATAAGTGATGGAGTAACGCACAAGTAGGAATGACGCACAAGTGTATGTGGCACGCAAGTCACAAAAATTCCTATAAATAGACAACTAGAATTTTTTAAGGCTCAACACTTAATAGAAAATTTGAGCTCTGATTGCACAAGTAGTAGAAAGTGGAACACAAGCTGAAGTGACGTGCAAGTTGAGGGTTATTTATAAGGCGTGCAGGTAGGGAGGCGCGCAAGAAGAGCGGAGTGCAAGCTAAGTGGCGTGCTAGCAGAGTGGCGTGCAAGTAGAGTGGCATGCAAGTAGCATGGCATTCAAGAAAAAGTGGCATGAAAATTGTAATAGGCGCACAAGCAAGAAGTTGTTTGCAACAAGTGTTTTGTGTCTAACCCCGAAGTGGTGTGAAAGTTGTGAGTTGTGCACAATTGTAGCGCTTAAGTATTTGGTGGCGTGCAATCAGGTAGGTACGTAAGCAGGGTGGCATGCAAGTAAGGATTGGTGCGCAAGCTATGAGTTGTTCTAGAAGTTATTAATAGATTCTGATCAAATGTGATGATGCTAAGTTGAGCTAGACTTCATTGTTTTGACAATCAAAAAGAGAACTTGTGATTCTAGCAAGAAGAAGAAGAAGAAAAAGATCTCAATGCAGATGGTTTTTCACTAAATGAGAAAGTGTAAAGAAGAGTAGATTTTAGTGCAACTGGGTTTTCATTAAATAAGTAGAAGAAGAAGATTGTGCAACTTATAGGTTTTCTGCATATTAATAAGAGAATAAGAAGAAGAACAGAGTAAGCCCAACTAAATCCTACAATTATTTAGGGCAGTTTAATTCAGATGATTCTATGTGAGCTGATCCTCAGTGTCTGAACAATCACATTGGTATATGTGATTCTGGCCAAGAAGAAAGAATAAGATTTAGTGCAGTTGGTTATTGTACTAAGAATAAGAAATAATAAGTCTAGTGCAATTGGTGTTGCACTATAGAAGAAGAGAATGAAAGAAGGAAGAATTGCTTTCCTACTACTTTGAAAGTAATCAAGTGAAGATCACCAAAGAAGACCAAGAGCAGAACTTACCTTATCAAGAAGGAAGAAGACTGTCACTATAGGAAGTATAAAGAACCATCTAGAGGCTGCAAGTTGGACTAGGATATCCCCAGTCCAGGGAAGAGGATTGTTTCTCACCCCCTCTAAAGTGTAGGGACTCACACTGGCCAGAGGATTGTTTTCTTAGCCACTCCATTGTAAAAACATATTAAATTATAGTGGAGAATCCATGAACTAGTAATTACCATGCATAGAAAGGATGTAGCTAATATTATTAAGTGGTGAACCTTTTAAAAATATCGTGTGCATATTTTTATTTCTTTCTATTATTGCATGCGATAGGTAAAAGAGAATAAGAGAATCAAGATCCTAACAGGTCAAGAGGTACATGGATAAAAAGTAAGAATTGGTTTAAAAAAGTCCTCAACACTGATTCACCCCCCCTCTCAGTATTAGGTATATCCAAAAATGGTCCTCTCAAAGGTAAGAGAATTATCCAAGGATAGTTTTCAAGCCAACTCATTTTCACAAAAACTCCAAACGGGCTTCAAGCACCCTTCATAAAAAACATTCTTTCAAGAACCAAATAAACCTTTCTAAAAAGTTCAAAAACACAATTTTTCATTTTAAAATGATTTATAAAATTCCATTTAAGAACTCAAACCATATTTTCAAACCAAATCCACTTTCATTAAAATTCAAAATGGGCCACACACCTTCATCACATGTCATACCATTTTTAAAATCCAAACAAACACCACTTTCAAGTCCAAACCATTTATAAATCCACTCGATAAATCCAAACCACAATTTTAGATGCCACATAAGAATTTAAAAATCCAAACCATGCTTTAAAAACCATATTCCATTTTCAAAATCTAACTGGGCATTCTATCAAACACTTGATGCACATCACATACTAAAATAATGCCATATGATTCAAAAAATCAAAGAAAAAACATCATTTCATATAAAAAAATTATTCAAAAGATCAAACATCACTATTTAACATATAAGTAAGGTTTAAAAAGTAAGAAACCAACAATTCTTAAATTTAATGAACAAGTGAAATGGAAAACCTACCTCGAACTCATGACACTTCAACAACGCACACTCAAAAAAAACTTGCGAAGGATCAAGTAAGCAAGAACATACAAGATGAAACTTAAAAATAAAAAAACCCAATTTAAATATAGTGAAACATGAACCCTAGATCCAAATGACCAAGGGATAAGAGGAAATCAAGATAAAATGGAAGGAGAATGAAGAGGAATAAGAGAGAAGAATATCACCTTGATGAATCACCCCAAAACCTTGAAGAAACCCTTTATCCAAGCTTGGAAGGAGGTGAGGAGGATTATATAGGAAGGAACGGCCCCCCTTTGGGTTGCATGAACTAGGAGAGGAATAAATGAGGCATTTTGGGGTTAAAATCTTGAGAGGGTAGAAAGGGAAATTCACATTTTTAATGACATGGGAATTGTGCACGGATAGGCCACACAGTTTTCCAAACCGTACGACAACCATATGACCCTTACTAGAAAACCTAGGTACCCGCACAGTTTGGCTTGATGATTTGGTAAACCATGCACTAAACAAATGACATGGTTCTATCCAAAATGTAAGAACAATTCGTATTCTTTCCATATAGTTTGTCTAACCATGCATGGTCTATGTTCCCCTAACCATAGGAATCCCAAGGCTTGCATGGTTTCCTGGAACATGTCTCACAGTTTCCTCTAACCGTGCACCAGCCGCACACCACCTTATTTCAAGCCCAAAGTCTCCAATTTTCACTAAAATCCATAGGGAAACTAAACAATAAACACATGAACAAAAAAAATAACCAAAGGGTCACCTCAAAACAAAGTCACAGAACAACCAGAACTCAAGAGGAAAACCAATACCCAAAAGATGATTCGATACAAAGGAAGAAAATAAAATTCAGGTGTGATAATTCTCTCTACCATTATAATTTCTACCCTAAAAAAGCCATAAAATCTCTA
Organism: Viscum album; assembly: GCA_963277665.1. Classification (NCBI taxonomy): domain Eukaryota; kingdom Viridiplantae; phylum Streptophyta; class Magnoliopsida; order Santalales; family Viscaceae; genus Viscum; species Viscum album. Next base: position 372,339,747 of record OY728135.1, on the reverse strand, counting down.
GTTGATTGATCAAAGACAAGGTTTTCCCTAATCCAATTGATCCAACCTCTTAAACCAAGAACACCTTAACCATCACCAAACAAAACTTACGCTTCTTACCCATAATGATTCAACAATCTAAATCCACTTACCTAAAAATGATGGAAAGAAATAAATAAACCTCTATAACATTTATTTAAGAAAAATCATTGCCTTTACTCCAAAAAACCCAATGTTCAATTATAAGGAAATATTCGGAACTAACAATCCAAACGAAACCACATGGTTCCAAGCCAATAATGGAGAACTAACTAGTTTATCAACATGGAAGGCCAAAATGAACTCCCCACCATTATAAATCAACTAGAACCAACCAAATCCAGCAGAAATCACAAAAAGATCCATGGTGGGTCTCCCCACCATTTAAGAAACAAATAACTTAGGCCAACTATCACAAAAAAAAACACAGGAAAACCACCATAGACTAACCCAAAACTCTCCACATTGACCAAAATCCCACCATAGGGGACCCATAAAAAGAAGCTACCAAACAAGAGAAGAACCCAAAACCATGATTCCTCATCTTCAGATGTGAATAAACCAAATCCAAAACTGAATCACAAGTTCTAACCACACAATTTCAACCAGAAAGAGATTCATATCCAAAAGTCACAACTACTGAATTTCAAGAAAACGATACCAACAAGACCTCCTTATAAACAAAGGGGAACTTTAAAACCATAAAGAACACAATGAAGAAAATAATCCTTTACACCTTTTTCCAAAAAAATGGGACCTTAAAAGATAAAGAAATTAAAACATAGAAACTTATACTATCCTCATCCCAACACTGGAGACCAAATCTAGGCCACAGTCCTCCACACCCTTGCAATTCCTGATTACATGAAAAATTCACTCCATGGCCTATGGATAGAGCCATGATGTCTTGAAGAATCCATTGCCTCATATTCAAGAGCTGATAATCCCCAATCATAACTCTTTATTTTGGTGTAATAAGTAGCCACAAAATATCCCAGGTAGAACCAAAAGAACATGAAACACCATGAGACTCGCTTTGCTTTAACAAGGAACTTTCACCAAGACAGGGATTTGGAAGATGCACATGGATCATTCTATTTCAACCTAAATAGTAGGAAGAAAAAACCAAAAACAAAACTCCTCTAAAGATGAAAAAATTCACAATTTAAAAAAGACACACATTTATTAAAATAGAAGTTCTCCAGAGATCCACCACATCCAATTTTATATTTTAAAGAAAATGCAACACTACAAGACACCGCTGTACACAACCATTACAAAAAAAGAATAATTACATAGAAATATACTTAAACTGATCCCAAAATAACACCCTACTCCTATAAATGGGTTGGGGTGATTTTCAAAGGGGTGGATCTGGTTATATGTCACTTCCTAGAAATACCCCAATAGAACCGTTTCATGTGACCTAGGCATCCATAGGCATGAAAAGTCTTCAAAGAACATAGAAAAGACAACTTATTATGATATGTATTTCCACACTAATGAAACACCATTATCCTAAGATTATAATAAGTTGAAGAAAGTTTTATAGGCCTTTTAATTCTATGACCAGCACCATCGGCTTTTGGCTGATTTCCTATACCCTTAATGGAATTTGCTTCACCGCTTCTAGAGAATGGAGGAAGGTTTTTTACCTCAATAAACCCTTATAAAATATCTTCAACATGAATATATTACCTCACTACGTCAATAAATGAGGTTAAAACAAAATCTGAAACCTTCGATTGCAGATCAGGGAGAATCCTGCTCTCAAAACCTTGAGCTTTCAGGGAATCATCCACAACCCACTTCTGAAGGTACATAATTAGATCCAAAAAAGAACTCCAACAAAAATTCAACACCTTACTATAGACAAAACATCTCCAACCACTTCCTCACTCTTGTTTTCTCAGAGAAATACTGTCGGATGAACAAATCCTTGAAGAATTCCCAGGTAAGATCTTCCTGAGGCTTGATTCAAGAGACCGATTTCCAACACTTCTAGGTCAGACCTTCAAGCATAAAGGTGGAGAAATTCACCTTTATAGACTTAGGAAACTCAATTAAATTGATGTTTCTCTTAGTTTTCTGCATCCACTCTTCTACTTTGATAGGATATGCTTGACCATAAAAGAGAGGAGGACTCAACTTCCAAAATTCAAGAAGGAAATCCCTAGGTTGATCAACTTGATGATCTTCCAATGGTGAAACACCCATGACCACACTTTGAATATCAATTTAATATTTGTGGGGGAATGTACTAAGCAGCAAGAAAACAAAGAGTTCAATTAAAACTAATTCATCAATAAGAATTCTCAAACTCAAAACACCACATAAACAACATTTCTGAATCAAAATAGATTGAACCACACAACCACTGGACATCAAAAAATCACAATTTATTTTTCTTAAAACACTTAAAAAAAAAACTTAGTGGGTTTCACAATCACCAATTGAATTCATTAGATCCTCACTCACATGAACATTCCTATGCTAATCCAGGCACCCATCTACTCATTCCAATCTGGGAACTCATCTACCCATGTGGTTAACTATTCGTCCACATTCCCACACATATCCATGCATGTGATCACTTATGGAAACACCAAAGTTCAAAACAAAACATCCCCAATTTTTTTGTATGAATAGTCAACCCAATTTTAATATTATCAATTTATCTCCCATTTCACTTTTCACAGAACTTATCAAAAATCCCAAAAAATGATTTTACTAAAACCATTCCATTTCAAAAAGAATTTCTACTTCAAATTTCATAAGACCCCTTTAAAAAGACTACTAACCATTAATTCAAATCCTTTTTTCAAACTCCACACACTAATCCATTTTATCTCGATCAAAATAAAATCCCATGGGTCCCAACCAAAAATCCAATTCACACCATTCAAAATATTTTAGAAACTCAAAAAATATCATTCAATCAAAATCATTTGATTAAAAAATCATTTCTTCTCATTAAAAACAAATTTCCAAAAAAAATTCCACTTTCAAACAACAAAACCTAGTTTTTTATTATAAAAATTTAATCTTGTTAAACCAGTCCCTATTTTACACAAAAATAATATTATAAAAATCCATTTATAATTATTTATTCATAATAAATCTAAAAACTAATTTTCTGTCTTCCCAAAAAAAACCATTTTTACTTTAAATCTAGTTTTCACAATTCCAAAATAAGGGTTTTCAAAACAATTTTTAGAATCAAGGAAGACACAAAATAATTAACAAGGGGAAACTACTGTCGATGGGTGAATTGGCCATATGGTTGGAGGCCATATGCCAATCACGCCACCATCACAAAGAGTCTTATTGGACCATGTCCCTAGCTGTACATGGCTTTCTAGGCCCTAAAAGCTCATTGAGATCCCTAGAATAGCTCTCTTTTCATTTACCAAGCATAAAACATCCCACAAGAGACAAAAAAATCAAACCAAACCCAAATCCCCATGAAAAATCAAGGTTCAGTCCACAAAGTGTTGGCCAAACACTCCCCCAGACCTACACCCCAAGCTCTGATAGTCCTACTCCATCTACCTTGAAATCCCAAATAATAAAGGGCGCCATAAAAGTGAGGTACTCGAAATAACCAACCTCCCATGATACCATTTTATCATGAACCATCCTGAGTTGACCTCGAACCGATCACATGAGTCGGCCCAAGATAAGGCTAAAGAGGCATTCCTGATCCTCCCAAGATGGAAACTAGTATCGGGTAACAATAGAGAAACAAAGGGAACAATTTCACCCAATAAAATTAACTGAACAAAAAATGAAAAAGAGAATCCCAATATAAATAAATATTCAAACTAAACACCTTTTATAGAAAAAACAGAAATTACAACATACCGAACAATAAAACCCAAATTGAACCTAATGACCACAATATCTCCATGTGACCCTGAGGGTCACTCAATGATACAAAAACCAAACATCTCCCACAATTATTGAAACCAAGATGGAACCTACACCAAGAGCTAAGAAAAATAAAGAACTATGGGCATGATTATTAAAACTCAGTAGGTGTGCCTGAACAATCTATTCCCAATGAATTTAATTTAAAAAAAATAAAAATCAATTTTAGGTTTGAAATACAATATATAAAACTAGGCTTTTCTCTATCTCTCTCTCTCACACTTTATCTTTAAAACCAAACATAGTTTATTGACCTTTTTCCTTTCAAAGCTATATTCTTTTCCATGAAATATAAAATAAAATTTTTAAGGAAAAAGGTAATGTTTCCATTTAAAAAGGGGGGAAAAGGGAGAGAAAAATGTTCCAATTTTTCTTCTAGAAACCTTTTAAAACCAACACAAATATTTTATCGAATAAGTACACCATATAAATAAGCAACAATAATGATCACATAACACGGGAAATGGAAATATAACATGCATAAGTAACTAACCAACTAAGCATCTCAATAATCAGCCACAAAAAAATAAGTTCCAAAAGACATGGGAGAACTTAAGAGCTTAGTAGAATAATCTAGAACATACTATATATCTTGAATCATACCGAAGGCATGCCTCACCTGATGACATTAATTATCACCCACACACTCGATCACACCCTACCTAGTTTGACCGAGGGGAACACTCCCATAGAAACAAAAACAAAGCAAATTCCCTACTATGAGACACTAGACAGAGAGAAATACTAAGCTATTACAACAACCATTCACCAAAAATCCATAAGTTATACTAAGTTCTCATATCAAAAATAAAGTGGGGGTGAGCTTATAATTCCAAAAAATCATCCAATTACATATATATATATATATATATATCATATACAAGTAAAACACACAATAAGTACACCCCGATCCACCATAAGGAATGATCTCTCTACTTTAAACCATATGATAAAAAAGTATCCTCTTAGAATCCCCCCCATAACAATCAACATTACTAAGTCAAAATAATTATATAAGGAGAGTTTTTAAGCCAACTCATTTTCACAAAAATTCCAAACGAGCCTTAATCACTCTTTATAAAAACTATTATTTTTTCAAGAACCAAATATAGCTTTCAAAAAAGGTGAAGACACACCATTTTCCATTTCATAATCATTTATAAAATTACATTTAAGCACCCACACCACATTTTAAATCCAAATACACTTTCATTAAAATGCCAAATGGGCCACACTCCCTCATCACATGTCATAAAAATTTCAAAAGCCAAACACACACCACTTTCAAGTCTAAAACATTTATAAATCCACTTGATAAATTCAAACCACCATTTTAGATGTCACATAATAATTTAAAAATCCAAAAACATTTATAAAAACCATATTACACTTTCAAAAACCAACTAGTAATTTTATCAAACAATTTATGTGTATCATATAATAAAACAATTCCATATGCTTCAAAAAAATCAAGGAAACCACCTCATTTCATATCAAAAAGTTATTCAAAATATCCCACATAAATATTTAAAATATAATGAAGGTTATAAAAGAAAGAAACTAATGGTTCTTAAATTTAAAGGACAATTTCGAAGGGAAACCTACCTAAAACTCATTATGCTTCAACAACACACACCCAACACAACCTCACGAAGGATCAAGGAAGTAAGAACATCCAAGAGGAACCTTAGAAAGAAAAAAACACAATTTAAACATAGAAAAAAATTAACTCTAGATCTGTAAGACCAAGGGAGAAGAGTAAATCAAGAGAAATTGGAAGGATAATGAATAAGAAGAATAGAGGATAAGATTACTTTGAGGAATCAACAAAAAAAATTGAATAAACCCTAGATCCAAGATTGGTAGGAAAAGAAGAGGCTTGGAGAGGAAGGGATGGGATCTATTTGGGGCACATGAACTAGGAGAGGAAGAGATGTGGTGTTTTGGTGTTAAAATACCAATAGGGTAGAAAGAACAATTCACATTTTTAATGACCTGGGCACTATGCATAGTTATGTTGTACAATTTCTCAAATCGTGTACCAACCGCGCGCCCCTTACTAGACAACCAAGGCACTCACGTGGTTTGGATACATGGTTTGGTAAATCATGCGACATGGTTCTATTAAAAATTTTAGAACTATGAACATGCCTTGTCCATGGTTTTCTTAACCATGCATGGGCCATGCACCCCTGAATAGAGGTATCCTAAGGCTCGCATGGTTTCCTGGAGCATGTCGCACAATTTCCTCTAACCGTGCACCTACCATGCGCCACCTACTATCAAGCCCAAATTATCTAATTTTAACTAAAAACTCACTAGGAAACTATATAATAAACATAGGACCAAAAAAATAACCAAAGTATCACCTCAAAACAAAAATAAAAGAATACACATAACTCAAGAGGAAAACCAAGATCCAAAATATGAGACGATACAAAGGAAGAAAATAAAAATTAGGGTGTGAAAGAATATTCTTTTACCATAATCATGATAAGATATAAGCATATATATGATACAAGATTTATTACTTTATCATGGAAACAACTCAAGAAGAGGAAGTAGAAGAAGAAATGAACTTGGATAAGTTGGTAAAAAAATTTCCTCCTCTTTGATGGACTTCCTTTAGATCTATTCTTAAGGGATATAGTGTTAGTATTTTTGGAAGTCCATGATCTATAGAACTTGGATAAGGATTCTGGGAGGAGAAATGGGTAGGGTTTTGTCAAGGTAGAAGGATCAAAGTTTTTAGAGAAAGTTTGGGAGGAGATGGCCTTTTATAATTGATATTTTGTTAATTATTTGTCATAATTTCCTCGGTTCCCATGTCACCTCTTCTATTTTATGATTTTCCATAGTACCTTTACCAGCAAATTTTTCTGATTCCTCAACACTTGTTCTCTAATATCTAGAATCTGGATAGGTACTTCACAGTAAGACATATCAAGTTTCAGTTCTATTTCTTCATAGGTGATAACATGCATTGGGTCTGGTATGTACTTCCTTTACAATGATATCTGGAACACATTATAAACTTTGGAGAGACTTGGTGGCATTGCTAAATGATAATCCACAGTTCCAATTATTTCTAGAATTTTAAATGGTTAGATGTACCTAGGGCTCAGTTTCCCTTTCTTTTATAATATTATAACACATTTCTGTGGATATACCTTCAAGAAAACATGATCTCCCACTTTAAATTCCAAATATTTACTTTGATTATCAATATAGATCTTTTTCTTGCTTTGAGATGCTTTGATATGGGTTTGAATAGTCTTTAACTTTTCTATTGTTTCCTTCACAAGATCTAAATCTATAAGTTTCCTTTCACCAATTTCATCTAAACAAATTGATGTATGACATCCCTTTATATAGAATGATTCATATGACACTATTTGAATACTTTAATGGAAGATATTGTTATAGGAATATTATACCAAAGGTAAATAATGATCCCACATACCTTGAAAGTAAAGTGAGAATGATCTCAAAATTAATTATATTGTTTAAATATTCCTTTTAAAATTTCCATTAGTTTGAGGATGGTATGTGATTCTCAAATTAAGTTCAATATCTAGATACTTCTGATGAATTTTCTAGAATTTTGATCTAAAATTGGGATCTCAATCAGACAGAATCGATATAGGTGCACCATAAAGTCTTACAAATTCATCAATTTAACGTCTTTCTAGGAATTCAATAGAAAAATATTCTCTTATATCAAGAAAATGTTCTAATTTGGTAAGACGATCAACAATAACCCATATTACATCATTCCTTATAGGAGTCCTTGGTAGTCCTATGATAAAGTCCATCATAATTTCATACCATTTACAAACAGGTATAATAAGAGGTTTTATGAATCCTCTAGTACGTTGTCTATCATCCTTCACTTATTGATGAACCAGATATCTTAACACATAGTCAGAAATTTCCCACTTCATATTATCCCACCAAAAATGTTCCTTCAAATATCAATACATATTTTTTCTACAAGGGTGTACAGAGAAATTTGAGCTATGAGAATCATCCAATAATTCCATTTTTAGTTCAGGTATATAGGGAACAAAAATTGTCTTTCCAAATATCAAAACACCATCTTTATATATGATGTTTTTCAATTTTAAAAAATTCAAAACTTTATTTTTCTTTTGTAAATTCTCATCATCTGACTAAGAAATTTTTATCTTTTCCAATAAAGATGGTTCTGTAACCATTTGATGGAGGAGGGATGTTTCCTCTTTCTTAATAATTTCTATATAAATCTTTATAAGATCCACGAACAAAGCATACATCTCAATCCACATTTTTTTTCATAAATCCATTATCATTCATGATTAATGAATCTGCTACCTTATTCGTTTTCCTTAGGTGGTAGTGTGTTGAACAATCATAATTCTTGAGTAGCTCAAGCCATCTCATTTGCCTCATATTGAGTTCTTTTTATGAGAAAATATATTTCAAACTCTTATGATATATAATATCTCATATATTTCACAATAGAGATAATGTATTCATATCTTCAGAGAAAATATTAGAGCTACTAAATCAAGATCATGAATTAGATAGTTTTGTTCACGAGTTTTTAACTATTTGGATGCATATGAAATAACTCTATCATTATGAATAAAGACACAACTATGTACTTTCCTTGATTTATCACTATAAATCACAAATACACCATTTCCCAATGGTAATTTCATGATCAGAGCATTAAAAAGTACCATCTTCAATTCTTTAAAAACATTATTCACATTATTTTGGCCATACAAACTTAACCCTTTTACATGTGATCTTGGTTAATGGGTTAGGTAATTGGGAAAAATTCTGAATGAAACGCTGATAGTAACCTACTAAACCAATGAAACAATGTACCTTGGTTACACTCATTGGTGCATGTCATTATTGTATTTCCTTTTTCTTTATAGGATTAATAGATATTCCATCCTTGGAGACAATATGACCAAGAAAATAAATTTCTTGATTCTACAATTGACACTTGATAAATTTACCATATAACTCTTTCCTTCTGAGAGTATCAAGAATGATCTATAAATGATTCTCACAGTCTTTATAGATTTTAGAATACACTACAATATCATTAATTAATACCACAAAAAATCATCACGATATACCTTTAATACTCTATTCATTAGATCCATAAAAACCAAGGGTGCATTAGTCAATCCAAATAGAATTACTGTAAACTTGTAATGTCCATACCTCATCTAAAAAGATGTATTCATAATGTCTTTCTTCTTTACTCGCAATTGATGATATCCATAGAAAAGGTCAATATTTGAAAAAATTTATCTCCATGAAGTTGACCAAATAAATCATTAATGCATGGCAGAGAATACTTGTTCTTTATTGTAATAGAATTTACTTCCCTATAATCAATACATAGCCTCATGGATCCATATTTCTTCTTAACAAAAGTAATATTGTATCCACATAGAGAAACACTAGGGTAAATAAATCCATTTTCACCCAACTCCTATAATTGTTTCTTAAGGTCCAATAATTCCATTATGTCCATTATATAGGGATTCTTTGATACTGATCTTGCATCAGGGATTAAATTAATAGAAAACTCAGCTTCACACCCAGGGCTATGTCCAGGTAATTTATCAAAAAATACATCAATATAATCCTTTAAAATAGGTACATCCTTAATTTCAAGACTACCTTATTCATCCCTAGATATCGTTTTCTCTTCCTCCCTAATAATTTCATTTAGTAGAGCTACTGAGGGTGGATCTAGATAAGAATAATATGATAAAGTTTCTTCTCTAAAGATAAGGAATTATATATCTTCCTCAAAAATAGCAATTTCATTATTCTTAGAATAAATTTCAGCATTATATTTTAAAATACAGTCCATACCAAGGATTATATAAAATTTAACCATAGGTACTATTGCAAGGTCATCAAGTAAAGAACTTTTATGTGTCATAAATGGGACTTCCTGACACATCTTTATTCTAATGAGACTTCCTTTAAGAGTTTTGACTAAAAACTACTTTATTAAATCAAAATGGAAATGTCTAATTTTCTTGGAAAACTTTGAATATATAAAATAATGTTATGATCCAGAATAAAATAAATCATTATCTAAATTTGAGGATATAATTAAAGTAATCACCACCACATCATTAGTAAATTCAACCTCAACTATTGTGATCACATAAGCTTGGCCTTGCTCCTTTATCATTTTTTGGGGAAAGTTTCCTTGAAGCTTAGGACATTCATGTGCATAACATCCTAACTCCTTACAACTGTAGAAATTCACATTACTGACTTCTTTATTTCAATTTCAATCACGACCTTGATGGAAATTTTATCCACACTTATAAAAATCTATCATTCCCAATAGACATGTTCCATGATGTTTCTTTCCACATTTATTGTAGGATGTAAATTTAACTATCCCATTCTCCCCCTTTTCCTTATTTCCTTTTCCAAAGTGTTTAGAATCCATATTCTTCTATTGATTTCCCTTAAAGTCATAAGAATCAGATAATTCTTTCTCTATCTTGATAGATAATGAGACTACATCTTCATATGATGAGAAATTCTGGGAGACTAGTTCCCTTTAAAGGAGTGGTTTTAACCCATCAAATAATCAATCAATATTTGTCTTTGTATTATGTATGTAGTCTATATAATGCCTTTATAACCTTGTAAAGTTGGATTTATATTTAGAAAAATTCTCATCCTCCTTTTTCCTCAGATTCAAGAATTATCTCTCTATATCCGCTCACTATTCCTAAGGGAAATATTTTTCTAAGAAAAGTTCCATAAAACAATTCCATTCCATGTTTTCTATTTCTTTATCCTAATTCATGTTTTGAATCAATGACCACCATTGATCCACATATCCTGAGAGATGATAAAATTCTGTGACAAAATTCTCCATTTTGTTACTTCCCAAAGCAATACATATCTTCTCTAAGGAACTTATCCATTGTTCAGATACAAATGGATTTGTAGTCCCATTGAATGTTGGAGGTTTTTGTCTCATTAGGTGGTCTAACATTTTTTTTCCACATTAAAGATCAGGATACTCCATACAGGTAAGGTTATTTCTCATAACCTGAGTCAGCTACCCTAGTGTAGTTATAAGTTTTTAAACACCAGTTGCATCTCCAACTCTAACATCATTACCTTTTATAGGAGGTAAATACCTACATGTATTAGATGCATTGATACAATTTCCATTCCTTCCACTAGGTGCCATTTCTAAAAAATGGAATACAATTGATTGGGTTATGAATCATAATGCATAATTTCAAACTATAAAACCACTTAACATATATTGAAAATTTATGTGTAGCTAATATCAAAATCATAAGCTTGGTTATTTTGGGTATATTCTAAAAGTTCGTTATAGTTTTATATTCACCAAATATATATTTTCTAAATATAGTGTCCAAAGTTTCTACTTAACTTCATATGATACCAACTATAAATACCCCAACCCCAGTAGCCTAGAGTTGGTGGTTACTTTGTTACATTGATACTAGGTACAAGTGATCTCATCCCAAAGGACCAAATAGTTTAGTATCTTTGAAAAACTATATACAAACATAAGTTTTACATTAAAAAATGAAATGGAATACAACATAGAAACTCCATTGGAAACATCCCTATTCTCCTAGATTACCCCTACATATCAGTCATAATATACATCTTGGCATCCTAGGGAAAAATAAAACATAATAAAGGGGTGAGAAAAATGTTTAGTAAGGATAATCATACAATAGATTCTATCATAAATAAACATAAACAATAAGTTAAGGTTAATAACTAACAACACATTCCATTAAAACATAATCTTGAGAATAATATGGTAGGAATAAAAGTTGATAAAATAACACCATATCAATAATCACATGAGAAAGATACTTAGTCATGGATATTATACTAGTATAATAATCACATGGATTATCAATAAATAATCTCATAAAAGGGAATAAATAATTCTGAACATCATAAACATACCGTCAAGGCTTTAACTAAGACACCATATATGATTAGGTAAGACATCAGCCAAAACCCAAACTAGTTTGTCTCGTGAGACCTACCGATGCGTCGATGGGATATAGAGGGACTCACTCGACACTTACTAATTCCAATTCATTCCTCTTATGAAAGGGGTAAAACATAATCAATATAAACATTCATATTAAAACTAGCATAAGAAATGTGAATTGTTTAACCATAAACTATGAATGGTATCAAAATAGAACATCCACAGTCAAAATGAATCATAAACCATTCAATTAAATTTGGTAAATAATATCATAATATATAAACCTCAATTAAGCATAAGATTTAACAGAGGATGCTGACATAGATGAAAATACCTTAATAAAATCATTTATTTTTTGAGATAAATACCCTTTTATTTTGAAATTATTTATTTAAAAATACATGAAATTATAAATGAAAACATTTTATTTGAAAATAAACATGTAAAATTGTAAATAAACCTTAAACAAATTAAGGCTTCATGATGGAAGAAAAATACAATCATACTGTATAAGTTAAAAAAAATTCCTTCCATATTTTGTCGAAAAATTCATAAAGTAACTCATTTGGAAAATGACAAAAAGATTCAATTTAAACTATTTTATAAAAAGAAAAACATGGTTAAAAATAATTTAAACATTTTTAGGATAATATTAAAACATTTTATGATTTTTATAGAAAACATGAACATGGAAGAAAAATGTTCCCCAATGGAGAGTTAAACTTAAACAATTTTGAATAATAATGAGATTGTGAAATAACCCTTACCTTAGGTCTCATTTCCTTTGTAATTATATAAACCTCCTATATAATAGTTTAAAGAATTTTATTAATTTATACAAAAATAATATTCATATTTATGATATCATATGTTATCCTACTATATTATCTTATCACCTATTTTTTAATAATATTTTGTTATTACCCTTATTTTGGGTGTTAACTGCTTCATTTTCCTATGCACGTTTCTTCGTGTAAGTCATGATTCTTGTGAATAGGATATAGTTACATCATATACAGAATTATATGAAGGTAATAAATATCATATTTATTCCTTATATACATTTTTATAATCATTATTCAATGGTGAACATGGAAAATGAATCACATCATGTCATGGAGATGATATGCCGTACGTACGAACGACTGACGATATCATTCCCTTAATGGTGAAAGGGTAAGGAAGTGTATAGTGTATTAAATATATAGAATCAATATAATTTCATAAGTACTATATATATATATCCATTATTTCCGTCATTATACACATCCAAGTAAAGTGGTGATGAAAAACAAATTACACCACAACGTGGAGATGACAATCCGTACGTACGCACACACGATGCTTCCATTTTTCATAAGATGGACAAATCATGGATTATGGTTGTATCATAAGCATAATAAAATCTCATAATATATATGATAATTTATTTATTACTTTATCATGGAAACAACTCATGAAGAGGAAGTATAAGAATAAATGAACTTGGATAAGTTGGTAAAACAATCACCTCTTCTTTGATGGAATTCCTTTAGATCTCTTCTTAAGAGATCTAGAGTTAGTATTTTTGGAAGACCCAGACCTCCAAAACCTGGATAAGGATATTTTGAGGAGAAATGGTTAGGGTTCAGTTGATATATAAGGCTCAAAGTGGTGTGAGTAAGTGAGGGAGAAGATTCCCTTTTATAATTGTGATAAGGAGAACTTTTGGAAACTTTCAAAATATTAAATTAATATAAATTAATTTTCAACTAAAAATGGATCCAAAGTGAGTTATTTAGATTATAATATGATCATGGGTCGAAATTCTCTCAACAAATAATTTTAATATAATTTTATGTCACATTAGTACCCTTATCTTTTGGTTTTAACCCTTATTTAAACTCTTTAGCTCTTACCACGACAATATGTGTTTTTAATATTTTAAGGTTAATATAGTTACTATAAAATTACAAAAGAACCATAAATGAGTCATGGATTAACTTTTCAAGTTTCTCCCAATAATTTGGATGAATTTTAGATTTTTTTGAACTTTATATCATTTAATAAAATATTATTTATTTTAATATAACATTAATACAATTTTGATACTATTCATTAATTTTACTTTTAAAAAAATCAATAAAAAAGATATCTTAGATAAAAAAATTATAACATATCACTAATATGTGAAATTTATTTATAAATTCATGGATGACATTAATTTTCTCAAATTTTATTTATTTTACTATTTTTAATATCATTTATTTAATATTTTTATTAATTAAATAATTACTATATCATCATTATGCAAGACTTTAAGGTAATTATTTATTTATTAAAAATTAAAAATAAATTACCATGATGAATATAAATATTTTACCTTTCATATGAATATTTATAGTTTAATTTATTGATTGTATAACCCCATATTAAAAATGATATAGTTATTAAAAATATGAGTATGACATCTTTGACTTTTCATTAAATAAAATGCAATTAATTTCATACTCTCATACAAGTAGATTATAGAGGTTATGATCTCAGAACAAGGATGATTTTGGTTGCCATACTCATCTAATGAAATTTGGACAAGTGTTGGGGTAATTTTCTAATATTTATAATATTATTTTTTCCATTAATTACTTGATTTATCTTTAATTGTGTTAATAAAAATTTACTAAACTTACTATTCACAATTTCCAAAAATAAAAGAAAACTATTTACATAATTTTAACCCACTAATTATAAAATGGGGTTTTAAAGTGAAAATATTCAAAATATTTAAATGTTTTTATATATAAATTTAATGTGAAATTGATTAAAATAACCAAAATTGGATTAAATGATAATTTTTTTATCTAATTAGACTTTAAACCTAATTAAAAATATAATTGAACAGTGTAAATTATTTATATGAAAAATTTATTTTCAATTAAAATGAAATATTTTATCATTATTCATCAAAACATGAAAATTATCAGAAAAATAAGAAAAATTAAACCAAATTAAAATTTTATATTAAAATTTAAAATAAGAAGTTTACTGTTTCAAGTATAATTTATAAAAGTTTCAAAAAATAGATTTAAAACAAGTGAGACATTAAAAGGAGACAAGATTACCTTTAGAAAAATATAGGTTTTTATGATTAAAATTGGATTCATTCTTATCTTGTGCCTATAAGATCTTTTGGATGAATCTATTTTTTATTAAATATATAAATTTAATAATCTGGTTAATACTATTCATTCATCCCATTTTAATGTCTAGGTTTTAATAGTCAATAGATCATGGTGCATTTGAACTCAGTGTTGCATGCAATATAAGATATTAACTTTATTTAAGTAAACATACCAAAAAATATTGGGCTGTTACAATGGGGAACTCCACTATCCTAACATCCACTGATTCCACTATTAACTCATCCTAAAAATAAATAAGGGTCTCCACACACCAATTGCCCAACTGAAAACCCTACTTGCCAATGAAAACCACACGCTGACCATCCACAGTTGAGAACATGACTCTCCTATGGAATCAGTCAATAATAACACATATGGAATAAAACCATTAAATGCTGAGGATAACATCGTATGGTTGTATCTGTAGAAAAAACATAACCCCACATGACTGATGTATCCCCATCATCAGTCTACACTCATGACACACAACAAACAAGATAGTTTGGCCTCCAACTGGTGTAGTCAACACCAGGGGAACAAGAAGAATCTCTAAGTCCAGTCCTAGGGAATGAACTATAGTGGGTGAAATAAAGGAGTGAAATTATCCTATATTAAAAAAGGCATAAACAAGGGTACTAAATAAACTAATCTTACCTCTGACGATCTTTGGCCCCTCTAGCCCTGCCGCCTCTACTGCATGTAACTGACCAGGCCTAACTCCTCTACCTATCTATTAGTGACCTCCTCCATGACCATGTTCGGGTCAAAGTCCCTGAACATGATGAACATCCTGAGGTTTGCCTTTACCTACTCCATCTCCCCCCAGTGGATCAAGAACCTACTGCCCCTACTGCTGAAATGGTCTCACTGGAAACTGCTACTGAGGTTGTGGCTGATCCTATCCACCTACACTAAACTAAGCTCGAGGAACCACTAGGAACTGGCTCTAGAAATGACCACGAACCCCATAAAAAAAACAAACTGGTGTAAATATTACAATAAAATCACAGAAACCACTGTCCCCAGAAGGTCATAAAAAAATCTGTTGAGGTCGACTCCCTACTGGTCGAAACTTTTAAGGTACTGGTTCCCGATACCCACCACTAAAAATTATTCCCCTCAAGGAACCCTGATGATTCCCCTATCAGAGTAAAAATCCTTGTGATTTCATCTACTCAATCACCTCCACCTTATTTTGAACCTCTAGATACATTGGAAACATAAAGGGTGTAACTAAATATTAAATAAAAGGAGGGAGTGCCTCTTCAATACATATCACATGAGACTCCTCATATGAAAAAAGATATAGGAAAAAACAAAGAAGGTCCTTGAACTTGATTCCAAACTCCTGCACTGACATACTCCCCTAATGGAGAGAATGAACCCCTACCTCTTCACTACCTTCATGGTCTATGAAAGAAAATTTTTCCTGAAACTATTTCTAGAATTTTAACTACAAAACATATACTTCCTTCTTCTCTCCCATATATATCATCCACTAATAACATTTAGCTCCCCAAATCTGATTAACTATAAAGAGGACACAATATCCCACTGGGGCCTAGATCAAACTGAAAGAGATCTCAAGCTCCTCCATCCATCTCTCTATCCCGACATCTGAAACACTACCCTCATACTTTCCTAAAGCCTGATATATGAGAGCATGAAAATCCATTTTCCAAGCCTCATCCTCCTATGTTGGATCAACCCTATGACAATCAACCAGATCATCCTGTTGAACCTAACATGCCCGAGCCACATGTGGATAATGAACAAGAGAAATAACTGAAAGAAGAAACAAATATTTATGAAGCTTGTACAATATGAAATTTTATTAAGATTCATTTTAATACATTTTATTCATTTTTACTTTCCTAAAACAACCCAAATTAAAACTAGAACACAAGTCATCATGATGCATGTACCCCTCCTAGGTCTCTACCCTACAAACAGGTCCACATCACTTGGTTATTAAATAAGCTCAGAGTCCATGCATTAGATCATGAGGGGGCCCTAAAATCCCATATCCTAGCTAGTATCCCTATCATATGTCACACACCAAGGTCAACTCGCACTGTTACCATACCAACCCATGAAATCCTCACTGTGCCTAACTCTAAACTCCATCCTATCTCTCAACCATCTCCCTTGATACCAATCTGTCATGATCACCTCCCTTCAAAGATACTATAATGAGGGGAGAGAGATAATGACCCCCAGGTCCCGCCTCCAGTAGGTCTTAGGTTGGAGACTAGAACCGAGGTTATAAAAATCTCATGTATGGGAGACATTAACCTCTATAATATAAATAGAATTAAGATATTAGATGAATCATCGACAATAAACTCCATGAAATAATATAAAAGAAATCCAAAACCATACCACATGCATATATAAATAAAAATAACAAAAATAAAAGTCTATAAAAGTAAATATACAAAAGAAAAGACTAAAGTGGTGACTTAGCAGCTATCCAAAGGTCCGAGAAAGTAATATCCATCACAGTCCACATAATCCTCTTGGAAACCTGAAAACAATTTATATATGTATGGTGAGAATACAAGTATACTCAATAGAAAAACCAAAGTCTCTCATACACATCTAAAATGATCATAGTAACGCGCTCATGATAAAACATCAGAACTAAACAACACCTATACATGTATACTAACCAAACCCAACCTTAACAAGGCATGCCCACCAAATAATGCAAGCCAAGTAATATAATATAATAATAATCACTTCGATAAGGGTACTCTTCACCAATTTCCCACTAGTATTCTACTCTCATAACCCACCATAATATTTCCTAGCTCTCCCATATCATTTGTATGCCAAACCTCCCCACAAGCATGATCACAACACATCATGCTCGTAGACACTTGGGCCACCTCCCCACAAGCATGATCACATCTTGTCTCACCCACAGGCACCTGGTCCAAAAAACAACCACTTCTATAACTATAGTGGTAGGGTATTATGAAAATACAGGAAATAAACCTCATTCCCTCCTCCCACCATACACAACCCCCACCAAAATCATCCCCACAAGCACGGTCATATCACACCTCACTCAAAAACACCTAGGACACCACCCCAGAGACACAATCACATCTCATCTGAAAACACATGGGATATCACAACCAATATCTAATTCATTAATAGACCTCCAGTCATTATATCCTGTGTAATACTTACCTCACCTGGAAGAGAGAGAAGTAAATAGCGGGTACCCATCCATCTGTCCTCCTCACCAGATATTAGGAAAAACACCCAACACGTGACTATGCGGGTGTTGACACATGGTGCTTGATGTGGGTGGGGTTCATATCGAAATCAAAATGAATATAAAAGTATATAAATATATCCCCACACACAATCCCAACCTACGTGTTCACAACCAAACACTAAATAACTTACAAGCTTTCCACCTTTGCTGCCACCTCTAAATGCATAACACCAAACAAAAAACCACAAACCATATTTCAAATTTCCAACCAATTCCATTATTCATACAGTTCATTTCATTATTTATCAAAAACCACATTTTATTACACAAATGACCATTTAATTATTCATTAACCATTCCATCCCATTAACCAAACCAACCCATTCCATTAAAAAAATTATTAAACAATTATTTATTCTATCACTACCAAGGAATCTAGCATAAAGAAACCACATATGACATACAACTCATCATCCCCATCACACCACCACCTCAACACACCAAAATCAAGACTAAAAAAACACCTTTATGCCCCAAAATCACATAAAAAAACCACCTCACTACCCCAAAATCACATCCAACAACCACCTCGCCACCCCAAAAGCACAACCAACAAACACCTCGCCACCCCAAAAGCAAAGAAAAAAAACCATCAGCCTCACATGCACAACCAAACATCACCATCCTAAAATCACAACCACACATCACCACACATCAAGATAACATATTTACAAAGGTATTTTATCACATTCTACTTTATTTTAGGGGTGTTATCACACAAGACATAATCATGGGGAAACTATTTCATTAGAAAAATATAAATCGCTAGTAAATATTCATTTTAGGGTGATATTACAACAATAAAAACCATCATAGTAGTCACAACACATATCAACTATCACAAAAAAAATCCCCCAACGACCATAATTTTCAACGGGGCATCAAGCCCACACAATTTACAATATCACAATAATAACAAATATGTAAAAACATGCGAATTAAACCCATATACCCTTTTCAATTTCAATTTAACCAATTTTTTATCTTTGATTAAGTCATAAAAAACATCTCCCATAGATAAAAAAAATTAAACCCCTCCCACATGATGCAAAAAAAGAGAAAATAGGGTTTCCCTACCTCAAAGAATCTTTCCAACTTGCTGTTCACTGTAGGGTGAAAAAGAACACCCAAAAACCACAATTGAACCATGAGAAAACATAGATAAACCTAAACGGAACACAAATACCATCAAAACGCATCCCAACATACTCCCCAAAACTAAAACAACATTGTTGCAATGAATCCTTGGGAGAATAATGGAAGAAAACCAATAAGAAAAGAAGAAGAACTCATCACAGATCAAAGACAAGAAGTTTAGAATCAAATATCATAGAAAGGAATTCCAAACACATGAAGTGGGAGCTTCTGGATCACCTGTAACAAGATAGGGAGCACTGGAAGTAGGTTTTGAGGATCCCCCCAAGTGCTCTAAACTTTATAACTACATTACATTGGGGATTTACATGATGCGTAATCCCCTTTCATGTCGTGAAATTCAATGATTTTAAGTTACAATGAAAAATGAATCACCTTGAATAATTAATCACCTAATTTATTAAACATCATGAACTAGCCCTACACAAGCCATGAACTACACTTTCACATTGTGTAAACTTTACAAGGAATATATATCTTGCAACAACTCTGCTACACCTCCAGCCCCCATAAAAAACTCCTAAAATATCCCCCAAACACCTATAACCAGCAAAATTGGAAAATTAATAAATAAGGAAGGTACAAACCATTGAAAGTGATATATGAAATTTTGGATATTCTTGATCCACCATAATGACCACCCTCATAAAAAAACATGTAGAAATAAAACATAATGTTAGTAATACAATATTCATTTTGAAGATGAAATTATATATAACCTTGATAGAAAATAGAAGTGAATGAATAATAAATAAAATAAGAGGTATTTATAGAAATTAAGGAACCTATATGTTTATTATAAATCTGACTGTTGAAATAGTAATCTGGCCATTTGAATAGTAACCTAACTGTTTCAAGTTACCTGACCGTTAGAATAGTAACCATTAGGAATAATAACTTGACCGTTAGTATACCAAACTCACCTACAGAATTGTAAAATAATATTTAGGTATCTTATGAAATGAAAATATGATATATTTATATCACAGTACAAGTAAATAAATCTTTTAAAAATGATAAATTAAGTGTCGGTATTTTTGTATAACATAAATGTTCTAATTGCAATTTTATAATAAATATAATGATTTAAAAAAATTATTTTCATAAAATGGATTCATAAATTAATATTATTTTGTATTATAATGAGAATTTAAATTTTTGATACTATAAGTAAATTTTCAAAAGGTTATAAAATCAATTATAATATTAAAATCTGTATTTTTTGAATAAAAGAGGATTTTATTTAAAAATTAAATTTCTCATATTTATAAAATTATTTTCATAAAATTGATTCCATTTTTGAAATATTCATGTAAATTTTTTAGGGTTTATTTTTTGTAGTTTTAAAAAATAGTTGAATTTTTGGTAAATAGTGAAATAATATAATTTATGATATTTAACATTATAATATAAATACATGAATTTTTGAGTCATGGATGATGTTAGCACCCATTATTTATAAATAAAATACACCATTTACTATATATATTCATAATAATCAATACTATTGATTGTCTTGGGAAAAAATAGTAAACTAATGAATATTATAATAAAAAACACCCCTCTCCTCCTCCAATGGCCTGAAGACATTCATTTTTTATTGATTTTTGATAATCCACCTTTCAAGGGGTGAGGTGGAACCCTTATAAGGCCCGTAGACGTAAGTATTACATGGACCATAGGCCTTAGAGGATTTCATTGCCTGTAGGCTTGAAACATTACATACAACCCAGACTAACTACTTTGAACTGCTCCTCCCCCACATCTTCATCGTGAAATCAGATCTCAAACTTCACATGGATGTTCGGTAGGATTTCTCAAGCATTCACAGGCTTATCCCAATAGTAGGTGCCATACCCTCTCATTCTTGCAATCTGTTCAGCTTCTAATATGGTGAAAGCTCTTTACTCATCATCCTTTTGAAGCTTATTCCTTGTAGATTGTCTGGTTTTCATCTGCACTTAAGGTGGACCGAAGGCCTTACTGACCCAAATTCCTGGGTATCTTGAAGGCCTTAAAGGACTCAGGAACCAAATTAGAGGCCCGAAGGCCCAAACAAGGGAATATTCCTGGCTGCTACAGTGCCAAACAATTCCTGCTACAGTCCGCTATAGTACCTACTACAGTGCCACACAGTTCTTGCTACATTTTTGCTACAGTAACCTAGAAATTAGCCTCCACCTGGATTTGATCCTGGGTCTCTTGGATGCACTTAAGGAGTCCTCACCAATTGGGCTGAGGCTCATGTGCAAAACACCCCTCTCCTCCCCTTATAAATAACAACACTCACCACCCATTCTCCTTGCATCTTTTAAGGCTTGAATATTGACAAATATCTACCAAAAAATCTCCTAACCACTCTTACCTATGTATAATTATTGTTGGTATCACCAAAATACCAATTCCAAGTTCCTTAATGGGTCCTTCAATGAGGAAATATTCAATAGGTAACATTCTCAAACCACCTTTTTTAATTTCATTTCTTCTTCTACCTACCCTTCGATTACTTCATAAAACATAGAATAATAATTAAAAAATCATGTATATACTAGAATATTATATTTATAATGGAATATATTTTATCCATACCTTTTCCTCATATCCTCTTACTCAAATAAAAGTGAAACCATTTTCCATATTATGTTGGTTAACTACTTTGTGGATAGAGAGTGTTTGTTTCCCACTAATGACTTTATAAAAAAATTAAATTCACTTATAATTGTTTAAAATGAATGAATTATGTATATTATATGTGGTTTTAAATTCTATAAATATAATATGGTCATAATATTAAATAAAACAGAACTAGTTTGAGATATTTGAAAATACTACAAAAACAAACTAAACATTTATCATGAACATTTTATTAAATGAATCATCCAAATGTCATAAAAAATGATATATAGAAAAATTTAAACATATTTAAGTGTATGAATACCATTTCATTTCACTTATTGAGTAGTATTCACATTTTATAAGAACTTCCATAATTAGACACAAGTGAACTGACCATGAAACCATGAAACGAACGCTCCCAGAACAATGAAATTAAACTTTATAACTCATCAAAATGAACATAACTGAACTAAATAAAATTATAATAAATAAAATATATATATAAGACGTTATGAATTAATTAATTAATGAATCTAATCTCATGATATTTTATATTAATCACATGCACATAACACATTTATACATAAGGTAAGGGATCTCTCTAAACCTCCGTATTTTCTTGGGGTTACAATTTCTCTGTCTTTCCTCAATTTATATATTCATTATTATTATATAATCCTCAAATTATATATATATATATATTAAAAAAACATATTTCTAGATCAATTAATATTTCTATTATGAATAAATACATGTTTTAAAAGGTTCCCTTCTCAATTCCTCTTGAAGAGCAAACCCGATTAAAGAGAACTTCTTTGTTTCTAACCAATTTTCAAGTACACTCTATAAAATGTTCTAATCCACCCATATTTTCCAAAATAATTAATTTTATCTTGAAGAAACCCTTTTTTTCATTTATATTTTTATATAAATAATTAATCCTTTATCCTCTTTAAATACTCTTTATCTTTTCCTTAAAACCGTGTTTAAGTGTCACATTTCTAAAGTTACATAAACACTATTTTTCATGTTTTCACTTCAGTTGGACATAATTATTCATGATATATTCTTATTGTTTCCTTTATTAATGTATAATAATGATTTAAACCTCTTATTTCATGGATACCATTAGGATACTCCCTTTGGTTATGCCTTATGACATTATCACAAAACCCATTTCTTTCCATGGGAAACCCTTATGTTTATTCCTTATATTTGATTTATTTATGTGACACACATATTCATGTACATGTTATTATTAGTGCACCCAAATAGCACACCAATGCATAATTTTTTAGTCTCATGAGATGTTACATATGTGATTATAGAGTAAAACTAGTCCATTATTGTAGCGACTCAGGTTTTTGGCCCTGTCAGACCGGAAAATTTCTACAAATAATTCCAGAGCTAGGTGCGAAGACGGTGTGCGATTCCGAGGCCCAGTGTGCCCGGAATTAATTTTATAAAAATATTAAGTATTTTTATACTATGCACGTGTCAGGGGTGTGATATCTCCTAAATGATAGCTCAGATCGGTAATCCGAGGGCATGGTTCCTTCCGAAACGTGCCGTTTACCCTAGGAGAGGTGTAAACTTTGCGGGTGCGGGCCTGTAGTGAGAAACACAACCAGGGGTGTTTTCGTAAATAAATGGAGAAGTTAGTGTGCGAGCGTTGGCTCAAATAACTTCTGAACGGAGTCTCGTATGGAAAATCTGAGTCCGCCGTTGCGTTCAGAACGACGTGTTTACCCTAGGGGCGACTTTAACTTTGTTCGCATCGGGCGTCGGGTCCAAGGCGGGTTTGGCGCCGGCGGGTGGCAGATATAAATATCAGCACCCCCCTCCTTTTCATTCCTCTCGGATTTCGACGGCGGACGTTCCGGGAGCGTGCAACGGAAGCTCTAGAGCGCGGATCTAAGGCAGAACATCGGCGTTTCACCCGCGAGGTAGGAAGATTTGAGTTTTAACCCCCGATCCCATTTTTGCTGCATTTTCCTACAAATTGAAGCCGTAGCAGTGTAGATCGGGTCCCGGGGGACGCGCAGATGCTTCCAGATCTGCGTTTGGACCCCCGAGGTGCCTCCAGCGGACCTCGGAAGGTTCGCCGGCGTGGCACCGGCGGAGGCCGGCAGCGGCGCCAGCAGGGGCGGTCCATGGTGGCCCGCGGCGGTGCGCCGGCCCAGCCGCCGGCCAGGGCGGGCCGGCGGCGGCGGGCCGGTCTAGGCTGGCCGGACCGGCCGGTTCAGGCCGGTCTGACCACTTTTTCTCATACGGGAGTCTTTAGACCCCCGTTTCTTGCAATTTGGGGGTCGGATTCGCGTGCCGTCTACGAAGACACGACCCTGGGGACGAGGCGAACCCTCCGGTGTGGGTTCGAGGGTTTAAGGGTTCAGGACCGTGGCCCGATAGTTAGAAACGTCGTATACAATAATATTATTTTATTATTTTACAACTTCGGGCCATTGTAACTTCTACCCGGAGCGTCCGAATGACGTGCTGTCAGTGGCATTGAGACCCTGATGGTACGAAAGACTTTTTGAGATGGTTTCCGGGTGTTGGGACTGAGAACGGGGTGCGGGCCCCACGAGGCCGGGTTTTGGCATTTGCGGAGAAATGCAGCTTCCACACCAGGAGTATGATTTTGATGGATGATTAGTCGATCCTGTGTATTTTTCCGAGAGGATCGCAATGGTGCGATCCATTCGGTGAGATTCAGAATCGAGGCATGGGCCGCATCTGAGCTAGCTTCGGTGAATAATACCTTTTTCACTGGGTGTCCGTTTCAGACGAGCGAGTAGTCGATTCCGCTTGTTTTTACGAAGGGATCGTCGTGGTATGGTCCGCTCGATGGGTTTCGGGGTCATTGTGTGGGCCTCGCACGATCTAGCTACAGTGAATAGTTCCTTTTTCACCGGTGCTCCGTTTCGAGCGAGTAAACAACCCATCCTACATGTTTTTCTGCGTAGAACGCGATGGTGGCCTCGGTATTGGCCTTGGAGGTGCGCAGTGTGGCGTTATTGTGGGTCGCTCGGGTTAGCGATGTTTTGGACCAGTAGTGGTTGAGGGTACTCCCTTGGTTCGTTCCCACGAGAGTTCGTGTGGCATCACAACCTTCGTATAGGTTTGTGATCCTCTCGATGGGATTTTTAAACTGTTAGAGTTGTGGCATCCCTCCGGTGGGCCCAGAGTAGGATCCTCTAGCATCTTTTCCCTAGATCGGGTTCTTGGTATCGCTGTGACCACTTATTCACAGGCAGCGATCCCCTCTCTAGCTGGTTAACCCCATAGGGTTTGTGGCATCATCAGGATTATGATCCCCTATGCGGTGGGCCATGCTCAGTAGGGTTGTGGCATCGTTGGGTATACGATCCCTTACTCAGCATGATGGGTATAGTAGGGTTGCGGTATCGTTGGTTATGCGATCCCCTACTCAGCGCGTGGTTTCGGTAGGGTTGCGGCATCGTCAGTTCGATCCCCTACATCGCGAGTTATACCAGATAGGGTTCCGGTATCGTCGTGACCACCTTTATATGGGCGATGATCCTCTATCTGAGTGATGAGTTTTTGTCAAGCGCCAGATCAGGTTGTGGTATCCCCCAGCGGATCCTGGGTGTGATCCCCTATCTGTGAGAACTACGTATGCCAGATCAGGTTGTGGTATCCCCCAGTGGATCCTAGGTGTGATCCCCTATCTGGGAGAACTACGTATGCCAGATCGGGTTGTGGTATCCCCCAGCAGATCCTGGGTGTGATCCCCTATCTGTGAGAACTACGTATGCCAGATCGGGTTGTAGTATCCCCCAGCGGATCCTGGGTGTGATCCCCTATCTGTGAGAACTACGTATGCCAGATCGAGTTGGGGTATCCCCCAACGGATCCTGGGTGTGATCCTTTATCTGTGAGAACTACGTATTCCAGATCGGGTCGTGGTATCCCCCAGCGGACCCTGGGAGTGATCCCCTATCTGTGAGCTTCATATACCGGAGTGGGTTCTGGTATCACCTAGCGGACCCTAGGAGAGATCCCCTATCCAAGGAGTTTGGTGGTTATGTTGTTTCAGTGATGTTTCCTCAGTGATGCTATCCAACGAGCATGATCTCTCGAGTGAGCGTCTAAGAGGTTTGTGAGAAACCCGATGGAGTGTATCTCTCGGATGAGTGTCATCTGGGATGACAGTGTTCGTGTGGTGTACTATTCTAGTTGTGGACAGTTGCTGGTGATGAGGTCGGTACCTCTTGTGGATTTGTGGCGTGAGATGAGTATATCTGGATTGTTAAAGGTGTATGTATGGGCATACACCTGAGATGAGCTGACTTGTTGTGTTTAGTTGAGGATGGTCACGAGATGGAGTTTTTCTCTCATCTGGGTTCCCTCTGGCTGGGATGAGCAGTCTGTTTCCTTTCAATTTCTCTCTTTGGTTTTGGGTTTTTGGGGTGCCTACTGAGTATGTTTATACTCACCCCTGCATGGGATTTTCCCGCACATGTTTGTGTCTTATGCAGACTACAGGCCTTTTGACGGAGTCCCAGGAGGACTCGGAGCAGGCGGAGCAGAGTGAGTGAGACTGACCGGGGTGTTTGCCGGTGCGGTGCCGAGGGAGCTTTCCAGTGGTGTTTGTGGAAGCGTCCCCCTTCTTCAGATAAGTTTGGATGCGCTTTGTAGTTTTTCTTTTGGTGGGGCCTGTTTTGCCCTTTTGTACTTTTGCTGTTGCACTCTGGTTTGGGATAGATTGTATGCATGCATTTACTTTTCAGTTTTCTATATCTCTACACTGTTTCATGGAGGTGTTTGTGGGTGTGTGTGTACAGGTACCTTAGGCTAATGCCTCCCATGCGTGTGATAGCCTACTCAGTGCTGGACGCCAACCCCTGGCCTATTGGAGGCGGGCTTGGGGAGTCGCGTCTCGAGCCCCGTTGTGTCGGGTCATGACAATTATGGGACTCCATCCACCATATGATATCATCTTGATAGTTAGCCTTCACTCATGTCTATGTCATGATAAATGTCACTACAAAATTCCTATGTTTACATGATATTATGATCCCATGTTCTATATTTTATGCCTCCGTATTTTTATTAATTATCCATTCCTTTTATGTTATCATTCTATGACTTTTGAATCATGTGTTATGCATCATTCCCATGTTTATTCCCTTAATAGGTTTTTTAGATCCCCACTTTTGTGTATATATTCCCTATGTTATCCTATGTAGTTGTAGGAGATCAAAGGGAGTTAGAATATCATTATGGAGATTAATAAAAATATATTTTATTCTAGTTTCATGTTTTCTAATTATGTACCTAGTCTTTTAAAGTCACTAGTATTTTTGATCCTTAGTTTGGATTTAATAAATATTTATTTTAAAATTAATGTGACAATATGTGTAAAATTCTTGGATATCTATACTGATAAAGGTTTCCTATATCAGTGTTTTCTCTAGAACCAATAAAGGTCATAAAATCTACTATAAAGCTGTATCCCTACAACAACCCTAGAAACAAAAACCAAATAAAAAACATAAATATATTGGGATACAAATATAGATAAAAGTATATTAGAATACAAATATTACATTTCATTATTATTTTAATTCAAAATTTACATAGAAAACATTTACTTTGAAGTCATATTTATAATTAATAAAAACAATTAAAAATAATATACAAAATAAAAAATCTTATAGAATTTTTCCAATAGTCAACATTTGTAAAAAATTTCTTCCTTGCAGTAAAACCAATGATTATTTTAGTAACATTACAAAAATAATCAAATTATAATTTTAATGTTATATAATCCACACATGATAAATTATATTGTTAATTTTATATTAATTATTAATTATGAATTACATTATTAATTAATAATATATATAAATTATACTTTTTTATTACTGAATATACTAATGATATCATAAGTTATTCATTAACTCAACTACTTAAATATATTTTAATAATTATAAAAATGAACTAAAATTACACTTTTATACAAAAAACACATACTTCAAGTCATACTAACTACATCATGTGTTAAATTGATATGCGATCAATTCCTACACATCACAAATGAATTATGGGTCATTGTCCTAAATTTTGAAAACAATATGACCTCGTTTGAAAGGTTTTGGATATGTAATGCTTGTTTTAAACTAAAATGACACTTTTATATTGAAAACAAACACTTCGAGTCAGTATGCCCACATTGTGTGTAGGATTGATGTGTGATCAATTCTTATACATCAAAAATTAATTATGGACCATTTTAATAAAGATTGAAAATAACTAGATATTTTTTTCTTGGGTTTGTCTGTGTGACACGTTTTTTACACTAAAATGACTTTTTTTTTGTATTGAAAACATATGCATCAAGTCAGTTCGATCACATCATGTGTCCAATTGATGTGTGGTTAATTTTTATATATAAAAAATAAATTATTGATAATTTTACTAAATTTTGAAAACAATATGATCTCGTTTACTCAGTTTTGGTTATGTAACGTGCGTTTTAAATTAAAATGACACTTTTATATTGAAAACATGCACTTAGAGTCATAACAACCAAATCGTGTTTCAGATAGATGTGCAGTCAATTAATTCACATCCAAAATGAATTATGGATTATTTTCTTAAAGTTTTAAAACATTCAATGATCTTTTTCTCGTTTTTGAAAATGTGTCATTTGTTTTAAACTAAAATGAAACTTTTTTTATTGAAAACACACACTTCGATTCATACTAGCAATTTGATGTTTCAGATTTTTGTGTGCTAAATTCCTATACATAAAAAATGAATTATATTTTTTTTTCATAATGTTTGTTAACAATATGATCTCATTTTCATAGTTTTGGCTATGTGATGTGAATTTTAATATAAAACAATACTTAAATTGAAAACATGCACTTTGAGTCATGGATCCCATATCATGTGTTGGATTGATGTGTGGTAAATTAATATAAATCAAAATGAATTATGGATCATGTTACTAAAGTTCGAAAACAATCTGATCTTGTTTGATTAGTTTTGGATACACAAAACACATTTTAAACTAAAATGACACTTTTATATTGAAAACACACACTTCAAGTAATACCAATCACATCATGTGTCTGATTGACCCATGATCAATTAATACACATCAAAAATTAATTATGAATCATTTTTATAAAGGTTTAATACATTCTGAGCTCGTTTTCTTGGTTTTGGCTATGTGATGCTCATTTTAAACTAACATGATACTTTTATTGAAAACACAAACTTTGAGTCATACCAACCACATCGTGCATAGGATTGATGTGTGGTAAATTAATACAAGTCATAAATTAATTATGGATCATTTTACTAATGTATGAAAAAAATCATGTACCATTTTCTTGGTTTTGTCTATGTGACGTGCATTTTAATCTAAAATGAAACTTTTATATTGAAAACACGAAGTTTGAGTTATACTGACCACAACATGTTTCAGATTGATGTGTGGTTGATTCCTACATGCCACAAATAAATTATGGATTTTTTACTAAATTTTGAAAATAACCTGAGCTCATTTTCTCAATTTTGGCTACGTGACATGCGTTTTAAAGTAAAATGAAACTTTTATATTTAAAACATGCACTTTGAGTCATAACAACCACATTACTTGTTAGATTTACATGCAGTAAATTATTATAAATAAAAAATTAATTATGGATAATTTTTATAAAGTTTTAAAACATTATGATCTTGTTTACTTAGTTTTGAAAACGTGACATGTGTTTTAAACTAAAATGACACTTTTATATTGAAAACGCACACTATGAGTCATACAGACCAACTCATGTTTCAGATTGATGTGCAGTTGATTTCTATACATAAAAAATCAATTATGGAGAATTTTAGTAAAGTTTTTCAATAATATGAGCTCATTTTATTAGTTTTTCTATGTGACACATGTTTTAAAGTTAAATGATACTTATATTGTAAACACACACTTCGAGTCATGCCTCTCACATCGTGTATCTGATTGATGTGTGGTCGAATACTATATGTAAAAAAATAATCATGGATAATTTTCATAAAGCTTAAAAGATATCCAAGGTTGTTTTCTTGGTTTTTTCCATATGAAACATGTTTTAAACTAAAATGACACTTTTATATTGAAAACACACACTTCGAGTCATACCGACCACATCGTGTATCTGATTGATATGCGGGCAACTCCTATACATTAAAAAAGAATTGTGGATCATTTTATCAAAGTTTTAAAATAATATTAGCTCTTTTACTCAGGTTTTTCTATGTGATGCACATTTTAATAAAATGACACTTATATTGAAAACACATACTTCGAGTCACACTAACAACATTATTTTTCAGATTGATGTGAAATCAATTTTTATATGTCCCAAAATGAATTATGGATCATTTTACTAATGTTTGAAAGCAATCCAAGATCATTTTAAATTTTTTGGATATGTGATGTGTGTTTTAAACTAAAATGACATTTTTATATTTAAAACATTCACCTCGAGTCATACTGTATACATCGTGTTTCATATTGATGTGTGGTCAGTTGCTGCACATCATAAATTAATTATAGAACATTTCTGTAAAGTTTGAAAACAATATGAGATATTTTTTTTTGGTTTTTTCTATGTGACACATATTTTTAAGTAAAATGATACTTATATTGAGAACACACACTTTGAATCTTATCATCAACATCATTTTTCATATTGACGTGTGGTCAATTCTTATACAAAAAAAATTATGGACGATTTTATTAAAGTTGGAAAATAATATGAGCTCATTTTCTTAGTTTTGATAATGTGACAAGCATTTTAAACTAAAATGAAACTTTTATATTAAAAACATGCACTTTGAGTCATACTGAACATATCATGTGTTAGATTGATATGTGGTCGATTCCAATACATCATAATTAAATTATGGGTTTCTCTCTTAAATTTTAAAAACAATATAATCTCATTTTATTGGTTTTGGATATGAGATGCATGTTTTAAACTAAAATGACACTTCAATATTGAAAATACGCACTTCAAGTCTTAAAAAAACATCATGTATTGGATTGATGTGTATTAAATTCTTATGTCAGAAATGAATTATGGATCATTATCCTAAATTTTCAAAACAATCTGAACTTTTTTCTCATTTTTGAAAATGTGATAGTTGTTTTAAACTAAAATGACACTTATATTGAAAACACACACTTATAGTCACAATTAATTCCTTATTTCTACTTTGAGTAATTGAAAATATTATATTAGAATAAATATATAAATAATATATTTCTAATACTATATGAATTTTATTTTAGGAAAAATAATATCTAATTCATTATAAAACTAATTCTTCACATCCAGAATGTATCTCTAGGGTCATAGTCTATACTAGATCACAGACATAATAGGTAATCCCCTCAACTTGATATTAGTAAAAATTATGACACCATGTACTCTTTCCAATCATCTCTAAACAAATTTATTTCTTTTGAGTATGAATACTATTTGTTGTCCTGGTAGTACTGATATAATATAGACAAAAAAATGATTAACAAATATTTTAAATGAAATTGAAATTACCTTAAGAAATTACCTATTTAAGGAAGCTAGTTTGTTAATGGTATATAATATCCTTCATAAATTTTCAAATTTAATATCCACAATCATTTCCATTTTTTTCTAACACTACAGAAACATGGACCAAAATTATTAAATTGTTTTAAAATAGGTTTTTATAGTTAAATCTTACTATATATACCTTAATTTGTTTTCATTTTAAGAAATACATAGGCTTTTTATGTTCAGTCACTGACCTCATACCATGATTATGTAATATTTATAGACCCCCCATCATAATAAAATCTATGTTAAAACACAAATTGAAATGTATAATTTGAATTTTATCTATAAAATATCGATTTTAGTGCATTAAAAATTCATAATGGACATCATGTGTAATTGATTTGTTGTAAATACATGCTTTGGATCCAAAAAATAAACATTCAGGGTATCCAATTTGATTTTAATTTGTATCCAAAGCTTATTAAAAAACCAAAAAAAAGTAATGAAAAAAAGAAAAATATATTTTATATGATTAGATTGTATAATTTTACCCCTAAATTATAAAAATCAAGAGGAGTTTGTTGTTGTTTTATTTTATTTTCAAACACTGTGATTAGGTTATCTGTTTTCTTTTCAATTTCTTTCGATTCTAAAGAAAATTTTCCATAGATATGATAGAGGGATTAATGAGTCCAAATCTTACTTCACAGGGTTTTCCCTTTATATAGTAGTGATATATATTCCTATAGAAAATATGAATAACTATTAACTGTAATGAACATAGTAGATCATTTTTTGGGAAAAATATTATGAAAATTTACCTCATGTATGTATTCAAAACTGAGACTCCCATATATTCAAACATGAGAATATAATTTATACTCTTGAGAGCAACCATGTCTCTAACGATATCTCTTAATATTTAATATTCACATCCAATATAGAACATATTTATATCTTTGAATATTGTATCCACATGAACTTGTATTGTTAATATATGAAGGAGTGTAACTAGTAGGGTGAAGGTATCCTTGAATGGTCCTTTTTATTTCTTGGTTGATCCACTAGATTATCTTGATTTGATATTATGTTTCTCCTTTGTTTTGTTCTTTTGAAATTCCATACCCCATTTCAGACCTTTTCCCATAAAATATTAAAGGTTTTTAATTTGATTTTTTTCTACGGACATACCTTATGTATCTTTATAAAATTATATTTCCATACTATGAAATTTCCAATAGAATTATTAAATGTGGTAATATCTAAATTATTAAGAGGAATAAGAAACTCGGTGATCGAATCATGAGATACTTCAATCCCCACTCTTATGTGTTTTTTTGGGAGTTGTTTATTTTATATTATATCTCATAGGATATTGTACACCATACCCCTCACAATAAGGAGATGCATGGGAGTTAATAGATATAAATCAAAAACAATTTTAAACTATAGAATTTTAGTAATATGAAGTTATCATAAGTTGTTTGATTAATATTTAGGAGAAAGAGTTATAAAAAAATTGACTACCTCAGGTAAGGAAAGTGGTTTAAAGGAATGGATAGTATCAAAGTTAGTAGGGTCATATGGATCTTTATGAATGGATTGTTATTCCACTACCATTTTTATTGATCCTTTCACATATACTGGTCCACCAAACCATACCTAACAATAATTTATTTCAAAGCATCTATTTGAGTCTGTATGCCTTTCACTATCTCAGATGTATCTTCTTGTAACTTTATCTTCTCAAAATATGTTCAAGGTGACACTCCAAAACCTAAAACTCTAACACAAACATATTGTTCAGACCACTTCAAAGCTACTGAAAGTAGTTTTTCTTTAGTTACAGTCAATGCTAATTATTTTTCGTAAACTGTATAAAAATTATATAAACATAAATACATATTTTTATGCGATACTATTATAAATCATACCAAATTACTATTATTTCATAATTACACATGATTCCCACACTGCTTGTGTATTTTTGTCTTAGTTTACTCTCTTTAATTACATGATACTCTTTTCATATTACTTGATATGGGATGGAATTGGTTTTGGATTTTGATTCATAAATCTGTATATAAACAAAAGAAAAAATATTCTTACATATCTTATAAATTTTTCAGTATATATTTAAAATACATAGAATTTTATTCTAAAATGAAGCATACCCCATCCTTGATTTATGGTAGGGGTATATGGGTTTTGATGCAAAATCCTTATTTTAAGAAATCCTTTTATATTTCATAAATTGATAATTTTGAATCAAAGTGGATAAAATAAATATTTTCCAAAAAAATATTATCAATTACAAATCACATGAAATAAATTATCATCATAAAGACTAATGGATGATTTCCATGTTTCCTAGTTTATAATGTTTTCCTACATAACTAGTGGGTGAAACTTTACTTTCCCCTCAGTATCATTGAGATGATTCTTTGTAAGAAGTTTCATGAAGCCCTTATGAGCTTTCTAGCGACCATTAAGATATATTCCTCATGGAAATTATTTAAAATAAATGAACTCTGCAAGGGATAATGAAAACTAAATCAAAATTTAATTATATATTTTATCAATAAAAGATAAAAAGTATATCATAACATTACCCTAATATATTACACAATGGTTTCCTTAAATACATGAATGATATTATGCCACATATATATACATACATACTATTGTTAACATAGTGATTCTATGTAGTTATTGTTTCTTTCATCTACATATTGTTGATCCCTTAATAATTCCATAATTTCAGCATCGACAATTAGTTCTTCCACAATATTGGTAACATCATTATGTGAATAAGTTATTATCTACATGATTAGTTAAAAATTTAATTTATATTATATAAATTCCATATAGAGAACATAATATTATGAAGAAAATCATAGTTTATTAAAAAGAACTTTAACCTATTCATTGAACTCTCTATTTTTTCTTTAATTGTTGAAGGGATTTGGATCCTCTATAGATTTTCAAAATACCATCTTTGTGGACCCCTCTAATGTACAATAAACTATATACATTGGGGATACTATGAAATTATTATAATATCCCAATTAAAGGGACATCCTCAATTGAATTTTCATCTAACCCCATAGTTGTTTTAGTTGCCAACAGAATAATTGACCAGTTTTTGGACATAAAATACTTACACTGCTTGTGATTATGAAAAGATTGTCCTTATACCATTTCATATTAAAATTTACCTTCATAAATAAAAATTCATCAACTTTAACTACACTTCTATTTTCAAACCATTTATAATAAAAAATTGACACTTGAAATGTTTTATAATCTAACTTGTATATCTGTTTGATGATGCCAACATATGAAATATTCACATAAATTAGATTTATATCCTTAGAAGTAGATACATGAATCGCTTTCACCATAAGCATAAATTCACTAGTTTTTATCATACTGCATTTATATTGTTACTTTTTATATAATATATAACCATTAATTACAAAACTAGTGTAATATATAACAATTACATTTAAAACCCTATCTTGCCATAGAATTCATTCAATAATTGAATTAGGATTTGAAAATAACTCCTTATAGAAATGATATTGAAACCATCATATAAACTATTGATTATGGGTATTTGATATCCATACTTCAGTCCTTAATGGGTTTAAAATGTATAATAATTAACTTTTGGGCTTCAACATATGGAGAAACCTCTACAATATTATGTAAAATTTAAAGGTGAGCTTTCTCCTGCTTTGTAATGGAAATCATAAAAATTTATATTTTAGAAATACCTTCACCCATAAGGAATAAATTATGAATATATTTTGGGAGACCAATGCTATAAATATCTGAAAGGTAGTCATTACAAAATTTAATAACTTCTTTAACAATATATATCTTTGTAATACAACCTTCTGGATGACTTTGATTCATGACATACTCTTTCAAAATATTCACATACCATTAAATAGGGTAAATCCATATGTAATGGATAGAACCACATAGTTGAATATCTCTAACCAAGTGAACCATTAGGTGGACCATTATATCAAAGAATGATTATGGGAAGAATATCTCCAATTCATATAATATGAAAAAATATCCTTATTCTTGATTGAAAACTTTACAAGGTCTATAAATTCACTACCTATAGATTTGAAAAAATCCAATTATTGTTAATATATGTCATAACTTTTTCATAAGACTTCATTGTAAAGATAAAAACATCAAATAATGCATAAAAACATGTCAATTGTGTGATTTTAGACCATATAACTTCAAATTAGTCATTTAAATGAAATTATTTTTATTTGATTAATACCCCTCTATAACTCTTACACCATTAAGGAAGTTGAAAAATTGAATTTTTTCTTTCTTTAATAGAATATAATCTACTAGAGTAAGAAAAATTCATCTTTCACCCTTCACCAGTTCTAAATCTTCCCTTATCCCTATTCTAATCATGTCCAACCTATCCTTGATTCCATATTTTATTTTTTCTTGTTCATTTAGTAATGTTCTAATAACACTATCACACAATTTTTTTTCTATATGTATGACATCAAAAAAATTTCTAACATATAAAAAATTCTAGTATGATAATTTAATGAAAATTGATCGTTTTTCCAACCTGATTTCATAATGTTTTTTTGAAAAAGGTTTACCAAAAATAGTGCCAATATATTTTACTTTCTCAAAAAGTTTATCACTTGTTAGTGGAGATGGTTCTGCAACTTGTTCTTTATTTCCATAGAATGATGTCACCCATGATTAGAATTTATGTTATTGGGGTAAAACATGTGATGTCCTAAAAATAGTCTTTTAGGGATGTTTCAACCTAACTGAGTGTGTGGATTATTCACAAATGGGACACCCCAACATTACTTTAATACTATAGCCTAAAAAATTTCTATAAGTATGAAAGCCATTTATCATCTGGTAAAACATAGATCTCATTATGAATTATTCACTTCTATGAGCATTATACAATGTAACAACTATATCCCACATCAATTTCAGATCTTTGATCAATGGAGCCAAATAGACATCAATATCATCCCCATGTCATTTAGGTCTAGATATAAGCAGAGACAACATAATTTCTTTGTGTGTTATACATAACCATGGTGGAAAGTTGTAATTTAACAATAAAATTGGCCATGTATTGTGAGTACTACTCTGTACACCAAACAAATTTATTATATCTATAGATAATGAAAGTAGAGGTTTCTTAGATCATTTTCAAATTTAGGACACTCATAATGAATTTTATTTCACTGAGGAGTGTCCACTGGGTGATGTAGTTCCCCATCTTCAATTATTGTATCAGTATGAAATACAAATTGTCAAATGGTTTGCTGAAATCCATATAGTCATCTAAACCTTAGAATAATAGAAAAGTACCATACAATTTTTTAAGGACACAATTTATCTTTCTTGTATCAATCCACACCACAATTAAGGCATTTTATGACTGATTCATGACCCTTGTGAAACAATATGAAATCATTTGGATAGACATGTATTTTTTAGAGATCATACCCATTAAACATAACATTCATTTATAATTATATGTTTGAAAAGGAAGCTCATTTTATTTTGATATCATATCATTTAGTAGAACAAGTATCTCAATAAAGATTCCTTCTCTCCATCTACAACCATCTTTCAAATTATAAACTTCAATATAGCTGAAAATGTTGTTTATTTAGTAAAATCAGTATTCAATGGTCACTTTGCACAATTATTTAACTTATCAAACAACTTTGAAAAATCATGAAGGTCATCCTAAATTTACATTGTCATTTCTTCCATAAGATATACATCATCATTTACACTAGTATTTATATAAAATGGTTTATAAACCAAAGTATCATCCCAATCAATATATACATTCAGTTTCTCCCCATGTTTAGTCTAACCTTTATAGCTTTGATTTATTCCCTGATAAATAAAATGTTATTCCAAATCTTCTAGATGAATTTTACTTGAATAAAAACAACAGAAACATATAAAAATGATTTGATAAGAGTCATATGCATACACTATTTCAAACTTGATTAACTATTTAACTCAATCCTCATACTCTTTTTTTATATGACTACTATACATCCATTTTCAATTCATATCCATCCTATTAGGTTAAAAAATATTCATTTTGTATAAAATATAAATAAATACACATAAGGTAGTCATAATCAAAGGAGAAATTTATAGATAATTCTAATAAGGGGAACCTAAGTTTTTAATATTATTGGTGAATATTCTTAATGAGTCATCATTTTACACAAGGGTAACATACAAAGAAACAACCCAAGTTAAACATATAGTTATTGTTGTAGGTTCTAGATTTGATGTTCTATGGGAAAATAAAGTGATAATTCAAGGATGATTTTTATAAATTTTCTAGGTGGGAGTCTAAAAATAGGGTGTATTTGATGTTTATTCATTTATTCACTTGGTGCGTGGTGGGATAGATAGTGTTTCAATGACATGGTTCTTAGGAATCAAAGTTGATGATCTTTTTTAAGATGATGAAATAACTAACTTTAACACAAGTTGAAGAAGTTTTACAATGGGATAAAAAAATCCTCATATCAAACTAATGATTGGATTATAATCCCAACTATTTTGAATCACTTGAAAATAAAACCCATCCTCAGTGGAACCAACAGAGATAATCAACTCTAAAAAAATGTCAGAGTGGAAATTGGGAGTGTGGTTTAAACAATATGGAAGAAGATATGGATGTTTTGAATGCTATTCATGATTAAAATTTAAGGAGTGAAGGGTAGTCTAAGTGGAGCTTTAAAGAGAGTTCTTTGAGTCCTAATATCAAACTAATACTGGCCATAATTCCAATTTTTTTCTTTGGATGTAAGTATTCCCGTACCTCAATCATATCAAATTTATTTCAATAATCTTACTATTTTTGATTCAATAACTCTCATGCCCTTTATTGCTTCTCACCAAATTAAGATATAATTATTATTATTTAATAAAAAATAATAAAAACTATCTAGTGATTTAAAATAAAATGTTCCCAATAATTCATCTGATGAACTCTTTTGGCGAATTTCTTATTTATATAAATCAATCTATATTTAAGTGATTTTATAATAAAAAATACCAATAGTCACATTTATAATGTTATTGAATAAATTATATAAAATATGTAATATTAAAAAAATTCTATAAAATTCATTCATGAATATAAAATGAATATTATTTTTAATCATGAACAAATACACTTTTGTCATATATGATATAAAAATAAAATTTATATTAATGGAGTAAAAAAAAATTAAAAATTATAAAACCAATTTTCAATATAATTTTAGATTTAATCTCCCCACCTATAATATAGAAAACATTTACTTTATTGTAATCATAAATATTTATATCTCCCTAAAGAAGTTATCTTTTATATCTGAGTCTCTATATACTCAAATAAATCAATGTGATGAAAAAAATAACATCCAAAACCTTGAATTCAGATAAAAATCAATTGGTTTTATAACACATAATTACTTTATACATATTTTAATACAATTGAAAACACTTAGAAAGTTTTAATAGTATTATATAAGGATATTGTGGTTAATCTCTCTTCATTATACTATTTACATAAGCATCAGGAACAACCATATATTGCAGCGAGGCACACAATGATCCCCTCATTCAGTTCAATGAGTTTCTTGACTCTTACTAGATGATTTTCTAATGTGGGGTGGGCATGGGATCTACTTAAAACTTGAATCCATAAAAAAAGAGCATTGAAGTGACCCATATAAGCAAAATGCATGAGGCCTTAAGGGGATCGCAAGATTAGGGTGACTGGTGTATGGATGAGCTTGGAATATCATAAAGTGCAAGGAGGTGAGGCTCATATGGATATGGTGAGGCATCAACAACATAAAGATATCACAACAATGAAATATTGACTAAAGAAGAGTATAAATAATCATATCCCTTAGGTTTTGAGTGGGTCGATTTGGCTGAGAAGTGTGAGGGGGAGCAGTAGTAGAGGTCGAATTCCCTAAAAGCATTGAATGACATAAAGAAATGGGTTTTGTTAGGGTTTAATTTAGAAGTCTGGGCAGGTTTTTATTAGTGGTAAGTTTTATCATTGATAAAACCTATCTTTATCAACACTATAATTTTAGCACTCATAAAATAGGTTTTATCAGTATTTCTCATTTTAGTGCTGATAAAACACATCTTTATCAGTGATTTTTGGAAAGTGCTGATAAAAAATATTTAAAATAAGATACAAAAATATTAAATGAATATATATTTAAAATCAATATGTTTTTAAAAGTAAAAAGTATTTATCATTATTAATGAACATTTAATCTTAAATGTATTAATGTTAAAAATGAGTGAAATTGAATAACTAAAAATGAATAGACATAAAAAATATTTAAAAAATAGATAAGTTTTATAAATTATATAAATTATTAAAAAAAATAAAATGAATATATATTAAATCAAATGTGAAAACATATTAAAAAATTTAAATGTTAACGAATAAATATGTTAAATAGATTTTTTAAATGAATAAATTACATAAAAAATTAAAAAACAATTAAGACTATAAGTGAATAAATAATATAAAATTAATGATAATAATAAAAAGAAGTAAAATTTGATAATTTAAAAATAAGTAGATTTCAAGAATATTAAAAAAACAAACAAGTGTTATTGATTATATAGATTTTTAAAAAAATTAAAAATGAATAAATATGAAAATGAAAATGAATACTTATTAATTATATAACTGACACATACCATATTAAAAACATTAAATAATAATGAATAAAAATGTATAAATTACAAAAATGAATAAATTGAATTTTTTTTAAAAAATAATTAAAATTATTAATAAAATATAATATTAAAAATAAATAAATTATAAAAAATATTAAATACTAATAAATAATATATATTAATAAAAATAAAAATTTGAATAAATTTTTTGATTAAAAACATAATATATTAAATATATTATGTCACTAA
This sequence comes from Viscum album, assembly GCA_963277665.1. NCBI lineage: Eukaryota > Viridiplantae > Streptophyta > Magnoliopsida > Santalales > Viscaceae > Viscum > Viscum album. Next base: position 372,298,980 of record OY728135.1, on the reverse strand, counting down.
ATGAAATTCTAAACTGAATAATAAAAATCAAATAAATTACATAAATATTATGTGTTTATGTGTGTTTCTATATAAGATTGTATTAATTATATAACTGTGTGTGTGAAATTAATGTGCATGTGTATATATATATAACAAAAGTTTGATATATTTAAAATTGAAAAAAATAATGACATCATATAATATGTTACATCTATCACTCGATACAAATTAGTTAATATTTTTAATTAATATTATTTTTTAATTATAAACCATTTTTTCACTAGATATATGACTTATTAAATGTAAATACATATTTTTATGTAAATCATATCTAAGGAAATATTATATATATATATATCAATATGAATATATATCTATATTAAAGATAGTAAATATATTAATGAATAATTTTGTATAAAAAATATATAAAATGAATAAATTAAAAAAATATTAAATAAATAAATTTTAAAAAAGAAAAAATCATAAAAAATTAAAATACAGTTAACATGATTAATGAATGAATGATATTAAATGAATGAATATAAAAATGAGTGAAATTTAATTAAAAAAATTAATATATCAAATTTTTTTAAAAGAATGAATAATATTATTAATTATATAATTTTTTTTAAAAAATTAAAAATGAATAATTAATATAAAAATGAAAACATATATTTATTATAAAAATTAAAATTATATTAAAAATATTAAATTTTAATCATTAAACATACATAAATAAATATTAAAAATGAATAAAATTATAAAAATATTAAACAAATAATAAATAAAAAATGAATAAATTTCAAAAATATTAAAATATTTATTAAATAAGTAAATAACAATAAAAATGAATAAATTTAAAAAGTAACTGTTATTAATTATATATATTATAAAAGAAATTAAAAATTAATATATGTTAAAATGGTAATGAATACATATCAATTATATAAATTATAACCATATTAAAAACATTAAATGTTAATGAATAGACATAAGTAAATAAATATTAAAAATGGATAAAATTTAAAAAATATTAAACAAAGAAATATTGAAAATGAATAAATTATAAAAATATTAAAAAATAATTGAGATTATTAATTAATAATAAATTGGTTTCTCATTTTATTTTTTTAATAAATTAATTGTCCCAACCTATTTGGTATTAATGGATAAATGATATTAAAAATGAATAAATTTGAAAAAATATTAAAAAGTTATAACCACTATATATAAAATAAAAATATAAAAAATGAATAAAAATTACAGATTAAAAACATAATATATATATATATATTGAGTTAATAAATAAAATCATAAAATGAATATTAAAAATTGAATAAATTATAGAAATATTATGTTTGTGGGTACATTTCTATATTAATTACACATATATGTGTATGCGAAATTAATGTAACACAAGTTTGATATATGTAAATTAAAACCGTATTAAAAAATATTAAATGTTAATAAATAAATACAAATAAATATTAAAAATAAATAAAATTAAAAATATTAAACAAATAAAAATTATAAATGAATTAATTGAATATATATATATATCAATTAAAAATAAATAAATAATGTATATATATATATATCAATATATATTTCTATATGAAATAAGTTTTTTAATAATATATAATTTTTATTTTATATACCATTTTAATTAAATATCTTATATATCAAGTGTAAATGTATATTTAATCTTATATAAATCATATTTAATAAAATATATTATATTTTTATCAATATAAATATATTTATGTATTAATATATATTTTTAATGATTTTTTTATAAATTTACCATATTCCATCTCTTTTTTAGAACTGATAAAGGCCACCCATTATTAGTGCTAAAAAAACACTATTAAAGGGTAACACTTTTTATCACAAATTTTGTTGTAGTGTTTGAAGTTATTCTAGAGGTATTTAGAGTTAATCAAAATTGAATTTGAAAAATGGATTAGTCTTTATTTATGTAATTTTTTTATTCTCATAATACATGAAAGTCAACGAATGTAAGAACCTATCCTATGTGTTTATGGTTTTTATTCTTAGAAGATCTGAAAACTTGGAAATATTGTGTAAGGTTTTTATATGTAGAGGAGTTGAAGAATTAGAAAAGTTAGAAAAATTATTTTGATACATAAATTTTTTATATTTAGTACATAAGTACTTATAAGAGAATAGAAATGAAGAGTCTCACCAAGATGTGTAACATTTTTTGGGATATGTAATATTTTTTTAAGACCAAACTTTTAAGATTTGTCTGTGAGAAAACATTTGCAAAATTACTCAATACTGGGATGATATGTACATTTTTTTGAGATAATTAAGATATTTATCTAATGAATAATATATTTTCTCTTGTGTATAAGTTTTCCTACTTGGATAAAATATGACATTATTAGAAGTTTATATGGAGTTTTTGGAAATTATCATAGGTGTTTTTAGAATGCTTATTTCTTATAATTGGGTATAATTTTTAAGAAGTATTTTTAATATGACAATTGAGAAGCTTGTATTTTATGGATTAAATATCATTAAAGGAATTCATGATACAAGAAAAGGATAAATATGGTTTGCGTCGTAGAGATACTATTATTCCATGATCATGTGGGTTTGGATAAGTAAATATGAGCTTTGTTCTGTGATGAGAGTCTAAGAGATTTAATGTTTAGGTTGTTTTAATAAGGTTAGAATGTTTGTGCCATAAAGAATGTTTCGAAGCTACGATGGGTGATTCAATCTTAGAAAACTAAATTTATATGTGAAAATGTTTGTAACAACACTATAATGATCTGGAAAATTATAGAGACAAAAAAGAAGAGGGAAAATGGTGAAGACTAATTTAAGAGTGTTTTAAGGTAGTTATTTATCTGAATATTCCAATATGAAATTCAAATTTGAATTTTAAGAACACTGGTGCTGTCTGATGGAAATATATTCACCACTAATATGTGAATGTAAGTGTGATGAGATAAAAATAAATATACAAATATTATTAACTAGAGAGAGAAAGTAAGAAGAGGATACTTGATGTTGTGTGCGTAAAAGATGAAGGGGAAGAAGGAACAACACAAAAAAAATTTGATGGAAGCCTTATTTAGTTGAAGACTATCTTGTTCTTAAAATAAAAAATTATATATATTTGCATCTATGTGGGAGTACATTACATAATCAAGATACATTTTTGTAACATGGGTTCAAGGATAAACCCATAGTTTATATTATACATGATGAAACTACTAGATTGTATGATATTAGGTGAATCAAGATCATGCTAAATACTTGTTGGAGTTGGTTATCTAGAACCAACTAACTTTGTACTTTTATTTACCAGATCATTAAAAGGCCAAAATATTGATAAATATATTATCACTTGATGAGTGTTCTTTTGTTTGACATTAATATGATAATATTCTAAGAGTACTTTTCACATGAAATGTTTATATCAATTTCCCACTATAATGAGAACCTTAAAGTTATATGAAAATATTCTTGAACATATGCAATATGGTCTAGATGAAATATATATGATGATATACAAATGATGTTTTTACTATCATTTGGTGCATTATTATAAGCACATGAGTCCATGACTCATGAATTTGTGTACTTAGTAATCTTTAAGAGAGGAAGTTATGAGGACATACCTATAAATAAAGATTCTACATATTATACATTTTATTGGATATTCCTATCCTTAGATGCATGTATTATTTCTTAGAATTGATATTATTATTAATTTATACCATGGATCATGTACTTTGATATATTTATGGAAACCCTGATGAAATATTCTTACACAGAGGTAGGATATGTTGGGTGCATCATATGTGATATGACATTAATAGATAAGTCAAGAAAGGATTTTTCCCTTTCAAGTTATGAAAGAGGATGTCCCAATTCCATTGATTGAAATGGGATTGTTTGATTAAATACATGGACATGATAGTTCATTGAAAATTTCATTTTAAGTAGTCAAAGAAATATAATCAAGAATATATATTGATGACACAATTATACAAATCTCTTGATGATATATCAATACAAAGTGATTATATTATGTAGTAAGAGTCCGCATGAGGTTGCTGTTGTTGGAGTTAGTGCCCTAGAAACAACTACTATATAGTTTAGTTTACATGTATATTCAAAGAAGTAAATATTAATAAATTTTATATCACATATTTATTATTCTTCCACATAAATTTAATGTGGAAATGTACTGTAGGTTTTATCGCATTGAAAGGGATAAAAGCATTTACCTGCTATGCTAAGAACCTTGAAATGTTATCACAATACTCTCAAACTTTGTCCTATGGTTATATGAATTCATCTAATGGGACATAGATGATGCATATAATCATGTGTGAGAACTCATAATTGGATGAGACTTTATCTCATTAAGTTCACACTTAGTAATCTTTAAGATAATAGATTATGAGGATAAAACCGCTAATAGGATTTCAACATGTTTACATGTAATTAGATATTATTATATGTGATTATGTGTAATGATCCTTAGACTATAATATTATTATTAATACATATTATGAGTCACATACTTTAATGTATTTCCATAAATTGTGATGGAATATGTCCATGATGAAGTTAAGTATATTGGGCATGTCACGAGTGATGTATTATTAATGAATAAAATAAGGAAGGATTTGTCCCCTCCATATTTATGGAACTTGATATATCATCCCTTTTATTGAAATGAAACTATAAAATTAAATTCCATGGTCATGGTGTATTAACATGTTCATTTTAGATATTCAATGAAAGTAGTATCATGCATATAGGTTGAAGACACAAGTATGTAACTCTCTTGATGAGATATTGATATAATTAGATTATATTAGACAGTAAGCACTATGTGAATGTCAATGTTGTGACATTAACCACTTATTGGGTGCCTTTATTCCCTATTAGATGTTGATATTAGCCTTTAGATGAAACTGCCTAATGCCGTTTAGGAAGAATCCTATATAGACACACACATAACATTTCTATGGATCTCAATTAAATTATATTTAAATTTAATTATTGGAATAAATATTATTATCCATTTTGAGGAATAGAATTTATTAGGTATTTATTGATAGCACATATCTAGTCACTATTTAAGCAAGTTGAATATTAAATAAATATTTATTCTCAAGATCATGAATAATATAAATATTTATTTTATTATCAAATGAATAATATTTATTATTAAAGGTTTGATAAATGTAGATGAAGTTCAGAAAAATTTGTTTTTTCTAGTAAGAATGATATATTAAATATAATTTAAATAAGTATTAATTTATTTATTTTAAAATATGATATTTATTTTATCTCTGAGTTTTAGCGCATGTCAAGTAAATAATAATTGTAATAATATTTAGATATAGGGATCATAATGGATTATGAGAATAATTAACAACCTATGTAAAATTATTTATTCTCTAATATAGCTATATAAATACCCAATTATATAATTTCATATGGTTAGTTACAGTATCAAACATCATATCTCCTCTAGATATTATATTAATCCTAGAGATAAAATTCTCTAGAACTATCACCAGAATCGAAAGATTCCACCTTACTCCTTCTATCATGAATGAGAGAATAAGAAAAAATCCATCAAAAGATTATGTGGTGATTAAAGGAAGTGAAAAAAGGTGTTAAGTACCACCACACTCGAACCCAAATTACTATCGACGATACTTCAAGATCATAGGAGCATGTGTGAATCACCAATAGAGGTATTCTAATTTGAATCCTCTCTACTCAACAACGATAAAGATGAATGAATGTTTTAAGGATCAACATCTTCTATGATGAAATAATTCTCAAGACCGAGGTAATTCTTTTAATTAAATGAATTATAAATTTAATGTGAAAAATTATCTCTCATAGTTATGAAGATCGTTTTCAATATTTATCTGATTTAATTTATTAGTTATGAAATTTTGCATCATTCAAATTTCATATTATTCATTGAAACCTAAAAAATTATGAGTTGGCCATGGACCAATAGTCACTTTCATTACACCAAAAACCATCAAGTGGTATCAAATCTATCCTATTCAAATTTATAATTATTTATTAAAAATTTATTGATTTATGTATTTTATAATAGTTTTTATTTCAATTTTAATTGTCATTTAAATATAAACATCAAAATCTTTCATTCTTATTTATTCTCACTCATATGAACCAAAATAGGTTAATAATATACGAAGATCATATAAATAAATAATTTAAATGATCCAAGGATTTTGGATGAATAACATTGGACGACAATGTGTGTAGACCTACAGTGCATGTTGTGAACCCATTTTCAATGCACCAGGATGAATCTAAAATTTAATTTGACATTTCATGAATTAAATAAAGTGAATTTTCAGTAAACATCATGTGTTTTCTAGGTTGGTTGGCACACAGTTTTTTGGAATACATGCCGTGTAACTCATGTACACGTCATGTAGTCTACGTGTTTTCGTGGTGGAAAACATGGAGTTAAAGTTTCATTGCGTATTTATTACACAAATCATGTGAATAAAATCCATGAAACTTGGAGGTTACATGATGTGTATTCCCCATACATATTTTTTTGTCTCATAAATGTTCCAGACTGACAAACACACCTAGTCCCTTGATGTGTGTTGTAAATAAGAAACAAAGTGATATACACTATGTGTATTTGAATTATACATGCCTTGTATCCTACCTAATTACATAGAAAAGTAAAATTAATTCATCACCCCATTAAACCAAATAAACACATGCCCATGTTTTAATTATTGATAGAAAATTCCATGTGATTGGTTATATATATATTTATATATTAAATTTTAAATTAATTTCCATATAAATTTCAGAGATACACATCATATATGGTTGGCACACACCATGTACCCCACACAAATTAAAGGAATCACATGCTATATAATTTATATGTTTTTATATTTCATTTATTTATAGTACACTCTATTTAATCACAAAACATTCTATGTATTCTATATATCATGCGAGTGAATAGTAGACAATAAAAAACCATACTGGGTATTTGGCAAGGTTCCGGGTATAGCAGAAGTTCCTATTGGGAATACCTGTAACAACTCAGGTAATGTTGATAATAGATCAATTTTATTCTTTTTAAATATTCATGAATTATATTTTTAGTGTTATATTCAATATAAGAATATTAAGTAATTTTCTATTAAAAAATAGTTTTATTCTAACTAAATTGAGTTTAATGCATTATACGATTTTATTTGAAAGTTTAATTTTTTAATTTTAGAATATTAATTTGATAAAATTAAATTAATTTTTGATATTATCAATTTAAAATTATATTAGAGTTTTTTTTTGAATTTTCTGAAAATATTTACTTTTTAAGTTAATATTGAACGATACTGATTTTTATAAAACTGTCATTTATTTTAATTAAATAAAGTAATATAAAGACCCTTTATGTTTATAATTTGATTTTAAAGTAACATAAGACTCCTTTAATTATAAATAATATAATTAATTACATATTAATATCCATTATACCTTATTTTTGTATAAGTTCATTTTTGGGCTTAAAAACACATTTGTCTAAATGATATTTTTCATTGCATTTTACAAATATATATTAAAATTTATTTTTAATATTATATAAATTTAAAATTTAATAATTTATTCCCTATTTTGAATTATAAAGTTCAAATTTGGTAAATAAGTCCCTTTTATTTTTGTCCATTATGAATAGTAATCATAGTAAATATTTATCACCACGATAAGGGTAAAATAGGTAAAACAAGGTTAAAACTATGACATAAGGCCTACAAATATCCCTAAAATTGTATTTATTCCATTGGATAAGTTTTTTAGACTATAACCATCCAATTTTAAAAATCACTTTCCTTTAATAATGACCTTAATATAATTTTAAGTAAATAATAAAAAAATGCCACTCTCTTCGTTTTAATATCTCTAATATTTTATCATAGGGAGAAAAAGTGTTTATATTTGGTTATAAATGATTATTTTAAAGATGATTTATTTATTTATCATGGTAATTTATTTTAAATTTTTTCTAATGGAATAATTAACTTAAATTCTTATGAAATGTTGATATCGTGTCTGCTCAAGTAGTAGGAAAATCTAGTAAATGAATTTTAAAAATATTAAATGTTATAAAATTTAGTTTAATTATTGAGTTAAATTTTTTTTTGATTAATATAATATATTAGTGATGTTTTAAAATTTTATATTCAAATTCCATTACTGTATTTATGTCACTGAAGTCAAAAAATGTGAATAGTATTGAAAATGACTTTAATGATATATTATGTTAAATAATATTTTATTTAATGATTTACAATTCATAAAAAACTTATATTCATCCAGGTGAATGAGATATGGTCTATAATATCAACAATTTTCCACTTATGTGTCACTTTTCCTTTTATAGTAACTTCCTTAACTCCTATAGAGCACAAAAAATTCATATCATGGTAATCATCAAAAGGGTTAACAGGGGGTAAACTATGAAATAATAGTTAAAAAATCACATAAAAATTTCCAAATTTTATTCTATGAGAGTATTTAAAATCATACTCATCCAATATTTTAAATAATTCAATTTTTTGTTGCATGAAAATGAAAATTAATTTAAATCAATTTAATAATTTAAGTATTTCCAAGGGTGCCCCTCCCTTCACTTATAAAAGGGAACCTCCTCTCATCTCTTACTCACACCTTTTGAGCACTATATATATACCAATACCTACCCAAATATCTCCCAAAAATAACTTCCCATTACCTATAGGTGATGTTATCATAAAAATACCAAAGCTAGAAGGCTTAAGGTGTAAGATAAATAGGTAATCCACAGATAAGGTATAAGTCATAACTAGCTTATTTCAAGTTTATTTCTTCTTCTACCTCCTTAAAATATTCATTAACCATGATGAAATAATAAAATAAATATATTAAATATAATTAAATGATATCATGATTATGGTATTGTAACATCCCTAGTTAAAAAAGATAAATACTATGTTCGATAACATACATGATACGCTACATTAAGTTTAAGCGAACAACTAAATATTATTATTTATTTTTTTTGTTTTAACCTAGCTGTTAGAATTTAAGGAATGAATGATATTAACTAAATAATTATGATTTCTTTGAATCATGTTTATATAATTCTTAATTTTTTACTAAATTAATTAGAAATGGAAATAAAAACCAATTGAATATAAAGGAACTGTTTTTATGAAAAGCTATTTAAATGCGAATAATTGCATTTATAAAATAATAAAATCACTATTTTTTGATTATATTAATGAAATATATATGTAATATATTAAATATAATGTTTAAAATTCATCTTATGTGTTTTATATACATGATATAAGAACAAATCCCATTTTACAAATAAAAAAAGTATTTTTCAGAAAAGGTAGTTTTGCCGCTTTTGATGGCGCACCTATTTTAAATCTTGTTTTTCCACTTTTATAAGTTATATTTTAAAAAAATAAACTTTTTTATTTATAATAAGGACATCAAAATTTACTTTTGTTAATTTTTTGGTATTTTTCTGATCAGATTAATTTTTTGATGAATAGTGAAAAAATAATGCATTTTAATTGAAAACTAATTTTTCATCAAATTTATTTACAGTGTTAAATAATATTTTTGAATGGTTTTAAAGTATAATTATATCAAGTTTTAATTATTTAATCCAATATTGGTCATTTTAATCAATTTCACATTGAAATTAGATATAAAAACTATGTGAACTTTTGTGTGTTTTACTTTAAAAACCCGTTTTCTTATTCCGTCAACGGGATTAATTTTTATAAATTATTTTCAATTATATATTTTAAAATTGTAAAACTGGAATCCATATTTGAAATCAAAAAGTAAAAAATATATATAGGTCCCTTTTATTTTTCTACATTATGAATAGAAAATTTAGTAATAATTTTTTTTTACCATGGTTAAAGGTAAATCATGTAATTAAATGTACAAATTATATTATAAAAATATAAAATTTCTGTAAAAATTATCCTAATTTAATTGTATGAGTTTATTTTGACCACGATAATCCTTGGATGTATTTTAGAACTACTTGTATGACTTTAATTCATTTATAATATTATATTCAATGAAAAGTCATTTTTGTTACACTTATATTTAACAAGTAAAGTATTTTTTATATGGGGTTGTACAAGGGATATCTTATAATATAAATACTATTTAAAAATATAAAATTATTACCTAAATCTTGGTAATTAATTTATAATATTTTTTAAATAAATAATTAAATTAAACTGTGACACAATGATGATATAATAATTGCTTCATTAATTGAAGAATCAAATAAATGATATTAAAAATATTATAATAAATATAATTTGACATAATTTATTTCATCCATAAATTTTCTAGATTACTTTGACATTTTCTTGATGTGTAAAAAGAGTTTGTTTGACTATATCATTAATTTATGATATTTTTAAAAAGTCAAGAATTAAATTGTGTCAAAATTGACACTAATGGTATTTTAAAATATAAAATATTTTATTAAATGATATAAAATTTCTAAAAATACAAGATTCATAAAAATAGTTGGTATACGTATTATATTGTCATAAATAACTCATTTATTTGTCTTTTGGAATGTTTTAGTAAATATATTTTCCCTCAAATAGTAAATTACATGAAATCATGGTAAGAGTTAAAAATGTTTATTAAGGTTTAAAACAAAAAGATAAGGATTAAAAAACTGTAAAATCTTATATAATTTTAATTGGATTAAGGGAATTAGAAAAAAAATAATCTTATATTATAAATAAATCAATTTAGACCCATTTTTAATGGACTATTAATTTATATTAATTTAATATTTTAAAGATATCCATGAGTGACCCTCCCCTCTCCTATAAAAGGGCACTCGTTATTCTTTATTATTCACACCTCAAAACCTATTTGGTTCAGAAATATATACCAAAATCCATTAATATAATCCTTAACAACATTCTATAGGCCTTAGTTTAGGTATATTACCCCCCTTATAATTTTTTTGTTAATCAAAGGAGGTCATTCAAAGGAGAGGAAGATAAAGAACATACTTGATGAATGAGACTCGAGGTATGGGACTTCATCTAAATCTTCTTTCATTGAAGAATATTTTGATGTTATAAAACCACCTTATTTTATGATGTGTATATAAAACTCCTTTTACTTATCATATAATTAATTAATTTATTATCAAGTCATTTAATGTTTTGATAAATATTATTCTTTCATTGGGTTTATAATTTAAATGTTCTATATGGTATGGGATACTTTGAATGTTTAAATAATTAATCCTTACTCCATGTTAATATTATCGATATTATTTTACTTATTTATTTATAAGGATATAAAAGTAATAGAAAAAACATTTATTGTCTATTTTTAATTTCATTCAAAGGTTTTTGAAATGGAATATTTTTATGCCTTTTATACGAAGCGTTTGACTTTACAAATGACAAAAAGAATATTTTTTAACATATACGACAACAAAATATTCTATACCTCTATGACCATTTTTTAATATTTGAATTATTCTACAAGGATTAATGTTTTTAAAATAAAAATACATATCTTATTCCCATTTCCATTTGTAAGAGTGACATTTATAGAAGTGAACTGAATGGTTATTCCATTTAAATTTAATTATTTCCCAAGTTACCTTTAAGTATTTTCTATGCTTGTTATGGTATTTATGGTAATTTTCATATTTCAAAAAATGGTATTTAATTAGATTATTTTTAAAGGAAAGTATTTACTACTTATTAAGGGTGAAATGTATTAATTTATGATAAAGTTTTCATGGGTTTTAATGTTTATCATTAGAATAATGGATTCCTTATTTTTATATCCCTTACTAAGATTTTTTTGCTCATACAAAGTTTTAAATTTGTTTACATGTCTTAATATTGGTAAGGGAAAATAATATGACACGATGAAAGAATTGAAGATGTGTATCGAAAATAAGTCATGTTTTTTAAGGTGTTCCTTTAGTGGAAAAGTGGATACTGAGTATTAGAGTCCACATGTAATGTATGGTTAAACCTTTTAATAGTTTTTGATAATTTTATAAAAATATAAATTAAAATGATCTTGGAATGTGAATTCTAGTTCAAAAACACTAGAATATGTTATGTTAAGGCTGGGTCATTACAATTGGTATTAGAGAATAGTTTAGACAACTTTGGAGATTAGGATGTTTTCTAAATGGTTGGGGATATCATCACGAGTTTATAATTTTATGTTTAATTATAAGTTTAATGTATTAAAATAACTTTTAAGGTTTTTTTGTTATGAAATTTTAAGGCAACTAACGGTATTTTTGGAGACATTTCCCTTTTAGGTAACTATGGGTTATTAATTATTAGGATGGAAAATTAAATTTATAAGAAAAACATTTAGGTTAAAACATGTTATTGTTATTTTTTAGGTATTTTTCATATTTTGGGAATTATATAGTTTTATTAAAAGTACAACCCATAGGATGGGTGACAACCCGTCTTGTCTGGTAAGGCTGTGGGAATTGAACCCACAACCAAAGGGTGAAATGGGTGCATCGCCTACCACTATCCTATGTGAAGTCTTGGGTTAGTTTGAATTTTTATTTTTATTTAAATGAGTTTATGGATAAAGAATAATTTGATTTTAGGAACATATATTTTGTCAAATATATAACCATTGGATTGTAGAATGATTTAGTGATTAAGTGATTAATGTTGTTTTGGAAGATGTTCATTATCTTATGAACCATATATGATCAAGGTAAATAGAATAATATGGTATTTTACTTATGGAATAAGTTTTGAGTTATATTTTGGAAAAATATATGTTTATATCATGGAATTATGTTGACTTAGGTTATTAATGAAATTGATTAACCTATCTTGGAGAATATGTGATTAGGAAAATTTCTTTTTAGAATGATAATTAAAGAGTAATTGATGTTATTAGGAGATAAATGTTAGAACCTATCTTTAAAGATTATGTGATTAAATACTTATTATTTTTGTGTTTCAATATTAGTCTACATTTTTTTTGGAATTTTAAATATAGTTATTTTTGTTGAAGTTTGGATAACATTGTTGAATTTTTGAGATTAAAGTAGTTTTTCATCAAATAAAGGTTTATTATTTTTTGGGAATTATCTTATACTAACCTAAGAATTTGGGTTTTCATTAATATATTAATATAGGATAAATATATAGTTAATATTTTATATATTATATTAATCTCTATAAGTTGATTCTAGTGCTTTAGTTGTGAATGGTTCATCTTAAATACTGATAGTTTGGAGAAAAAAATGAGTTTATGGTGGGAATTGACTAAAGGATTCAACTCTAATTTCAAGTAAGTATATTCATTTATGTTCTTTGTATAGGAAGTAAATTAATTCCACAACTCAATGAAAATGATCTTAAAATAAAAACATTATCAGTTTATTTTTCTTACTGAGAAATCAATGACATTTTAACACATTATAGATTTATGGTTTTGTGATTGTTAACTTTCTGATGACCATGTTTTCTATCACTATCCATCAAAACATGATGGTAAGTTTTATATTCCATGACCATGTTTTCCTACATGTAAACAAAGTATGTGTAATCTCATATGACCTTTAACATCCCTTTATTTTAAAGTGGAAGTTTTATTAATCCTTTTTCTAATGTGGGATTTCAATAAAGGTATTTTGAAAAGTCAAACTGATCCCAAAATCAAAACTATGAGGTGAAAGTTTCCTATTGGTGGTGGTGGGGGGATATAAAATCCTAATTTAAATAAAAAAGAAATATTATATTCTATAGCTTATATGATATGCCACATTGATCTTAAGTGAATAACTAAATATTATTATTTAAATTTTACCATTATAACCTAGACATTAGAATGGAGGTAATGAAAAGTATTAAATAAATAATAAAAATGTGTTTTACACATGTTTATATAATGATTCATTGGTTTCCAAATTAATTATAAATGGAAATAAAAAACCAATTGAATAAAAATGATCTATTTTTATGAAAAAATATTTAAATGCAAATAATTGTATTTATAGAATAATAAAATCACTGTTGTTGGATTAAATTAATGAAATATATATGTAATATATTGAATATAATTTTTAACATTCATCTTATGTTTTTATATACATGATATAAGACAAAAATATAATTTAGAAACTAAAAGAAGTATTTTTCAAAAAAGATAGTTTTACCACCTTTTGATGGCGCACCTATTTTAAATCTTGTTTCTGTAACTTTAATAGTTATATCTTTTAAAATAAAATTATTCTTTAGAAGAGGGATATAAAAATTTACTTCGGTTAAATTTTTGGTATTTTTTTGATAAGATTCATTTTTTGATGAACAGTGAAAATTAATGCATTTTAATTGAAAACTAAATTTTCATCAACTTTATTTATATAATTAAATAATATTTTTGAAAGGTTTTAACATATAATAAAATCATTGTTTTATCATTTAATCCAATATTGGTCATTGTAATCAATTTCACTTTGAAATTGGATATTAAAACTGTGTGAACTTTTGTGCGTTTTACTTTTAAAACCCATTTTCTTATTCCGTCAAAGAGATTAATTTTTAATGAATTTATAACAATTATGTGTTTTTAAATTAGAAAAATAGATTCCATATTTTTAATCACAAGTTAAAAATTATGTAAATAGGTCCCTTTTATTTTTTGACATTAGGAATAATAACTTTCGTAATAAATTTTATTACTATGGTTAAGGGTAAATCGAGTAATTAAAGGTAAAAATTATATTATAAAAATATTAAATTACCCTAAAAATTGTTCTAATTTAATTTTATGAGTTTTTTATAACCAATATAATCCTTGAATAGATTTTAGGACCACTTTGAAAAACATTTTTGACTTTAATGCATTTATAACATTATATTCAATGAAAAGTAATTTTTGTTACCCTTTTGTTTTTAACAAGTAAAGTATTTTTAATATGGGTTTATACAGGGGATCTCTTATAATATAAATAGTATTTAAAAATATAAAAATATTTCCTACATCCAGGTAATTTATTTACAACTTTTTAGAAGTAAATAATTAAATTAAATTGTGAAAAAATAATAATATAGTAATTTATTTATTAATTGAATAATCAAATAAATAATATTAAAAATATTATAATAAATATAATTTGATATAATTTTTGTCATAAAATAATTTTATGTATTAATTTGACATTTTAGTGATGTGTTCAAATATTCTTTTCAACTATATCATGAAGTTATAATATTTTTAAAAATTCAAGAAACAAATAGTGTCAAAATTGACACTAACGGTATTTTAAAATATGAAGTATTTTATTAAATGATATAAAATTTATAAAAATCCAATATTCATAAAACTAGTTGGTATAAGTCTTATAATTCCATAAATTACTCAATTATTGGTCTTTTTCCATGTTATAGTAATTATATTTACCCTCAAAATGTAAATTACATGATATCATGGTAGAATTAAAAGTGTTAATTAGGGTTTAAAACAAAAAAGATAAGGATTAAAAAAATATTCAAACCTTATACAATTTTAATTGGATGATGAGGATTTGACCCAAAATTATCAAATATTATAAATAAATCAATTTGGACCCATTTTAAATAGGATATTAATTTATATTAATTTAATATTTTAAAGATTTCCATGAGTGACCCTCCCCACTCCTATAAAAGGGAACACATTCTTATCTATTATTCACATCTAAAAGCCTATTTTTTTTAGAAATATCTACCAAAATTCATTCCTAGAATCCCTACCCAGATTCTAAAGGCCTTATTTTAGGCATAAACCCCTCCTTAGAGGTGTTAAGTTGTTAATTAAAGGAGGTTTTCCAAAGGAGAGGAAGATAAAAAACATTCTTGACAAATCGAACTTGAGGTAAGGGACTTTATCTCAATATTCTTTCATTAAGGAATAGTTTTATGTTATAGAGACACCTTATTTTAGGAGGTTTATATATATACCCTTTTACTTATCATATAATTAATTAATTTATTATCAAGTTATTTAATGTTTTGATAAATATCATTCTTTCATTGGGTTTATGATTTAAATGTTCAAAGTGGTACATGATGATTTGAATGTTTACATAATTAATACTTCATCCAGGACAATATTTTTGATATTATTTTACATATTTATTTATATTTATATAAAATTAATATATATAAAATTTTCTTTCTATCTTTAATTTCATTCAAATGTTTTCAAAAATGAATCTTTTTTTCCTTCTATATGGAGCATTTAACTTTACAAATGAAAAAGGAATATTTTTTAATTTATACGGTGATAATTAATTCTCCACCACCATGAACATAATTTGATATTTAGATTCCTCTACAAGCCTTAATTTTTTTAAAATAAAAATAAATCTTGTGTTCCCCTTTTCTAGGAATTTTTTTATTGAAAATGGTTTTAAAAATGGATTGATTATTTAAATATCTTGAAATTTTTTATTATGATTGTAAATGAAATTTTACTAGTGAAATTATGAGAATTGAAATAATTTATGTGTTATGATTATATAATGGTACTTGGACATTTGACGATTAGTTACATGATAAACTAAGGATGGATAGTTACATGATATACCAAGGATGGGTGGTTACATAATAACCTCTAATGCATTTGGTATGAAATTTAGTTGTATGACTATTCCATTTTTAAGAGTGACATTAATGGAATTAAACTGAATGGTTATTCCATTTAAGTATAATTATGTTCAAAGTCACCTTTATGAATTTTCTATGATTTTTATGGGTTTCATGGTAATATTTTAATTTCAAAAAATGTTATTTAATGAGCTTATTTTCAAAGGAAAGTATTTTTTACTTTTTAAGGGTAAAAATAATTACTTATTGATAAAATTTTCATGGGTTTTAATGTTTATCAATCGACTAACGGTTTCATTATTTTTATATCCCTTACTGATATTTTTATGCTCATTCCAAGTTTTAAAATGTTTTTGACAGGTCTTAATATTGGTAAGAGAAAATAATATAACACAATTAAATAATTGAATATGTTTTTAAAAAATAAGTCATGTTTTTTAAGGGTTTCATTTTGTGGAAAAAGTGGATACTGAGTATTAGAGTCCATATGTAATGTATGGGTCTACTTAGTTAGAATTTATCATAATTATCTAAAACTATAAATTTAAAATACCTCTAAATGTGAATTATTTTTCAAAAGCAATATAATAAGTTATGTTTAAGGCTGGGTTCTTATAGGTATAATCATTTTTCATCTTATTTTTCATTCTATAGAAAATGGAAACATCATTCGTGTGTACGTGTGGATTAACACCTAAAAAAAGCGATGTATTTTTTTATCACCATTACAAAAGGATGGTTATTATTATTTATTTAATTAATATAAATTATATCCATGACATAATTAGCATTCTTGAAATATAAGATATCATTTATTATCATACCTTTCTATCCATTGAAAAATAAAAACATCGTTTGTGTGTACGTGTGGACTACCACTTCCAAAAAGTGATGTAATTCATCTTTCATGTATTTATTTATTATATGGTACTAAAATTTTATTTAATGTATAAAAATAATAATTATTTTATGATTAATATTCTTTATATGATGAAACAATGAAAAATTCGACCATAGTCAACCTTCCGAAGTCATTTCTGACTTATAATCTGAATGTTCTCAAACATCCAATGTGAACTTAATCGATTAAGTAATTAAGTATAAAATAGAAATAAGTGATATATAAATAATAATAAACTTAAAAAATATTAATAATCAATTAAATAATTAACTTAAGTTTATTATTCTAGAATACAAAGAACATACTTGACAATTCAGGCTCCAAGTAAAGGACACTTACCTTAAAACCTTGTTTTTGTTTTAAAGATTTATTTTCCAAATATTTTTTTTCTATGGTTCTATATTCAAAATTTTTTATGGTCATATTTATATTTACCTAAATAAATTATAAATTATATTTTATGTCTCTTTTAACTTTCTTTAAAAGGTTTTAAATGGAATATTTTTACGTATTTCACACATGATGTTTTATCTTTATTTCAAAAGGGAAAATGAATGTTCTATTTTAATATATATGACATCAAAAAACCTTCCTTCCAATATAACCATTATTTTATACTCAGATTCCTTTATAATATTCCTTTATTTTTTCAAAGAAAAACTATACTTCACCGTATTATGGGCATTATAGTTTTTAAATTGGGGTTTTAAAGGAAAGCGATATATCAATATCCATTTTTTTCTTATGGGTTAAAAAGTATATTTATATGAGTTTGATAATTTAAATATATTATTTTATATTTTTTATGTATTTTATGTTCTAAGGGATTTTTTTTATGATGATATATGAAGCCGATATAGATCTCCAATGCAATGGGTAATGGTTATGTTCTCTAGAGAATTATGTTGGAATTAATCAAGTATGTTATTCCACTTATAAGGGTTCCATAAAGATAATGTACCATGTAACCTAAATGATTTTTCTATACTTGAAAATGATTTTTCATGTAAATATTTTGATTTCAGAAGGTAATCTATTGATCTCTTATTTAAAGGAATGATTATTCCCTTTAAGGTAAAAACATATGTTTTTCAGAAAATATTTTTCGTAGGTTCTCATATTTTCTAAGAAACACTCACACTTATAATTTTTTCCTTTATGTTTTATTATAATGTTTTAATGAAAAAATTTTGTATTTAAAGATGATTTCATGTGTATATAAATAATTATTTGAGCTTAAATTTTATTATGTTAAAGGAAAATTCTCTTATGTGATATCATGGTTTTCAAATGGACTAATGTGTTTATTTTTATTTTTTTATATGCACCTTAATTTTTTTATCAAAACATGTTTTTAAATGATTTTCATAGGATTTAAGGATGATTAGGAACACCAATAAAGTCAATTTAAAAATCATGAATATTTTTCATAGATAAAAAACGTGTTTCTTTTAAAATGTTTTATATTTTGAAAAAATGGATACTGATTAGAAGTGTCAACTTTGTAATATTAGAGTTTATTATGTAATATTTATGAACTAATTTTATAAAACTATAAACCATTAAGATCCTAAAAAATGTATGAAAATGAATTCCTGATTTAAAACACAAGATTATGTAACATTTTAAGGTTGAGTCCTTATAGTTTGTATCATAGTAAAAGTTTAAATAATTTTAGAGGTTAGGATAATATAAATAAGTACCCTTAAGATATTTTTATTTATGGTTATCATGATATAGAATTTGAATATGTCCATTTTGCTTCATCTAGGATATGTTTATTCATAATGAGTTTTTGGAAAGGAAATAGGGAAGTTAATGTAGTAAGGCACAAAGAGGAAAATATCCTTCCAAATCAGCAACCTGAAATAGATGGAATTAGAAAAAAGTAGTTTGTTTTTTATGATGGATTATTTAAAAAATTCTATAAACGGTGGTGGTATCCATGTAATATAGAAACCATGTTCACCACCAAAGAACATGTCAATTATAAAGAATTTACTAAAACAATACCCTCTAACATTCAGTGGATCATCTAACCATATCATAGTATTAGGATGGGTTAAATAACTATAAAAGTTATTTGAAGTTTGGGGATATTTAAAACATAAAAATTAAACTCTTTTTACTTACTATTTTGATAGTGAAGCCGATCGTTGGTGGTCAATAGTCTAGAATATCAGAGAAAGAGAATATATTTATGCCTTGGAATGAGATTAATTTAGGAATTTTTTCCTTGAGAAATATTTTTCTAAAGTTGTTATACTTATAATAGAAAATAAATTATTGTAATTGAGGTAGAAGTATAAATATTCATTAGAGATGTATGAAGAAAACTTCACCCGATTGGCATGGTATACACCAAATTGTATTTTGGATCTTTATAGTAAAATTAATCTATATTACTCAGGATTAAAGCCTAGATATAAAAGAGATTTGGATTCTCCTGAATTCAAAATTTATGAGAAACTTTTTCAATGCAATAATAAAGTAGAAAAGGAGTTTACTGATGACCATGTGTTCTACCACAACAACCAGAAAAGGGGTCCAAGTGGCAGTAATGGGGAAGCACACATCAAATAAATCTAAAGGGTGGTGGGTAATGGGGAAGTACCCTTCAAATAAATATAAAGGTAAGAAAATCAAGTTTCCATCTTGTGATAAGTATGGTAAAATGAACCCTATTGAATTCATTATAAAATATGGTAAGTGTTTTATATGTGTAAATTTTAGACATATGTCTTGTAACTACAAAAAAATGATCCAAGAAATAATGAAAAGTGAACAATAAGATTATTTAATTGCAATTAGATGAGTCATTATTTGAGTACTTGTCTAAAGATAGTAACAAAGGATATAATCTATTAATATCACAAGCATAAAGGTGTGGATAAATCATTTATGACTAATTCAACAGATATTAGACTATCCGATGATGAGGTATCGAGTATATTGCATTTTTATTCATATTATACAAATTTATTATTTGATTTAGGGTATAAAAATTCTTTAATTTCTATGAAATTTAATGATAAATTAAAATTTTTATCATAATAAATTAAGATATAAATTTTGGTAAAAAACCTTTGGGTAATATTAAGTAAAAATAAAATTATAAAAATCTTCATATTATCATCCATAGAAGAGTTTTACCTACAAACCTTACAGACTTACCCATTGTAGATTTTTATGTTATTCTGGGTATGGATTGGATTTATTTTTATCATGATAAGATATATTATAGAGCTAAATAAGATTGTTTTTCAGAATGAGTTTCAATTTGTATACAAGAATGAATTAATACCTTTGATAACATATCAATAAGATACGAAATTTATTAAATATTAAAATGAAATTTATATTTCACATATTATTGAGAAGAATAAAACTATTCAAATTATTGATATTCCCATATTAAATGAATACTTGGATGTATTTATTGATGAATTGATTATTATTATACTATACCAGGAGATTGAATTTAATATTAACATAATTATTGATTCTAATACAATTTAAAAACCTCTTTATCGAATGGATCAAGTATGACTTATAGAAATGAAAAAGTAGTAACAAGAGTTACTTGAATTTTTTTTCATTCATATAAGCACTTTAACATGGGGTGATCCTTTTTTTTCTAAAAAAAAATATGGTTCCATGAGGATTTATATTGATTATATTCCATTGAATAACATTAGTGTTAATAATAAGTATCTATGGACTTGTATCGATGATTTATTTGATCAGCTCCAAGGAGATCAATATTTTTTGAAACATCACGAGCTAATTGAAACATCCCGAGCCAAATTATCATACAGATGACATTGAACTACTTATTGTGGTTTTTTCTAAAACTATGGAGACATTATTTATATAAAGTGATATGTGAGATACATATTAAACATAAAATATTAAAGTATATAGTCACTAAGAAGTTTTATAACGCATGGTAGGGAATAAGGATATAATTGATTGAGGATTATGACTACACTATTTATCAATATCTAGGAAAATAAAATAGGGTAGATGATAATTTATGTAAAAAAGACAAACTATCGTTAAATATTAAATGTTTGTAACATTATGGTTTGGTAAATTATTTAATTAATTTTTTTCTAGAAATAATTTATTCAGGAACATAGTTTTTTTAGGTATTAGTGTAGTTTTTATTGTTAGAAAGAATTAAGAAAGCTTAGAAAGAGGACCGTGTTATAGAGGAAAAGGTAGAATTTGTTAGGACATCTATGTTTATTGAATTTAACATTAAAAAATAAGGTATTTTGAGATTTATAAAAAAGATTTTGTGTGTCTTTTTATTCCTAGTTGAATAAATAATTGCTAACTGAAGATTATAAATCTCTAATTTCTGTTCACCTAAGATGTACTAAGATGTATAGATACCTTTAGAAATTATTTTGGTGGGATGGAATGACTATAGATACTGCTAAATTTACTATGAAATATTTTTATTTTCAACAGGTTAATGTATAAATATAATTACTGAGGGGGATGCTTCAAGATTTTCAATTATTGGAATGGAAATAAGAGAATATATCCATTGATTTCATGATTGAATTATCAAAGACATCTTAAGGTAATAATGTATATGGGTTATTATTAATCATTTAACTAAATAAAGACATTTTATTCCAATTTAAGATAATATGTATCTAGATTATATTTCTAGAATTTATGTTAATGAGATAATTAGATTGCATTGGGACCCTATTTTTATTATATCTAAACACGATCTCTAGCCCTAATTTTTTGAAAAGCCTTCAGAAGTTGTTGGATACTGAATTAAATATTAGTACATATTTCCATACTTATTTCAGTGGATAATAAGAGTGAATGATTTATATATTAGAAGACATTATTTGAGATTATTATATGGATTAGCATGAAATTTGGGATCAATATATGTCATTAATTTAATTTTCTTACAAGAAATTTTTTTATCCTAGTATATAGATGGAACTATTTGAAGAATTACATGGAAAGAAGTGTCAGGCACCATCTTGTTGGGATGAAATCAAGGAAATAATGTTTTTAGAACCATAATTGGTAGAAGAAATGGTTGATAAGGTGAATATAATTCAGAAACATATAAGGATGGACCATAAATAGTAGAAAAGTTTTTCAAATAACCAAAGTAATGATATTTCATTCAAGGTAGGTGATCATATTTTTCTTAAATTATCTCCATAAAAATATATTATGCATTTTGGTAAAAAGGAAAAGTTAAGTCCATAGTTCATTGGACTATATAAAATCTTAGATAAGGTTGGATTGGTTTCTTTTCAAGTGGAATTTCCCTTAAGTTTATCACAGATACATGATGTGTTTCATGTTTCATTATTAAGGAAGCATGTGCGAGATGCATCTTATGTTTTTTTTGAGAAGGTGGTGCCTTGGTCAAAGACCTAATCACATTTTATTGAATAAAAAAGTCTAAAACATTACAAGAGATGGATAGAAGGGATTTTTTTACAATCTTTATCAAATAGCTGATGTAAATTGGGAGGGAGGGTGTCCATCCAGGTCATGGTCTGATGAACGCCCTTGTTGGCAAGGGCATCAGTAACAACGTTAGCCTCTCTAAAAGTATGCGTGGAAATGTAGTCTATACCATGCAGAGAGTCCAGGTACTGCATCCAAAGATTGATCAAAGGACAAGCAAGGTGAGTCACACCATTCCAGATTACCTGGAAAATGGTGGTAGAATCACTTTCAATCCATAGTTTCTTCCAGCCTTTTTGAATGGAAAACTTGATAGTATGAATTACTCCCATAATTTTGGCCTCTAATGACGAAGCTATGCCACAATTTCCAAAGAAACACCCATGAAACTTTCCAGTAGAATATCTAAAAATTCCTTCGTAGCTGGAAGGTCTGGGATTTTCCTTTGAGGCCCCATCAATATTGACTTTGATCTATTCTGGCATTGGCGTTTTCCAGACAACTTCATAGGTGTGAAGATGTTGATGGTATATGTCATCAAACTGAATCCTGTGCAAAATATCCGAGTCACCAATCGAGTTGTTGCAGTGAGATTTTTGAAATGAGGCAGCTTCTCAAATCGAAATGAGGATCTGCACTTTCCCTGCATTAAGATTTAATGAGAATTTATTATGCAGAATATAATTTCAGTCATACCAGATCACATGAAGGAGCTCAGAAACAGAAGCTATGAAAATGTTCTTAATTTTCTAAGAGTATTGGTGCTGCACACAACATTTAAGAAGAGTGAAAATTGAGTTGGGGGTATGCCATCTGCAAAAAAAAATGTCAAAAATATATTTCCAAAGAGCATAGGTTGTGGAACAAGATAAAAATATATGGTTAGTGTCCTCCCTATGTTTATTACATTGGTGAAATTTAGAGCATATCTGGATACCAAAATATTGAAGGCAGACCTCAGTGGGCAATCTGTTATGAGCAATGCGCCAAATTAGAGTGAGTCTAGTAGGCTTAATCCAGTCTTGTTGAAAAAATTTAATCATTGAAATTTAGATTTAGATCTAAGAAAGTTGTGCATATAGGAATTTTTTGAGTCAATAATACCATTCAGAGTGGGTTCCCAGATAATAAAATCCTCACAGTTAATAAAAGGATAGTTATCAATGATCTCAGTAACATTGTCAGAGAGATTATCCCTATGGGAATGGAGAACATATTTGATAGTGTGACTAGTATCCACTAAAGTAGAATTAGGGGAGAGAATCGAGGCCAGCGGAACACCAGTCCAATTGTCAAGCCAGATATTTATGTTAGAGTCAACGCTCACTATCCATCTAGATTTTTCCATGATTTTATGATAAGTGTACCTAATGGAAGGCTAGATCGAGGAAGAGATATAATTAAATTTCCCCTTCCTAAGTTTGGATAGGAATCTATGTTTAAGGAATTCAATGGCATTCGAGTTAGTATTGACTAATCTCTATGTAAGTCTAGCTTGAAGACCATCATTAAACAACTTTATGTTTTTAATACTAACACCCCCTTTTTCCAAAGGTTTGTAACATGTTACCTAGGGAAAGGTGAATTTTTTTTTGAAAGATAATTCCTTTCCAGATGAAGTTCTTAATATAGGTGTTAATTCTTTTGAAAGTTCTAGAAATCCATTTATAAATCACAAGGGAGTAGACCATTTTGGAGACAATGGTCGATTTGACCAAATAAATTCTGCCAGCCATGGAGAGGGACTTGCCTTTCCAATTAGAGAGTTGATTAATAATTTGATCCAATATGTTAGCAAAGTAAATAGTTTTAGGTCTTCCCCAAAATATAGGTAACCCCAAATAAGTGAAGGGGAATAAGCCTTCTTTAATACCAAGATCATTGGTAATATTATTTTTCCTCTATGTGGAGAAGTTTTTACCAAACAAAATGTGCAATTTTTGCCAAGAAATGGCCTAACCCAAGACTTTCTCATAGTGAGTAAGGGCCTGTTTAAGAACTTGAATATTCTTTTGGTCACCTTGAAGAAACAAGATGATTTCATCAACATATAAGAGATGAGTTGGGGCTCTAATATTTATAGCCACATGTATAGGTTTGAGTTTGTTTTGATTTACCAAATGAGTGAGGAGCCTGCTGAGATAATCTTTAGCAATTACAAATAAAATTGCTGAGAGAGGTTCACCTTGTCTGACCCCTTTTGTGAATTTAAAGAAGCCCCTAGGGGTTCCATTGACCAAGATGGATATAGATGTAGGGTTGAATTTTTTTTTATCATCTTGATAAAGGTATCATTAAAGACAAATCCTTTTAGAGCCTTAAAAATAAATCTCTAATCTATAGTATCAAAGGCCTTCCTAATCTCAAGTTTGATAGCAACATTTCCTCCTCTGGTAACTTTATTTAAACTGTTGGTGCATTCAGAGGCAAGGTAAATACAGTCTTGTATAGAACTTCCCTTAATGAAGCCAAATTGATTCGAAGAAAATATTTTGTTGCATATAGGGGAAAGCCCATTAGCAAGAATTTTGGAAATGATTTTGAAAAGAGTGTTTATCTGTGCAATATGCCAAAATTGGTGGATCTCAGATGAATTTTCCACTTTGGGGATTAATGTTATAAATTGAGAATTAAGACCATGAGGGAGAAAAACATTGCGGAAGAAAGACTTCACAAGTTTACAGACATCAAGATGAATAACATCCCAATGTTGCTGAAAGAATTTGTTATTGAAGCCATCCGGACTGGGAGCACTGTCCGGTTTTAAACTAAAAATAGTGTCTCTAATTTCATGGTCCAAAGGGATACATAGGAGAGATTAATTATCATTTTCATCCACCATCATTGGGATAATATCAGGTCTAATATCTATATTTATGTCTGGACCATTAAAATTATTATGAAAATAAGAAACAACATAGTTGGAGATAGCTTCCTCCGAATCAATAATCACATCATTATGTACAAGTTTTGTAAGAGGTCTAATGGCCTTTCTAAATCTTTGAAGCAAATTATAGAATTTAGTGTTTTTATCACCATCTTATGTCTTGATTCTTAATTTAGTTCAATTAGAATAGAAAATTTATTATAAGGAAAAAAATGTTTAGAATATTGACTGTATAGAGTATGTATTTCAAAATAAGGTGATTCACTAAGTTGAAGTTTTGTGAAAAAACAATATGATTTAAGAAGCAACCAAGGAATCAAAAAATGTTATAAAGGAAAAATATCTCCTTTTGTTTAAGCAAGGAATAAAATTGTGAGGATGCAATTTCCAAAAGGTGAGAAGAATGTAACAACTTATATAATTTTTATTATATATAAATTTCCTTCTTATAGATTTATAGATTTTATATATAAATTTCCTTCATATAAATTTATTTCTTAGGTAAATATTTATGAATTAGATTTTATAGATTTATATTCCCTATAATAATATTAAGTAATTTTCCAATCAAAAAGAAAATATCTTAATTATAACTAAATTAAGTTCCATGAATTATATGATTTTATTTAGAAGTTTATTTTACATATTTTAGAATTTTAATTTGAAAAAATTAACTTAATTTTTGATATCATCAATTAAAAAATATCTTATAGTTATTTTTTGGGAATTTTCTGAAAAAAATTATTTTTATAATTAACAGTGAAAGATAATAATTTTTGAAAAATTGTCATTTCTTTTCATTAAATAAAGTAATATAAAAACACCTTTATGTTCTTAATTTAATCATAAAGTAACATAAATATACTTGAATTATAAATAATCTAATTAATTATATATAAATCAATATTATACCTAATTTTATTATAAAATAATTTTTGGGATTAAAAACACATTTTTTGAAAAACTATATTTTGTTTTGTTTTATTAATTTATCTTAAAATTGATTTCTTACACTTCTAGAAATTAAATTTTGAAAAAATAATTCCATATCTTGAATCAGGATGCTTATTTTTTTTGAATAGTTCCCTTTCATTTTTGGTCATTATGAATAGTAACCGTAGTAAATATTTTTCACCTTTGTAAGGGTAAAACATGTAAAATATGGATAAAACTATGAGATATGGTCTAAAAATCTCTATAACAATTTTATTTATTTTATTGGATAATTTTTTATACCACAACCATCCAATATTAATTTTTTTCAATTTCTTACCACTTTCCTTCGATAATGACCTTAATAAGAAAAGAATAAAAATAAAATGTCACTCTCATAATTTTAAAATATATAATATTTTTTCACAGGGATAAAAAGTGGTTATATTATATTATAAATGGTTATTTAAAACAAGAATGATTTTTTATCATGGTAATTTATTTTTAGTTTTTTGTAATGAAATAATTAATTTAAATGCTTACATAATGCAAACACAATTCCTTTTCAACTAATTGAAAAATCAAGAAAATGATTTTGAAATTTTTTAGAAGTAATAAATTTGAATTAATTATTGTGTTTTAAAATTTATTTATATTACTATAACATATTAGTGATGTGTTAACAGTTTATATTATAATTCCATCACTATATTGTTATCATTAAAGTTAAACTATGTGAATATGAGAACGACTTTAATGGTATATTATTTTAAATATTATTTTATTTCAAGATATAAAATTCATAAAAATATTTTATTCATCTAAGTAAATTATATATGGTATATAATATCATCCAATTTCCACTTATGGGTCACTTATCCTTTTATAGAAACTTTCTTGTTTCCTGTAGTGTAAAAATCCTTTATATTACGGTAATCATCAAAAGGGTTATTGAGGGGTTAAAACTAACAACTAAGGGCGGGAACAAAAATTAACTAGTCCAAATTTTATTGGATGATATTATTTCATCTCATAGTCATCCTATATTTAAAAAATTTAATTTTTTTCTACTTTAATTTGAAAAATATTTTTATATTAATTTAATAATTTTTGTATTTCCAAGGGTGCCCCTCCCTTTACTTATAAATGGAAGCCTCTCTCCTCCCTTAATGAAAACTTTTGAGCACTCAAGTTTAGAAAATAAATGCCCAAATATCTCCCCCAAATCACTCCATATATCTTAGAGTTTATTTCTTCATAAAAATACCAAACCTATAAGGATTAAGGCGTAAGACAAAGATGTTATCTGAGGAGAAGGTATAAGTTTTAACCAAAATATTTCAAGTTTATTTCTTATTGTACATCCTTAAAATATTCTGTAACTATGATAAAATAATAAAATAATTATCTTTCATGTACTTAAATGTTAATATGATTACGTTAAAACCCCTTTTCATCTCATTTTCCATCCTATGGGAAATGAAAACATTGTTCATGCGTATGTGTAGATTACCACCTCCATGAAGTGATGTGTTTAGTTTTTCATAAACAACTCACAAGGATGGTTATTATAATAGAATTAATTAATTTATATGATATTAATGAAATAATTATAATTTTGGAAAGATAATATATCATTTATTATCTTACCTTTCTATCTATTGAAAAATGATAACGTCGTTTGTGCGTAAGTGAGAGATACCACCTCCATGAAGTGATGTGATCCATTTTTAATGTATTCCATTCATGGATGGTGATAAAATTGTATTTAATATATAAAAATTATAATTATATCATGATTAATATTATAGAGATGATGGAACAATGGAACCTTTGACCATAATCAACATACACAATCCATTTACAACTTTTAATCTGAATGTTCTCAAATGTACGATCTGAAATTAATCGATTAATTAATTACACATAGTATGGATATAATTTATATAAAAAAATAAAAAAATTTAAAATTTTTATTAATAAAATAAATAATTAACATATATTTATTTTTCAGTAATATAAAGAATATACATGACAAGTTGGACTCGAGGTAAGGGACACTTTACCTTAAAATCTCATTTTAATTGTTTTAAAGATATATTTTATAAATATTTTTTCTCTATGTCCATATTCATAAATTTATTTTATGGATGTATTTATGTATACATAAATAAATTATAAAGGTAATTTTATATATTTTTTAATTTATTTAAAAGGAATATTTTTACATATTTTATATGGGATGTTTTGACTTTATTTATAAAAGGGAAAAATGTTCTATTTTAATGTATACAACATCAACAAATTTTCCTTCTACCATAAACATTATTTTATATTTTTATTCCTTTATAAGATTCCATTATTTATTCAAATAAAACCCCTTATTCCATTTTTTCCTGGGTATTATAGTTTTGAAAATGAGGTTTTAAAGAAAGGGATGTATCAATTTTTTAAATTTGTTTCTTATGGGTTTAAAAGTATATATTTTTTTGAGTTTAATTATGTAAATGATGGATTTTATGTGTTTTATGTATGTTATGGTCTTTTTACATTATTTATAATGAAGAGTGAGTCTAATATAGATCTCTAATTCATTATATAATGATTATTTTTTCCAAATAATTATGTTGGAATTAACTAAGTAGGTTATTCTACATTTAAGGGTTCTTGTAATGGTTCTATAAAGATGATTTCCCAAAGAACCTGCATGATATTTTTATACTTTTAAATGAGTTTTCCTGGAAATATTTTTATTTCATAAGGAATGTTATTAATCTATTTTTTATGGAATGATTATCCCCTTTAAGTGTAAACATGTATGTTTTTAAGAAAATATTTTTCATGGGTTCTCATATTTTATAAGAAACATTCATGACTATGATTTTTCATTTATGTATTCTTATGAATACTTTTATAAAAACTTTGGGTAGTAAAACTGATTTCATGTGTAAGTAAACAATTAATTGAGCTTAAAGTTTATTATGTTAAAGGAAAACTCTCTTATATGATCTCATGGTTTTGAAATAGACTAATAAGATTGTTTTTATTTTTTTATATATCCCTTACTTAGTTTTTTATTCTCATCCCATGTTTTCAAATTTTTGTCATAGGTTTTTAGGATGATTAGAAACAATGATGAAGTCAATTTGAAAATCATAAGGATTTTTCATAAAAATAAAGCATGTTTCTTTTTAAAAGGACTGTATTATTGAAAAAATAGATACTGATTAAAAGTTTCCACTTTTTGGTGTAGAGTTTTATTATAAAATAGTTATGACCCAATTATCTAAAATTGTAAACCGTAAAGATACTAAAAATGTAAGAAAATAAATTCTTGATTTAAAACTCAAGATTG
The DNA here is from genome assembly GCA_963277665.1 of Viscum album. Lineage (NCBI taxonomy): Eukaryota > Viridiplantae > Streptophyta > Magnoliopsida > Santalales > Viscaceae > Viscum > Viscum album. Next base: position 372,268,741 of record OY728135.1, on the reverse strand, counting down.
TGAAATATTTTCAGGAAAATTCCTTAAAATACCTAACTTGGATTATTTTCTTAATCGATGAATAATCCGAGATGTGCATAAAAAATAACATCATTAATAATGAAAATAAATCAAAGATTAAATGAATATTTTTTTGGAACCAAGAAGGAATGATCATAACATATAATTTATAGTTAATTTATTTTCATAAAGAAATACCTTATGTTGAATTTATTTCTTCATTAATGAATCCAATGATTCTTCACATCATATTTCTATTGATTCATATAAATAAATGGTATATTCTCTCTAATGATGATCAACACATACACCATGAACCTTCGAGTATCATCATAGAAATATATAGTTACTAACACAAAAGATCCCAATGCTTGCATCATTCATTATTGATCACCATGAAAATTGCGTTGGGTGAAAGACTCTCCCTGTTCTCTCTAGAATCAAGGTATTATTAGAGGAGGAACTTTCTTCCTTCTTGAGAGTGTTATAGTAGAGGATATATTTAGGAATTGAGAGATATTCTAAATAAATCACTGTGCACAATGATTATAATTGGTAGGGCTAAAAGAATGTCCAAAACAATTTTAAATAAAGATGGAGTTAGAAAATAATAATTACATACACAACCTTATTATTTTTCTTAATCCTCAACTAAAACCATGTCTAAATAATAATATAATTTTTATTATTTACTTTACGTGTTCTAAAATCACGGATAAAATAAAAATTATTTCCTTGAATAAATAATTTAATATTTATTCAAATAATATTTAATATAACATTTCTCACAGAGCCATTAAACTTGCTCTTCCATCCTCCTCAATATTTAGTAGGCCTTGAATAATGACTATTTATTTGTTAAATAAATATCATTGTATTATTTTCCAGAAAACAAATAAATATTATATTCACTAAAATAACAAATAAATATTTATTAAATATTCAACTCACATATATTCTCTTGAATAACTAGTGACTAAATATATGTTATCAAAAAATTATTAATAACTATTAAACCACATGTCATAATAATATTTATCCAACATATTAAATTCATACATAATTTAATTGGGGTTTTGGATACACTTACTATGTGACCTTATTAGCCCATTTCTCAGTAGAATTAGGAAAAACCACATAAATTACAAGTTTAGTATCTGTCAGCATTCTAAGACACCCATAGAGAAAGAATATTTTTGCACAATGACATAAAACATCATAAGAATTCTTTGCATGTACTATAATTCCTTTATCGCGATATCTTTAATCAAGCAGGTTTTTTGATAGTGTTAGCAAACTATATGTTTGATGTATCTTTCTTTGAATTTTTGAAAATGAACTTGCTGATAGAGTAACATAGATATAGATTTAATTAGTTAGTTCCATTTATATAAAAAGGACTAATATATAAACTTCCATTAAAGAACATAAGAGACAAATCCTTTCTCACATTATTTATTAATTTAATATCACTCACATACCTAACATACCCTACTTCCCACCAACCTATAATGTCATAGTATTATTTAGTATATAAAAATGAATGACTCATTATATGGTTAATAATAATATTAAAGCCTAAGGAACAATACCCACATTCATATATGAGAACACCCAATGACACATATAAATGTGGATTTCTTATTGGTGGTCTATCTTCTCATAATATCATGATCTAAAAATTACCAAGGACAAATTTTATGAGATAATGTATCAAAGTCTTAAGTATCAACCCCTGATATCCTATATGATATTCATCACATAAAATTATATCATCTAGCTATGGAACATATATTCAAGAACACTTTCATGGCCTTTATAGGTTCTCATCATAATGGGAAACCACTATAAAATTTTAGTGAGACAATTATCCTTAAGACATTATCACATACTATGTCATCTATAATATCAGTCATGTTATGATAATAAATTTATTAATTTTCAAAATAATGAATACAAGTAATCATAAATTATATAAAATTTAGTTCTAGGGAACCAACTCTAACAGACTCCCACTTTCACTAGATCTAATTACTAACAACCTTCAGTCCAGTTTATCTCACATGATATCACACTTTTTCTGAGATAATTCTTTAGTCAAGGGTCCACCATGTTTTTCTTTGTGAAAACTCTGCTTATATTTACTTCAACCCTCTGAGAAAAGTACCCCAAGAGGTGATAGTTCCAGAGTTTGTGCTTCGTACATTGGTGTGACCTTGTATCCTTTGTGAAATCCACCACTGTAGTATTATCACAATATAATTTCATAGGATCTTTAATTATAGGCAATAAATGAAGATCTTGGATAAATGTTTACATACAAACAACATATTTGGCTATATTAGATTCTACTATATACTCATAATCTTCTATAGAATTGGTGATAACTGGATATTTTGAACTCTTCGAGCCAATAGATCCTCCATTGATGATGAAGATATATCCTGAATACTAATTCATATTATTTTGATCATTATAAAATATAGAATCTATGTAAACCCCAAGGATTAGATATTCATATCTTCCATATATAAGGAATATATCCTTAGTTCATGTCAAATACTTAAGGATGACCTTAATAACATACTAATGTTATTCAACTAGATTGGCATAATAGCTTCCTACTATGCTCAAGGTGTAGGAAACATCAATACTATTACATACCATGATACACATGAATGATCCTATCATAGAACTGTATAAGATATTACTCATCTCTCTCTTTCCTATTGTGTATAAGGAAACATTTTCTTGAAAATATCTATGCAATGTGACATAAAAATCATGCCCCTATTAGGTTATTCCATAATAAATATCTTTATTATATAGTAAATGTATATACCTTGAATTATCCAAATAAGCCTATTGGATCTATCATGAATGATATTGATGCTAAGGATGTAGACTACTTCACCCAAGTTCTTATAAAAACACGTTTTCAACTATTCATTTACTGATTATAATACCGGTACTTCTTTTCCTATAAGTAATATGTCATTGATATATACTACTAGTATAAAAACCACACTCCCGCTAAACTTCTTGTTAACACATGACTCACATTTCTTATTAATGAAACAAAATTATTTATAGCTTTATTGAACCGAATGTTCCGTGACCTGGATACTTACTTCAATATATAAGTATATATCTATAACTTACATAATTTTTTGGAATTACCTGGAGTCATAAACCCTCTTGGTTATGTCATATAGACATCTTAATAAAGGTTCCTATTAAGAAAATTAATTTTGACATCTATCTTCCAAAAATCATAGACATAAAAAGATACCATATCATGTAGAATTCTGGTGGAGTTAAACATAGTTACTAGAGAAAAGGTTTCATTATATCCTATGACTTAACATTATTTAAACCCTTTATCCATTAGTAATTATTTATTGTTATTAACTTTACCTTCATTTCATAGTTTTATATTTAATACCCATTTTCACCTAATGAGAATTACATCAATTGTTGGATCTAATAGAATACAAACATGATTTTGATACATGGAATTCATATTAGAATTCATGGTATCTTTCTATGCTGCAACTTCTGATATCTTCACTAAGTCCTTATAGGAAAGTGGATCACCATTGTCAGCCAATAAATAGGAACCATACTTAGTGACTAAAAAACCATATCTTTCTGGTTCTCTAACCTATCTGGTTCTCCTACATAGTACTTGTGATCCTGGAAAAAAGTATTCCATAGGGACCTATGGAATATGTTCCTATAGAAACTCTTGTGTATCTTGAGCATCCACTATATTGAAGTTAATATTGACCCCACTATTCTTTTTGAGGATTTTCTCCCTCTAAAGAAATATGGAATGTCTTGCAATATTTACCTTCTTATTTGAGGTGTTGTATAAATAATATCCCCTTGTTTCATTAGGATATTATATAAAGATACTTTTCATTTCATAGAGTGCTATTTTGTTTCCATAGGTGTCCCTAACAAACACCTCACATCCCTATACATGTAATGATAAAAGAAAATGTTTTCTCATATACATTAATTCGGATAGTATCCCATTTTACACTTTAATTGGAACTTAGTTTAGTGTTTATATCATAGTTTTTAATGCATATCCTCAAAATGATAATATAAAATCCACATGACTCACTATAGAACTTACCATTTCAAGAAAGGCGTGGTTCCTCCTTTCACAAACACCATTCTACTGTGGTGTATATGGTGGAGTGAGACGAGATAAAATCACAAACGCCTGTAAAATCATAATAAACTATTGGTAATGATATTAAACACATTCATTAGATAAAATCTACTTTATCTTTTTACTAATTTGATTCTATAATTAATTCTTGAAATATTTGAATTAATCAAAGGATTTAGACTTATACCTCATCAAATAGACATAACCATATCTACTCAAGTCATCTGTAAAAATTATAAAGTAATAATACCCACATATATCTTCTATTAGAAAAGTTCCACACACATTAGTGTGTACAAATTCTAGAATCTATATAGTCATTTTACCCTATCCACTAAATTATGGATTGGTCATAAATCCTTGTAAAAAATCATGACATCTCTCAAGTAGTTTTGTCTAAATTTTTTCTAAATAACCATATTGATAGATATTTGTTCAACTCTTCCCATTTACATGACCAAGATGGAGATTCCATAACCGGGTGTGAATTAAGTCATGTGAACTTGATTTATTATCAGTTTACAATATTTTTTTTCATAATATAATACATAAATATCATTATTTAAAAGGTCCATACCATAACATATCATGTATTTGTAAAAGAAGTAGTGTTTATTTACAAACATGAAAACAAAATAATATATACCATTAAAGGATACATAGATAATGTTTTTTGGTACAATTGGAACAAAATAAAAATATTTTAAAATCAAAATCATCCCTATTAGAAAAAAAGGTGCTAGTATCCTATAGACAAAGAAACATGTCGTGCACTATTGGCTGCTCAAAGATCCACTTCTCCTATGAAAATATCCCAAAATATTCTTGGTTATTACATTTAGATATATATGTGAGCACCATAAGATATATATAATTACCAATGTGTGAATATTGAGAGATTTCACTCGATAATGAATACATCTTGATCTTCCCCTTTATTATTTCACTGGGTATACTTTTACTTCTAGAGGCCAAGAAATCCACATGAAAAACAAAGGTTTGTTTTCTATTAGATCTTAATCTTCTTGGAATGATGGTTCCCATGAGCCTTATACTTGGAATGAGTATTGATTCCCTTCGCCTTGTTCATTTCCTTATTATTATACATAATATCCATTGTTTTTTCTCACCCAATTTATTTATCAATTTGTAGAATAATAGTAAGAATTTCTGAAAGAGTCATCTCACTATTTATCATATTATAGTTCACAATGAAACTAAAAAAACGTTTAGTTAGAGAGGGTAAAATGTAATCCATGTGAAGCTCATTGGGAATTATAAATATCAAGATGTTCAGGTGCTCAATGTAGACAATAATCATGACTGTATGAGTGTAATATGCTGAAAATTTAGTTTAAAATAATTATAATCTCAATATCTTTCTTAACAGGCAACACCAAGATTTAAGAGAACTACAATATACTATTAATATATTATCATTCAAATATGACCGTTATAACCTAGCCATTAAATTGGGGGTATAAATAGGAATAAACAAAATATAATTTTTTTTATAAATTTTTTATATAATAAAAATTTATCGATTAATATATAATAAATAAGTGATTAATTTTCAGTAAATCCATTTTAGACATCAAAAATATGTTTTCTTCAAAAATAATTTTTATTGAATTTTGTGGGAAGATATTATAATTAATTTCTATAATTTTTTTAAATTTTATTTGATTAAATTAATATCATTTTTGAATTCAGAATACCAAAATTATCTCAGGGTGAATTTTCCAGATTTTTCAAAAATAGTTGATTTTTTGGAGAATAGTGTGTCACGACCCTCCTTAATCAAGATGAGGGAAGGGATGGAAAAGTGTCATGACCTTCCTTCTTAAATATAAAAAAGAGATAATTAACCTCGATTCCCACCTTCAGTAGGCCCCAGGGTGGTGATCAAAACCAAGGGTATACAAATCTCACAAAATGGGAGGCATTACCCTTTTTATAGTAACCAAGATATGGAGATAAGATGTATCCACCTCAAAACAACTCCAAAAAATATATATAAGAGGACAAATACATACCACATTCATGTTTAAAGTAAAAATACTAGGAATAAAATGAAAAATCCAAAGTAAATAACAAAAGAACAAAACTAAGAAGTGACACTGAAACTATCCCAATGTTCGAGCTAGTGATGCCCAACATAGTCCCCGTAGTCGTCCTGGAAATCTAATTTTTTTTATATACATAGGGTGAGAATACAAGTATACTCAGTAGATAAAACCAAAGTCTCTCATGCATAAGTGGAGAATCATACTAATTCCTCCATGAGAAAACAACAAAACCCAAAAGAAACCTACAAGGTATACTATCCATCCCAAATGTCACCAAGGAACGCTCACCAAAAAATGAAATTCAAGTAAATTAGTAGGCACATCGATGATAGGGTACCCCGAACCACTTCTAACTAGTTAACTACTTATCCCTAAATGTGAATGTCCTAATGTTACCATGATCTTCCATAAGCCCCACTTCCAATAACTTCCCGCATGCACCAGGGAAACATACCATATCCATCTCGAAAACACTTGGGCCACAAACACCTCACATCCTTCCCGCAGACACCTGAGCCACAAAACCAAAACCTCATCCTTAAGACACTTGGAAAATCAAAACACATCTCATCCTAAAGACACCTGGGAAAAAACACCTCACTTGCAAACACTTGGGCCTCAAAACTGCACCACAACCTACCAGAAGAGTCTTGCGCTACCAATACCTAGAAGAGGTAGCATAGAATATACAATAACCATCCATCCGTCCTCCCACCAGGATGTTATTAAAACACCCCCTCCACAAAATGGGGGTGTTCGACACATAATGCTCAACTGAAGTGGGGTGTGAATAGAACTCACAAGTAACTAAAATTATATATATATATATATATATGTACCAAACACACAACCCAACCTATGGGTTCTCAAAAAAACAACCTGACCACACAAAAATACCCTTGATTCCAACTCTAATGCATAACCACACAACCAACCGCACACTTAATTCATAAACCCATCCAATTAATTTAACCAATTATCACTCTACATTAAACAATTCATTTAATTATTTATTCCATCCCATCCTGGACAACTACCAAACACATCACACCATAAGTAACATCATAACCCACACATACTTCACAAATCTCTTTGGAAACTTCGGAAAAAACTCCCACGCAAGGTAACACCATCCTTCTTTAAAATTATCCCTCCCAAACCATCCTTGGTATCCCTGCTTCATGAAATGAACCAGATCCAACAAAAAAAACAAAACTCAACTAGATTGTAGTGCCACTACACAAATAGACCATGCCCAATAACCACAACACAACTCAGATATAGAACCACTGTTCAAAAAGTTCATCCATTCCACAATCAACCAAACTCTCAACCTGAGAATCCATTACACCACCTGTACCACCCCATTCATATAGCTACACTCCAAGACACAGTACCACATGACTAACAAAAATCACAAAGTCGAACATAACTATACACAACACACATCCACACTAAACAACAAGGTGTATTCGGATTTAGCTACCCTCATTCTTTAATTACACTTTGATAAATTATGGGTTATTACAGAACAAGTTTGATCTTGGAGAATCCATTTAATTAACTAGATATACAATATTAATCAAGTTTTTATATTCATAGCCATTCAATAGAAGGTTAACAAAAAGTATTCATGAGTCCGGTGTAAAAATAGAGACCACCAATGACCATGATTTTCAGAGGGAATACGACCAACAAAATTCACAACATAGTTCAAAGATAACAGATAAAACAACACAATAATAATTATCATATTCCCCTCCCCTTATTTATTACTAAGGTAACAAAAAACCTTATCATAACAAGTATGATTATCTTTATAAAAGGGTATATTATCTTTTATAACAATGGGATTCAACCATAAAAAAAAGAGACATTATCTCACCCACCCCACATGATACAAAAATAAATAAAGACTAAGGAATCCATACATCGAAGAATAGACGATCAAAAACTCTTCCTTGCACTAAAATAGGGGGTCGTACAAGTAACAGGAGACTCCAAAAGAGACTGAATCTGAATGCCAAAACACAACAAACAGCTCTGTGGGGAAGAATGAATCTTGGAGCACCAAGACAAAAAATTTAAACACACAAAAAATAGAATATCTCAGCTTAGAAGAGCCATATCCTATATCCACGGAATGAAACATTTTCAAGGGACATTAAATTCAGATCATGGTCAAGATTACATGGTTTGACTATATCAAAGTCCCAAGAGAGTTAGGATATTAAATATATAATTAATATCCTTTGAAATGCCTTTAGAAACTCTCAAACAAGGTTTGAAACTCAATTTATGTCAAATAAAATGTAAGAGGGGAAAAATTGGAAAAATGGAAAAAGCTAGAAACGACTCACCAATGGGTGAGTCACCGACGCAAATCACCAACTACGACTCACTGATAGTGAGTCACCAACACAACCCACAAAAAGTGAGTCAACGACATGTCCTACTGATAGTGAGTCACTGACATGGCCCACCAACTCCTGACTCACCAATGCCCAACCTACTGACGCCCGACTTATTGATGCCCGACCTATTGATCCCCGACTTACCGACGCCCGACCTACCGACACCAGACCTACCAACGCCTGACCTACCAATGCCCAACCTATCAATTCCTGACCTTCCTATGCTAAACCACTGATGTTGAGCTACCGATGCAAGTTACTGATACCATATATTGACGCGACCTACCAATGAAACCTACCAATGGAAAAACTGGAATTCTAGATAACTCTTGAAATGAGATACTTTTGCCTCCCAAAACACCCAAAACACTGGATTTTGAAAAACTAATGGACTAGGGAGGTCTAATCCATTACATCATATACCACTCAAACTATTATCACCCTTGAGAATTCAAAACCAAACCTAGAAGAAAGAGGGGTCCAAAAAACCACCCCGTAAGATACATATCAAGGATAAACCACCCTATATTGTTTGAAATATGGAGTGAAACCTCAAAATTCAAGCACACCTCATAAAACATCTTCTAACCCAAACATCCACAAGATACCCCACATAAGCACTAACTATCTGAACACATGAATTAGAGAATTCGTTACTCTATGTCAAGATATTATCCATTCTGGGAGGGACTGACTCACCTGCATTGGTTTAATTGCATATCAATTAATGTGACTTGATTAGGAATATGGTCTCCCCATTTTCACATGTTAGGAATTTATCATAATTTATATAATAAGGAAACAAATCATCTCATAAACAAGGTTTGATCATTACATTATAAAAAAATCACACAATAAAAACTCAAAACAACTCCAGGTACAGGGTACACATATGTGCTTCTTAATCCTAATTACTCTCCTCTAAGCCACTATGTCTCTACAACATACAAACCAAAGGAATGGTTTGTCCACAAAGTATCTTCTTCCAACGGTCCTAGATCTCCACTGGTCACTCCAAGAAAGTTGCGTTTTCCTCGATATCTAACTCTCCTCAGTCAATGACATGGGAGTAATCATGAAGATATAAGTGAATATAAGAGACATGAAAGACATCGTGGATCCTCTCTAACTATATTGGAAATGCCAACTGGTATTCCACCTCACCAACTTGCCCCAACGCCTCAAAAGTTCTGATGAACCTGTGAGAAAGTTTTCTCCCCTTACCAAACCTCCACCGCCCACATCGAGGGGAAACCTTAAAGAACATGTGGTCTCCAACCTCAAACTCTAAGGGCCTCTACCTACAATCTACATATGACTTCTTTTAGTCTTGAGCTGCCTTCATTCTCTCATGCACAAGTTGAACCTTCTCCATCATGATCTGCACCACCTCCGAACCAAGAATAATTGTCTCCCCAACTTCTATCCAGCACAAGGGTGAACAACATGGTCTTCTATACAAAGCTTAAAATGGATCCATACCAATGGAAGAGTGATAAATATTATTGTAAGAAAACTATAACAAGGGAAAGTGTCATACCCACAATCCTCCAAAGTCAAGAACATATGCACGTAACATATCCTATAGTGTATGGATGACCCATTTTGTATACCCATCTGTCTGATGGTGGAAAGAAGTGCTGAGGTGTAACTAAGTGCCAAAATCATGCTATAATCCCCACTAGAATCATGAGGTTAAAAGAATATCTTGATATGAGACAATGGATATCAGAACTCCATGAAACTGAACTAGCTTATCCATATATCTATGCATTAAGGAATCTAATCTGTTAAAATCCTTAATTTCTAATAAGCGAGCTGATTTCATCAGCCAATCCAGTACTACCAAGATTTCATTGCATCCTCCTTGAGCCCTGGGTAATCCTATGATGAAATACATTGAGATTTCATCCCAATTACACTTGGGGACATCTAAGAGCTAAAAAAATCACCAAGAACACAATGCTCAACCTTTACTTGCTAGAACACCAAGCACTTTGCCACAAACTCTACCACAACCCACTTCATCCTAGGCCACCAAAATTGCTCTCTCAAGCCATGGTACATCTTGGAAACTCCTAGGTGTACCACTAAGTGTGATCTATGAAACTCATGGAAAACTCCCTCAAGCATATCCATTGGGACAAACAGCTTCCCATGGAATAACATCTGATTATGACCATCTGAGGACCATCTCTCCAGAGCATCACTCTGGTTAATGTTATCACGCATCACCTCTTCCTCCGAGTCACCCCAATGAGACTCCTCCACCTGTTTTATCATAGATAACCACACCATTATCTAAAAAATACATCCTCTACCTCTATCCACCCCTACATCTAAGTGAAAGACAACCAACTCCTCCAACCACTTCCAAGCATCCGTAGATTCTCGAACAAACTCCTTATGCAACTTCCTACTTAAAGAATTGGCTACAACATTCCCCTTTCCTATGGTGTAAGAGATATAAAAGTCATAATCCTAGAGAAAATCCATCCACATCCACTACAAAAAGTTTAGGTCTTGATAGGAAAAGATATACCTGAAGCTCTTGTGATCCGTGAAGACCATAAAGCACTCTCCAATGAGGTAATACCACCAAAAATTCAGCACAAACATGACTACTGCAAGCTATAGATCATGGGTAGCATAGTTACTTTCATGGGGACGTAACTGACTAGACCAATAAGAGATCACTCCTCACTGCTGCATCAGCACACATCCCAATCCTAGATGAGAATCATCACAAAATACCTCGAACATCACACTATCCTCTGGAAACTGGATCACCAGATCATTGATGAAATTCCCCTTTAGATAGCTGAATACTACCTGGAACTGATCGATCCACACAAAATCTTGGGATTTTCTAGTTAAGGCCATCGACGAAGCTGTATCTCAAGAGAAATCAGGTATAAATCTCCAGTAATACTCTGCCAAACAAAGAAATTGATGAACTTCCTCCGCATTATTGGGTGCTACCTAAGAAACAACTGGCTCGACCATCAATGGGTCCACTACTGTCCCTTGAAGAGACACCACATTTCAAAGGAAGTGCACCTATCATGTCCAAAACATACACTTGTACAAATCCCCATAGAGCTGGTGGCATCAAAGTATCGCCAAAATAGTTCTGAGGTGCTCAATATGCTCCTCCTTTGACTTTGAGTAGACTGGGATTTAATCGATGAACACAACAACTAACCAATCTAGAAATTCACAGAAGACAGAGTTCATAAGCCCCATGAACATGGCTGGTGTGTTCATAACACCTAATGGCATAACCATAAACATGAATTTCTCACACTTGAACTTGAAAGCAATATTCAAGATATCATCCTCCTTCACCCTCAAATGGTGATATCCAAACCACATATCGATCTTAGAGAACCAACTTTCTCCCCTTAGCTGGTTGAAAAGACCATCTACCCTCATTCTGTCATGACCCTCCTTTATCAAGATGAGAGAAGTGATAGAAAAGTTCCATGAACTTACTTCTTCAAGATGAAAAAGAGATAATAACCCCTTGATTCCTACCTCCAGTAGGCCCCAGGGTGGTGACCAACACCAAGGGTATACAAATCTCACAAAATGGGAGGTATTTCCCTTTTATAGTAACTGAGATCGGGAGATAAGATGTATCCACATCAAAACAACTCCAAGAAATATATATATATATATATATAATAATAATCCAAAATCCCTCCCACATGCATGTTAAAAGTAAAACTGATAGGAATACAATGAAAAACTCCAAATTAAATACCAAAAGAACAAAACTAAGCAGCGAAATGGCAGCTATCCCAGCGTTCAAGCTAGTGATGCCCAATATGGTATCTGTAGTCCTCTTGGAAACATGAATTTTTTTATATATTTAGGGTGATCATACAAGTATACTTAGTTGGGAAAACCAAAGTCTCTCATGTAAAAGTGGAGAAGTATACTAATACCCCCATGAAGAAACAAAAAAACCTAAAAGCACCTAACAAGCTATACTATCCATCCAAAACATCACCAAGGTACACTCACCAAATAACGCAAGTAAAGTAAAGTAAAGTAGTAAGCACATCGATGATAGGGTACCCCATACCACTTCCCATGGTTAACTGCTCATCCCTAACAATGAACATCCTAACGCTAACATTCTATTCCATAGTCCACATTACCATAACCTACCCATACAAAAATAGGCCACATACTACATCCCATACACAAACACCTGGGTGACAACCACCTCACATCCTGCCTATAGACACCTATGACAAAAAACCAAAACCTCATGCCGAAGACACCTGGGAAATCACAACACATCTCATCCCAAAGACACTAGGGAAAATACAATTTGAATACAGACATGTGGACCTCAAAAACACACCACAACCTGCCCAAATATTATTGGGATACCAATTCCTAGAAGTGGGAGTAGGGAAGAGCCAATAACCATCCATCCATCCTACCACTGGGATGTTGGAAAAAACACCCTTCCTTATGAAATGGGGTTGTTCGGCACATAGTTGTCAACTAGGGTGGGGTGCATATATAAATCACAAGGAAATACAAGTATATATATAGGTACCAAACACTCATCCTAACCTATGGGTTATCAAACAAACTACCTGCCCACAAAAAACTGCCCCTGTTTCCACCTCTAATGCATAACCACATAACTAGCCACAGACTTAATTCATAACCCAAACCAATTCATTTAACTAATTATCACTCTTCATTAAAAAATTCATTTAATTATTTATTCCATCCCCTCCTAGGTAACTACTATACACATCACACCACAAGTAACATCATAACCCACACACACTTAAAAAATATTGCTGGAAACTCTGGGAGAAACTACCATGCAAGGTAATACCATCATTATTCAAAATTATCCCTCCCAAACCATCCTTGGAAGTCCCACTACAAGAAAAGAACCATATCCATAAAAAAACTCAATAAGATTACAGTCCCACTACACAAATAGACCATTCCCAACAACCATAACACAACTCGGAGGCAAAACCTGTGTTCAAAAAGTTCAGTCATTCCACAATCAACCAAACTCTCAACCTGAGATTCCATTAGACCACCTATACCATCCCATACACATTGAAACACTCCCATACATAGTACCACATGATCGACAAAAAACATAAGGTCAAACAGAACCACACACAACACACATTAACACCAAACAATAAGGTGTATTCAGATTTAGAAACCCTCATTATTTAATTCCACTTTGATAAATAAAGGTTTATCAAAGAACAATTTTGATCCTGGGGAATCCATTTAATTAATTGGATATACATGATTAATAAAGTTTTTATGTTCACGGTCATTCAACAGAACGTTAACAACAAGTATTCATGAGTTTGGTGCACCAACAGAGACCACCAACGACCATGATTTTCAAAGGGCATATGACCAACACAATTCACATCATGGATCAAAGATAATAGATAAAAAAACCCAATCATCATCATCATCATCTTCCCATCCCCTTTCTTATAACTAAGTTAACAAAACCCATTATCGTAACAAGTCTAATTATCTTTATATTAGGTTAGATTATCTTCATAACATTAAGATTTGAACTTAAACACAAAGAGGCATTAACTTACCCACCCAACATGAAACACAAATAAAGAAATACTAAGGAATGACTACCTTGAAGAACCAATGATAAAAAACTCCTCCTTGTGCCAAAACAAGGGGTCACATAAGCAGTAGGAGACTCCAAGGGAGACTAAATCTGAAGACCACAACACAACATATGACACCATGGGAAGGAACGGCTTTGGGCACACCAATAAAAAATGGAAACACACGGGGAAGATAAGATCTCAATTTAGAATATCTAGATCCTATATCAATGAAAGGAAATGATTTCAATGGTCATTAAAGTCAGATCATGGTCAAGATTACGTGGTTTGACTATTTATATGTCCTGAGAGCATTAAGATATTAAATATATAATTAATATTCTTTGAAATTTATTTATAAATGACCAATCATGGTTTTAAACTCGATTTATGTAAAATAAAACATAAGATGGGTGAAACTAGAAAATATATAAAAATCTGGAAATGACTCACTGATCAGTGAGTCACTGAAAATGATTCACCAACACGACCCACCGACAGTGAGTCACAAACCCATCCCATCAATAGTGAGTCACTGACATAACCCACAAATTCCTGACTCACCGATGCAGGTCACTGATGCCCAACATACTGATGCCTGACCTACTAACACTGAGACACTGACACTGAGCTTCCGACACGAGCTTCCGATACCACCTACTGATTCGACCTGCCGACGCTGAGTCACTAATGTGAAATATCGATGAAAAAACTAGAATTTTTGAAAAATATTGAAATGAGCTACCATTTCCTCCTAGAACACCCCAAATATTGGATTTTGATGAAGTAATGGACCGGGGAGGTCTGATCCATTATGTAGTGAAAATACTGTTTTTTCAAAATGAAGTCACTTTTATGACATTATTATGATGTAATCATGTCTTAATAAATTATAAAATCTTTTTCTAGACCAAATATGTTTTTTAATGAGAAAAATAATTTATATTAAAAAAATAATTTTTAATTTTATAACCCAATCTTGAATTCTTTGAACATAACTTTTATTTTATTCAAATTTGAAACTATTTTTGAGTCTTTTCATTTAATGGTATGGTTGGGAGGTTCCATTCAGTTTTATATTGATAAAAAATTCTAATTTGTTTTTCTTATATGAACAAAAAAATTAATGGAAATAAAATTTTTACTTGATTTCAATGTAAAATTATTTTTATGCTTAAATTATGTAATTTCCTAAAAACCATTTTCCATGAATTTTGTGTTATTATACTAAAATTATTTTATGGTAAATATAAAACATTAATATGATAAAATTTATTACATATTTTTAATCATTATCAACATTTTTTTGTAAGTATCCATTTATGGATTTTACATAAATAAGTTATCATGGTAAAAAGTTATGTTGTCACTATTAAGGTTGAGTTGGGTTTAAAGGCGTTGAACTAGGAGTTAAAGCTTAAAATGTCTCCAAAAATATTATAAGTGTGATTTTTGAGTGTTTTTTGACCCTATAACATATTATATATTTATTTTTGATTCCTTGGTTCAAATTTATCTTGAATTATACCTTTTAATTTTTTAAAACTCTGAACAGTTACAAGAGTGATACTCCCCTCACTTATAAAAGGGAACCAATTATCATCTCTTCTTAACACATACTGAGACACTTATCTTGACCAATAAAAACAAAATTACCTTTAAAAATTTACTCCCCATATATTAGAGGCTATGGTATCATAAAAATAGCATCCTAGAAGTCATAATGTGTAATCCAAAGGAGGTTTTTCAAAGAAGAGGTAATTATCTTTAATGAATCTTTACAATTTTATTTATTATTCTAATTATTCTAAATATATTGTAGACATTATAAATTAATGAATATAGTATCATAAATATACTAAGTTGTTATTATAAATATGTTATAACCATTTTCAACTTCATTTTCATCTTATGGAAAATAAAAACACCACTCATTCGTTAGTACATCCTAACGTCTCTAGGTAATGGTGTGATTCATTTTTCATCACTAATTTACATGGATGTTTATAAAGATATAACTAGTGAATATATATGATATTTATTAAATAATTATTATTCTTGAAATATAATATTTTATTTATCTTCTGACCCTTTCACCCGTTAAAAAATGACAACATCGCTCATGTGGATGTGTGGACTACCACATCTACGAAGCGACATAATTTATTTTGCATGTCTTCCTACCTTGGATGATTATAAATTTATATATAATGAATATATATAATATTTATATCATGATTAATAATCATGAGATTATGTAACCATGATCAATATGCAAGTACCATAACCACCGAATCAAAATATACATGAAAATCTAAGCAGTTAACACCCATAATAATGATGTTTAGGAAAGATTATTAATGACTGGCAATAAGATGGTATAAGAAAAAAAATTTATGCTATTAAAATTATGAATATGATTTTGTTTTAAAATTTTAATAAATTTAAATCCATTATAAATGAGGTTAAAATCACTTACGAAGAATGTCAGACTTGAGGTAATAGTTTATTTCACAATCACATTCTTATTTGGGATTGTTTATGTTTAAGTTTTTATTGGAGGGATTATATGGAAATTTTAACATAAAAATAATATATATTCTTACAATATGGTTATTTATGGAAATTATATGTTTTTTTTGATTTCTCTCTTTCCAAGTACTCAAACTGAATAAATGTTTTTAAGGAAAACCGACTTTGTTTTTCTATTCAGTTAGGAATTTTTTTCTTCCATGTTAATATTTTTTTTAAAATATTTTATATAATGGTTTTAATATTTTTAAATGATTTATTAAATTCATTTTTACCCAGGTTTTAACTTTTATAATTTTTTATAAAAGGAATATCCTTATTATTTTCTGAACAAGGAAACGTTTTACCAAAGGTGTGAACATAATCTTTGTTTTAATGCTTAACGATAAAACAAATTTTCCCATAATTATATTCACTTACCTTGAATATTAATTTTACACGTTTCTAATGTTTTTTTTGAAATAAAATGTTTTTCCTAATATTCTATAATTTTTGAGATTGTAAGCAAGTGATTTAAAAAGAAATTTGGTATTTTCTTCAAGAAATATTCTAGTGATATTTTAATGTATTTTACTCTATGTCAACATACTTTGATGAATCTTATGATTTACTGGAGATATAATCTAATTATGTCATCTACCATATAAATATGGATTTTATATGATCATTTTTTTTATATTTATTGGCTAAGGAAAATATTAACATTTTTATGCTAGTTTTTCAATATGAATGTTTATTTTGATTATGTATTGAGTTGTAATTCATTTATTTCATATGATGAATGAATTGGACATTATATGTAATGGTAGGGGAGCATTATATCCCATTGATGCATCATTTGATATCATGAGACAAACAATTTTAGGTATTTGGTGTACGCCTTACCTATTTATATTTTATTTCATAGCATGAGGCCTTAAAGATAAGATTATTCCATCCAATATTATGAAATCTATCATTATGAAATTAGTTTTTATTATCCATATGATTATTTGTGTTTCTATGTAATCGAGGGATTTAGTCCCCTTTTTTTTGATATTAGTTATATTACATATTTGTTTTTTTTTCATTTTTTTCATATTATACATGTTTTATTTATTATATGATATATTTTGTTGCACACATTCCATTAATGGGCATCTAAGAATGTCCTTTA
This sequence comes from Viscum album, assembly GCA_963277665.1. Lineage (NCBI taxonomy): Eukaryota > Viridiplantae > Streptophyta > Magnoliopsida > Santalales > Viscaceae > Viscum > Viscum album. The sequence goes on along the minus strand of OY728135.1, from coordinate 372,250,748 downwards.
TTATGTTTTAAGTTTACTAAGATGCAAAGAAGGGATCTATGAATGATTTATGGGATATACTAGAATAAATAATAAAGTTATCACTAAAAGTTTACATTATATTTCATATTTTTAAATGTAAAGTAAGAATCTTGTATGTATATAGTCTCCCAAGACTACTAAACTATTTGATCATATTGTGTGTGATCTATTGTATATTGTGAAATTGTAGTAAAATAAACTATGGATCCTAGTTAATGGATTAAAGTCATTATAGTTGGTATCATAGAAATTTTATTATAAACCTTGGGAACTCGATTTAGGTAAATGTATATTTTAGAGCATAACCTTATGAAAAAAATATAAGGATAAGTCTAGGCATAGTATAATATCATAATGTTTTAGTGAAGTAGAGATTGTGTGGTTTTTCTAGAAAATAAATCCATGTTAAGATATAATCAAGTGGATGAAGATTTGTAAAATATGTACCTAGGGGTAACAAATTTGAAAGGGGTAGATTGTTTATTAACTTGATCATCACCGATGCATGATGAGTGGACCGAAGACTACACACCTAGATAAATACTCATGAGGGGATATGATTTTGTTTTTTCAAACTCTCTTTATAAACCATTATGAAATATTTTAAAATATTTTTATGATTTTAAGATATTATATATGACAATATGTTTAAAATGCCGAGATTAGTTATAAAAAATTATCAATTTATCTTTAGTATTGCTCTAGATTTATAATTATACACTATGATTCATAATATTATGATATAATTTATTATATAAAATTATTTCAAAATGGTTCCTAATATAAATAATTAAAATTTTTTCAACACCCATAGTAAATATAGAGATTTACCTCATGATAAAGTCAATACAACTTGAATTAGAGATTGTCTGATTATGACTATATTAAGAAAATTTACTTAAGTTATTTCTAATAACCATGCCTGTATGGAACAAGCTATTAATTAACAACATGATTCATTGATGTTGGATTACTTCATATAGTATAAACCTCTATATTTTAATGTAACTATTAATCCATTTATAAATGAATAGTGGATCAAGTCTCTAAAAAATATATTTCTAGCTTTGATAAGTAATAAAATAGAGAAGTTTATTATAGTAGTCTATTGTTTAAAGGAAGATTATGATCAATGCTGGTCATTGATTCAAAATAAAAAGGAGGAAAAGATAGAGAGAATCAAATGTAAGTATTTTAAGGAGATATTCATAAAAAATAATTTCCTCATGATCAATGAGATGATATGGAAAAGAAATTCCTTAATATAAGATAGAAGGAAGAGGAAAGTATTGCTACGTATGAGGAAACATTTACAAGATTACTAAGGAATGTTATGGATTACATACATAATATAGAAAGTAAGATCAATCATTTATTTTATGGGATTAACTTAAGCCTCCAAATGGAGATAGTCTCTCAAAAATTTTCATCACATGATTATATGTTATCAAGTTCTATACATATGGAGAAATAATTATACAAATTATATATTTTCAGATGAAATCAAGAAAAGAAGAGGGAAATTTATCACCAAGGAAAAATAAAAAATATTAACGGAAATAAGTGAAGGATGAAACTTCTAAAATGTGAAAATTGTGGAAATAAAAAAATTATTAATTTCTTTAATGTAAAGGGTGTTTGGTTTACGTATGGAGAGAAATTCCATCATATTCATGAATGAAAGGGTAAGAAAGAAGTAACCAATGTCCAATGTTTCAACTGTAAGAAGATAAGGAACTATAAAAATTAATTCCCTAAGAATCATGAGAATTTACCTAAGAAAATTACAAGGGATCATGTACAATATTTTATGATCACTACAGATATGGTTAAATATCTTAAATATGTATAAATATGTATGTTTATCATAGACTTAAATTTAGGTAATGCTTTATTTTATTTTGGTTCTTTTTAATTTTTTTATATTCCATGTTTTCTAAAAAACTAGATATTTCAATATAAGCTTAAGAAGGAAATTATCGATGAATAATCATAGTGGAAAAATTATTTTAATAATGAAATTTCAGTTGTTTCTCATTAGGACACACATATATACCCTATTTCCACACTTTATTATATATTTTTTTGGATTTGACATAATCCTAATTTTTTAGGATTAATTATTTTTAAGGATTTAGGAATTAGTATATGAAGCATATATTATTCTATTTTGAACTAGTAGTATTATAATTTAAAGTTTAAAGTATTTTATAATTTCAATGGGTTTTATTATTGATGTTTTATGAATTAATGTATTACTTATTCATAATAAGTTTTATTCATATTGAGTATTATATCAACTTGTTATAATAATTATTTTATATAGGTGAAAAAAATTATATTTATTTTATGGATATTATGATATATTTACCATTTATTTTTTTTGTTCTTGAAGAATATAAAATCCTATTAGTCATTCATCATTAAAATTAGATATGAAAACTAATTAAAACACTCAATGAATAAAATTAAAAAGTTTAAAGAAATCAAGTATATTTCTAGTGTTCTTTATATTGATAGTAAAAGAATACCTAAACTCTAGGAAAAGGATCTTAAAATAAAGTTTTTATCATATTACCTTAATCTATGATGAACTGACAATATTTGTTGTCCATTAATGATTTATGGTTTTATGGTCATTAAAATTATCAGGATTATATCCTCTATCACACTCCATTACTCTTTAGAAATTATATTATCCTATATTTTTATATTGTAACTTCCTTCAAATGTTTTAATTATCCAAGAACTTTATTATGTGTTATTTTAGGTAATATTAATGCTTCAGACTTCCCCATGTCAAAGGAAGTTTTATTTTTTTCCTTTGTATTAAGTGGATTTTCAAAAAAGGAATTTTAAATATTGAACCCTTGATTACTGAGATTAAAAAAATTATGAAGATAAAAGTTATTTAGTAGGGGATAATGTAACACCCCATAAATTTAGTTTAAAATAATAATAAGCCTGATATCTTTATATACACACAACACTGAGCAATAAGAAAACTCTGATATATTATTAAAATATTATAACTTAAATATGACTGTTATAAGCTAGAAATTAAATTGGTGGTATGAATTTGAATAAAAACAATATAAAAAATATGTATGAAGGTTTTATATAATTCAAATACATTTTAAAATTCATATTAAATAAGCATACCATTTTTAGTAAATTCATTTTATGCTTAAAAATATGGTTTCTTCAAAATGGTTTTTATTAAATTTTCTACACGAACATTATATTTAATTTATAAAATTTTTAGGAATTATATTTTAGTAAATGAATATCGTTTTTAAATTTACCATGTTAAAATTATCTTGGGGTAAAGTTTTGTTATTTTCCTAAAATAGTTGATTTTTGGGTGAACAGTGAAAATATTGATTTTTAAAAATACTATCCATTTTATGACATTATTATTATGTAATAATAAATTAATAAAATATAAAATATTAGTATTTACCAACTATATTTTTAAGTAGTTAAATAATTTATTTTAAAACATTTTTTTAATTTGGTATCCCATGCCTTACTTTTGTGAACATAATTTTTATTTTATTCAAATTAAAAACTTTTTTTGGTCTTTACATTTAATGGTATGGTTGAAAGGTTATATTCAGTTTTGGATTGCTAAAAATCTATAAACCACATTTTTTTATTAAATGACCAAATAAATTCATGTAAATTAACTTTTAAAAATTTATTCAATGTAAAATGTTTTTACACTTAAATCGAGTATTTTCTTTAAAACCGTTTTTGATGCAATTTGTGTTCTTATATGAAATTTAATTTCTTATACCTATTGAAAGTTATCTAATAAAATGGATTCATATTTGGATTCACAATTTTTAATTTTTTTATATTTTTTTATATTTTTGGTTATATAAATAAATTATCTTGGTAAAAATTTAATTTATCACAGTTACAGTTAAATTGGGTTTAAAGGGGTATAACTAAGAGGTAAGGAGTAAAATATCTTAAAAACTTGTCTAAATGCAATTGATTGAGTGTTTTTGAACCCTATAATATATTATTTATGAATTTGGGGTGCATTTTTTCCAGTTTATCATAAATAAGTCCTTTTAATATTTTAAACATTTGAATATTTACAAGAGTGCCACTCTACTCACTTATAAAAGGGTACCACTTATCCTATCTTATTCACAAATATTAAGATACTTATCCTAACCAAAAATCAAAAAAATAACTTCCCAACATTCCTTATCATGTCTAGGATGATATGTTGTTGTCAAAATACTAACTTGGAAGGCTAAAGGTGTAACCCAAAGGATGTCTCTCAAAGAAGAGGTAATCGTATTTATTGATTCTTTTAAAGCTTATTCCTTATTCAATTTCCTATAAATATATTTTAACAATATTAAAACAATTAATAATTTTTCATAAATATTATCATATTATATTATGAATACAGGACAACCATTTTACGCATTCTTTTCACCCAATGGAAAATAAAAACATCACCCGTGCATACATATGACCTACCATCTACATATAGCGGTGTAAATAATGTTTCGTACAAAAATTAAATTGTTGGTTATAAAGATATAAATAATGAAAATATATTATATTTATTAAATTATTATTATTCTATAAATATAATATATCATTTAAATTCTTACACTGACACTCATTAAAAAATGATAACCTCGCTCATACGTACGGATGGACTACCACCTCCACGAAGAAATGTGATTCATTTTTCTAGGATTACTTTAATGGGTGATTATAACTATATATATATAATGAATATATATTATATCTATTTCATTATTAAAATATGGTTAATTATTAAACCATGATCAATATTCAAGGACTGTAACTACCAAATCAGAAGATAAATGAAAAACAAAGTAGTTAACACTTGAAATGACGATGATAATGAAATATTATTAATGAATGAGTGAAAAGATGTTATAATAAACCAATTAATGGTATTATAAGTATGAATATTATTCTATTATAGTGTTATAATAAATTTAAATTTATTATAAAGGATGATATAATCACTTACTAAGCAAGTCAGACCTGAGATAAGGGCTTATTTCACAATCTCATTTTTTTCAGGGCTATTTATGATTAGTTTTATTTGGAGGAATTATATGATGTTTTTATATTAAAACCCATATATTTTACTGTCCTATTATTATATATATAAATTAAAAACTTTCATTTCATTTTTCTTTCCCTAATTACTCAAAAGTATGAATGATTTTTTTTAAGGAAAATCGACTTTGATTTTTTATTCGGCCAGAAATATTTTTCTTAAAAGTCTACATTTTCTTTAAAATATATTAAGGAATTATTTTAACATTATCGAATTATTTATTAAACTAATTTATAACCATGTTACTTTTTACAAAAAGGTTTAAAAAATTTTCTCATCTTTTTCTGAATGAGGCACTTTTTACCGAAGGTGTGAAAAAGTCTTTGTATAAATGATACCACACAAATAAATTTTACCACCATAATAAATATTCATTACCTTGAATCTTAATTTACAAGTTTCAATGTTTATTTTAAAATAAAATGTTTTTCCTAATATTCTGGATTATTTTATAATTTGAATAATTTATTTAAAAATGAAAAGGGTATTTTTCACAAGAAATGTTCTAGTGAACTTTAAAAAGTATTTTCATCTATGTAAATATAATTTGATGGATATTATAATTTATTCGGTATATAATATAATTATATCATCCACATCAATACCTAAGATGTCTTATGATCATGTTGTTCTATTTTTTAATTGGGGAAAGTATTAAAATTTCATACGTTAGTTTTCAATACAAATATTTATGTTTTTTATGTATTGATTTTTTATTTATTTCATTCATATAATGAATGAATTAAACTTAATATGTAATGAGAATGACCCATTATATCCCCTCTATTCATTGGTAGGTCTCATGAGACAAAATAGTCTAGTTATTTGGCATATATCTTTCCTATTTATGTATGATGGTGTGGAAGGGGTCGTTGACATTAATATTATGGTGTCCAACATTTTGCCTTCTGTCATTATGAAACTAGTTTTTTTATGCAGGTGATTTATTATCTTGTTATTTTATCTAGGGATTTAGTCCCTTTTTTTATGATATTAGTTATTTGGTATATTTGATTATTTTTTATCTCTAGAATATTATTCATCCTTTATTTATTCTCTGATATATTTTGTTCCATGCTTTCCCTTATTACGAATATGAGCTTTCCCTTTATTATATTTTCTTTTCCCCAGGATATCAAGAAGGTATATAATTGAATAAATAATTTGGTTTTCACTAGAATTTTATATTTTATTTTATATTTTGAAATGTAATATGAAAATCATATATGTATCTAGTCTTCCAAGAATACTAAACTATTTGGTCCTTTTGTATGTGATCTATTTTATCTTGTGCCAATATAGTAAAATAATTCCTAACTCCAAGTTACTAGAGTCAGGGTGTTAAAATGAGGCCTAACCAGTGCTGAACCTTAAAGCTTGCATGTGAATATTTCATTGTATATCTAATATCTCTCTTGTCTCATCTTCTCTTGATAAAAATCATGAAGGTAATAAATCATGATATATGTATCCATTTCTTCGTATTACTTCATAAGCTCACTATAAATGGAAGATAACATTAAAAAATGGGTATCTGTTGCATTATCCATAGGTTTAAGGCAGATAAATACTTCTTCCTTACTAGAATCTTTAAAAAGAATCCCATAAATTGGGGTTTCCAATATTTATAATATGTATTAATGATTTAATATAATGTGAAATCACCTAAATTATTCTTGGGAAATCAATATGATGAGATATATTTTTCTTATCAATTATAAATCATAGTGATATTGTCAGAGTCATGTGTCCTATAATTTATAAAATAAATAAGAGAATAATTTTAGTACTTTATCTAGATAACAAAATTAGATAATAAATTTTAAAATGATTAATATATCACTATGTTATTGTAATATAATACCACTCACCATTGATTTTTTAATATCCCATTTCATGGATATTTTTGTGTCAAAGATCTTTATTTTCCTTTTAAAAACCCAAGAAAGGTCCTGGTCAGTTACTCAAAGGTATTTTGATAGGTGTAACTTGAAAACCTAATTTACTCACAACTTCTTGATATATTGAGTATACTCCCAAATATTTAAATCCTGTGTTCATATTTCCTCAAAAATATCCTCTAAATATATAATATGTTTATTAAAGACTACTACTTTATGTAAAATTAGTTAAGTAAACCAAAAAATTCATTTAGAACTCCTCATTAAATGGTAGTGTCCTAGCGAGGGATGGATAAATCACTATGATCTATTTTTTCTACTCTAAATTAAGAAATGGAAAGATATACCAACTTATTAGTTTATTTGAGATATTTTCATATTTATGTGAAAATTTCCTATTTTATCTTACTACATCGTTGTTAATATTAAGTGGATTGTACGTAATTGAATAAACTTTTCATAGATAAAAATTAAACATAATCTAATTTATTTTAATTCTATATTTCATTCTTGTTAATTGATGAATTTATATGATCATGAAAAATCATCCATAAAGAAATTTACCATGAAACATGATAGTAATAAAACACTAATACTGTATAATCATGAGATTATATAATGGATAGTTTTTAAAGGGGATGATAATCTAACCCTTAGCCCTAGGGAAAAAATAACTTGAATCAAAACTTGGTTCATGCTGCAACATTTCACCATTCCCCTTATGTTTTTCCTAGATTGGTTTCTCCTTGGTTCTGAACTTAAGCCACCTAAACTCACTTGAGAGATCAATTCATTACATAGGCCTTACTCACATGTAGGTTAGGGGAACCAAATTATATTTAGGGGTTTTACATAAATGAAATTGTGGTCATGAAATCCCTTACCTAATGAGAGGTGGGGATAATGCATCAAAAAACAATTACATTTTGTAATAATAAATTTAAAAAACCAACCACACACATAGGATTGCTCTAAGTTCATGATCACCCACACACATATAAAAAATATACATTTTCAATTTAGCTATAATTATCTATGATTCATTCCTTAATTAATATAGAAAAATTTGAATTAATCTAAATAATTATCTAATTAATCAATTAATTTGACTTATCTTAATTTCATCCAAACCATGCTAAATTTTAATTATCAATAATTTTAAACAAATTAAGTAAATTATTTTTATTTAAAATTAATAAAGTACATATGTGTACTTGGAGGTAATAACTGTACCCATCCAAAATATCTAAAATTGGTCCTTTTATTATATATTCACATGGTATCCAACATACATAGCATGACACACAATTAGGAGATGTGTATTTTCAATAAATATCATAGAGACACATGTAAATTACATGGTGGGTAATTATATTAATGTATATTGAGTATACTTCAATTAAATATCAGACATGGTTTTGTAGTTTATAATTTAACATAGAAATTAATTTAATATATAATTCATAATCGAGTCACATGGATTGTACTACTAATAAATAACACACAAACCAATTTTTAATAGGTTTAATCATATAATTATTTTTTATTTCTATATCAAATTAATCACACTGGGTAGCGTGGGTTATATAAAGTGTACTTGGGATACAAACTACGTAACACATTCCACCCATTTCTGTGACCCATGCCTAGGTAATAGGAATGCTTGTCAACCATATACATGTATGATGTATGAGTCATGTATTCCAACTATATGGTGTGTGTTTTTAATGTTTCATGGTTTTTCAGTCCTCGTATCATGTAATAAATTCACGACATAAGCTTGGAACACATGTTTTCCTCTTTGAAAACACATAGACCTTACAACATGTAAGAGAGTTACATGACATGTAATTCGAAAAATCATGTGCTATCCTAGCTTGATCAACACATGGGGTACATTTAATGATCCCCACATGTAATTAATGAACAATGCTCTGAATTACTTTGAGATTTATCCAAGTGTATTTAACATGGGTATATGGCATGAACCAATGGGCTACACACCATGTAGTATTGTGTTCTCCAAAAATAACACTTGAAAAATCCTAATATAGTCTTTAGATTTTATTCATATAAATCTAAACTTTAATTGGCTATGTGATCGAGAATAGTAAAAGGGAAATAAAAAATTTGAAGTTTTTATTTAAATAACAAATAACTTATAAATGAGAACTAACAATAAACACATATCACCAATTAATGATTAATAAATAATTATAAATTAATAATGTGACTGCTCTGATACCACCTGAAGGTTCTAAGTATAACAGAAGGGCCTATTTGACATGTCCAACTTTGTTTATTTTCATAATAAATGAATAATATGATATGTTCACGGCAAAGAACAATATGACCAATACAATTAAATTGATTATTAATCAATTATTTTTCCATAACCAAGAATACTTGATCATATTATATAATTTATAATTAATTAATTTGTATCAATAAATAATATACATTGAATTAGTTTCTTCATTTATGAATATGACGATGTTTTCACATCATACCATCATTGCGTCATAATAATCAAGGGTAGTGTAATGCCCCAAAACCTCTTGGACCATCCCTTTGACAAATTCCGGATCCCAAGGAGGTGCATCGGTGGTAGGACGCCATTTCGGTGTGTGACTGACCGACAGGGCATGATCGGTTCGACCGATCGGCATTCCACCGATCAGTGTGACCGATCAGCATGCCACTGATCGGTGCAACCGATCAGTGTCGCACAACCTTGTCGAGTTTTCTTCTACATCTTTTTACCGTAACGCCACTTTTAGGCCCTTTTTAACCTTTTTGGGAGTGATTCAAGGCCGTTTTTAAGCCCTTAATCAATGTTTTCGTAAGGGTGGGGCTGTTTGTCCGCGTATCGTGCCCCTCCGTTTATATAAAGTCCTTTAAAATCACAGCTATTACCACCATTCCCCAACGAGAGTTATAAAATAAAAATTAATCCCATCATGTGTAACCACCAAACCGCATGGTGAAAACACGATCCTACTTTAAATCCATTCAAATCCCCACATCCCGTAACAACGGGATCTCATCCTTATATCACACGAGAATTCTTTCTTCTTCTTCCTCTTGGTTGGTCTCCTTTTCTTCCTAGTGTGTTTGGAGTCTCCCTTTCCGAGGAAAGTGGTGTGCTTGTACTGAAGCATTTCTGCTCACCCTTGGAGTCCCCGACACTCCTCCCCAGCAAGTCGCGCATCCCCAGTTTTTGGCGTGTGGAGAATAACTTCAATCCTTGATCAACCAAGTAAGGTTTTTCCTTTGCCTCTACTTACTGTGTATCATGCGGGGTGGGTATGCTATTGTTTCTATGGGGATTGATGGAACCAAACTAAATGAAGATAGAAAATTGACTTTAAAGAATGAAGGTGGGGTGTGATCGATTTTCTACTATTTTTACTTACCCTTGATTATTTATGTGTTGTGAACTGTATGGGCTTATGCTTGCTGAAAATCATGGCCATTGGTGGTCTTTCCTTGCACACTAATGAACCTTTGCCTTCAGTGATGATTTGATGACTGTAATCCAGAAATTGGTTAATCACTTAAACTCGGCTGGTTGAATGGATGTTCAGTAAAACAAGAATCCCTGTGTGACCACCCCGGTTAACAAACAGAAAGGAGAACCTAATGAATTATGTGCTTGAACCTGGAAGTTCCTACTTTGTTTTGGTAGTAGGTGTTTTGTTCTACTTGGTTCTTACGAGGTGACATGGATTGGGATGTGATCCCCTGTTGTTGTATAGTTTATTGGTTGTGGTTCTGGAGCCGTGTGGGGCTGTATCTCAAGGCTTTCTTTGGTTCCGGTACTTTGAGGGATCTCACTTATCCCTTTGTTGTTGCGACTTAACTAGAGAACCGGGTGTGAATGCTTAAATTTATGTTGGCTGTTTCGCTTTCTTGGCTTGTGGTTATGCCTGTTAGTTTCCCAGTAGTGTGTAATTAACCTAGTGGGATCACTTAGACGTGAAAACAAGAATGGTTAAAATGGGGAATTGGTTTTGGGAATGTGTTGTGACTTGGCCTTGAGTACTATGCTGTTCTTTTATGAATGAATAGTAACAAGGGTGTTTGTGCTTAGGTTTTGGAACCCTAGGTTGGGATGAGTGCTTGTTACCTATACATATATCTGTAGTTTTTACGTTTCTTATTTGTGCCCCACCCAAGTTGAGCACTTAGTGTCGAATGCCCCATTTCATGTGGGAGGGTGTTTTTCCCAACACTCTTCTGAGTGGCTAGTTATTAGCTCCTTTTCTTCTCCCTTTCCTGAATAGCCCAAGACTCTTCGGGAAGGATGTGATGGCCTGAAGTCCATCATTATCCCAAGAATCTTCAGGCAGGGTAGCGTGGTGGTTGGCCCAGGTGTTTGTAGGCAGATTGTTTCCCAAGTATCTTTGGGATGAGGCCTAGGTGTCTTCGGGCATGACAATATGTTTCTGGCCCAAGTGTCTTCGGGTGTGGCAGTGGTTGTTCCAGCCTAGTTGTTTGTGGGTGTGGTTACGCATAGTGGTTGTGGCCTAGGTGTTTGCGGTCAGGATGTGTGGCAGTGGGACTGTGATGAGAATGGTGGGATTGGTACGATGCGTAGGATGTCTTCAATAACTAGTGGGAAAGTGGTGCAGGGTACCCAAACATCGATGTGCTGTTACTATACTTTGCTTGACATAAGTTATTTGGAGAGTGTGACTTGGTGAGGCTTGGGTGGATAGTTTTCCTTGCTAGGTGCTTTGGTTGTCTCCTTTCTCATAGAGAATTAGAATGCCTCCCCACTTGTCCATGAGAGTCTTTGGTTTTCCTTACTGAGTATACTTGTATGCTCACCCTACGTATATAAAACTACTTTTAGGTTTCCAGGAGGATTTAAGGGATCGTACTGGGCCGTACTTGCTCGGACGTTGGGGCGGTTGCTGTTGTCGTTTTCCTTTTTCTTGGTACTCTACATTTGGAGTTCTTGTGGCTTGTATCTTTTACTTTTGAACATGCATATGGGAATGGTTTACTTTCAATTTTACCTTTACTTTCAGCTTTGGTGTTGTTGGGGTTGCTATATTATCTACTGATCCTATTAAAATAAAAAGGGTAATGCCTTCCATCTTGTGTGTGATTCTATACCCTTGGTGCTTGTCGCCACTCCGGGACCTATTAAAGGTGGGTCTCTGGGGTCATTATCTCTCCTTCAACTTAAAGAAGGAAGGGTCTAGAAATCTTCTGTCCCTTCCCTCCCTTTTGGTGAAGGCGGGTCATGAAAGAATGGTATCAGAGAGAGGTTGAGAGATAGGATGGAGTCTGGAGTCATGTACAGTGGGGATTGCATGGGATGGTAGGGAAACAGTGTTGGGCGATCTTGGTGCGTGAAATAGGCCAGGGAAGACCGGCTAGGACATGAGATTTTAGCCCCCCCATGATCCGATGCAAGGACTCTGGACCTACCAAATGACCAAGTGCGGCTACACCGATTGCAGGGTAGAGACCCTAGGGTAGGTACATTCATCATAATGACTTGTGTTCTTGTGTTTCATGGGTATTTTGGGAATTTAAAATGAACAATATGTCTAAGAAAAATTTAAGAACAATATTCTACATTACTCGAGCTTAGGAATTCCTTGTTTACCTTGCATTTATGACACCAGGGAGACGACCACGAGTAGTGTGGACGATCAAGGCCCATGAGGTTGACTTGGCCGATCAACAGAGGATAGACCGAGAAGAGTTGGATGATTAGTGGCCGAAGACACTTCATGCCTTTCAGCGACATACCCTTGAGAAGTATGAGGGAATCATCTCTGATGTGGAGAAAGAGAGCTAGCTAGAGGAGTTAGTGATAGATTTCGGCTTGATCCAGGATCCGGCGGAGTATTGGGTTCCTTTGGCTGTGAGCTAGATGTGGGGATCAGCGCCTCACTGGTGGACACTTTACCTTGGGGAGAAGAGGGGGGCTGAGGTGATGTGGGCTGATTTCGAGAAGGAGTTCCGGGCGAAATTCCTCTCTTCCACGATGAAGGCTGAGAAAAGGTAGGAGATACTCTCCCTCCAGTAGGGGAGCATGTTAGTAAGAGAGTTGGGGATAAAGTTCAAGCATCTCCTTCACTTTGCTCCGGACCTCTTTCCGGATGAGGAGTATCAGGCGAGACATCTGGAGGAGGCGCTTCGACCTTCTCTCCAGAATGCTGTTACTCCCTTCACCCTGCCGTTGTACTTGGAGGTCCATAAGAAGGTTGAAGTGGTGGAGAGGATGCACACGCTGGGAGGTGTATCACGAGAGGGAATCTAGTTGGGTTAGTCAAAGGGGAAATCCGTCAGTAGCAGGCCTCCAGCATCAGGACCCTCTAGGTTTCGACAAGCAGGGAGCAGGCCTCAGCAGTTCCAGTTCTGATCTCCTGGCCCCCACCCTTACCTTTCGGGCCCAGGGCTAAGATGCTTCATCTGTGGAAGCCATGGGCACCTTCAGAATCAGTTCCTGGACAGAGTACATTATGCTGGTGGTGGGAAGGTTCAGCGCCCACCTCAGTAGTAGCAGTTTGTAGCTAGGACCTTTCAGCAGCAGCAACAAAGACAGCGAGCTCCCGCTCCCTCGAGGCTAGGCGTTGTAGGGGGAGGCCAAAATCAAGGCTCTTCTCAAGGACCTCTACTCGGACGTGGTCAGGGAGGTGGCCGAAAGCCGAGAGGCAGAGGAGCTGGGCATGGGCAGTTTCACGCTGTGGAGGCAGTAGTTCCAGTAGGGACAGAGGTCGTTCAAGGTACGATCAGCTTGTTTAGTACCATTGCTTTTGCCTTGTTCGATACAGGAGATTCACACTCCTTTGTTACACCCAGTCTGGCCCGTGCCCTGGGTTTAGACGTCGAGAGACTTTCAGTGCCCCTGGTGCTAAGTACACCATTCAGAGGTCAGACCGACTTGTTTTATGTTTTCCGGGGGTGTAGAATGATGATAGGGCCACATCAGTCTGTCAGGGATCTTCTACTGTTGCAGATACATCCGTACGATGTCATCCTAGGAATTGACTGGCTTTTCTCTTTATGGGCCATCATTTAATACTTCCGAGGAAGGGTCATGTTTTCAGATTTGGGCGGACGATGTGTAACTTTCATCAGCAAGCATGGTTGTTGGAAAAGCAGCAGATGAGAGGAGACCCTCCTTTCCCTATTGGCTGAACTATCAGTGGAGTCAGTGGATTCAGAGATGGTGGAAGTCCCAGGGATCATCAGTGTGTTTATGGACATCTTCCCTAAATAGGTGGTGACTCTACCCCCTCGGCGTGATGTTGAGTTCGGGATAGACTTACAGTCTGGTGCCCATCCGATTTCAATGGCTCCCTACCGGATGGCACCTTTTGAGTTGCGGGAGTTGCGGATCCAGATTGACGATCTGATGAATAAAGGTTTTTTTCAGCCAAGTGCATCAACGTGGGGTGCTTCTATCTTGTTTGAAAATAAGTTATATGGTTTTCTCAGGCCGTGTATAGACTACCGGAGGCTGAATCAAGTGACTTTCAAGAATCGCTACCCTCTCCTGAGGATAGAAGATATCTTCGACCAGCTGAGGGGAGCAGGTTGGTTCTCAAAGATTGACATGCGGTCAGGATATCACCAGCTGATGGTGAAGGGGGGGGGGGGGGGGTGACCTCTCAAAGACTGCATTCAGATGCAAATATGGGCACTTTGAGTTTGTGGTCATGCCGTTTGGCGTTTCAAACACTCTAGCTGTGTTCATGGGACTCATGAACTCTGTATTTCGGGAATACCTGGATAGATTTGTAGTCGTGTTTATTGACGACATCTTGATCTACTCAAAATAAAAGGAGGATCACGTAGAGCACTTGAGAATGGTTTTAGAGGTCCTCTGACAACACCAACATTATGGGAAGTTGTCTAAGTGAAAGTTCTAGACACGAGAAGTGCATTTCCTTGGGCACGTAGTTTATGAGATGGGCGTAGTAGTGGACCCATCGAAGGTCAAGGTAGTTGTTTCTTGGGCAGCACCCAAGAACGTGGTAGAGGTTCGTAGTTTCCTCGGGCTGGTAGGTTACTACCAGAGGTTCATACCCAAATTCTCTCAAGTTGCAGCACCTTTGATGGCTATGACCAAGAAAGACCAGGCTTTTGTGTGGAGCGGGCAGTGCGAGGCAACCTTTAGCTATTTGAAGGAAAAGTTGGTTAGTTCCCCAGTGCTGAGATTTCCAGAGGAAGGGGCGGCGTATGTGGTGTTCCGTGATGCTTCAGGGAAAGGCCTCAGATGCGTTTTGATGTAGCGGCAAGAGGTGATCTCCTATGGGTCTAGGCAGTTACATACCCATGAGCGTAATTATTCCACCCATGACCTGGAGCTTGCGGTGGTCATTTGTGCACTAAAATTGTGACCGCATTACCTCGTCGAGGAGCGCTTCATGGTCTTCACCAATCACAAAATCTTGAAGTATATCTTCTCCTAGTAAGACATGAACTCGCGACATCGTAGGTGGAGTTCCTTCAGGACTAAGAATTAAATATTTCCTATACCTTAGGAAAGGGGAATGTGGTGGCTGATGCCTTGAGCAGGAAGTCATAGATGGATGTGGTTCGAGAGTCGACAGATTCTTGGAAGGCGATGGAGGAGTTGGCTGCCCTACACCTGGATGCAATGATGGATGGTGGAAGAGGTTGCCTGTATCAGAGGAAAGTGCAGTATTCTCTACTACGGCAGGCGGAGGAGTCCCATTGGGGAGACTCAGAAAGTGAAGTGATCCGTGACTAAGTTTACGAAGGTGATGCTCCGAAAGGGTGGACGGAGGATGGTCAGAACCAGATGCTTTTCCGAGGGAAGTTGTTTGTCCTAGAGGCGATGCATGGAAGGGTTCTTGGTGAGTTCCACAACTCCCCCATAGCAGTGCAACCAAGAGTTTACAAGATGTACCGGGGCTTGAGGGGTCAATTCTGGTGGCCTGGGGTAAAGTGGGCGGTGGCAGAGTTTGTGGCCAGGTGCCTATTGTGTCAGCAGGTGAAGGCTGAACACTGTGTTCCAGGTGGCTTGTTGCAACCTCTAGAGGTCACCGAGTAGACGTGGGATGACATATCGATGGATTTATTCATAAGGATACCCAAGGTTCAAGGAGGATGCGATACTATCTGGGTAGTGGTGGACCGGTTGATGAAATCAGATCACTTTCTGGCGATTAAGGAATCAGAAACAGTGGATTCCTTAGCATAGAGGTATGTAGATGAGGTGGTTCGGTTGCATGGAGTTCTGAGATCCATAGTCTTAGATAGGGATGCATGGTTTACCTCACGATCTTGGAGAGGATTGCAACATGCTTTTGACACCCAGCTACGTATTAGAACTTCTTTCCGTCCCTAGACGGATGTACAAACATAGCGCACCATCCAAACCTTGGAGGATATGTTGCGGGCATGTATCTTGGATTTTGGGGGATTGTGGGGATGACACTTGCCTTTGGTGGAGTTTTCCTATAACAATAGCTATCACTCCACCATTGGCATGGATCCGTTTGAAGCCTTGTGCGGGAGGCTGTGTCACTCACCCGTGTACTGGAACGAGGTCGGAGAGGCAAGTATTCTTGGCTCGGAGGTGGTGCAAAGAACGGCGGAGACGGTTCAACTTATACGAGAATGGATGAAGGCGGCTCAGGACTAGCAGAAATCATATGCCGATAACAGGAGGAGACCCTTGGAGTTCGGGGTCGGGGACCACGTATTCTTGAAGGTCTCCCCTCGGCATGGACAACAGAGGTTTGGTAGGGGGAGTAAGCTTTCTCCAAGGTTCATTGGACCCTTTGAAGTGTTTCGGCAGGTCAAATAAGTGGCTTATCAGCTAGCTTTACCACCACCGCTACTAAGGATACATGGCGTCTTGCATGTGTCACAACTCCGACGGTATCTACATGATGATTCACAAGTCCTCGACTAGGGAAAGCTGGATATCAAGGACGATGTGACTTTTGTGGAAAGACCGGTGATGATAGAGGAACGTAGGGAGAAGGTGCTCCGTGGATGGACCATTCCTTTGGTTCGTGTGTTGTGGAGGCATGGCAGGCTCGAGGAAAGTACCTGGGAACGGGAGATGCAGATGCGTGCCCAGTACCCAGAGCTGTTTTGAGATTTTTCCCGTTTTGTTTGTACTCGTTTCTGATGGAACACTTTATCTTGTTAAATATGGAATGTATGGTTTTTCTTATTCTCTAGATGCATGTGAAAAGTCCTGACTGCGGGAAGGGGAGGACCCGATCCTTAATCAAGATGCATTAAGGTAGATGCGATTAAACCCGTGCGGGTGAGTTAGTGCTACCCAAAGCGGATAATATCTTGAGATGGAGGAAGAAACTCTCTAACCCATATGACCGGACAACTTGAACCTTTAATGTTGCATGGTTTCTTGAGGGAGAGGTGTTTCTAGATTTCGGAGAGGTTCATTCATGAGAGGTATCTTTCGAGGTGGTTGTTCGGACCCCTCTTCACTTCTAGTTTGGGTTGATTCTTGAGGGCGAGAATAGTTTGGGAGGCATTTGATGTAATTCCCCAAACCCTCATGGCCCATCCCTTTTCTAAATTTTTGATCCTAAGGAGGCGTCTCGGTGGTAGGATGCCATTTCAGTGTGCGACCAACCGACGGGGCATGATCGGTGTGACCGATCGGTGTGCCACCGATCGATGTCACACAGCCCTGTCGAGTTTTCTTCTACAATTTTTCCCATAACGCCACTTTTAGGCCCCTTTAAACCTTTTTGGGACCGATTCAAGGCCGTTTTAAGCCCTTAATCAATGTTTTACTAAGGGTGGAGCTATGTGTCCCCGTATCCTGCCCCTCCATTTATATAAAATCTTTTAAAATCACAGCTGTTACCACCTTTCCCCGACGAGAGTTATTAAATAACAATTAATCATGTCGTGTGTAACCACCCAACCATGTGGTAAAACCATGACCGAATTTATAGCCATTCAAATCCCCATATCCCGTAACAATGGGATCTCATCCTTATATCACACAGGAATTACTTCCTCTTCTTCCCCTTGGCTGGTCTCCTTTTATTCCCAGTGCGTTTGGAGTCTCCCTTTCCATGGAAAGTGGTGTGCTTGTACCGAATCTTTTCTTCTCACCCTTGGAGTCCTCGACGTTCCTCCCCAGAAAGTCACGCATCCACTGTTTTTGGTGCATGGAGAATAACTTTGATCCTTGATCAACCAAGTAGGGTTTTATTCATCTCTCCTTACTGTGTATCATGCGGGGTGGGTATGCTCTTGTTTCTGGGGGGATTGATGGAACCAAACTAAATGAAGATTACAAAAGGAATTTAAATAATGAAGTTGGGGTGTGATCGATGTTCTGCTGTTTTTCCTTACCCTTGATTATTTTTGTTTTGTGAACTTTATGCGCTTATGCTTGCTGAAAATCATGGCCGTTGGCGGTCTTTACTTGTGAACTAATGAACCTTTTCCTTCTGTGATGATTTGATGACTGTAATCTGTAAATTGGTTAATCACTTAAACTTGGCTGGTTGAATGGATGTTCAGTAAAACAAGAATCCCTGTGTTACCACCCTGGTTAACAAAGAGAAAGGAGAACCTAATGAATTATGTTCTTGAACCTGGAAGTTCCTACTTTGTTTTGGTAGTAGGTGTGTTGTTCTTCTTGGTGCTTATATGGTGATGTGGATGGGGATGGGATCCCCTGTTGTTGTACAGTTGATTGGTTGTGGTTCTGGACCCATGTGGGGTTGTATCTCGAGGCTTTCTTTGGTTCCAGTACATTGATGGATCTCACTTATCCCTTTGTTGTTGTGACTTCACTAGAGAACTGGGTGTGAATGCTTAAATTTCTATTAGCTGTTTCTCTTTCCTAGCTTGTGGTTATGCCTGTTAGTTTCCCAGTAGTGTAGAATTCACCTAGTGGGATCACTTGGATGTAAAAACGAGAATGGTTAAAATGGGGAATTGGTTTTGGGAATGTGTTGTGACTTGACCGTGAGTGATGTGCTATTCTTTTATGAATGAATAGTAACGAGGGTGTTTGTGCTTAGGTTTTTTAACCCTAGGTTGGGATGAGTGCTTGTTACCTATACATATATCGGTAGTTTTTACGTTTCTTATTCGTGCCCCACCCAAGTTGAGCACTTAGTTCCGAACGCCCCTTTTCACGGGGAAGAGTGTTTTTCCCAACACTTTTCTGAGTGGCTAGTTATTATCTCCTTTTCTTCTCCCTTTCCTACATATCCTAAGACTCTTCGGGCAGGCTGTGATGGCCTGAATTCCATTATTCGCCCAAGAATATTTGGGCACGGTAGTGTGGTGGTTGTCCCAGTTGTTTGCGAGCAGATTGTTTCCCAAGTATATTTGGGATGAGGCCCAGGTGTCTTCGGGCATGACAATATCTTTCTGGCCCAAGTGTCTTTGGGCATGGCAGTGGTTGTTCTAGCCCAGACGTTTGTGGGCGTGGTTACACATAGTGGTTGTGACCCAGGTGTTTGCGGGCAGGATGTGTGGCAGTGGGACTGTGATGAGAATGGCGGGATTGGTACGATGCATAGGATGTCTTCAATAACTAGTGGGAAAGTGGTGCGGGGTACCCAAACATCAATGTGCTATTACTATACTTTTCTTGACTTGAGTTATTTAGGGAGTGTGCCTTGGTGAGGCTTGTGTGGATAGTTTTCCTTGCTAGGTGCTTTGGTTGTCTCCTTTCTCACAGGGCATTAGAATGCCTCCCCACTTATTCATGAGAGTATTTGGTTTTCCTTACTGAGTATACTTGTATGCTCACCCTACGTATATAAAACTGCTTTGAGGTTTCTAGGAGGATTTTGGGGATCGTGCTAGGCCATACTAGCTCAGACGTTGGGGTGGTTGCTGTTGTCGTTTTCCTTTTTCTTGGTACTCTACTTTTTGAGTTCTTGTGGCTTGTATCTTTTACTTTTGAACACGCATATGGGAGTGGTTTACTTTCTGTTTTACCTTTACTTTCAGCTTTGGTGTTGTTGGTGTTGTTATCTTATCTCCCGATCCTATTAAAATAAAAGGGTAATGACTTCCATTTTGTGTGTGATTCAATACCCTTGGTGCTAGTCGCCACTCCGGGACCTATTGAAGGTGGGTCTCGAGGGACATTATCTCTCCTTCAACTTAAAGAAGGAAGGGTCTGGAAATATGCTGTCGCTTCCCTCCCTTTTGGTGAAGGCGGGACATGACAGGTAGAGTCTCTCTAGTAGTGATCCTCACATGAACCATGAACCTTTCAGTATCACCATAAAAATATCTGGGTGCTATCATGGAAGATCCCAATGCTTGTGTTCTTCATTATTAATCTTCACGAGAATCACTTTGGGTGTAAGGACTTCCATTTTTTCTCTATAACTAAGAGGGTGGAGGAGGAGTATCACTCCCTATTCTTAAGATCATTTAGGTGAGAACCTATCTAGGTATTGGGCGAGATTCTATAGAATTGATAGTGCACAACGATTGGAATGGATAGGGATTGAGATAATTTCATAACTAAGTTTAAATAGGGCTTTCATTAGAAAATAATAACAGTAAAAGGCCTTTATTATTTTATCAATCTCCAAAGAACCCCATGTCAAAATAATAATAGTTTTATTATTATTTACTTAATATGCACTAAAATCAGAGATAAAATAAATATTATTTAATAAAATAAATAATTTATTATTTATTCAAATAATATTTAATATAAAATTTCTGTTCATACCAATAAAGTTGGTCTGATATCCTACTCAATATTTATCAATCCTTGAATAATGAATTTATATTTAATAAATAAATTTATCTATATTATTATCTAATAAATAAATAAACAAATAATATATTCATAAAAATTTCTAATAAATATTTATTAAATATTCAACTCACAAATATTTTCTTGAATAAATAGTGACTGAATATATATGATCAAACAAATAGGAATAATTACTAAACCACTTATGAGAATCATATTTATCCAACATTTTAAATTCATATAAAATTTAACTGATGTTTTTTGATAACTTAGTGTGTGTCCCTCTAAGTCCCTTTTTTAGTGTCATTATATGGAACCTATTAAAGCCTAAAGATAGATTCTAGAAAAACATAAAAGAATCTATAGAGAATGAAGTTAATGTCATAATGACTTAAAACCACATATGAATGTTCGATGTGTAATTTTATACATTTATCATGATATCTCTAATCAAACATGTTGCATTATGGTGTCATTATCCTATATTATTGATGTCGCTCTTTTTAAATTTCCAGAAAAGAATGTGTAGAAAAAACAACATATACATGAATTTTATTATGAAGTTGAATTTCCAATAAAGGGAATGATATATCAACTTACATTTAATAACATCAGTGAAAAGATACTGTCTCTCATTATTTTTTAATGTAATATCATTCATGGCGCACCTAACACACCCTACTTCTTGTAAACATATAACATCACAGTTTTATGCAGTACATCAAAGTATGAAACTACTAATATATATTAATAGTAATCATAATTATAAGGAATAATACACAAATCTACAAATTTTATCATTCAATGACACATATAAATATGGATTTCCCACTGGCAGGTTAGGTTCTCATAATCTCATACTCTAAAAATTACCAAGGGTGTACACCGTGAGATAATGTCTCAAAGTCCACTCAGTCTCCACCCCTGATACTCTATATCATTTCCATCCCATAAAATTATACCATCGAACTATAGAATATATAGTCAATAATACTATCATAGAACTTATAGGTTCTCTTCATATCATGGAACTATTATGACCTTTTAGTGTGAAAATTATCCATATAAAATTATCACATAACTTTTTACACAGAAAAATAAACATGATGTGATAAGAGAATTATTAATATTAAAAATTAAATATTGTGAATCATAAAGTACATGGAAGTTTGTTCTAGGGAACCAAAAACAAAAAAGTGCAATGTACAATACAATGAACTTTCTGGGTAGTTCGAATAGGTATAAGTTATGTTTAATCCATGTGTACATCATGTACATAATTAATTTTAGATAAAATTAATTTTTTTAATTTATCCAAAATTACAATGGATGATATTATCAATGTATAATTAGATGGATATTAAAATAATTAAATGAATAAATTAATAAAGATAATTAATTAATTTGATAACATTTTATCATAATTAAGAATGATTGAAATGAATGATATATTATTAAAGACATATTAGTTTCATGTGTGGATGATCAATATATTGAACAATATATACATGTTTTGAAATTATTTTAAAATAGTTATTTCATGGGGTTTTTTGAAATTATTATTATTAAATTAAAATGATTTCTTATGTGTCATCCCCTCCCATTATTATGTATGGACCTGCATGTTTAAAATTTCATTTTTAGAACCCCGTAAGCATTCAATTAGTTTACCTCACATGAATTTGTGTAAATAATATATAAGGATATATCTCATAGGTGATTATAGGGGGTTTAAGATGGATCTGAGGTGAAATCTACCTAGATAATACATATGCTAGAGGTGGAATGCTATAACTTGATCTAAGACCAGCTCAAGGAGTTTCCCCCCTAGGGTTAATGGTTTTTTATTATCCACTCAATAAAAAAATTGGTATATAAGGATCATGATCACACCACATATTTTATTATGTCTTATGCATGGTTATTTATTTAATTAATTCTTTATCATGATCACATAAATAAATTAATTAAATAAAAAGCATGATCAAATGGAATAAAATAAAGTGATTATGAATAAATATTTTATAAACACATGTTTAACCACTTAATTAAAACCCAATTAATATTAACAAGACTTTTAAAAAAAATAAAATAAGAAAATTTATGAAAAATAAATAAAATAAATCAATAAAATATTAAGTTTGACTAATCCTTACACCATATGAGTTAAGATGGTCCCATAGTTAAAGCGTCTATCATGAAATAGTTAGAGGCACATTAAATTATTCTAAAATATTAAAAAGGATAATGGTTCAACTTAACCAAATTTTTATTGATTGTAATGGTAATATTCAATTCAATGCACATTTGGAGGCAAGTGTTACGAAAATATGAGTTAGTATTTCTGGTTTAGGGATTCCACTTAATGGATCATGGAGTTGTTGGATTACAATTGGAAAGACCACTTACCAAAAAAACTTCTTATAATTTACATGTCCAAATTTTAGGTTATGAAAATAGAAATATAGATAATTACAACTAAAATATTCTCAAGATAGGATATTTTGAGTCTAATTTTTAGGTCTGTTGGGACTTGATAAAATAGTGGGATAAAAAAACTAAAACTAAAACTATTTTATCTCACATAATTGTTAATAAAGTTAAGTAATAATAATATTATTTTATATATTTATAGTAAAATGGAATATTCATAAAAAACTCTATCATTATGATTGAAATTTGGTAAAGAAAACTTCTTAACCACAATTAACTTATAGGAATGGTATAGGTGCTTGTGAATTGTATTATGACATTAACAGGTTCTTTCCATGCAAGAATTCCCAATCCCCGATCTTCTCACTAAGGAGGTGAGTGATGAGGAGTTAATTATCTTTGAAAAAACTTGAATGATGTTCAAAATGGTCATTTTTTGTGTTATAATTAATGTTTTGTGGACCTTTGAAGTTTCATGAGGACATGGATGCCTATATCATGCTAAGGTATCTCTATGGTCTTTATAAGAAGAGATATGGGTTTGAATGGTTTGATATATGTAAGGAACTATTTTTAAGAAATATTTGTTTTATTATAATGATATTAATAATATTATAATTATTTAAAGAATAGTTATGTGAAATTAAAAAAATCCAAAATATAATTTCTCTATATATAAATTTAATTAAAGATATAAAAGAAAAAATAGTTTTCATAAAATATTACTTGATTTTATAAAATGATACTTACCTATTTAATAAATTGAAATAGTAATTTTTAATGATTTATTTTAATTTATAAATATATACTTTTCATATTTAAATTTTTTCAAAAACATCTAAGTCATATAAAAGTGATGGTATCTACAAAATCAGTATTTTTTAACTATTCATGTAGAATTGTTAATTTTATAAAAATCCTAAAAATACATCCTCAACTACATTTTTTATGACCAATTAAAATATAACTTTTACTTTATCAAATTTAAATTCTAAAATTTATAAATTTAACTTTATAAAATAAAATATATAATATAAATAAAATTAGTTTTTCAGGATAACCTTTTTAATATTTACTCATAATAATTATTTACCTTCAAATGGTAACAAATATTTGTAAATATCCTAAAATTAGTATCCTAGATCTAGTGGTTAATTTATTATAATGGCACTAGATATAAGAAATAACATCTGAAAGGACCAAATAGATTAGTATTTTGGATAAAATAAATAAATACTTGAAATTAACATTACCTTTTAAAACATAAAATACAAAAAGTTTTTTCTTTGAGAACACCATTATTACCCTTATCATATCCATAAATATTAATTAAAAATACTTCCTAGTATCCTTGAAAAAATAAAACATAAGAAAGGGGTGTGTTCATATGCTTAGTAAGGGTATGCATACAACATAAGTTTTCATGAGTAAATAAGCCTAATTAATATGAAAATGTAAATAACTAAAACAAATTCTATTTAAATAATAATTTGAGTATAATTTGAAAGACATAAAATATGATTAAATAAATGCATATAAATAATTTCATGAGTTTGAAATATATACTCGGATATTCTAAAAAATTGAATAATCACATTGAGATCAATAACTAATCTCATAAAGTCAGAATTAATAATTCCGAACATCATAACCATACCATCAAGGCCTCATTCCAAGACATATTACCTAAATGTGAAAGGCCTCAACCAAAAACCCAATCTAGTTTGTCTCATGAGAATTACCAATGCATTTAGGGGATATATAGGGTCCTAACCATCACTTACTAAGTCTATTACAATCATCATATGAAAGGGGTGAAACACAATTGACATAAACATTCATATTAAAAAACTAGCTTACAAAATGTTAATACTTTCCCCAATTAATAAATATAATCATAAACCATTCAGATTAATATGAAGAATAATATCAAAATAATATATCCCTAGTCAAATTGATCATAAAGCATCTAGAGAAATAATTAGGATGATATCATTACAATATATTCCCAATTGAGAATAAGTAAAATAATGGTTGTTTTCATTTATTAATATAAATACCATAAAAGTTCCTTTAAAAACTTTCATGAGAAAAATATCATTTTCAATTTGAAAATAAATTTAAAAACAACAAATATCCAGAATATTAAGATTTTTTTATTTAAAAATATCCTTTAAAACATTTAAATTAATCTTCAAAGAAATGATTTTTCATGATGGTGTTAAATTCCGTACATATTGAGTATGTTAAAATAAACATTCCTTTTTATTTTTAATAAAAAGTAAAAAATTACCCTATTCAGAAAATAATAGAAAGATTCCTTTTAATTTTTTTTTGTAAAAATCCAATCAGGGATAACAATTTCCTTAATAAATCATTTTTATAATAAAAAAATTTAATTTTTTAGAAAACATGGACATGGAAGACAAGAGGATTTTCCACTGAAAATAGAAATAAAGTAATCTTTTCTTAAAATAATTTTCTCAACAATTTTAATCACAAATGAGAGAAAAATGGTACTATTACTTGAAAATTTCATGAATAACTAGTATATAAGAAAATACATGAGTTACTTGAGTGATAGATTTTAATATTTTATCCTAAAAAATTTAATCATAAACAATCCCGATAAACAATGATATTGTAACATAAACCTTTACACCTTTAGTATCTTCTAAGTCATAATTGCTATATAATACATAACATCAAATGAAAAATTAAATAAAATTAATATAAATTTATTCTTGATATAACATATCAATGGGGTAGTATATACACCACACAAAATAACTAAGAGGTGAATATAACACATGTCTCATGTAAGTAAACGTGAGACGAGAACTCTTACCTCAAGTCCAATTTCCTTAGTACATGTCTGTAAATACTATATAATAAATATATATTTATAGTAAATATATTAAATAACCATAATCATATCTTTAATTCCACATATTATTTACTTGTAGTTTTTTATAACCTCTTTGTTAACAATTATTTGTTAAAATCACCGTTTGAGGTGGTAATAGTTTCATTTTTCATGTATGTTTTGGTTTGGTAATATTGATCCTTTTTATTTGATCATGGTTAAATAAAATCCATAATTTAACAAATGATATAAATATCATATATATTAATTATATATTTATTTATAGCAATACAAAAAAGTTAAATATAGAAAATGCATTACATCATTCCTGGAGATGATAGGTCGTATGTACGTATGAACGATGTTTCTATTTCATAAAAGGATGAAAAAAAGAAAATAAATATCAATTCACCTTTACCAAATAATTATTATTCTATATATATATCATTTATATTAATAAAAACACATCCTTATTAAAATCCATGTTAAAATTAAATGAAAAACATTTCACATCGCTACGTAGAGGTGGTAATCCACACATAGACATGATTGACATTATTATTTTCCAACAGATTGGAAGGTAAGAAATTATATGTGATATTATATTCCAATAAGTATGTTTAGTTTATAAATTTAAAATATATTCATTAAATTTATCCTTACCACCTTCTATTTAAAGCGTAAGTTAAAAGAAAATCACATCGCTTCGCTAGGCGGTAGTCCACCATACACATGATTGACATTATCATATCCCCAAATGAATAAAAAGCAATAAGATATATGGGATATAATAATTATATAATTATAATAATTTTAATAATATAATATAAATATTTTAAATATATCATTATATCCAGCCTTTAAAGGTGGTGATGGAAAACGAATTACATTAGTTCGTGAGGCAATAATTCTCCCTACACACTATTGACAGTTTCATTTTCCATTTGATGGATGTGGAAATGGATATAAGTTATGACATTAATATAATAACATATCGTTATATAGAATATACTTATATTATTATATTATAATATCTTAATAATATTTTAATTAGGTTAAATAATAAATAAAACAAATACAAATGTTTAAGAATTTTACCTATTATTCAGAGAACATGTATATGTTTATGCCAAAACACTTCTTAGGAGGGTTTAATAACAAAAATAAGATCTCTATGATGTTGGTATGAAATTTATTAATATATTTGGGTGGCTATTTTCTGAACCAAATGGATTTGGAGGTGTGAATATGAGAGGATAAGGGGAGACCTTTTATAAGTAAGGGAGATGACACACTTGGAACGTTTAAAAAGAAAAAGTGACATCCACATTTTAAAAAAAGGATCTAAAACGAATAATTACAAAATATCAGATTTGATAAGGTCTAAATATGACTATAAAATAGTAATTAGGTATGTTTTGGGTCATTTTTAACCCTTATAGTTTAGTTTAACCCCCGGTAAACCTGTTTTAAAATTTACTACAGTAAATATTTTTTTATTGTTTTTTCTTTTCATTATGACCAAAAAATTAAGTTAAAATTATTATATAATAAATATTATTCTTATTCCAAATATGAAATATATTTTTCCAAATTCAATACCCATAAGTGGAAGAATTCAATTTAAAATTAAACCCACAAACAAGTGGAAAATGATTTTTCCAAAGAAAAACTCTCCAAAGTTTGACAAGTCATTATATCAAAATTAAATATGAAATTGATTCTAATGAACTAAATTTGTTAAATTTTAATATAATTTAAATAATTTTACTTTAAACTAATTTAAATTTTGACTTAAATTTATAAATAATTTAAACAAAAATATAAATTTAAATAAAAATTTCTATTTTTCACTATTCAAAAAAGTATCAATCTTTTCAGAAAATTCTCAAACAATCATCCAAAGATAATTTTCAAATTTCTATTTAAAAAATTATGTTTATTTTTTCAAATAAATTTTCTAAAATTGGTAAAAATTAATTTTAATTTATGTTCTCAAATCACAACTAATCTTCCTTTAAGAAAAAATTAGTTTTTCAGAAAAAAATTATTTTTCATTTAACCATTTATTATTTTATTTATACTCAATAGATAAAATTTTAGTTTATTTTATACATGTTTAAACCATATAATTTTCATAATTTAGTTATTCCTATTCATACCCACCAACTTAATGTCTAGGTTATAATGGTTAGGTTTAAATAATGATATTTATTAGAGTATTGTGTTTTGTTTAAACATGAAGTTGTGTGCATAAAAATATATTTATGAGATTGAATTTATTTAAAAGAAGTATAATGTAAAGTTTTGGAGTGTCACATTCTCTTCTAATATTGGTGTTTCATTTCATATACACTATCCAACATGTGTTTATTCTTTTAAATTATTTGGGTGTTACATTCTAACCCCCTTTAAATAAATTGCATCCTCAT
Source organism: Viscum album (assembly GCA_963277665.1). Lineage (NCBI taxonomy): Eukaryota > Viridiplantae > Streptophyta > Magnoliopsida > Santalales > Viscaceae > Viscum > Viscum album. The sequence goes on along the minus strand of OY728135.1, from coordinate 372,222,241 downwards.
AATTTAATTTTGATGTTGGTAGTCAAGGATTTGAAATTTTAAAATACCTTTTTTAGAAACCCAAATTATAAAAAGGTTTAATAGAATTTACCATTGATAAGATAGAAAATAAAGTGATAATCTCATATAGAATAACACATTAATGGGTTTAAATGTTGGAAAACATTAGTTCTAAGTGAAGGTATAGATATTTCAAAAAAATGTAAATAATTATAGAGAGTGATAGAGATCATTGATCGTAAGAAAGTGAATAATCTTGAAAAAATTAATAAAAACAAATCCATAAATATGTGATGATTTAAAATACCATTTGATTCAACATAAATTAAGGTACTAGGATAACATTATTTTTTGAATATCCATTTCATATTGTTGATTAATTCTTTTACTATCCAGACTAATAACATAAGGAAATATACTTACTTTATATATTTATATTTTATAGGAATAATTTAAACCTTTGGTTGTGCTTAGATCAATTCACACTTCATTACCTACTCTATGAAATTAATATCCAAGATGAATTCTTTATTCCTAAAGCATTAAAATTAAATTTTAATAGATCATAAGATCTATAAAATAGTGAATAGTGATTCCATATGTACCAAAACATTTACCACAACAAAAATGGTTAGTATGAGTTATCCAAAAAAATCATCAATCTCTAAACCTAGATATTAAAAACTCAAATTCAACTTAATCCATTCTATCAATATCTATTGGTCAAATTGTTCAATTAAAAAAAATTCATACTATCTAGTACATCACATAGGCTAGTGGTAGGTGCTACACCCTTATTAGCATTTAGTTATGGGTTCAAGCCCCAAAAACTTGCTGGATGTGATAGTTTTTCACCCAACATGCAAGTTATCCTTATTTTAAGAACATATTAATATAATTTTTATAATGTTACCAAACTATAATCATCCATAATTACCTTAAAATCAAAGATAATATAAACCCTAATGGGTGCCAATGCCTTTACACTTATGTCCATAATATGTAAAGTTATTCTTCCTTATTTAACTTTTTTAATAATACATATTCTAGACTAATGAGTTGTATTTCTATAAGTGTCTCCCAAAATATCCTTAATCTTGATAATCTATCATCACATAAAACCTCAAAAGGTGTGTTCAAGACATTGAACTTATGATCAACCTTAAACTCATTAACCCATGGTGGTATCCATTACTCTAAAGTTAATATTACATGAATACATATATGCTTCCCAAAATTAATACAATCCTTATATGTTTTAGGATTATTATAACAAAAATAAAATTTATAAAAGTACTTCTACAAAATAATTCCTGAATCCAAGTACACAACCACTTTAATCATTCCACTTCATCCTGAAACCAACAACTAAGATTCATCATCTTATTTCTTAATACCTCATTCCTTTCATATTCTATTTGTATTCTATTCATCATCATTAAAAAAAACATTAATCATACAAACTTTCTAATCATTTTCTTAAGATTTCCCCTGAGGACATCGATTATAAATTTTTTTATAATTTCTATATTTAAAACATTCAACTGTTGATGATGACTTAGAGAAACCATTATTATCATCAATTGTGTTAACTAAAATTTTCTTCATAAATTAATAATTCTATTCCCTTATTCCACACACTTATTATCATTACTTTGAGTCATTAGCTTGAGTGATTATTCCAACATTACTGACACATATGAAATTGGATCTTATTTCATCCATAGTCTCCACCACCCAAGCTCTCAGCAAACTCTAACTATATCTTATTTAGTGTGTTCAAGGGTTGGTTAATGTAGAAGTTGTTAATAATATATTCTGATAACTAATTAGGAATAATCACAATATCCCTGACTCAAGTAATTATCCACTTTGGTTTCTCATTAACACACTGTCTATCACATTCAACATTAGCCCAGTTCTTTCTAGTTCTTACCATTTACTAAAACTAAAAACATAGTTAGAGTAACAATAATCATAATGGAAATCACATAATCATGAAAAATAATTTTTGGGATGTATAAATCATTACCCCTTTTAAATATATGAAACCTTAAGTTTATCCTAGGTTATTCATGGTTATGATCTATTCAAATATTTTATAATGGTTCGTAAAGAAAATGTGAATTAACCCGATAATATCCCTAGGGAGTGTTAAACTAGGTGCATATTAAGGACCATTTTCATGCACTAGGTAACACTAGAGTCAGTACTGATATTACTTTTTAAGAGTTATTACCCATAGGTACAACTATTTCAGAACCATGTCTACTTTTAGTATCCAAATAGAGTTGTATTCCTTCAAAAACAATATAATATTGTCCTAAAAAACATTATAATAATAACAATAACCTCTTCCTTAATATACATTTTACTTAATATAGTCCCCAAGGTTTATACTAAATTTTCTCTAATACCAAATGTAAATACCTAGAACCTAGTGACCTAGAGATGGTGGTTACCTTATTACATTGGAACTAGATACAAGAAATTACATCTCAAAGTACCAAATGGTTTATTTGTATTGATAAAATAGATACATACTTGAAATTCATATTACATTATAAAACATAAAATAAAAAAGTGTTTTATTTGAGAACTATATTATTCCCCTTATAATATACCTGTATATCAATCATAAAACACTTCCTGGTATCATGGGGGAAATAAAACATAATAAAGGGGTGAGATTAGATGCTCGGTAAGGGTACACATACAATGAAATATATCATAAATAAATAAGAATAATCAATATGTCTAGATAAATAACTAAAACACATTCCATTTAAACAATAGCTTGAGTATAATATAGTCAGAATAAAGGATGATTAAATAAAGACATATAAATAATCCTCTATGATTTATACTCATCCATGTGTATTATAAATAATAAAATATTCATATGGACATAAATAAATAATAACATAATGAGAGATTTCATAATTCTGAACATTATAACCATACTTTAAAGACCTCATTCTAATAAATTTTACATAAATAGGTAAGACCTCGACCAAAAACCCTAGCTAGTTTGTCTCTTGAGGCCTATCGATGCATCAAGGGGCTATATCAGGCCCCACCCATCTCTTAATAATTCCAATTCATTACTAATATGAAAGGGGTGAAACACAGTCAATAAAAACATTATACTTTCCTCTAATCAATAAACATAATCATAAACCATTCAGACTAATATGGTGAATGGTATTAGAATAATATATCCTCTGTCAAAATGACCATGAACCATACAAATAAATAATAATAATGGTATCATTACAACATATTACTAGTGTATAATAAGTAAAATAAGGGTTTTTTCGTTGATGAATAGAAATATCATAAAAATGACAACATTCATGAGGAAAATATCCTTTTCAATTTGAAAATCACTTTCAAATACATAAAATTTTTAGAATATTAAGAAAAAAATTTCTTTAGAAATATGATTGTAAACTTATAAAGTAATCTTCAAACAAATTAGTTTTCATCATGGTTGTAAATTCCATACATGATAAGTAAGTTAAAACAAATATTCGTTTAACATTTTCTAGGAAAAGTAAAAAAGTACCTTGTTTAGAAATCAATAGGAAGACTCATTTTAAAATATTTTATAAAAATAAAATCAGGGTAAAATTTTCTTTAATAAATCATTTTTATAATTAAAAAAAACATTTTTAAAAATATTTCTAGAAAAATAGACATATAAGAGGAAAAGATTTTCGACTAAAAAGAGAAATAAATTTCAATTTTATTAAAATAATTTTTCTAAATAATTTTAAGTAAAAAAGAGAGAAAAATGATAATATTATTTGAAAATTATAGGAATAACTAAATGAGAAAAAAATTCATGATTTTATTAAGTGATAGATTATAATATTTTATCATCATGAATTTTATCATAAATAATCTTGATAAAAAATGTGATTGTAACAAAAACTTTTACTACTTTGGTAACTTCTGAGTCATAAGCCCCATAAAAGAAATAACTTAAAATGAAAATTAAAATATCATGTAGGAAAATTTATTAATTATATAAAATGTCAATGGGTTATTATATACACCACACAATGAAACTAAGTGGTTTCTATGAAATATGTCTAACGAAAGTACAAGTGAGATGAGAACCCTTACCTCATGTCTAATTTTCTTCGTACATGTTTTTAACTAATGTATAATAAATATATATTTATTATAAATCTATGAAATAACCATAATAATATATTTAATACTATATATTATTTAATTATAGTATTTTATGATCTATTTATTAACAATTCTTTTTTAAAATCATCGTTTCTAGTATAATTGCATTATTTTTCATGTATGTTTTAGTTTGTAAATTTCAGTGCATTTACCTTGATCATGGTTACATGACATAAAAAATTAAATAATGATATATATAACACACATATATATATATATTAATTATTTCTATATTTATATTAATTCATAAAAGTTAAAGATAGAAAATGAATTACACCATTCTTGTAAATGGTATGTCTCATGTACACGTGAACGCTGTTTCCATTTTATTAATATATAGAATGAAAGTAAAATGAATATTAAATTAAAATTAAATAATAATAATTATTTTATTTATATAAATTATATTAATAAAATCCATCTTTATTACCATCCATGAAAAATTAAAGTGAAAAAACATTTCACATCGCTATGTGGAGGTGGTAGTCCACACATATGCATAAGAATCAATATTGTTTTACAAAATATTGTAAGGTAAAAATTTAGAAGTGATATTATATTTATAGAATTATTTTTAGGTCATAAATATCACATATATTAATTAAATTTATCCTTAATACCTTCCATGTAAATCGTAAGTGAAAAACAAATCATATCGCTCCACGAGGTGGTAGTTCTCCATACACACGAGCGATGTTATCAAATACCCCTAAAAAATGGAAAGTGAGAAGTTATATGTGATATAATAATTATAGATTATAAAAATTTCATAAATATAATTTAAATATATTAAATCCATTATTATATCCATCCTTGAAATGTGGTGATGGAAACTGAATTACATTGGTTCATGAGGCGGTAGTCTACTGTGCACACGATCAATAGTTTTGTTTTCCATTTGATGGAAGTGGATATAGATATAAGTTATTATATTAAAATAATAAAATATTAGTATATAATAGATACTGGTGTTATTATATTATCATAGCTTAATAATAATTTAAGGATGTGTAATAATAAATAAAACAAATATTCATGTTTAAGAACTTTACCTTTTCTTCAGAGATCCTCCTTTGGTTTGTAATTAAAGCCTTATTAAGAGGGTTTCCTAATAAAAATAAGGCCTATAGGATGTGGGTATGGAATTAAGTAATATATTTTGGTAGTTATTGTCTTAACCAAAGGGATTTAGAAGCATGAATAGGGGATGAGAGTGAGTGGCCTTTTATAAGTGGGGGAGATGACTCACTTGGAATTTTTGAGAAGAAAAAGTGACACCCACATTTTTCAAATTATAAAATGATGAAAAAATGGATCATTCTAGATCATTAAATGTGATTTGGGATAAATGATACCATAAAATAGTAATTATACAAGTTGGGGTCGTTTTTAATCCTTATCTTTTAGTTTTACCCCGAGTAAACCTGTTTTAACCTTAACTGTATTAAATAATTTTTAATGTATTTAATATTCATTATGAAAAAATTAAGTTGAAATTATTATATAATATAAATTATTATAATTAAAAACATGGATTCCAATTTTTAAAATTCAAATCACATAAGTGGTACAATTAAATTAAAAATTAAACCCATAAACGTGTTGAAAAATGGTTTTTCTAAAGAAAATGTTTCGAAAGTGTAAAAAGTTTTTATATCATAATTCAATATGAAATTCTTTATAATGTCATAAATTATTTTAGTTTTAATATAATTTAATTATTTTTTTTAAAAAAATTTAAAATATTGTTTAACTTTGTAACTAATTTAAATGAAAAGATAATTTTCAATACAAATTAATATTTTTCACTATTCATAAAAAAGTAATCTTTTAAAAAATTCTCAAAAATTAACTCAAGGATAATTTTGAAATTTATATTTAAAAAATTAATTTTATTTTCTCAAATAAATTTTTCTAATAGTGGTAAAAATTGATTTTAAATTATTTACAGAAAGAATGACTAAGCCCCCATTTAGAAAAATACAGTTTTTTAGAAAACATTTATTTTTAATTAAAATGGTTATTATTTTATTTCTAATAAAAATATAACCATTTTATTTATTTTATTCATGTTTAAACCATACAATTTTCATAATTTTTTACTACTATTCATACCTGCCAACTTAACAGCTAAGTTGTAAAGGTGATGTTCAAATAATAATATTTTAATAGAGTATAACATTTTATTTAAACCCAATATTGTGTGAATTGAAAGAAATTAAAGCGATTGAATTTATTTAAAAATAATTATATCATAAAGTATCATGGTGTTCCATTCTCTTATAATACTGGTGTTGGGTGTTATATATTCCATCGAACATGATGTTTATTTTTTAAAATATTAGGGTATTGCACTATTAATGGTTCCCCATCTTACTATTTATTATAGATTTATTAATAATATATTTTTAATATGACATGTCTTTTTTCATTAGGTGTAGCATGTGACAATAGTTATAGAATATAGTATGTGTCTTAAAAAATCCAAAATCTCAGGTTGTTACAATAAAAATCCTTAGTAAGAATGACATAAGTATCATGGAGCATCATATTTATAATCCATATTCACTCTTTTTATCCTATTTTAGAATAATTGATGCTCATACAATTATATAGTATTAACCTACCAGGTTATCTCTTTAATTTTTCTCTTTCAAATACTAATAACTACCCAATGCATTTAAGAGATATATCAGGATCACCTATCATAATGAGATATATCATGCTCACCAATCATCATCTATAATGACTAAGCACCATATCATGATGAAAAGATTTATATTTTTTCAATTATTATTACAAAACCCATGAAAAAATCATTTGAGACCATAAAAGAACCACTTTACTTTTTTTTTTCCGTAAAAATGTGGTGAAATATCTCTTCCTTTTGAAAAAAACCTTAAAATGAAAAATTTCTCCAAATAATGGGAAATTGAATTTAATTTGGAAAACCTTGAAATATTTAATAAATTTTTTGATAACAATGATAGGAAATTATGGCGATAAAATCCATTCATTCCGTATACATTAAAAAAATTATTTTTCACTTTGGTAAAAAGTGCCAAAAGTAACCCATACGAAAAAATGTTAAAGAAATTCATTTTTAAACCATTTTAATTCAATTAAAAATAATTTAAAAATAAACTTTAATATATTATTAATTATAAATAATAATAACCTTGAAAAATTTAAAAGAATATATACATAGAAAAAAATAGTTTATAGTATTTAAAATAATGTTTTAAAGGAAAATCACTTACATCTTTGATAAATTTTAAATCAAAAGAACATTAAAGTAGATAGCATAAAATTAATTTTGAATAAATTTAGTTTTACAAAATTAATGATAAATTAGATCCATATTACAATTTATACACCACAAAAAAACATGTTGTGAAAATGGCATAAGTCTCAAAGCAAAGAAATTGAGATTAAAAATAATTTACTTAAGTCCCATCTTGCTTTGTAAATTCTATAAATCTAAGATAATAAAATTATATCAGTTATTTAATGGCTTGATAATATTTTTAATTTTCATTAAATTAAAATTATTTATTTTCTTTCATTTATTACCATGATTTATTTACTTACTAAATTAGTTAAGTTATTGTCGGACATTTTTGAGGATATTAGGTTCATAATCCCAAAAAAACTTCAGAAGGTTAAACATGGTAAAAGGTATCATTGTTTCACCATATATAGATTATTAATCATTAAATAATTACTATTTTTTACGTTAAGTATAATTTTATAACCATACATGAAAGTTGTACATGAAAAATGAAATATATTTTATCATGGAGGTGGTAGTTCGTACTTACACACGAGTGACGTTTCCATTTTTATAATGGGTTTAAAAGAAATAAATTAAATAATATTTTACTTTTAAAAAATAAAAAATATTTTATACATGAAATATTTATTCATTAGTTCTATCCTTATGAACATCCATGTTAGGTTGTAGCAAAAAATGAATCACATTGCTTCATAGATGAGGTAGTCCTCATGCAATCACGAGTGACATTATCATTGTCCAAAAGATGGAAGGTTAAGAAAGTAAGTAATAAAATATATTTATAAAATAATAATTATTTAATAAATATCATATATATATATTTATATATTTTATCTATTATTTTAACTATCTATATGAATAAATGATAGAAAACTAATTATATCACTACGTGGATATGGTAGTTCATATGTACGTCCAAGTGATACTTGAATTTCCCAACAGATGCAAAAGGATATGAAAAAGGGTTATTTCATAAACCCAATAAAATTTTATTATATTTAATACACTAATGTTATCATATAATTATGGTAATATAACATTTAATGAAGCTAAAGAAGAAATAAACATGAAAACACTATGTTAAAAGTTATAAATCTTTTTTAGAAAACCACCTTTGGATTATAGCTTAAGACTTCTAGGATTGGTACTTTGGTGAGACAAGAGCCTATATTTTTGGAGGATAATGATTGTTAAGGTAGTTGGGAAAATATAAGTTGATCTAAATGGCCTATGAAATATGAGTATGATAAGAGAGTTGATTCTCTTTTATAAGTTATGGGTGTAGAACACTTGTAATTTTTCAGAAATTTTAATTATTGTAAATGTTTTACTCATGTTAAAGTGGAAGAAATCGAATAAAAGTTTTAATTTGGGATGATAATGGTCAAAATACTCTCATAAAACAAAAATTTAGATGATATTTTATGCCTTATCACTTAGTTTTAACCTTAATTTACCTGTTTCCCCTTTACTTTGATGACTACCTTTTTACCATGGATACTATTCATTATGAGTAAAGAAAATGAAAATATTAAAAAATTTGACCTTACTAATTTCAAATATAAAATTCATTATTATATATTATTTTTTTTGAAGTTTCAAAAATTAATTTTAATATAAGTTTTCAAAACACAATGAAAACCAATTTTTATAAAAATCGTTTTTAAGAATAAAATAAATTTACACCAAAATAAAATATAATGCCGATTCCTAAAGAATTAATTGTATTATATTTAATGAAAGGGATATTATTTTAATTTTTTAAAAATACAAATTTAATGTGTCAAAAACCAACCTAGTTCAACCTTCAACCTGTTACTTGAGTCAGCCCGTGACAAGACCCGAAGGGCGTTCCCGATCCCTATAGGCTGGAAACTAGTGTCGGGAATCAAAATAAAATATCCTGGAAGGATTTTGACCATAAAAAGAAGACAAATAAATCAATACAAACTGAAAAAATAGATAAAAACTAGTAACATAAATAAAATAAAGTTGCATAGCTAAACATACCTCTAAGTGACCTCATGGGTCACCACCAAACATATAACCACACTCACTCCAAGTGTTATCCAAAACTAGAGGAACCTGAACCTGAAACTGAAAAGATAGAGTAGGCATGAGAACCAATATGATCAGTAGGAAATACAAATAATAACAATGGCCTATGCACTTAACTTTTAAAATAATCCCAAATCACGCTAGTTTGAAAATATAATATTATAACATAATGTTTTTCATTTTTTTCAAATTCAAGTAAAAACTTTCCATTTTAAAGAAATTAATTTCTCTTCTACTAAATTTTTAAAATATATTCCGAGCATGCATTAACATTTCAAAATGAATGTAAAGCAATTTAGATTAAAATAAAGTTTTTACAAAATAGAGATCAAGCATGAAACAACTGAAATGAAAATCACATCACAAGAACCATGGGAAATCCTTAAGCAGCTAGTGTTAGTTAGGGACCTAGTATCCTCGTACCTTATAACAACAACCGACACCGTTCCTGTGCACGAGACACTAGAGATGAGAAAAATACAAAATTATAGCGGTATCCAGTCATCACAAAATTTTAGTTAGTGTTGCAACGTCAATATGACTGGACAAAATCGAGATGAACCACTTCCAAATCATCTGGCATACTAGTCCCAGTTTTCCCACCTAGGTACCCGGGTTTACCCGTTTTCTCCATTTCAAATGGTGTTGAGGTTTTATCAAGAAAAAACATATGAACATATTAATTTTTTTTATCCAAATCCCATTTAACCTCTCACCACTGAACTCCCTGCTCAAGTGTATTCCCCTTTTAATGTCACACCACATTGCACAAGCATCTTCACTTGGAACATATCATAAATCACACAATTAACATACACTTCATTTTTCTAAAAAAGGGGACATGTATTAAGGGAAGTTTTTCATTTTCACAAAACATTATCAACATTTAAAATAGGCCTCATTGGTTTACAAAGAATATTATCATTTTAGAAAACAATATTTCTCAACACCTTTGAGTTCCAAAAATCATTTAAAATCCCAATTTCACAATCAAGACACCACACATTTAAAATCAAGCTAGAAAACATGTTTAAATCTAAGAAACCCTTTGGAAATACTAATTACACACTAAAACCATTAAGGAAAATAGTTTTAAATATTTAAAATTAAATATCAATTGAGGATTATAAATACACAACCATTTCCAAAAAAAGTTAAAGACATGTTTCAATATGAAAAACTTGTGCTTGAAGCTTGGATAAATTATGTAAAATAAATAAATAATTGTTTTTAACAATCGAAGCCAGACTAAATAGACTAAAAATATTATATAAATATAAAACATATTTTTAGAACAATAAAGAAATCATAGATTTCAAATTAAAGGGCTAGGAATTGGGATCTTACCATAAAAATTCCGTTTTTTGATGACAACTACATGAACCTACCCTTCGCACTTAAATCCACATGAATTTATATATATATATATAAATACACCTAGCTGCATTGCACATATTCCACTCTCTATGAGGGAATATGTACAAAGAGGTAATATATATATATATATGCCTTAACATATGCATATATATATATAGGCACTCTCAACACCCGAAGCCAAAAACCACCGCAGCGAGGTCCAACATACCCTAAAAAAATTACTGACAACTCAAAAATAACAAATCCTATAAATTAAAATTAAATTGAAGAGAAATAATTGAAAACCCATACCAAATATAATGGTGGATGGACCAAAACAGTCTGAAATGCACCACCTTCGACGACGAACACCAAAACATGCCTGAAGGAGGCCTGAAAGACACATCACACACCCTATTGAGGATATAAACACAAAAAATAAGCTTGCTGAAAACCCTGGGGTTTTTCCAATCCATAAGAATAAACCAGAAGATCTTAAAATCACCAAATAGGGGTGGAATATAGGATAAGAGACTCACCAAAGGTATTTTCACCCAAAATTGAGAGGGAAAGCGGTTACCGGAGGGAGAGAGTGGTGTGTCAAAGCTCTCCCAGCTGACCAAATCACACGAGTAGGAGGGAAGGGGGGAGGCTGGCCATGCGAGAGATGAGCATCATGAGGTGAGGGAGGAGGAGATGCTACTGGAGGAGGAGGAATGTGTGCCATAGGGCTTCAACTGGTGGGGGTTGCACAAGCAGGAGAGGGAAGGGTGGAGGGGTGTGCATTGCATGTTGTAAGGAGGAGGAAAGGGGGAAATCCTACTTAAGGTAAAAAAGATAAGAAAATAATAATAATAATAATATTTAACTTAATAATAAACTTAACAACAAGAATAATAATTATAATAATAATAATAATAATAATAATAACATTATTATTATTATTAATACATTTAATTTTTATTTTATTTTATTTTATTTTATTTTATTTTTATTTATTTTGAATACTCGGAAATTGCATGGTTGAAGCACTGTTTACTAGACTGTGCACTAATCATGCAATGGACACTGCCAAGGCCAGACACCCTATGTATGGATACCTGTAGCCAGATGCACGGTTGAGAAAACCGTGCTCAACCCGTTCCACTCGACACTGCCCACTTACAGAGACAAGACACACACTTTTTTAATGGTTTAATAAACCATGTGTAAGTCATGAACCATAAATCAGACCCACCTGGGCTCCCATACAGGCACCACAAAGTTACTCTTAACTATGCGGGCTAACATTGCAACAGTAAAACGACTTCCAAAAATTTGAAATTTGAGCCGCCGACTAATAAAAATAAAAAGGATAAATAAAATTAATTTAAATGATTTAAATAATAAATATTCAAGGTCAGGGTGTGATATAATTATAATTTTATATTACTTTATTTAAAGAAAAGAAATGAGAGTTTTGTCATGAACTCTATTTTTCACAATTCACTCAAAAATCAATCTTTTCAGAAAAATACCAAAAATTCACTCTAAGATAATTTTAATATTCTAAATCCCAAAATAAAATTCATTTTTTAAAATAAAATTTATAAAATTAACAGAAATTAATTGTAATATCTGATCATAAATTTCAATAAAAACCATTTTTGAAGAAAATGTATTTTTAAAGAATATAATGAATTTATTCCAATTCCTTGACTCATAATCATAATCAAATGAATTATAATTAATTTTATTGGATATATAATTTATTAATTTTATTATAATAATTTATTTATAGTGATAAATTTAATCTATTAAGATAAAAATACATTACTCACATAGAAATTGTTTTAAGGAAAATATAACTTTTTATGCACAAAATATTTTATCATAATTTCTAATATATTTAAAATGAATTTATGATTGGTTATTAATTTTATTAATAAAATAATTTTCTATATATATTTAATAATATGGTTATTCCTATTCATACACACTAATCCAATAACTATGTTGTGATGACCATTTTTATATAATAATATTTCTATATTATATCACAGGTTCTAAAGCTTGATGCTATGTATACCACACACTATCAAATGTAGTATTATTTAAATAAAATATATTGTAAATTCTTGGGGTGTTACATTCTACCCCCTTAAGGAAATTGAATCCTCATAATTTTACTTCATGTATAATATGTTGTTTTTGAAAAAAATTCAGTATCGAATCCAAGGAGCGGAATGTAAATATACATAAGTTAAAATAAAAACCTTTTAATATATATATATATATATATATATATTTTACTTCTAAAAATAACTTTAATTAATATTCCAAGACTAGAAAACATATCATTTCCTAAATATTTATTAAAATATATATTTACTATCCTCTAGAATCATACTTGTGAATGAGTTTCTAAAAGTATACCTTGATAGTCGATAGATTTATCTTCATCTTTCTTGAGTTGAGGAATTATTTTTCCATCGAGATAGAGGATATGAGATAATATACTTACTTGATTTCATTATATTCCATAATAAACATTTCATTATTTGGTCGTGTTTTGAACAATTCTTCATCTCTACTATATCTTATATTCTTAATGATGATTTTTCATTCCTTCATCACTAAAATTAAATTTTAATGGATCGTAATATCTATAAAGGGAGAACATATCATTTCTACTTTCTCTATAAATTTACCAAAATCATAATGGTTAGAAAAAATTAATATAGTAATAAATACGTATAAACCATCATATAAAAACCTCAAAAAACTCAATAATAACACCCAAATTTTAACACAAATCTTTCCCTAAATAACTAACCTTAAAAATCTTAAAACTTTTCCCAACCAAATTCTTAACCTAAAATCAGAAATATTTGATCACATATTCTTACCATATTAACCTAACTGTTATCTCTAAGTTATATTAATCACTTATAAAGTCACATTAAAAATATATATTACCTAATCATATATTCTCCAAAATATGCTAATATTTTCTATAAATAACCTAAATCACTATAAAGATATAATAAAATTATTTTTCCTTCCAAAAGTAAAGTCATCCTATATTCCTCAAATAAAATATCATATTTTATAATAATATTACATTTACCTTAACAATTAAATATTCTCAATAATGTAAACTTTATTAAAAATAACTTTAATAACTTAGTCACATAATCATTTTTCAATCACATGGTTATCTAGATGATAAAAAATATTTTACCAAAATGTAATAATAATCTATCCTAATTAACCATAATTACCTCAACATCAAAGATCATATTAACCTTTAAGGTTATCAATACCTTTCAACTTATGTCCACAAAATATAATAGTATTATTCTTCATATAACCATTTAACTAAAAAACATGATAAATTTAAAGGCTAAATATACCTCAATCATCTATTAAAATTTAATAAATTTATTTAAGTTTTCTTAATAATTTTAATATACCATAACATATAAATTTAAAAAGGGTATCAATGCCTATGATCATCCTTAAATTTATCAACCCATAAATAAAATACCACTAAATCACAAGTCTCAGAACACTATATTTAAACATTCCAATCATTCAACCTTATTTAAAAACCTTTAATAATTATTTACCCTATTATTATTTAATAATTACTTCCTAAAACCAAAAATATGAATCATGTATTATTATTAATAAATCTTAAAATAGAACTAAAATTTAATTTATACCTTTTATATTTCATTCTATATTTCTTTTTCTTTAGTATAAGACCATGATAAAACATTATTTCTATGATCCTGATGATCCCCTTCTTGTTCTTTCACCAAAGGAAATCGATTTTTGAAATGCCTATATTTCCCACATCTGTAAAATCTTTCCATTCCTTTGATACATTTTGTAGGGTGATTCTTAACAAATTAATGATAGTTTATTATCACACATAGGCACTTTGGAAAACATTTTAAAAATTATAATGAAAAAAATCTCACTAAGGGATATAAAAATAAATGAAACCTATTAGTCTAGTGGAAAACCTTAAATCCCATGAAAATGTTTACCTTTTTCACAATAAAATTATGAGAACATAAATAAAACATACCCACATGATAAAATAGACCTTTAATCAAATAAAATATTTTAAACCCATTAAAAACATATAAAATAATGAAGTAAATAAGTGGAATATGAGAACATAGGAAAAAGTTTCTTGAAAAGTAATCCATTCTCCCTTAAAATTTTATAAACTTTTCTCTCCTCATGAAATAAAAATGGTTTAAATAAAAAACTTTCGAAATAATGAAATAAGTATCATATAGAATCATATTACTAACCCATTTTCACATATGTTTAATACATTTTAGAATAATTATTACATAGTTAATTCTACCGGAGTAACCAACCAGATTATCTCCTTCATTTTTTTCCTTCGATGACTAATCATTACCTAATGCATTGGATAACTATATCAGGATAATCAAATATCATGATCTCTATTAGGATCATCTATCTTCGTCAATAATGTCCAGGTACCATATCATAAAGAAAAAAATTATAATCATTCACCTTTTATCAAAAAACCCTTTAAAAAATCATTTGTTCCCATACCCAAAATCACCTTCCATTTTTGTATAATAAAGAAGAGAAATATCCATTTCTTTGAAAACTCTTTAAAATGAAAAAGTTCCCAAAATAATGGGAAATTTAATTTAATTTAGAAAAACATGAAAACCTAAAGGTGAATTTTTTTAACAATGAAATTACATGATGGTGGGAAAATCCATTCATGCTATATACAGTAAAAATCATTTTTTATACTTTAGTAAAAAATTCAAAATGACCCGAATGAAAAAAATTAAAAACATTAATTTGTAGAAATTTTTAAATAAATTCAAAATTATTTTAAAATAAAATTTATCATCATTTTAAATATATATAATAATAAAACTCTTGAAACATTTAAAATAATAAGAACACGGAGAAACAAAGTTCAAAACATTTAAACAACATTTTAAAGAAAAATTCCTTACGTCTTCGGTAAATTTTAAATTAAAAGAAAATTAAAAGAGAGAATATGAAATTAATTTGAAAGAATTTTTTTTTGTAAATTAATGATAAAATATATTCATATGGTAGTTTATACACCACATTGAAGAAAATATGTAGTGAAAAATGTATAAGTCACAAAGAAATGAAATTGAGATGATAAATCCATTACATTAAGGCTTTTGTAGCTTCGTAAATTCTATAAAACGTAAATAATAATATTTTATTACTTATTTAATTTATTTATAACTTTTTAATTTTTTATTAATTATCATTATTACTTTTATTTAATTTATTATGAATTTTTATTTAGTTACTAAATCAATTATGTTCATGTTAGATTTTTTGAGGATGTTCAGTTTAAAATACCAAAGCAAATTTCGTAGGATAACCATGGTCAATGGGGTTGTTGTTACATAATATATAGAATATTAATCATGAAATAATTATAATTTTTAAAAATTATTATTTTTAAACTAAACATGAAATTATGACATGAAAAACAAAATATTTCATACCATGGTGTGGGTAGTTCGTACGTACACATGGGTAACGTTTCCATTTTTCTACTAGGTGGATAAAAAATAAAGTATATAATATTTTTACTTTTTGAGAATAAAAAATATTTTCTAATTTTTTTATTATTTCAATATTTTCATCCTTATTACCTATCATGTGAGATGGAAATGAAAAACAAATGATGTCACTTCCTAGAGATGGTAGTCCATAGGTATGCACAATCAACGTTATTATTTTCTAAAAAATGAAAGGTTAATATGTTAAGTCATATATTATCATTGTAGAATTATAATTATTTCATAAATTTCATATATATTAATTTTTTCCATCATTTTAACTGGTCATATGAGGCGATGATGAAAAACTAATTACATCACTAGGTGGAGACTGTAGTACGTATGTACACACAAGAAATGATTTCATTTCCCATTGGATGGAAAAGAAGATGAAAAAGGGTTAATCTATAATCATAATTGAATTTTAGTATATATTATATATTTATTTTATCATATCACCATGATTATAGAAAATTCAAATGATGTGGAAGAAGAAATAAACATAAAAACACTCGGTTAAGAGTTATACCTCTTATTTGAAAAACCTATATTGTATTACACACTAATCATTCTAGAAATGGTCATTTAGTGAGACTTAATATTCTAGGTTATTTTGAGTTATGTTTTTAAGAGATTTGGTTAGGTCTTGGTTTCTATAAATGGGTCAATGAGTTTGAGGAAGAGAGGTGAGGCAGTTCCCTTTTATAAGTGAGGGTAGTGAAACACTTGTAAATTTTCATAAATTTTTAATTTTATAAATGTCTTAATCATGGGAAAGTGGAAAAAATTGAATAAAATATTTAAGATAATGTGATAAGGTTAGAAATAATATCATCCAATAAGAATTAATATGATATTTCTTACCTTATCACTTAGTTTTAAACTTAATTAACCAATTTACCCTTTATCGAGGTGACATCATTTAAGCATGGTTACTATTTATTATGAATAAAAATACGATTTAAAATGTTAGAAAATTTCATACTCATTATTGAAAATATGAAATAAGTTTTTTAATATTCAATTTGGATAATTATTATAAATTAATTTTAATACAAGTTCATATAATGAAATGAAAACCATTTTTAGAAAAATGCATTTTTAGAAATGAAAATAGACATAAACCAAAATATAATATGATAAAAATTACTACATAATTAATTAGTTTATTTTTAATAAATGGCATATAATTTTACATTAAATAAAAATAAAAAACACAATGGTACTTTTAAATTAGTTAATTTAAAGAAAATAAATTATAATTGTTTAAAAATTAGTATTTTTCACTATACACTAAAAATAAATCTTTTTAGAAAAATCCAAAATATTAACTCTAAGATAATTTTTATATTATGAATCAAAAAAAGATTTAAAATTTTCCAAACACTATTTAATAAATTGGAAGAAATTAATAATAATATCTACACACAAAATTCTACAAAAACTAATTTGAAAGAAAATGTATTTTTGATGCGTAAAATGACCTTATTATCATTCCTTTCCCAATAAATACAATTAAATGGATGTTATTGAATTTTATGAGATATATGATTTACTAATTTCATTATAATCATTTATCAATAGTGATTATTTTAATATATTAATATAAAAATACACTGCATACATAAGAACAATTTTAAGAATAATATATTTTTTACCTTTGAAATGATTTTATTGTATCAAAATATTCTACGAGTTTCTATCCAACTCATAACCTAACCCATCCCTTGACATGAAGTAAAGGGATTTCCCAATCCCATTGGGATGGAAAATAGTACCAGGGCACCTAATAACTCTTTTGGGAATAGTTTTCCCAAAATATCTTACAAATAATTAAAATGAATTGATATATGATAAGACAAAAAACCATAACCAACATAAACCACAACTAAACAAATTGGTACAAGAATTCAAAAGTTACATTTACATTTTTATGTAATAATAACCTATGATAAAAAAGAGATGGAACTAGCGAAAAATATTAAAAGAAACCTCTATATGATATGGATATCATCCTTCTCTATGCCACCACTACAACTCCGGCTAAAAATGAAGGTACTAAAAGGTACACCTACAATTATCCCTAAGGAAGAATTTAACATTACTTATGTCAGACAAAACAATGTATATGTATACACATTTGGTATATATAGGGATTGATCTCACTTTTATAGTTGGATACCACCAAGAAGGTTCCATACAATGAAATTAAAAGATAAATTAACACATTGGTTTTAAAAAAGGATAATAAGAAATTTAAATTGAAAACAAGAATAATTTTTTTAGAAAAGAATAAAATTAAAGGATAATTAAAAAGTTAATTATATGGTTTATGATATATGGGTAATCCCTAAGTATCTTGGTTAACTAGGTCCTAGGATCCTCGTACCTCAGTGACCAAACCATATAATTCATTCTCATGCTTGATCCACTAGATAAGTCTAATCCAAAGGTTTAACAGTCCCAAAAAGCACCATCATTAATTCAATTAGTGTTGTAGTGTAATCATGTTGGAGAGCCTAAGTCAATTCATTACCAACTCAACAAGTTTACTTGTCCATATAAACCCACCAAGGAACCTAGGGTTCCCAAGTGATTTATCCCATTTCCACATCAAGTAAAACCCATTTGTGCAATCATAGTTCCATTTACCAAAATTCACACATGAGAGAAACGACCTCTAATAAAGGGGAAAACCATTTTTATGACTTCAACTAACACCAAAACCTTTGAAAACACCATTTTTAACCCCTCACACAATTTTTATACACTTTTAGAAACCAAATAAATCATACTAAAATCATTAATTAATATCATGGTATGGAACCACATACCTTTAACTTGAAACCACCCAAATCTGGTTTGAATCAATAAGACACAATAAGAGAAGACACTATGGAAGAAAAAACACCACATAACTTAAATATTAAACCAAAAGAAATGATATTGATCCCATTTCAAGTCAACATCATTGCTTGAGAATAGATAACACATGAATTAAGAGAGGATAGATCAATTGAAAGGAAGAAGAAGAAGAACGAAGGAACTTAGTTGGAGTTTCTTGAAGAAATCTAAAAAAACCACCTAAAAAATTTATCTAAGGGAATTTTAGGATAACGGGACATGTGATTTTGGTTGGTGGAGGTTGAATATGGTGGAAATATGGGGTTAGAGGGTTAAAATCATGTTATGAGTGGAATTGAAATTTCAAAATTTTATAGAATTTGGAAGGATGCATTGTTTTGCCACACGGTATTCTAGACCATGAAAAACCTCTATCCAAGAGGTGGGGTAGGTCACTTGGTTTACTTGGAGAGGCACATGGCTATGCACCTAGCCATATATTATGAACATTTCCACTTTCTGGGTCAGATAGTTTGCACAGGGCTGGTGCACAGTTTCCATTAACCATGTGCCTCCTTTCTCTTGCCCAAATACTAATATTTTTCTTATAAAATTAACAAGAAAGATATGGATCACAAGTAATTCAAAAAATAAAAGAAAAAATTCCTCAAATAATACCACTGGTGTAAGGAATACCTGTGGGTCTCTAGTGTTCATCTTTAATTAGCTAACAAGTATAACATTTAGATATAAAGTCAGTTATATCATGTTTTATACCCAAACACCATAATTAATGACATAAATTATATTTTTTTGGTAACTATAGAATGAATGAATCATTGGTACTGGTGGATATTCTTCATAACAACCTTCCACAATGACAAAGACACCAAGAAATGACATTTGATGTAGCTAATTTCCTCAGAGGACATTGAACAATCATCAAGAACCTCCCCACTATTTATAAGCTATATGGAATGATGACATAGTTCATCCTTAGGATATTAATCTTAAATCAGTTTAGGAAGAGTGGGTGTCAAATTAATATTAGCCAATAATAAACCTCCACCATGATCCTTAGAATCCAGACGCATCTGGTAAAAAATCCCCATCAGATTTCACTCATGACTAGAATATTTCAAGGCCTAGGTGGATATTTTCCTTCTTAAGGATTTAGCTACCAAATTCCCTTTAATTGAGGTGTAGAAAATATAATATTTTAACCTCTTAAGGCACTTGAACCATCAACACAACCTCATATTTATATCCCTTTAGGAGAAAATATAGGGAATTATTTTATGACCTGAGTAGACTATAAATTTATCCCCAAAGAGGTAGTGACGCGAAAATTTTAGAGCTTGTATCACCACTACCAGATCAAGATCATGGGTTAGTTAATTATTTTAATGTGGTCATAGTTAGCGAGATCCATACACCAACACATGGTCACCCTACACTAACACACATACTAGAACCATAACTAATGCATCACAATAAACCATATACCTCTTCCCAACCTCAGTAAAAATAAAAATTGGGGTAGTGGTAAAGCACTTATTAATATCCTAAAAATATCTCTGATACTCTGAACTTGAGATAAAATTAACCCTTTTTTAGGTGAGATATTTCATGTGTGAAGAATGCTAATAAAAATCACCATGAAATGCTCGTAATATCATACTAGGAATACGAATCCCCTAATATAAAATAAATTCTTTGGATGTTCCCATGATTTAACTTCCCTAATTTTCTCCGAATCAACTGAAACCCCATGTTCCAATATCACATTCCCCAAAAATTTAACCTCTTGAATCCAAAAAATGCACTTAGAGAGTTTATCATAAAGATGGTGATCCTAAAATGTTCCCAAAATAATACTCAAATAATGGACATGCTCCTACTTAGTTTTGGGGTAGACATGGATGTCATCTAAAAATACCATGAAAAGGGAGCCAAGGTATTTATGAAACACTTGGTTCATAAGTGTAACTTCTCAGTCTGGGTGCCACACACCGATTTCCCGAGCCAACCGATCACATGACTTCAATCATGCCTCTCCATACACCAGAGACTTCGAACTAGCTATGAGGGTCTGATATATTGATCATGGGGAGACTATACCCTCTTTTATCAGAGTAATACGCTAGCATAAAAAAATAACAATAGAGAAATAACATATAACCATGAACAATAATAATATCACATGATAACCAAAAATGGAAATACCATATCAAAACTAAAGTAGAAAATAATCCCATTCTAAAGTACATGTCCAGTATCTAAAATGAAAACTCAAAAGAAAAGACACTGATTAATCCTAATTGGGTTCCAAAACATGTTTGGTTCCTTTATCCATACTCCATTACAACTTATCTATATAACTCAGGGACTTTTCCCATAATCAGTCTAGAAAACACAAAGTCTATTTGGGTATCGATCAGGAATCCCAAGTAAGGTGTGTATACAACTCAGTAGGCCAACAAAAATGATTTCTAAAATAGTATCCAGTCAATTAATAGTGTATAAAGTTTTATAAAAAAATTAATTACAATTTATTGGTAAAAAATTATTATATTATTAATTAATATCTATTTAACCAATTAAACCCCTAGGTTGCTGTAGACACCTGTACCTCAATCCTTACTTTGGCTCATACTAGAGCCCAAAGTATTCCCAAGTGGTATTATATCTAAAAATTTCATTTTTACCACTATTTAATTCATAATTGAATTCCCATGTAACCATTCACACATTATATAATAGAATGACCATGTTCCCATTCTTTATTTCACAACTAAATGACCATGTTACCATTCACACCACATACACTAGAATGACCATGTTACCATTATTAAATTCACAGCTAAATCACCATGTTACCATTTATACCTTACACATTATAATGGACATGTTATAATTATTTAATTCACAACTAAATGATCATGTTACAATTTATCACATAATTAATTTAACAATTAATCACCCACATAAATTCCATTACTAATTTAACAATTAGTTAAATACATTAACTCATTAGTTAACTCAAAAATTAACTAATCACACAACCCCCTTAATTAATTCCCCAATTAATTAAGTTTGTCAAACCCATTAATTAATTCATCAATTAATTAATCACAATTCACAACTCAAAATACTATAATTAATTTGACAATTAATTATCTCTAATCTCATATCTTAATATCCCATAAATAATCCACCAATTAAATATCTCCAATCAACAGTCTCCGTATCTCATAATTAATTACACAACTAATTATCTCAATAAAAAACTAAATATTTCATAATTGATTTACCAATTAATTATCCCTAAATCCCAAATTTTATGATTCCTTCATTAATTAATTTTCCAAATTAATTGATTCAACTAGGAAATTAAATTTCTAAACTACTCTATAAATTCTACAATTTTTTATACACATAATAAAATTCATGACTATGGGATTTGAATATTAGACCACCTATGTCGATTTGTTAATGAATAATGACCTAACAGAAATCCCCAAAAATTCATCTGAGTAATGGAGTATAATGAGATTCAGATCTATAAACCTAAACAAAGATTAAATAATTCAAGATCTCTTTGATATAGATATATATACACAAGCCTACATCTAGATTAATCATATAAATATCTAGATCTAGTAAAAAAGAGGACAACATCCCACTAAAATAAGGAGAGAAGAAAGAAGGAGGGATGCAAAACCAATGAGATAGGACCCACTTATTGAGAGGGATGAAGATCTTTGATCCAGGATTTGAATCATGAATAACGAGGTCAGTAAGAATTGGAATTCATTAGAAGAGATCCAAAATCGTGAAATAGGGCCTATGGTCAAATGGGGGTAAAATTAGAGTTAATTAGGGGGTCCGGGTAATTAAAAAACTAATTTTTGGGATAAAAAAAATCCCATCGCATGGTTTGCTGGGCAGAGGAGCATGGTTTTCCCTAACTGTAAACCTCTTTTATAGGGGTGCATGGTTTCAAAAACTATGTTCCAACCCTCAAAAACCCTATCGCCCAAGGTTTCATAGTTTTTTAGTCCAAGGCGCATAACTTTCCCTTACCGTGCGCCAATTGTGCACTGCCCCCTTTTATTCCATATTTTCCATTTTTCACCCCAACACACCCTAAGGTAAAACCCAAATGAAAATTAATATTCACTAAAAAAAAGAGTACCTGAAAATGAGCCTGAGAACACTCCAAAAAAATTCAAAATCTTACAATATTCTCACCTTACAATAGCTCATCCTCGAGCTGTCCTCCTAAGAATCTCTAATATTCCTAGTCAAAAATATTTGGCCACTGAGCCCTTATATATGCCCCCTTTCCCATGTTTCCTCTTACACATGCCCATGTTTCCACAGTACATGAACAATCAATACAGTCTTTCCCCACAACAATTTCTCACTATGATCCAATACATGTATCAAATGCTCCTCAAAGGATACATCTATCTCAAGCTCAACTTTATCTACATTTATCACATGAGAAGGGTTTGTGTGATACCTCCATATTTATGAAACATGTAAATAATCATGCATAGAAATCTATTTCTATGGGAGAGTTAATCTATACACCACTGGCCTGATTCTCTCCACCACCTCAAATGGTCCAACGAACCTGGATGCCAACTCGAACTGTCTCTGTTTCCTATGGTGACCCAACCTGGGAGACACATGAACGAATACATGATCAACCTATGTTAACTCTATAGGTCATTGAATCCTATCAGTGTATGCCTTTTTTCTACTCTGATCTGTAGAAATATGTTTCCAAATAAACTATACCTGTTTCGATATCTCTTGCATGAGATTCGGTCCCAACAACTCAGACTCACCTGTCTCCATCCATCATAGAGGTGATCTTCATGGACTATCATAAAGTGCCTCATATTGTTCCACATATATAGTTTCTTGAAAACTATTTTTTTAGGAAAATGTCACTAAATCCAAGTGATTCTCCCAAGGTCCACTGAAGTCTAGAACACATGCTCACAACATATCCTCAAACACCTATATAGTATGCTCCAACTTCCCATCTACCTATGGTTGGAAATCTGTACTCAAAAAAACCTATATACCAAATTCCTTTTTCAATCCCTACTAGAAGAATGAAGTAAAACGTAAATGATGGTATGAAGCTATAGTTCGCTACACCCCTTGGAAGTATACTATCTCTCGAACATGCAAAAATCCCATATACTCCATCGAGAAAGTATCCTGTATAGGAAATAAATGTTCTACTTTTTTCAGTAGATACACAATCAACCAAATAGTATCATTCTTTTGATTCATCCTCGGGAGAACCACCATAATGTCTATAGTAACTTCATCCCACTTTCATTATAGAATGGTAAATAGGTGTAGCAATTCTCTATCTTGTTGATGCCCCACCTTTACCTGCTAACAGGTGTAGCATCATGTCAAAAATCCTTCTATATCCCTTTTCATGCCCAACCGTCCAAAATTTCCATCACAGTTCATGATACATTTTGGACAAAAAAGGGCGTACGACCCACTTCAATGCATGAAACGCATGAATTATCTCCTATAGCATGATCATATGTACAAAAATACAATTTATAACATATATGATCTCATCCTCATCTATGTTTCAATCTAAAGGTGTCTCCCCAACTTCGAGGCTTTCCCTCAAGGTCAAACATTTCAGATCCTAATACTATTTGTCCCTAATCTATTTTAAAAGTGTAGTATACAAAGAAACTAACATGAGAGTCATCCGCTACAGACCCTCATAAACCACCACATTAATTTCATCCAACAAGTTCATCATCTTCCATTCAACACTAAACTCTTGAACTTCTTGAGTTTTAGTCTTCCTACTCAAAGAATTAGAAACATTGTTCCCCTTTCTGGGTGTATATTCTAGTTCAAAATCAAATGACTATATATACTCAACCCATATATGTTAATAGAGATTCAAGTATCATTGAGAAAAGATGTACTTTAAGATCCTATGATCACTATAAATACTAAACGTTTCATCCAAAATATAGTGATTCCAATATTTTAAGGTATAAACCACTATAGTTAACTCGAGGTTGTGGGTAGGGTAGTTCCGTTCATGGGGGATCAACTACCGAGACTCATACACCACAACTCACTCTCCTTGCATAAAAAAAAACTCCAATTCCAATCCTAGATGCATCACAATACACTATTTACTACTTACCTGGATAAGGTAGGATCAATATTGGTGCTATTTTAAATTGCTTATTCAACTCCGAAAAGGCATCCTCACATGATTCAAACCATTAAAACTTCATCCCATTTTTCTTCAATCCTAAAAATGGAACTTCCAAATGGAAAAAGTCCTGGATGAGCCTCTTTTAATATCTATCTAATCCCAAAAATCTTTAGATATTGAACATGTTCTTAGGATTCTCCCAAGAAACCACTACCTGAACCTTATTTGGATCCATTGAAACACCTTCCTTCAAGATGATGTGACCCAAGAAGTGTACCTGATTGATCCAGAACTAAAACATAGATAGCTGGCATATAGATGATTCTCTCTCAGTGTACTCAGGATGATGTCAAGTTTTTGGGCATGAACATTAGGAGTCTTGGAGTACACCATGATGTATTCCATGAATATTACTATGAACTCATCTAGGTATGAATGAAAGATCCTATTCATCAAGTCCATAAACACTTCTGGTGCATTCTTCAACCCAAACAATATTATGATGAACTCATATAGTCCGTACGTGATTATGAAATAAGTACTTTGTATATCATAAGTCAAAAGTCTCAGTTGATGATATCCTAATCTCATGTCAATCTTTGAGAATACACATGTTCTTACCAACTGGTCAGACAGATCGTTGATACATAGAAGAGGATATTGGTTCTTCACAATCATCTGGTTCAATTTCTGGTAATCAACAAATAAGAATAAACTACCATCATCCTTCTTTGAAAACAACATAAGTGAACCCCAAGGTGATATACTCAGGTGTATAAATACCTTATCCTCCAACTCTTCTAGCTAAGTCTTCAGATCTTGATTGTCTTTCGATTTCATTATGTATGATGGAATAGAAACCAGCTCTACCCGTGATATGTGCACAATGGTGAATTCCACATCTCCCTTAGGTGGAAACCTTGAGAAGTATTTCAGAAAGGAATATTGAAACTGGTCCACTACAGGTAGAAGTACATCATTCTCTAAACCTATATCATCTAGTAATAGACTAGAAACCTGGGCTATGAGCTCTCCCAGTTGCCGAGTATTTGGACTTACTTGGCCTGACTGGATATCCCACTATCTATAGTGAATGTAGTTGTCACCCTTAGGAGGAGTAAAGGTAAATATCCTATAGTAATAATCAATGTGGGCTAGGTATGTGACTATCACATTAATACCTAGATTTAGGTTGAAGTTTGAAATGTATAAGATGTAGATATCCCATATAAAATGATACTCCCCAACTTTGAGAGAACAACCTTTTCATAAACAGATGTCTCTAGACCGTACTCCCTAATATGTATCTACAGTCATAATCCCACTCAAAAAATACACCACCAGGTTCACACCATTAAAAAATTGTTCAAAAATAAAGGAATGAGAGGCACCAGTATCAAATAAGGCACTAGATAAAGTAGAGGCTACAAGAATAATACCTCTTACTATCGATAGTCCAACCTTGCTATCCACAAGTTTAGGCTGTACTACATGCAACTATCCATCCCCTCTTCCCCGTGATGTAATATGACTCTCCTGTGGTGAAATACTCTACTAATACATGCACTCTTGACCTAAAGATCCATGTCCACTACCTTTAACTCCCCATACAATAGAACTCAAGTTTCCAAACTGATATGGTGTGGAATATCCCCTTCCTACACTCTAATTTTTTCCAACTGCACCCTCATTTCCCATCTATCACTACATCTTACAGAACTTCTTTATATGTCCTATATTTTCGTAAGATAGGAAATCTACTAGTGGTGAGGGGAGATATCTATAAAAGTTACCCGACCTACCATACTTGTGACAGATCACTCGGGCAAGCTCCTACACAACTTATCCCTCTGTCTAGGTACTCCATTTCACAATGCCCTAGCTGAAATTTTCATAGTGTCACTTCCAATTCTTAGAATCCAAATATTTTGATAATCCAGATGGAACTATATATCCTACACTATAATCTTACTTGAGTTTTCCATCCATTATGAGATCTTGATCTACCACCTTAACAAACTTCCTTAATAAAAAAATATTAACTTGGGACTTAATCTCACATTTAAGCCCATCCTAGAAATGTCTCTCTATAGATGTCTTTTCCCCTACCAATGATGAAGAAAATCATCACAAATCTATAAATTATCCAACATAGTCCATCAAGGACATATTACCCATGAGTCAAACTAATGAAATCAATAGCTCTCTCCTGCCTCAACATCTCTGGATAGAAGTTCCTCAAGAACCTCTATAAAAGGACCTTCTGTAACATACTAGAAACTAGTAAATTGCATGCCTAAATGTCCCACTAGTTATTCAATGATCCACATAGAATGTAATCATCAAACTTGACCCCCTATCCATATAAGTCTCCAAGTGTTCAAGTATAGTCTCAATGGACTCAACCCAAAAATCAGCTCCCTCAAGTGAACCCTCTCAAGTAAAATTTAGAGGCTATTTCAACTGGAAATACCTAATCATATCATACCTGATCTTTAAAACCCTCATTGGGTTTCTTACCATGAATTTCATGAATCAAGAAAAGTTCTCTCAAAAGTTCTCTCCTACTTCCTCACTTGGCACGATCGGTGCCTGAGGTTCTATCATTGGAAGATCATTCTGAGCCATTTCCTCCAGTCATACTCTAAATAATAATCATTATGGAGTCATAATCTCTACAATTCCAAAAATTTACCTTAGGATATAGTTCACAAAAACATCATGTTTACGTAAGAGGGAAAAACAACAAGCCACAACAAGCCACAACAAGTCTTTTCTCAAACCCGCTCTAGGCGATCAAAAATTGAGGCATTATTACCACCCTTAACCATAATACACCTAGGTATTATTTAAAAAAGGTAAAAAAATTATCATTATTTAGGTTTCTCATTTAGATACCCATTTATTCTCATATTGCATCAATTTTATATCCTTCTCAATTTCATGTTATAAACTATTTTTATTTCAATTCTACAAGCAAGGAAAACAGCTCAAGTTCAATATCTTTCCCATAAACCGTTTTCTATGCATGCCTAAAATGATGAATGTCCTAATAACCCTAATTTTCTAGAATGATTCATGTAAACTCATCTCTCGTGTCATGATGGTCCATGATTAAAATATCATAAAATCTCAACATCGATAATCACAACACACAACAAGTGCATCATGCAAGGTGAAATAATATTCAACTCTAACAAAAAATAACAATAACAACTATCCCACCCTAGGTACTTTGGTTCTCCATTGTACATGGGTTAACTACTACCATGCATGAGCTCATAACCAAGTCTCAAATATTCATAGTCTCGTGACTACCTTTACCAAATAGTAAGATAAAAGAAAAATAAAAGAAAACTCATTTGATACCACTTTATAATGTCCTGGTCCAGGTTCTACACACCGATGCCCTAAGCCGGTTGGTCACATGACCTTAAGAACACCTACCAGTATTACAAAGGCATCCGAATAGTAGTGAGGGTCTGATATATAAATCATGGGGAGACTATATCCTCTTTTATTAGAGTAATTCACTAGCAGAAATAAAACCACAATAGTAGAATAAAATATAACCATGAAAATTACCAATATCACATGATAACCTAAACTAGAAATTTTATAAAAAAACTAAACTAGTAAATAATGAAATGATAAAGTATTTTTCTAGTGTCTAAAATGAGTACATAAAAGTAAATACACTAACAAATCCCAATCGGGTTACAAACCACATTCGGTTCCATCATCCCTGCTCCATGCCAACTCAGTCATATAACTCAGGGCCTTTGTCCTTAACCTGTTAAGAAAACACAAAGTATATTCAGGTACTTATTGGGAAATCTGATTAGGGTGTGAGTACAACTCAGTAGGCCACTGCCACCAGTGTCTAAAATAATATCCACCCAAATAATAGTTTATGTAGTTGTATAATGAAAATAATTACAATGCATAAGTAAATAGTTATCACATTATCAATTAATCTCTATTTGAGAATATAAACCCCTAGTTTCTCATAGAAACCCATACCTAAATCATTACTTTGGATCATGCTGGAGCCCGAAGTATTACCCAGTGTATTATATCCCAAAATGTCATTTTTTCATTATTTAATTCATACTTGAATGCCCATATTACCATTCACACATTACACAATATAATGACCATGTTCCCATTCTTTATTTCATAACTAAATGACCATGTTACCATTCACACCACATACACTATAATGAAAATGTTACCATTCTTAAATTCAAAACTAAATGAACATGTTACCATTCATACCTTAAAAATTTGAATGACCATATTACCATTCTTTAATTCGCAATTAAATCCCCATGTTACCATTGATCACATAATTTATTCAACAAGTAATTATCCTCACCAATTCCATTACTAATTCTATAACTAGTTAAATATAAGAATTTCCCTAGTTAACTCAACAATTAACTAATCACATAACCCCTTAATTAATTAAGTATATAAAACCCATTAATTAATTCATCAATTAATTATTCAAAATTCATAACTCAAAATCCTATAATTAATTTCACAATTAATTATCTTTAATTTCATATCTCGATATCCCATAAATAATCCATCAATTAAATATCTAAAATCAACAATATCTATATTTCATAATTAATTACACAACTAATTATCTCAATCAATTACTAAATATTTCATAATTAATTCACCAATTAATAATCCCCAAATCCCAAATTTCACAATTACTTCATTAATTAATTTTCCAAATTAATCGATTCAAATAAAAAAATTCAATTACTAAAAAACTCTAGAAATTATAAAAAATTAAATAAGAATAATAAAAATCACAACTATGGGATTTGAGTATTAGACCACCTACCTCATTTTATTGACAAACAATCACCCAATGAAAATCTTAAAAAATTCAGCAAAGTAACGACATAGAGTGAGATCTGGACCTATAACCCTAAATCCAGTTTAAAAAATTTAAGATATATTTGATCTAGATAAATATCCACAATACTAGATCAATATTCATCAAATCTCTATATATTTTTATAAGGAAAGGGTAAAAAATACCCCCAAAAGAAGGAGAGAAGAAAGGAGGGAGAAGAAACCAATGAGATATGATCCACTTACTGGGAGGGATGGAGATCTTTCATTCGGGATTTGAATCCTGAGGAATAGAGGTTAGGAATGATTTTAATTAATATGGAGAGATCCATAATCATGAATGAGGGCCTAGTGTCAAATGGAGGTCTAATTGGAGTGAATTAGGGGTCTGGGTATTAAAAAAAAATTAATTTTCTGGCCAAAATAATTCACGCACACAATTTGTTGGGAAGGGGAACACACTTTTCCTTTATCATGTACCTAAACCATGAAACTATTTTATAGGGGTGAATAGTTAATCCTAAGAGGGTGTAATATTTGAAAAATTATTTTTTAACTATGCAAAAAATCCAATGTCCAAGGTTGTACATTTTTATGGGTTGGGGCGCACAGTTTTCCCTAGCCATGCACCAACTATGCACTACCCCCTTTTCTTCCATTTTTTCCAATTCTCACCCAAACACACCCCAAGGTAAAGCCCAAATGAAAATTAATCAACAATAAACAAAATAGTACCTAAAAATGATCCCATGAAAACTCCATAAAAGGTCAGAATCTTACAATAAGGGACATAAAAACTATTGGACCATTTCTAAACCTGAATGGAATAACTAAATACTCAAAATGGACACACCTAATTTGGAAGGATTTTTAGAGAATTTAAAATTATTTTACCCTTACCTAATGATACTCGGAGCATAGTTCAATATTAGAAAACCGCATTTCCACCATGATCTGATCAAATAGGTCATCAATGTGATGAAAGGGTTATTTATTCTCGATAGTTACCCTATTCAACATTTAGTAATATTTATATATCCTGAGAGATCCATAAATATTTTTGGGAAACAGAAATGGTAAGAACCAAGATGAGATGATTGTGTGAACAAATCCTTTAGATTCTAAATTTTCTATATGTATCTTTCATTCTATCTGTTTGGTGGGTACCCTATGGTATAAGGGAAGAGATATTAGCTGTGTCCCAGGTGCTGGATCCATAGTGAAGTACACATCCCTTTTTGGAGGTAACCCTAAAAAATGATCTGGATATACCTATAAGAACTCATCCAATCCATGAGGTAACCAATTATCAGAACCATTCTCATCATCTTCTAGCATAAGAGAAAATACTTAGAAAGTGATTCTATATTAATCTAGAAGTGGAGGTCCATCTCATCATGACCATGCATCCCATTCACCTTTGAAAACATTAGTACTCCTATAAGAAACTGTAAAATTTACTCATAAATGATAGAAATTGTTGAGATCCTCAAAGAATATCATTCAATCCATCCCTTGGATCACATCAAATGAGTCCTTTTATGAGACAAGGAAAATCCATTTCAACTTAATATCTTATAGGGTGATAATATAGGACATATATATAAATACTTGTCCCCTATTCCTACCAAGAGGCATAAATAACTCTATAGAATATGAAATAATAACTATCATAAGTTTTAATGAGTCCTCAAGTTAAGAAGAGATGAAATAATTAGAATCACTTGTATAAAATACAAAAATGTATATAGATAATTTAATAAAAATTGTACTTCAAACTGTTGCAATATCCATATCTGATTCCATATAGGTATAATCCATAACATGAAGGAACCTTATCTCTATTTTCACCTAAGGTTGAATAGTAAATTTTGGTTCTACTTTAAACCAACTCTTCCCTGTAGAATATCTAGCTCTACCATCATGACCAAAAACCAAGAACCCATAAATCTTGAAGGATTTGACTGAGCTATAATTCCCCTAGAGGTTTAATATCCTACACCACTTTGATATGGGGGAACATTTCTAAAAAATTTCTGCAAGTTTCCCATTTGTACACATCAATGGGGTCTTCTGGATAGAGGTGAACATGAAGTCCATGCATGTCCAGGGGTTCTACACTAATGATACATGACCAAACCACCTCCAGAAGTCACTGAATAAGTCAATATAGATAGATATATAGAGCTAATAAAACCCTTATTATCATTCTCATCATGATTTCAATTCTTCTAAGACATTCAATAACCATCCTATCCCATAGTTGGGACAACACCATAAAAACCAAATATACTTTCCCGATTGATATCCAAAATCAGAGCTCTATCAATAACATCATCATAAAACTTCAAATTAAACAAGAAGATATGTGATTGAATATATAGCCACAACCCCATTTCAAACTATTGAGCCTTCACCTCTTCATTGGAGACTACCTTGGGAGTGAAACATATTAAATTAGTAAAATGGTTAGCATACTCTAGCACTGAATGTTCTCCCTAATGGAGTTTCATAAGCTCTTAGGACTTAAGAAGGGATAAACTATTAAAGAAATACTTCTCATTACAAGTTTACTTGAAATAATTTCATCCCATATGCTCAAGATTTCTCACTTGAACCAATGAATCCCACCAATTTAGACTAGGCCCTTCTAACATAAACATAGAACATTTCAAATTGACAACTTAAGGAGTCTTGAGGAATGGAAATACCCTCTTATTATTCTCAAACCAATCTTACACTTCTTAGGATCTATTCTTTGATGGAAGTAAGGGGGTTTATTATTGAGTAACTCTTGATCCGTATCCTTTTTTGAACTTTTTTTAGTTTCCTTATCCTAATAAGATCCTCTCCTCGGTCCAAGGCTCAAACATCCCAAAACACTTCCTTGAATAATCTTTGATCAACTGGTGAGGGAGAACTTTCTTTGACCTCTTCCCATGGCCATATAGAAGGTTTCTAGGGATGAATGATACTATAAAAATAAAAAAACCTTAGGTAATATATCAATACAACAACCCATAGAAAACTAACAAAGAACATAATTTAAGCATTCTTAAGAATAAAAATCAGAACCTAAATAATCCCAAGGAATAATTTTAATCACACCACCATACCTCGATGTCCATGCCCAATATATATCCTGTGAACTACACCCAAAGGAGTCAAACTAAATCCCAAACATCCCATAGTGACTCAAGGTCCATTAAAATGTGTATTAGATATACACCCCACTCACAACTAGATCCTTAAGACTTGATAGTCCAAGATTCTATCTATCATGACTTTCCAAATAACATGAATGAAATGATGAAAAAACATGCCCATGATGCCTTTTTTTGAACTAGTTCGATATTCCATATAACCTGACTCCAGACTTAGCTTGTGAAATAGATATAAGATGGAACATGTCCCCATGAGATAGAAACCTAGGCCTGGGAACCTGAGAACTCCATTGGGAATGATTTTTCCAAAATAGCTTACCAATAATCTGTTAGAGTTGGTGGCCTAAAACCAACTAATTTTTAATTTATTCATTAATAAATACCTTATCACATCTTTATTGTTCTTCTATGTGACAATGCAAGTGATAATGTCCTAAGGATAACTGTTGCATTAAAGGGTCATAGCAGATCCTTACTATGATGGGAACCCGGAAGATCTATAACACTGTTCTTGAATATATGTTCTATGACTGGATGATGTTATTTGAGGGAAATAAATAATATAGTCCATTAGGGGTAAAGACTCATAAAACTTTTAGGCACCTTCTCATGGTGTGCGCCCTTTGTAATATCCAGAAGGATTTTATGAGAATAAGACCCGCCAGTAGGAAATCCATATTTCATAGTGTCATTGTATGTTCCTATCTGCGGACGTGTGTATTGGTCCATAGAATTTAAGATTATTATTAATGGGCATTACAACTCACGCACTTATATTTATTAAAGAATACTACGACGACACAATCTTCACAATGAGGTCGGATATGTTGGGTGTGTCACGAGCGGTACTACATTAATAGATAAATCTAGAAAGGATTTGTCCCTTATGTTCCATAATGGAAGTTGATATCTTAGGACCTTTGATGGAATTGATATAGCCAGTATAAATCCATGTCCATGGTGATTAATTGGAAAGTTAAATTCTCAAAAGTCAAAGAAAGAATAATCGAGCACATGGATTGATGGCACTAGCATGCAACCCACTTGATTTGAGATATCGAGACAAAGAGATTATATTACATGATAAGCATTCGTAGGAGGTGACACATCATTGCGGTGTTTACTTCTTTCTCTATGGGTTCCTCAGCATGTTTCTAGATGCTAAACTTGGACTTTAGGCAGGCTTTTCCTAATGCCACTGAGAAAGAGTCCTATAGGGTCACACACTAAGTGTGTCCAAGTATCTTAGTTAAATATTAATTTAAAAAGTTGAATAAAAATTATTCCTGATTATGGTATAATAATTATTCAAGGATTCCTGATCTCATTTATTTCGACACTAGTTATTCTAGAGAATATATTGTGGGTGAAATAATAAATTTATTAGTGAGTAATGCGGTGATATTTTTTTGAAAAATAAATAGACATTATTCAAGGTCTAATAAATGTGGTGGAGGAAATAAAGAAAAATGGAAAAACAAAAGTACACACCATGTATATTAAATATACACGCTGTGTATTTTTTTCTATGAATTTATGAGGAATAATATTATTTATTTAATTAAATAATATTAGGTGTAATTCGCTGGGTGCATGTCAAGTAATAATAATATTCAACTGTTATTATTAGACATGGGGTATTACAAAGAATTAAATGAAATGAATAAATGCTTTTGCGTAATTATTTCATTTTATTATTCTATGTAATTAAAATCCAAATTATATTATTCTCATTATCCTATCCATTTTTTTGGTTGTGCACAATGGATTTGGAAAATATCTAAATCCAAGAGAGAATTCTTTTTCCACTAAGAACACTCTCAAGTTACGAGAGAGAGAGATAGATCCTCCTCCATCGGATCAAGGCGATCAAAGGAGGATATCACAAGCAAGGTCACTTCTGTGCTAGCACCCAATGATCCCTTCGATGAAATCTAGATATATGTGGAGCATGTGTGGATCACCACTAGAGGAATCCTACACATAGATTCTACGATGCAACGGCGGATCACATCGAATCATGGCAAAAAACATCAACAAAGAAAAAATTACATCAAGGTAATTATTGTTAATTAATTAAATTAATTATAACCAACATATAATGATCATATCTATGGTTCTTGGACTCCCCTCTTTATTTTTTGTTCTTCGTTCTATTCTAAATATATGACGTTTTATTATCGCGATGGATCTTGTATTGATCATTGTTAACGCTAAAATTAACATTGGGTACACCCACTAATGCACTTCCGCTGTGCCCAGAACCTACAAGTGGTATCAGAGGGGTCATATCCTTGATTATAATTATTTAGTTTTTAATTGGTGATTTACGAATTTAATAATTTAGTTATTTCAATTCAAGTGAATAGTTATTTAAATCTGAATCTCAAGATCTGTTCCTTCTATCTCATTTCTCATTCACCTTACCGAAACAAATTTTTCTTTTAATTGTGATTAAAATAAAATAGAGGATCTCATATGAAAGTGCCAAATGTTTCTGGATATACAACACCAGAATACACGGTGTGTATTTAGCAACACATTCCATGTAGTTAATATTCAATACATCAGACTGGTCCACCAAATCAGGCCTTGTGTTGGAGTATTTTAAAGTCTTAAATGACTCCGTGTGTTGACCAGGAAGAGGTGGCACACAGTTTTAATAGTACACACAGTGTGGCTCATTGAACATGGCATGTAGTCCCTTCAGGTTGGGGTTGGACAATGTACCACATACACGGATTTCCCGGCTGAAAACTATGTAACGCGGATACTACACGCCATGTACTCCGAATAATTCTGAAGTATATTTACACACCATGTCCCTGAGTATGTACTTCATATGGATGATGAACAAAAGTACACACCATGTAGTAAAAACTATACACCGTGTACTCATCCAAATTATGTATATTTATTAAAATTTATTATCATATTATACAAAACCTTGATATGTGTACCATAATGCAGGCGTAAAGCTGAGGCACAACACATGATAGGTGTTTTATATATATGTGTTTAATTTAACATCTGTGTAATATTCATTTTTACTCATTGGGTAGTTATGAACGAGAATTCATTAGGTTTCCTCCGAGGTACAAGTTACGTAAAAAGATAATTTTAAATGAATTTATTTGTTTGAAATTATGATGGATGAGAATCACAAGGAAATTCAGAAAAAGGGTTTAAGATAAAAGGATTGATTAATTAAAGTTAATTAATTGATTCAAGCATGATTTATCTTAAACTAGAACTATTAAGGTATTGAATGTTAGTTTTATTTATGGATAAATATAATTACATGCATGGATGATCATGAGATATACCGAGACCTTAGTATGTGAATGGTTTCTTTTAATTTATTTATTTGAATTAATTTTTTCAGCCTGTGAGCCTTCTCCTCATTAATATGTAGGACCTGCATGCCCATAGTTTCTTTCATATAAAAATCCATTTTACCCCTCACCTACATGTAAGATAAAAGCATATGTAATGGATGAATCTCCCAAGTTAGTGAATGCGGCTCAAGTTAGGAGCCAAGGTGAAACCAATCCAAGGATATACAAAGGTGGATAGGTGGACAACTGTAAACACAA
Organism: Viscum album; assembly: GCA_963277665.1. Classification (NCBI taxonomy): domain Eukaryota; kingdom Viridiplantae; phylum Streptophyta; class Magnoliopsida; order Santalales; family Viscaceae; genus Viscum; species Viscum album. The sequence goes on along the minus strand of OY728135.1, from coordinate 372,185,024 downwards.
ACCCAAAGGGTTCAAGGTTTTTCTCCCCTGGTACTTGGGTTAGTTTATCAACCACTAGATAAAATAACCAATAGAAAAATTTCATGATAATACCATTTATTTTATTTTTGTTAGATTCATGGTTTATTTATTGTGGGTGTGTTTTCATGATCACACAATTAATGAATTAAACAAGCTTTCAAGATGGAACTAAAATAAGACCAGCTTATGTATAAATATTATCTTAGGTATGGTTAATCAATTAAGTATATACCACTTAATATTAATAAGAATGTAATCAAAGATAATAAAATGGAAATTTACATATAAGGATAAAATACCTCAAAGAAATATTATGTCGGTATAGCCTTCCATAATCATGGTTAGAATCAAACCACAGTTCAAAGTGCTTGACCAACCCTATTTGGGGTACTTTCAGTTATCGGAGAATTCTAATTTGAGGTTTTGGGTTAACTTGGCTTGGTTCACATCAAGGGTTGACTGGCACAACAGGACTCGGTGTGACCAAGAGGAAAAAGTTAAGGAAATCCAAAATAAAAGGATTTTAGGATTGGGGAGTCCACTCAACGAATCAAGGAGATGCGAGTTAATGCAGTTGGATTTTGGAATGCCTACCTAAAACCCTTAAAGTTTCTTGAGAAACCATAATTGGGGTAATACGAAGGACAATATGGATCCTTTCCACTAGAATATTTGGGCAACATAATATTTCAACGTTAGTGGTGAGGTCTATTGGATTTCGATAAAATAGTGGGAGACTAATAAGTATTATTTATTTATCTCAGTTTTATCATGATAAAGTACTAAACCTTTTCTCATCTTAAATTGTAGAAATAACAAGAAAAATTACTTTAAACATATCATCTCAAAACATACTCTAGAAATAAAATATTCTCAACAGCACCAATTTCCAGGAATGACAGAGGTGTTTACGCATCATCCTTCACCACAAGAGGAAACTGTACGTGCTAGAGGAGCCTATTCTAGTTGCACCTGGAAAATAGGCCAGTGATGAGGAACTATATCTCTACATGAAACATATGGATTATTCCATAGATGTCCAATGTTTCATGTTATCAGCCATGTCTAATGAGCTCTTGAAGCAACATGAAAACACGGACGTGTATAGAATGTGTCTCACCTTAAGGATATCTATCAAGAGAAGGTGAGACATGAGAGATATGAGATCTCCAATGCTTTGTTCACAACTAAAATTAGAGATTATGCACCATCAGGGCCTCATGTAGTCAAGATTATTGGCTACATTGAATGCATGGACATCTTAGGGATTAAGTTCCCAAATGAGTTGCATACAGATATCATCCTATCATCACTGCCCAAGACCTTATCTAGCTTTATTGTCAACTATAACATGAGAAACAATGAGAAGAGTCTATCAGAACACCTGACCTTAATTGACCTGGTAGATAAGGACATGGGGCATGAAAAACCCAGAATCCTTATGGTGAATAAGAAAAGGAAGGACAAGGAAATTGGGCTAAGGACTTATAAACGATTTGAAGCCCTTGAGCACTATCCATCCAAGAAGGGGAAGATTCAGAGGTAGGGTAAGGAACATGTGATGATATGTTTTTCATGTGGAAATAAAGGACACTAGAAGAGTAACTGCACCCAGAAGCATGGGAATGCTAAAGGTGAATTCATTATCGAGTGTAATATTTCCAGTTCTACACATTGGGTATTAGATACAGCTTGTGGGGCTCACATCTATATTCAAATTTATGAACCAAGTAGATTTAGAAATATTACTAGAGGATAGGTGGATCTTCGTGCTTCTATTGGAAAGAGGTTGGCTACATTATCCATTGGTGATTACCACCTCTTATTTCCAAATGGGATAATTTTGGTTTTACATAATTTTTATTATGTGCCGAGTGTTACCAAAAACATAATTTTCGTGTCATGTTTGGATATGGATGGATTTATTTTCAAGTTTGGAAATAAGGTTTTCTTATTTTATAAGAAAAAAATATGTTTTGGTATGGCACATTTAAATAATGGTTTGTATGCATTAAATTATGAAAACCAAGTGTTGGAAATCGGTAATGAAACAAACTCACATGACTCATACACAACCCAGTTGTGGCATCACCATCTCAGTCATGTAAATGAGAATCTTTTGACAAAGCTCTACCAAGATGCCTATTTTGACTCTACTGAGCTAAAAACACTTGATAGATGTCACACTTGTTTAAAAGGTAAAATTACTAAGCTGAATTTTGGTGGACAGGGTAAAAGGGCCACAAAGCTTCTAGGATTGGTGCACACAGATGTGTGTGGACCATTTCCAGTAGAAGCTAGAGGTGGATATTCTTACTTCATTACTTTTACTCATGATTTGAGTAGATATGGATATATCTAATTAATGAGGTATAATTCAAAATCCTTAGAGAAATTTAAGGAATTCCATAATGAAGTAGAGAATCATCTTGGTAATAAGATAAAGAAACTTCGATCATATCGAGGTGGAGAATACCTGAACCAAGAGTTCATCGATCTTCTATGGGATTCTGGGATTCTATCTCAGATCACTCCTCCTTATACACTATAGTGGAATGGTGTTAGTGAAAGGAGGAACCACACCTTGTTGGACATGGTGAGGTCAATGATGAGTCATGCAGATCTTCCATTATCCTTTTGGGGATATGCATTGTAAACTGAAACATACAAATTAAACTGAGTACCAAATAAGGAAAAAAATGGAATTTCCTCTGAGTTATGGAATGAAAAGAAACCAATTTTGTTACACACACATGTATGGGGATGCACAAAATTTTTTAAGGCCTTATCAAAAAACAAACTAGCACCCCGGGGAACGAGGTGTATCTTTAATGGATATCTCAAGGAAACTAAAGGATATTACCTATATTACCCTTCAAAAAAGAGAGTGACTATTGCCAGAGAATATATCTTTCTTGAGAGGGAGCACATACTCAAAAATGATATTGGGAGAAATATTGACTTTGACAAAGTTGATGCTCAAGCTACACATGAGTTGGTACATTAACAAGTTCCACAAGTCCCTGTAGAAGAGGTTAAAAAAACAAAAGTACTACGTAGGAGCTCAAGAGAGGTAAGGAGACCAAAGAGATTTGGTTTCCTAATCACCGAGGATGGTGAATCATCATTATTAGACAATGATGAACCTCTCTCCTACAAGGATGTAATAGAAATCTCAGAAGCTACAAGATGGATAGAAGCTATGAATTCAGAGATGGATTCCATGTATTAGAACCAAGGTTGGGTTCTAGTCGATGAGCCTATTAAAGTAAATCCTGTTGGATGAAAATGGTATTCAAGAGATAACTAGACATGGAAGGTCAAGTTAGCACCTATAAAGCAAGGCTAGTTGCTAAAGGATTCATACAACATCAAGGAATTGACTATAATGAAACCTTCTCGCCAGTTTCCATATTTAAATACATAAGAACCATACTTGCCATAACAGCTTACCATGATTAAGAGGTTTGGAAAATGGATGTCAAAACATCATTCCTGAATGGGAACATTTAGGAAGATGTCTATATGACACAACCATAAGGGTTTGTGACACCAGGTGAAGCCAAACAGGTTTTCAAGTTACTGAAATCCATTTATGGATTTAAGAAAGCATCCAGGTCATGGAACATTCTATTTGATGAAGCCATAATGGAATTTGGTTTCATTACTAATGAATGTGAGACATGTGTTTATAAGTTGTTTAATGGGAATGTGATCGTTATCATAGTAGTATATATTGATGAAATATTGCTTATTGGAAATGATGTACCAGTCTTACAATCAGTTAATGACTAGTTGAACAAGTGTTTCTCCATGAAAGACTTGGGTGAAGCAGCCTACAGTTTAGGGATCAAGATCATTCATGATATACCCAAAAGGTTTTTGGAATATTTCAGGGTACATATATTGACCAGATACTAAAGAGAATTAGTATGGAACAATCCAAGAGGGGATTGGATCCAATTTCACATGGTCTACATATTTCATAGAAAATGTGTCCTTAGACACAACATGAGAAATATAGAATGAGTAAGATCCCATAAGATTATAATACAGGATCCATCTTGTATTCCATGTTATATACCAAGCTTTATGTTTCCTATGCACTGAGCATGGTAGGAAGATATCAAGAAGATCTAGGAGAACAACATTGGACTGCTATTAAGACTATCCATAACTATCTTATAAGAAATAAGGATATGTTCTTGGTGTATGGAGGGGATGAGGATATTGTCATATGAGGATATGCTGATGCTGGTTTTTAGAGAGATAAGAACGATTTGAAATCACAATCTGAATATATTTTCTATCTCAATGGAGGATATGTGAGCTAGAGGAGTTCAAAGCAACTAGTTATCATCGATTCTACAATAGAGTCTGAATATATAGAGGCTTCAGATGTAGCCAAGAAAGCCATCTGGATTCATAACTTTGTTCAGGAGCTTGATGTGGTTACTAGAAGAAAAGATCCTATCACATTGTACTGTGATAATACTGCAGCGGTGGATCTTTCCAAAGAACCAAGGTCACATCAACCGACAAATCAAATAATCAAAAAGTAGCACCTCTTAAGGGATTTATATCAAAGGGGTGAATTTTTAGTGAGTAGAGTGTCCATAGAAGAGAAAGTGGTAGACCCCATGACTAAAGGCCTATCTCAGAAGAAGCAAGAAAATCATGTGAGGGATAGTGGGTTAAAAGTTATAAGCAGTTGGATCTAGTCCAAGTGGGTGTCTGTTGGAGTTGGTGGATAAGAACCAAGTACTTTGTACTTTATTAATTAATAAATACCTTATGAAATCTTCATTTTTCTTCTATGTGACAACTCATGTGATAATATCCTAAGGATAGTTGTTTCATTAAAGGGTCATAGTGGATCCCTGCTATGATGAGAACCCAGAAGTGCCATAACATAGTTCTTGAATATATGTTCTATGACTGGATGATGTTATTTGAGGGACATAAATAATAAAATTCATTAGAGTTGAGGACTCATAAAACCTTGAGGAACCTTCTCATGGTGTTCACCCTTGGTAATATCCAGGAGGATATTATGAGAACGAGACCCGCTAGTAGGAAATCCACATTTCATAGTGTCATTGGATGTTCATATCTGCGGACATGTGTGTTGGCCCTTATAATTTAAGATTATTATTAATGGTTATTAAAACTCACACAATTAGATGTATTGATGAAAACTATGATGACACGCTGTTCACAGCGAGGTAGGATATGTGGGGTACATCACGAGTGATACAGTAATAATAGATAACACGAGAAAGGATTTTTCCCTTCTGTTCCATAAATGAAGTTGATATCTTAGGCCCTTTGATGGAATTGATATAGCCTAGATAAATCAATGGCCATGGTGAAGAATGGGAATTTTCAATTTTGAAAAGTCAAAGAAAGAATAATCAAGCACATGGATTGATGGCACTAGCATGCAACCCGCTTGATTCGTGATATCGATACAAATGGATTATATTACATGGAAAGCGTTAATAGGAGGTGACACACCATTGCGGTATTAACTTCTTTCTCTATGGGTGACTTGGAATGTTGCTAGATGATAACCTTGGACACTAGGTAGACTCCACCTAATGCCACTGAGAAAGAGTCATAGAGGGTCACACACTAAGTGTGTCCTAGTATCTCTGTTAAATATTAATTTAACAAGTTGAATAAAGATTATTCTTGATTGTCGTTTAATAATTACTCAAGGATGCCTAATCGCATTTATTTCGACACTAGTTATTCGATAGAATATATTGTGGGTGAAATAATAAATTTATTAGCTAGTAATTCAGTGATATTTATTTGAGAAATAAATAGCCATTATTCAAGGTCTAATAAATGTGGTGGAGGAAATAAACAAAAATGGAAAAACAAAAGTACATGCTGTGTATATTAAATATACACTCCATGTATATTAAATATACACACTGTTTATTTTTTTCATGTAATTTATGATAAATAATATTATTTATTTAATTAAATAATATTAGGTGTAATTCGCTGGGCACGTGTCAAGTAATAATAATGGTCAACTGTTATTATTAGACATGTGGTATTACTAAGAATTAAATGAAATGAATAAATGCTTTTAGGTAATTAATTCATTTTATTATTCTATATAATTAAAATCCCAATTATATAATTTTCATTATACTAGACATTTTTTTGGTTGTGCACAATAGATTTGGAAAATCTCTCAATATAGAGAGATTTTTTTTCCACCAATAATGCTCTCATGCTACGAGAGAGAGATCCTCCTCCTTCAGATCAAGGCGATCAAAGGAGGACATCGCAAGCAAAGGCTCTTCCTCACTAGCACCAAGAGATACCTTCAGCATCATCCAGAGATATGTGGAGAAAATGTGGATCACCGCTAAAGGAATCCTACACTTGGATTCTATGATGCAATGATGGATCACATCAGATCATGACCCGAAACATCAACGAAGAAAGAATTCAATCCTGGTAATTCTTGTCAATTAATTAAATTAATTATAACCAACATATAATGATCCTATCTATGGTTCTGGGAATCCCCTATTTATTTTTCATTCTTAGTTATATTCCAATGATTTGAAGTTTTATTATCATGATGGATCTTAGATTGATTGTTGTTAGCGCTAAAATTAAAGTTGGGTACATCCACTAACATTCTTCTACTGTGCCTAGAACCTACATAATAAACATGAAATGAAATATGATAAGACAAAATGACATAAAAAACATGAACCAAAACTAAAAAAAGAGGTACAAGCATTCCTAAGTTACATTTATATTTTCATTTAGTAAGGAAAAAAATATAAAATAGGGAGGAAACTAAAAAAAACTAATAAAGGAAACCGACATGTGACATAGATATCTTCATCCACTATGACACCACCACTACACCTACAAAAATTAAGACACTAATGGGTAAACCAACTTTCATCCACAAGGAAGATTGTTTCTTTACCTATGTCAAAAAAGAAGGTCTACATATACCCATTGAGTATATATAGGGTGTGGAATCAATTACTTATCATGATACCACTAAGATGGTGCCATTAAATGACATTAAAATAATAATTAACATGCTGATTTTAAAAAAATATAACAAGAAGTTTAAATTTATATCAATAATTATTTTATTAGGAAAATAAAACAAGAAAAGGATAATTAAAAATAGGTAAATATATAGTTTATGTACCATGGATTATCCGTAATTAGCTAGGTCAAATGGGTCTAAGGATCATTATATGTCAGTGATCGAACTATATAATATTTTATCATACATGATCCTTTAGATAGGTCTGAGACAAAGTTGCAGTGGTCCCCAAAAGCATCACCATTTATTTAGTTAGTGTTGTTATGTAATCTTACTAGGGATCCCAAGTCAACTCCCTACTGACTCAACCTACATACTATTCCTTAGAAACCTAACTTAGTACTTAGGGTTTCCAAGTTCTTTATCCCATTTAAACATCAATAAAAACTCATTTGTGCAATTACAATTCCATTTTCCAAAACACACACATGAGAGAAACAACCATTAACAATGGGGGAAACCCTTTTTATGACTTAATAAAATTCTAACACCTTTAAAAATACCATATTTAGCCATAAATAAATTTTTGAAAAACTTATAAAAACCAAATAAAGCATACTAAAATCATAAATTAATGGCATGACATAGTACCACTAACCTTTTACTTGAAAACACCTTAATCTGGTTGGAAACCACAAGATACACTAATATAAGACCCCATAGAGAAAGAAAACACCCAAAGATCAAGATTCAACCCAAATAAATGAGATTGATCCTAATTTAGGTAAACACTGTTATTATAGAAAAGGCAACCCAAGAAGGAAGAGATGGGAGATTAGGAGAAGGGAAAGAGAATAATAAAGAAACTTAATTGTATTTTATTGAAGAAATCTAACCAAAACCACCTAAAAATGGAGCCCAAGATGTGTAGAGGAGGAGGGGATGTGTGCCTAGGTTTGGTGGAGGTTGAATGGGGTGAAAATAGGGGGTTATAGGGTTAAAATCATAGAAGTATAGAATTTTAATTTTAAAATTTTAAAGAATATGGAAATCCACATAGTTGGGCACATGGTTTTCCAGACTATGCACCAACCACATGGAACCTCATTCCCAGATGTGGGGTGGGACACACAACTTACTTGGAGGGGTTCATGACCATGTTCCTAGCTATGCGATCTAGAAAAATCCATTGTATGGGTTACATTATTTACACTGGTATGGTTCATAGTTTCCACTAAACACAAACTAAACGAACTCCTCCTTCTTACCACCAAAAAACTGATATTTTTCTATGAAAATGGTCAGAAACGATATTGAACACAAGTAAGAAAAAAATAAAATTAACTCAAATAACACCAAGATTTTGACATATAATCATTTCCAAATAATTGTTAACTAAAGTGTTCTTGATTATTGATTTTATTATGGTAAAACTTTTTACATATATTTCATAATATGGTTATTCCTTTTCATACCCTCCAAACCAATGTCATGGTTGTAATAGTCAAATTTAAATAATAATAAATATATATTTTATTTTATTTTTTAAACTTGGTATTGAATATGCCACAAGCTATTAAATAAGGTATTATTTAAATAATATTCATTCTAAAATATTGAGGTGTTATATGGATGGTTTTTCATTTCCCTTTGGGTTATTCTATAACATATCTTTTGGAATTTTTGATTATTGGGAAGATAATACTAGGACTTTGTGATGATTTTTTGAGGGTATTTATACTATGTTTATCTATATAGAATAATTTATTATTTTTTCCAAAAAATTATAAGGTTTCATTCATCAAGTTATTTAAATTTATTCATTAAGAAATACAAAAAACTTTGTTCAAAATGGTCCAAATCTCTTCCTCTTCACTCCAAAACCTTCAAATGGTATCAAATTAGTCACATTATTCTTTATAATTACTTATTATTTTTTAGTAGAATTTGGATATTTTTTGTGATAATTAATTTTCAAATTTTTTCTTTAATCCAAAGGTTGATATAACATGATCATTCAGTTTCATATTAGCAGAAATTGGTCAAGAACACTTGAGGATTATATCTAGAGGTGTCAAGGATTCTGTTTAAGATACATGGTTACATGAAAAGTAACTAAAAAGTACATTCCATGTAACCATGGTGAACTACACAAGCGAAATCCATAATAATAATGATGTGTCATGTGTGTTTTAGTACATGGTGTGTTTAATTATACACAAAAAATTGACTACTAGTTGGTATATGTCTTGAAAATGTTACATGATGTGTAGCAAATGCACACATTGTGTAACCCCACATAGTTTATCCCTATGTAAATTGCAGAAGCCGTGTGGTCAAATTATGTGACATGTAATTAATAAATTCTATATATTTATTTCTATCCAAGCTAAATGATACCATGTGAAGTACACAGTAGCAGGTTGTACTCACCATATAACATTTGAGAAACCATTCTAGATACACACCAAGTACATAGGCATGTATGGTGGGTGGATAATAACAGATTACACACCATGTATTTGGATATACATTCCATGTAATTTGGTAAAACTCATGAAATCTAGATTCTGAGACAAGGGAATCATGTGAGTAAAACACTTGGAAAGAAAACTTAATCAAAGCACAACCAAACCAAAAAGCGTATGGTGTACACTCCATGTAACATGGGTTTTCCACCAATAACACAAATATATTGATTTTTTTTGTGGTTCACGTGGAACTAAATGATATAATTATTATATTCAATGTTATTACATAAAATAAATTATGTTTATGGTAGTCTTACATGTCATGTACTTCATGATAATCACTAGGAGTACACACCGTGTATATTCAATGCATATCAAGTGGTCATACATATAATGATCTACATATATTCAAGGAATTCCTTGTAGACTACAAAACTTTACCCCTGGATAAACAAGACATATAATATCATGACACACTGTGTTGGTATACATGTCATTTAAGTACATAGTACGAGAGAAGGACTATACACATCTTTAGACACAAACTCTCTGAGTAACAATACATGTTGTGTAATACATAAAGGCACATGTTATATTACCTATAGTATATTCCATATATATATATATATATATTAAATTATATAATGGATTTAATCTGAACGAAATGGTACATATTGAGTGACCTTATCAATACACTGTATGTAGATAATAAATTTTAATTTTAAATTAATTAATTAAATTTATTTCAAATTATATTGGATTGAAATATAAAGGCTTTTTAAATAAGTTAAATGAATGAATGAATTAATGATATGATTAATTTATTAATTTGATAAGTTTATCTTAATAATTATGGGATTCAGATGAATTCCAAAAGTAGTAATTGCATATTGTGGATGATCATGAGCTTGACTGACCTATGTATGTTTTGGGATTACATTGAGCACAAGTTGTTATAGAAACACTGTAGTAGGGAACTTTAGTTATAGAAGAATTATAGAATCGATGAAACTATAATGGTGGTGGGTATTGTAGAAGGTATTATAGTGGTGGAGGTACCATAAAAACCCATGTATTATATAAGTACTATTCATTAGATGGGCCTTGAGGAAAAAATAGGCATACGGGCTGTGGGTCCTTTGGATCATGAAAATGCCCTTTTGGGATTGGGCCTATAGGTCATGTAATGGGTCTCCCTATACCCAATGAAAGTGAAAGAGGGGTTTCCTTTATTTAATAATAAAAAGAGGATTTAACCTCACCTTTAATAAAAAATATGATGTTCTGTATACAATCACTTACTCTTTATTATATATGGGCTTACATTACCACATTCTGTTTATATAACACCAAACCCTTAGTCCTACTCACCTGTGAATGAGTAGACATATATAATTGAAAAATATCTAGCTAAGAAGAGATAGTTTAGGAACAATCCAAAGTAAAACAAAACAAGAAGATAGAAAAGGTAAATGTGAAAAGATAAAATTAAATCCAAGCCTAGATCAAGGTGTTATTACCCGAGGGTTAAGTGTTGGTTTATTATCCACATGATGAACCAACAAATAGTTAAATCTCATGATCATTCCACATGTTTATTTTATTTTTCAAGTGTATGTTTTTCTATTTATGTGGTGCATGTTTATTTAAGGATTAAACATGACCAAATAATGTAAATCAATAACAAGAATGAAATATGAAATAAAATAAATTATTTATGGTTAAATTATTATATGAGACATGGTTAATTAATAATGAAAAATAAATATAATATTAACAAGAATATAAAAGGAAAAAATAAAGAATATTTAAGAAAAAGATAAAAATCCTCATGGAAATTATTAATCTAATTATCATCTTCCAGTACTTTAGTTAAAACACAACCAAATTAAAAGTATTGGATAAGACCTTATCAGGACGCATTCATTCATTGGGGAATTCTAATGTATGTTTTGGATTTACTTGACTGTGTTAGAACTAAGAATAGTTTCAATTATAATACTTAGTGTGTCTTAGAGGAAAGTTTTTAGGATGTGCATGTATTAGATTTTGTATTGGGGAGTCCACTCAATGAAAATAAAAACTACCAATTAATGAAGTTATTTAGACCACCTACCTAAATAGCTTTGAGTAATTTGACTAGGCCCCTATCTGGGTTATGAAAAGTTCAATATGGATCCTTGAAACTAGAATATCCATTTGATAAAATTGTGATGGATATTGGTCTTTAATAAAATAATGGGAGACTAATAAAATATAATTTATTACATCACACTCGTTTATCGAGACAATAAATTAAAAAATGATTTTATTTTTTAAAAAAAATGGAAATAAAAACCACATGAACACTATGATCATTCTTGAAAAATACTACGTCCTCACGAAAATAAATTTTCAAGAGTGGTATAATCATATATACATTTTACTAGTATTTGAATTTTTTTACTATGTGTTAGAGTCCCCTTTTCATGTTCAACCACCTCGATGAGAGAGTGAAGGTGAAAAGGATGCCTGTTGAAGGCACATGAAGTCTGATCCAAATGTATGTTTCATCATTCTATAAGTTATGTTCATAAAAATATATATTCAATATCAATAAATGGATGCATAAACCACGATAAATATTCTACTAGAAATTAAAAATGAGAAAGAGAGGATAAAGATAAATGAGATTGTCACTATTCTACACTATTATAAACATAAAGATGAGTACCTAGATAGTGATTTTTTTCTTTCAAGATACTACAGTACATTGATCAGTTAGTGATGTTGAGATTCTATATGGATAAGAAATTATCTATTATTATTATATTATCATATATACAACTGGGATTCTCCATATTTATAAATAATTGTAGGATGCATATCATGGAGAATCCACTCAATAATGGTTTGAAAATATTTCTTCACATAGATAATAATTGGAAGGAACATGGTTCCTCAGCCCTTATGGTGAAAATATTGAAATCAAATGTTTAAAGATATCGATTAGTTCAAATTTAATGGAGCTTGTACAACATCCTTCAAAGAGAATGAAGATTTAGAGGTAGAGTGGTGAATAGGTGGCCATTTGCTTCTCATGTGGAAATTGAGGTCACTAGAATTGAAACGACAATGAGTTGAATAATAATTAAGAAAGAACTTCCACTTAATGTATATTCATCATTTAATGTATTTTTTTAATTATTGGGTATTAAATAAAATATATAGTTCAGATATTTTTATTCGAATAAAGGTACCATGTATGTTAAAAAGTGTTATAAAAAGTAAGGTAAATTATCTAAGTAGTTAATAAAGGGTGATTTTTAAGTCAGTAGGGATAAATACATGACTTCATACCTCCTAGTTTATTGATTCTAGTCAAACTATTATTTTGTATTGATTATTACAAAAACATTTTTCTAGAATCTAGTTATCAACAAAAAGAATCATTATTTCATGTTTGGAATGAATTTTTTTATGGTACTTCATACTTAAAACATAGTTTATTAGTACTTGAAACACATATATCCAATATCAACTAATAAAATATAAGACTCATACCCATTTGGGTTAAGATAATTATTTTTCAAGTAAAAATAATGGAAATTTTCATGTATATACCTAGAAGGATGTTTAGAATCTTTAGAGACAACTCTTAGGTATTTAAAATATTTAATTATTAAGTTTAAGACAAAGAAACCTTTGTAAATAAAGGTATTCTAAAAAGCTTCAAGAATTGGTCCAGTGAAACTACGTGAACTGTTATAAGGAAAAGCTATAGGTAATTTCATATACTTCATGATAATCTTTTAATAGATTATAGGGATACTCAATGAATAAATGAATAAACCTGGTAAAAGGTATAAGATACTCCAAGCATGATTTTCAGAAAATATCTTAGCCAAGTAGTTATAGAAAATTCACATATTGAATGGAGAGATCATTGAGATCACATTACCTTATATACATCAAATACAAGATGGTAGTACAAGGGGGATTAATCAGACATCTTATTTTTATTACAAGTCTTATATAATTCATCTAAGATATGTTTTACAAATATTACCATAACATCTAACCATATTAAAACTACATTGAATAATGGGCATCATATATTTTATAAGATGATGGGAATCCCTTATATCTCAACTTCATGTGTTTTATGAGAACCATTTTTTAAAGTTGGATTTAGATATAAAAATTTAAAAATAAAAACACTAATTACATCTTAGTTAATTATTCTATATCAAAAATATCTAGATTTTATGGTCACACAGGGATGTGGTTGGTGTTTTGGAGTTGCGATTGAACCTCAATGTGGAATCCTACATATCCCATAAGAATAAGAATAAAAACTCATGTCATTTGATGAACGTATAAAGGATAAATTACAATGGGTTTTGACATTAAAAATGTGACCTATGTATCCTACAAAGAACATGAATCAGATCCCATATAGTTCAGTAAGATGTTCAGGGATTACACCTTGAATGGAGTAATGTAATAGAGACACTTTTATTTAGATTCCAAAATGATCATTGCAGATTTCTAAGCCTATGTGAGTCATGATTTGTGTGAGAAAAAAGATATATTAGAAGACCAGTCACATTTTATCATAGTGTAACATTATATTTAAATGTGTATTACACACTGAGGATGCCCTAGGGAGATTCCTATGACCTAAAATGGGTGGAAATGAGATTACCTGATATTCCTGATATAGAAGGTTTGTTAGGTGAAGATATATTTAGTGGATTACACTTATGAGGTTGCCTATATAAGGGAACTAAGAAGAGTATATCGATTCAAGGCATATTAAGTAATAGGTGAGCTTATATCTACACAGATGTACATATATTAGAACCAAGAGGAGTATATAAACCCATGGTAATGATGATACCAAGAGGAATATATCAACTCAAGGTAAATGAATAAACTAGGAGTAATATATTGAATTGAGGTAAATAATGAAATAAAATATCAAAATATCAACTTAAGGTAAATGTGTGGGGCATGCTTGTAGTTTTTTCCCAAAAGTACCTATCATGGATAGTAACCTAAGTAAAGGAAAGATGGATTAGGGATTAATCATAGTTGAAGGAATGATTAGGATTAACCTAAGTGGAGCATATGATTTTAGATTCATGGTATATGATAAATCTAAAAGGAGGCATCTCAACTAAAAGTAAATGTGTGGGGATTATGCATGTATGATACCCTTTGATACCTGACCTAGTAAGTGATCCAGATGATGGTAAAAACGATTAGGGATTACACCTAGTAGGAGGCCAAAACCTAGAGAATTATCTTAATTATAAGTTTATATGGCATGAATGGGTTCCTAGGAATGGGACTTGGGTGAATTTGTGACCATCCGTGGGAGCTAGGTAAATTGGTGCTTATCCCTAGTGAGTGGTTTAATAATATTTTCACCCTAATTCAACTTAGTATAGGGAAGGATGAATATAATTGCTTCACCTTAGTAAATGAATCGACAAAATGGTAGTTCCTTAACCTAGTTTACCTTATTAGAGGACTGGGTAAAAGCTCTCCCTAAGAAAGATATTTCTATGATTTTCCACCTTATTAAGAGTCATTGGGTGAAAGAAGTACCTAATGATGGGTCTCCTAAGAATATCACCTAGTTGGTGAATTTACCAAGTATCATCTCACAAGGATGTTGGGTTTCCCAGGTAGTGGGTCTCCTAGATGGTAGATCACCTAGGTGGAATCTCACACAGGTGGTAGCTCACCCAGGTGGTGGCATTACCAATTGGAGGATTTACCAGGTGGTATATCACATAGATGAAAACTCGCTCAGGTGGTGGTTCATCCAGGTCGCAGATCACCCATATAAAACTCTAACAGGTGGTGGTTTTCCTAGGTTGTGGCTTTCCGAAGTGGCGGTTCACCCAAATAGAAACTCACCTAGGTGATGAATCCTTAATGGACAAGGCGATGGGAGATCCTACCTCTCTCGGTAATCCATCTAGAGAAGTGGCTATCCTAAAAATCATTGGAAGGGGGGATCCTATTTATCGATCATGATGAGGACCTGGGTGAGTGAGTAGGAGATTTTCAAGAAAGGATGTGTGTGTAGGTGACCTGGGTGAGGCAACCAAGATAGTCAAAGGATACCTTGTTAAAGTAGGTTGATAGACTAAAGGATACCTATGAAAATGGACCTGGGTGAAGGGGACTTAAATTTATTCCCAAATTTAAATGTATAAATATTTTGATCCATGAGTCTATTTAGGATTCGTGACACATAAAATCAAAGAATGTGAAGTAAACTAGGCCTCTTGTTATGGTGTATAAACCATAGCAGGATGTTTTATGATGCCAAAAGGTGCTTGAATGACCCTAAAAAATGGGTTTTCATACTTTAACAACGTTGTTTTATCGTTTGGGGAAATCCATGGCCTATTCTCAGAGGGAGGTTCTCACTACCACATCATTGGATCATGAAACATTTATGAGTAATATCCACCCTTTTATGTGTGAGTGTTCTTGCGAGGCATGGAACCCCCATTTAATTCCTCATTAAGAACATGAATACTTTTGTACTAAAATTCGGATTATGTTGTATAAGTGAGGATCACAACATAAATTCCACAAAAATATACATGGAATGATCTTTTTGATGCTAACAAACATCCTCAATGGACCTTTAAAGATTCTTATTCCATGTGATAAAAGAGTATGAGTTCTATTAATTTTTGAAAACTCCCTAAAACCCATATCTCAATCAATATTCCTCCTTAGACTTATGTAGTTCTATAATTACATGGGGATTAGTGCACCACATTTGTTTGATGAATGATTTAGGATAAAGTCATGGATAAATCTAGGGGTGGGATACCTTTTTTTTCTACATTGGTGATCTCTCTCAATCCGATTTGAAGGTGTTATATTAGTGATAGAATAAGGTTACAAATTTAGTGCAAGGAACACATCATATTATTTATTTCTATTTAATTTTTTTAGTTTTTTAAAAGTATATTGGTCTGGGGTTTTTGGTTTATAAATAATTTGACTATTATGACTATGTGTTAATCAACCCCTTAAAAACCTATCAGTGGTATAAAAAAACCATGTATTTTTATTCTTTAAAAATTTGTTTCTAATATGAAGAAAATTGGTTGAAATTATGTTGAGAATCAATGTAATATCAACCACATACCTTGATATTAAATAATTTTATAACTTAATGTGAGTTTCACTACTTAAGGTTATGTTGAGTATTAATGTGACATGAAAAACTTCTAGTTGAGACTATGCCAAGTGAAAATATAATCACAATAAGAAACTAAAGATATGTTTGTGTGAAAATGTATCCTATGTTGGAGCATGATGTTGTGTTATTAAGATAACACAACATGTTTCCTTACCACTTAAAAATAGAGCATAATTTTTGGGTTACTTAGCATTGCATTGAGTACCGACATAATGTGGGGTGTGGGATTGAAATTACATTGTGTAAAAACATAATGTCAAATATGACATAAAATAAACATGCTAAAGGATGAACAATACCCAATTTGAGTAATCCCATAATGTATTTTCACTTGGATAAATATTTATTTATTATGACGTACCTGCTATAAGTTGCCATTGAAATCTCAAGGTACTAACCTCATACCACGGCCACATCTATATTGTCCCCCCCACACGATGCAGATATGTTATACTGCCATTGCATGCTCTACACACCTATAACCTCCCAAGGTGCTTTCTAACAAAGCCAACACACACTAGCCCTCTGCATTATGACACTATGTTAAAGAGTTAAAATAATATTGATCAATAGTTTAAAATATAATTTTTAATATTTAGTTAATTTTGATTATAGTTTTTATTTTTTTTATAAATGATAAGATATTTATAAATTATACTTAAAATTCATTTTGGGAGTTTATTAATTATAAAATGAATATAAGTTAAATTAATTAATTAAGTGTTTTTGAAAAATATATTAAAAAAAAGTCCCTAATATTAAGTGTTAATATTAAATACATTTTCTAATATTAAATGGCGTACTTATAATTTGATTAATTTTTTTAATAAAAAACTATAATTTAAATTTAAAAAGGGTTGATAAATTAAAAAAAAATCAGGATTAAAAATAAATTATTTATATTTTAATATTATGAAATTGTTTATAATACTTAATTTAAAGTGTTAAAATTAAAAAATACCTTATTAAAAATATTATTTAAACCTCATCAAAATTATTTTGGATGAATGACATGATAATTAATTAAATAATATATAAGTATGTAATATTTAGATTATATAAATTGTTTACATAATAGAAAATGATTTTAAAATATTAATAATTCATGAAAATCATATATATAAAGTTAAATTTCATATAATAAATAATATAATAAATTTTATACTAGAAAATTATTGTATAACTATTTATATTCAATTATTATAGAATGTATATTATAGATAACTTAAATTATAAAGTGTTTTTGAGTAAGCATTATTTTATGAATTATTGATAAATGGTGATCTCATGTTTAAATAATTGAATTGTACATTTATTTAAAATTTATTCCCTTGTTAATTATTTACGAATATAAATTGTTTATATATTTAGAATAATTGTATTCTATAATTTAAAGTTGTTAAACCACTTCTTATAAAATTTCAATCCTTGCATTACATGCTCAAAACAATTTCACATGATTTTGTTTTCATCTACCTTGAACTTAGTTTGTATTCAAATTTTTAACTTGAATTTTGTTGTTAAATATATTTTATACATTTTATTTGATAGTGTTATATTGAATTAGATTCTCTCTTGAGTAAGGTTTTCTTGGAGAGAGGGACTTGGGGTCAAACTTCCCACTGGCCTAAAGGTTATAACTTATTCTATAAAGGTAGGGGTTAACTATTTATCACTCTAATCGTAATCTTTTTAATATTTTAAATATAATATAATTATATACCTTTACAAGAATATTTTATGTACCTTATTCATAAGATGTATTTTTTTGTGTTTAGATATGTTTGAATTTTATTTTTGGATGAGTAACACAAACCATTGGTTGTGTGAATAGTTACAAATTAGTATGGTTTGAACATATTAATTTGGTGGACTGAATAAGATTATAAATCTAAATCATTATAATAATTCATACATAAAGGAAAAAAATTATATAATTTGGTGAGAAAAAATCCCATTCAAAATACTAGGTGTTAAATTCATTCCAAAACAACACTTTCCTAGAACTCGATCATCGAACTGTGTAGGTTCTACCAAAGTAGGGTGCCTAAAGATTATCTTGTGTAAGGAAATAAAGTAAAGGGTCACACTAGGACATCCTTAAGTATGTTTTACTAAAGAAGGGTTACCCTATATTATCTTTTTTTAGACTATTGTTTGTGATTTCTTTGGGTTTAACATAGTTGGTAAACCCTAATTGTTAGGATACTAGGGAATAGAGTTGTATTTATTAATAACATTTATTAGATAAATAGATACTCACTAAAATATCCAAGAATCATATATTATTTTATTGGGATGATTCCATACCAAAATAGATAAGTGGTGAGATGAATGGAAAAGAAGAATCATTTCTTAGTGAAAAATGGATCTTATCCCACTAATTCATATAATGAGTTTAAAAGGGGACATTATTTTAGTGGGATAAAATTTAATAAAATTATTTATTAATGGTAATGAAACATGATAATCAGTTTATAATTTTTTTAGATAAATAACATCATTATCATCATCAAAATTGACTTTGAGATTAATCCTTTAGAAGGATAATCTTAATGTAAGAAACTCTGAATACTGGTCAATTAAGAAATATTAAGTATGAATAAAAATTCCATGTGATATAGAAAAACCTTACTGAGTAAATAGGTGTTTAATTTGTTCAATAAATGAATCTAAATTATTATTAGAATAATATAATGATTCATTTATGTTTTCTAAGTCATTAAATGAAAATTTACCTAAGGAATTTTAGTCTCTGGTCATATATTTAATATTGTTGGATTTGCTAATGACTTAGAGAAACTAAATATTTCTTATAATTCTTCATCTGGTTAAAGAATTTATTATTTTTTTCTATAGAAATCTTCCAACAATGTGAATTAGTTTAATAAAGTTTTACCCTATTATTCTCAAATTTTTGTGGATATATGTACTAATAATATTATTTATAGGTTCTGATGTTGTTTAGATAGTATAAAGTGGTTAAAGTTCAAACAAATAGAATAAAAGTTTCATGGGAAGTCCAATATTTTTTAAGGATCCAAAAAAGTTCATTGAATTCTAAAGGTTATTAAGAAGGATAAGTTACGATTCCATAGAGATGAATTGTTCAAGCCACTTCAAGGGTTTTTGAAACTCCATGGAATGTCCAAGATAGGTATCAATTTTATAGAATTTGATTTTCCCATTTTAAGTATATGTGATAAAAAATGTATATTTTTAATGTTTTATAATTATATGATAGTTAAAAATAAAAATAAAAATAATATATCTTAGAGTTTTCATTCAAGTTCTAAATAAAATAGTTTCCACATCAAAAAATTTAATGTAAGGGTATTTCTTAAACTTTTATGAATTTAAGATGAGGATGTGTATCTTCATCTCATTTTTATAATCTAATAAGAGAATTTATTTTATCAATAAATAATTATTGTAAAAAAAAGAGATAATTAATTTCATGCACATGGTTTATTATTTATTCAATTTAGATAACATGTCTTGAGAAGAAGATACAGATAAAATGCCCCACAATCATTAGAGATCACCAAAACTCACAGGAATCTATGTTAATGGTAGTGAAATATTCCAACCACCACATATTACTGAAACATACCTTTGGAACCACATCTATTAGCTATTCCCTATTTAATTCTATTACCTATATCACTGACCCCTGATCCACCCCTACCCAACCTTCCCCTCATAGAACTTTATCCTAGGGAAAAGGGATGATACCACAAACCTCAATTACTTCACTATAAAGTCAAACCCAATAGGAATGATGGTCCATGAATATGGTAAGAAGAGGGTTTTGATATGTGGGATATCATAAAGGTTCGCATGAAATGAGCTCAAGGGATAAATATTTGATTCCAAGTGCTTAGAATACTTGCTGACCAATCAGTTTAAATTCCTCAAGTATTTGATATTTATTCTAACTAAAGAAGAAACTGACCCCTATAAAACTTTCACCAAATATAAGGTAAGGATGGTGTTTCATTAGCTAATATAAGGGTGTCATATAGGAGACTCATTAGTATTTTATTACCAATGACATGGATCAAGTAAAATGAATTATAATGGTTATGAATTTGATAGATATGATGAAACTACATTTCCCTTGGACTATAAAAGTTAGGGAATTATTGATAATGCTGAAATCAATGTGTCTATTAGTATCCCAATTACTTATGCAATTAATATTCATGAAATCATTGAGGCTTTTCATAGTGGAATCATGATAGATTTAACATTTCTCATAGAATGAATAATTCTAAACAATATGTGTGGGAGGATCATCAGCCTCAATTTTATGTTATGAAAGGTTTAAATGGTTTTGAAATCATTTCATTTAGTGGTTTTGGTGAAAATTAAACATTGGTAGATACATATTACATTTCAAGAATCACATCATATAGATCCATTCCATTCAAATTTATCCATGTTATTGAGCATGGGGAGTCCACAACATATGGAAGAATGTTCAGCTTAATGTGAAGATTCTTTCATATAATGAGAAATTGCATTGGTGGGGGTACCTTCATATCCCTTCTCACCATTATTTTGATTGGAGGAAGCCTTGGTGGTATCTTAAGACACGATCCAAAACTGAATTCTTAGGATCCATTTTATGTGTACTAAAATCCATTTTGTTTATGATATTTTAGTAAATTTTCAAATCAACAAATGAGTTTCTTGGATCTTGCTTAATTGTAATACAAACAATGGAAATGTTGATGTATAATAAAAATGTCAAACACCTAACACTTAGTATTTTTAGTATATTTTGTACTTCCATTTTAATTGATGAATATAAGGATAAAAAAATTTATCTGGAAGACATTTTTATCAAACTATTTTTTAAATATTATAGAAGATGTTCCCACCACCCATTGGTGGAATATTTTCATAAATAATCTTATTTTTTTGATAAAAATTATCCTAACATATAGAAATATATATGTTACATGGATTTAGTAGTTTATTTGTTACATATTTTTATAAAATTTAGATAAGTGTTATTTCCTAACACAAAGAGTTTTTTATCATATAATTATATTATAACGAGAATATAATATGTAAGTGGGTAGTGGGAGTATGTTTCAACTTATACAAGTTCAAAGTTAAAAAATATAATATTTATCCATTATATAGTTAAAGTGTTTTCCACTTTATATCCTAAAGTGTTAAATATATGAAGGTAAAGAAAAATGTAAAGAATTCCATTTAGTTACCATGAAAAGTGAATTTTACTATTTCAGGAAGTATTATTCCACTAAAAATTAAAATTGAATTTCAACTAACATCCTAAACATTTTAGGGTATGTAAGTAATGATAAATGCAGAGAGTTAAATTTAGTTATCGTAACATAAGTAAATTTCACTTTATCCTAAAGGATTTAGGATGTACTAGTGAATAGTAATTTAAATAGTTATATTAATTTTCAAGGAAAAAGTTTGATGGAAAGAGTTCAAAGGATGATGAATTTAAAATTAGAAAGGGTTATAAGTGGAAAACACAAGTTGACATCATAACATTTAATGTTTTGAAGTTAAGAAGTTAAAATTTTTTCAAGGAGTTGAACATTGGGAATATGACTACTAAATCTTACCACTATTCAAAGTTTATTTATTTATGGATATTTCTCACTAAATAGTATAGTGGGAGTTATTTATTAGATGGTCACATAGAGATGTGGTGGGAATTACATGTATATGCAATAAGTTAATGATACCCCAAAATGTACAACAAACATAAGGATGAGCTGACAATCTATCATACATGATGTGGTAGATAGGTGCTTATATAAGAATTTGTTAAACATTATTAAAAGAGTTTAGGGATATAAAACGTATCATATAAAATGAAATAAAAAATTTATCACTATTTTAAACTGGATACTTAAATGTATATTTAGATATACATTTCATGAAGTGTAATGATAATTAATAGATTAATGCATGAGTTTGAGTTATCCTTAATTGATTTTTATCATGCAGTATTTTATTTTATGAAAAAATGTTATGTTTATAATGAGTAGGACTAACTTATAAAGAAATGGAATATTATTAGTAGGAATAAAACAAAAGAAAGGTTCTTTTGTGTATGCTGGATAATCCATGTAGTATACCATATAGAGTTTCATACACTATGTCATTGGTATAAGTGGGTTGTATCGTTCATACAAGATTCCTCACAACCTAAGGTTGGTGGGATAATTAGCATGAATATCATTATAATTTGATACCTTTCTTATGCAAGTAATTGCGTCTTAGATAATCAGGTATGGTTAGGTATGTTCTTAATCATATCATCAGTTTGAGATCAATTGATATGAGATTTATCCTCTCATATGATTAGTATGATATATGAATCCTAAATTGATATAGACATAAAAATTTGTGACTAAACCTAAATAATAAAAAGATGCACTTATTTCAGAAAAGGGACATGTGATGTTATCATCCATAAATATGAATGAAATGTGATGCATTTATCAATTTGGTCAGTATATATTCATATAATCAAGAATGTATGAGTTGACTATATTTTATTAACATACTTTGTATCCCATGGTCACTCAATGTTTTAGACAAAAATAATATTCAAGAGTGCATGGTATAATGTGATGCAACTGGTGGAAACAAGTATAAAGATGAATGTGTCTGATGGTGAACAGACCATATCCATTTTTATCTTGAGTATCATTGATTCTTTTATAGAGGATGATTTTTTATTAAATTTATGGATCTAAATATTCATATCTATTTTGTACATTACAAATGAAAATGGAATCACACTTTTTAGTTGACTAGATGAGGGTTGAGTTTGACTCAGAGAGTTTCTCTAAAAGTGTTTTAGTGTTAATCCAAAATATTTTGGTATGGGTATTAATAATGTATTACATATAATTTAATACATAGTGAAGTTAATTATAGATTTAACCAAATGTTTAATAAGATATAAAAAATAATATTTGAATATTATTTCAAAAGTTAATTTAAATAATAGAATATAAGGTGAAATGTATGAATTTCATTTAGGATTTATAGATCTCGACCTTGAGGTTATGTTTCTATAAAACATAGCCTCAAGAATAATCTTGAGAATAAATTACTTTTAACATATACTTAAGAAATATCTTAAAAGTACATTGTCATCAATGTATTTTAATATATATATATAAGATAAATGCATTAAGGATACATTGTCACAACATATGGATTATATGATAACAAGTTTTTTTTGAAAAATTTCATCCACACTAGCTATAATTAGTGGATTGTTACATAATATATAACATAAATGGATATTAATGAATAATTTTAATGCATTGTATCTAATATTAACTAATGCATTATAATTCTTGATTTAATATGAAAACACTTGAGTAATATCTTCAAGTACCCTATAAAGATCCTTCTTCCAGGAAATGGTAGAGTTTTTGAGTTCTATTAATTGGTAAAGAATCCCTAAAACCTATATTCTATTTATTTTCATTGTTATCCTTGTGAATTTCTAGTATAATGTGGAAGATGGTGGATCCCGTTTTATGAAACATTATTATCTAGAAACCTATAGACACATTTAGAGGTGGGTTACCTTTTTGTTTCCATTTTGATAATCTCCATCAATCCTATTAAAAGGTGTTATATTAGTGATAGTATAAGTTTGTATCTTTGATGAAAGGATTACATAAAATTATTCATTTTTGATTTATTTTTTTAGTTTTTTAAAAGCATGGTGATCTTGGGTTTGTGGATTCTAAATACTTATGCTATTATGTTTAAGTGTTAGTCAACCCCTTGGAAACATAGAATAGATGAAATATATTTTAAGGGATATATATCATGCTATGGATATATGGCGTTATTAGTGGATGAAGTTTTGACTCATGAAGTCTTTCACTTGCTAATATATAATACAAAAGGTTATGAGGGTATGACCACTAATAGAAATTACACATGTTATATGTGTCATTGGATATTTTTATTTTTGTATGTGTGTATTGGTCCATATACATGATAATTTTATTAATGTATTTCATAAAGTGAGTACTGTTATATATTGATAAAATTGTGATGACATATTCCTATGGTGAGGTTGGATACATTGGGTGAATCATGCGTGTTATGAAATTAATAGATAAGATAAGAAAATATTTTATCTTCTAAGTTATGTAAGAGGATATTGAAGGTCTTAGGGAATAGAGGAAATGATTGTACTCATTACCAACAATGTTTTTCATCGATATCATCATATTAAATCATCAAAAATTAATGAAATCAACCCTAAAATATTTATGGAGAGGATATTTTCACATATAATTTAAAATAAATTTTTATAAATAAGAATTACCTTTAAATTCAATTATTTCTTCCTTGTTAAATTAGATGACATTTCTTATCATAACATCATTGTGATGAAGGACTCAAGGGTACAATATTTCTAGTGAACCTCTGGATGTAATTATTGGATCTGTAGGTGATATAACCAAGAAACCAAACATCTTGACTCATTCACTATTGATTACACCCTGAATCCCTTCTAGTCATGAAGATGTTTATGTAGTTATCTTGATATTAGGAGGGAAGAGGGGGATCAATGATCTTTATTATTAATTTAGTTTGAGTAATTTATCTTTATACATGAGAGATTTATCTAGAGATAAATTTTGTGCACAATAATTCATGACCCTAGAAATGATATAATTTATGAAATATACGTAGGTCATAGATTTAGTTTTTTCATAAATTACCTTAAAAAATATCTTAATTATAAGTGAAAATCACATAGAATAATAATAATAATAACATTTAATTTATTTTTATTAAACTCATGAATATTTAAATTTCATTTTTTATATACCCTTAACTTATCCCTTCAATCCTCCTTGGAATTTATTGAACCTTGAATAATAAATATTAATTTAAATAAAAAAACACCATTGTATTATTCATTAAATAATTATTCATGAGATAGGCATATCCTAAATAATTATTATTCCTCATTACTTTAAAATAATATTTATTATAACACAAAATTCATATATTATTTAAGTGAGGTTTGGGATACACTTAGTATGTGACACTATATGTTTTTCCCAGTGTCATTAAGACAAATATATTAAAGTCCAAGATATGTTTCTAATGAAATTTTAAGGAAACCATAGAGAAATAGGTTAATGTCACAACAAAATCAACATCCTATTTAAACTTAATGTGTAATATAATCCCTTTTTCTTAATAACTCATCAAGAAAGTTACATTACTTGTGTCATCAACTAATTTTCTTGATATTTGTTTCTTTGGATTTACGAAAATGATCATGATGATAAAGTACCATGGCTAGGTATTAATCAGATTGTTCCATTCCAATAAATGGGTCTAAGATAGAGACTTATATTAACTTATAACAGGAAAATATTTTCTTGACTTATTAATTAATTTAATATCATTTGGGACACACCCAAATTATCCAACCACTCTACGAGAATATTTCATCAAGGTTTTCATAAATATTTAAAAGTAAGTGATTCATGATATATATTAATAATAATATCAAGCTTAAGGTCTAATAAAAACATCCATAGATAAGAAAATCTAATGATATATATAACATGTGGAATTATGGTCTATTTCATGATTGCCTCTCTTGGAGATTGTTAAGCGCAGAATTCATGTGAATAAGTCTCAATGTATTATGAGGTCCCTAAACCTAATAGAGTGATATCATATGTATAACTTTAGAAATATTTAATGCAACTATAGAATATATCTTTAATAATATTATTACATAATTTTGAGGTTCTCATCATAGTGGAGAATTTTCTTAACCTTTCAATGTGATAACAAATATAAAAACATTATCACATTATTTTAAGAAAAAAGAACACTCATCCTGTGATAATATATTTATTAATATTAAACTATTTGAATATATAGGTAATCGAAAATAAAAATTAGTTGTTTCTTAGGAACTAACTCTAACAAAATCTAACTTACACTAAAGCCAACTGCCAATGAATTTCAGTCTTCTATCCCTTATATAATATTCATGCTTATTTTGAGATAAGGATTTAACAAATGGGTCAACCACATTCTCCAATTTGGAAAATTTAATTACTATAAACTCACTTATTTAAGATAAATAACTAAATAAGTGATACTTAAATATTATATGATTCATCCATTTATGTAACCATGGATCCTTAGTGAGGGCCACCATTAAAGCAGTGTCACAATACAATGTGATAGAATCTTTAATACCGAGAAGCACACTAAGATCCTATACAAGGTTTTATATCCAAAATACTTATTTTATTTGCATCATATGCTAAAATATAATCCAAATATGTTATAAAATAAGGGACCACTGGATGTTTTGAAATCTTCCTACTCACAACTCCTCTATTAAAAAAGAAATATCTTCACTATAATTTTAGATCATTCTAATTTATATAGTAACTATAATCCTTATATACCATGATGACTAGGTCCTCATCTCCTCTATAATTTAAGAACATATTTTTAGTATACCTTAAATAATTTAGGATAGTAGTAAAATAGTAAAGTGATGATATATTATGTTTCTTGATATCAACCTACCATGATCAAGGCATAGGTAACATCAAGATGAGTATATACCATGCCATACATGACTGATCCTATTACTGATTCATAAGGAATCATTCTAATTATCTCCCTTTTCTTTTATCTTTGAGGGTAAAGTTTATTGGAATAATGTAAACCATGCGAAATTGGAAAAAATTTATTCTTATACTGTTAGATACTAAATCTCTTCATTACCTTATCAATGTATGTAGTCTAAATTAGTCTAAAAATCCTCTTTTAAATACCATGAATGATACGGATCACTAGAATATAGTATGATTCACCTAATTATTTTATAGATAATCATTTTCTCAACCACATATTAACTTCTCATAAGATTGGTATCTAATTTCCAATTAGTAATATGCCAATAATATATACAACTAGGAAAATGATTGTACTTCCACTGAACGTTTTATTAGCACATGTCTCAGATTCATTATTTATGAAACAAAATTCTTGTATGGATTTATCAAATTTTTTTCCCCATGATCTAGATGAGTTTTTAATACATAAATGGATCCCTATAACTTTAATACATTATTGGGATCAATTGGAGTCACAAAACCTTCTTGTTGTGTCATATAGACATCTTACATTGGGTTATTGTTAGAGAAATATTTTTTTTGCATCCATTTTCTAGATATCATAATCATAAAAAGCTTCTATGTAAAGTAGAATTTTTACACATTTTAGTATAGAAATTGGGGAAAATATTTTTTTTCATAGTCTATCCCTTGATCTTTCTCAAACTCTATTCCAACCACTCATACATTTTTTGTACTAAATTTACCTCCCATGTCTAGATTTTTCTTGAATACCCATAAACACCCAAAATTATTTATATATACTAGAGGATCTACCAAAACACAGACTTGGTTTTGGTAGATGTAGTCTTTCTCTAAATTCAAATATTCTTTTCATATTTAAATCATGATCTTATTACTAATTCCTTTTAGGATATATGTTCTTCATTATAAAATAATAATGAGTTACTATCCTTGGTGAATATAAAACCATATATTTTTGGTTCTCTGACATCTCTGTTACTACAACATAGTAATTTTATCATAAGAAAACCTCTTACATGAGAAATTATGGGATTTGTTTCTTCAAAATATTTTGTATCCTAAGCATTAAATTCATCAAAATCAATCTCTCTACCACTATATCAGTTGAAGATATTTTCCCTATCAAGGAATATGGAATTCATTTCCATTTTTAAATTTTCATACAGGGGGGTTTATAGATAATATACCCTTATTTCCTTAGGATATTATATAATAATATTATTTATAAAACATGGTGGAAGTTTATTTCTAGAAATAGTCTTAACAAACACTTCAAAACCCCACACATATAAGATAGACAATACATATTTCCTCCCACACCATAACTCATATGGGATACCATTTTATGATTTAGTTATCACCTGTTTCAGAATATATGATATAGTCTGTAAATAATATCCCAAAATGTATAATGATTGGCCATCATGACTCATCATTGATCTCATCATGTCAAACAAGGTGCATTTTCTCATTCGAATACCACTATTTCACTATAGTGTATAAAGATGAGTGTGCTGGGATAAAATTCCTCACTCCCTTAGATAGTTGATGAAATATTGGTTAAGATGTTATTTACCAAGATCTAAGTGTAGTTATATTTTCTTCTCAGTAAGATGATTTTCTATATCATTCTATAAATAATTAAATTTCTCAAAGTATTCAGTGTAATAAATCATTAATTAGATATATCCATATCTAAATAAGTCATTGATAAAAGTTATGAATTAAAATTATTCATCTATAGATTCAAATAGAAAAGGTCCACACAATTATGAGTGAACTAATTCATGAAGCTCTATGGCCCTTTGACCCTTTCATTAAATGGTGGTTTGGTAATTTTCCTTGAAAATAAGTGTGACACCTTTCAAGTTGTTTTAGCTTAAAAGTGTAAGGATCTGGTCTTAAATGTTATATAATATTGTTTATATAGACTGTAATTAATTTTAATTAATTCCCAAAGATCATTTATGTTTAGAGTTTTATAGAATTATATCATCACCCTTACAAAAATAAATATTAAATTAAAAAGTAGTTACTTCCACATAATATCCAATGTTCCTATAATATAATTTTTTTAAAATGAAACATTTTTTTATTTCCCATAAACATCTTTAAAAATTTTGATCTTGACCGCATCCTTTACCCTACTTATCTTTAAAACCTTATAAATTTTTTTAAAAAATATAAGATGAGTAAAAATTATCAGAAAGGGAAATAAAAATAAATAAAGAAAGAAACTAATTAGTGTATTACCCTCTATTTCTATTATGTAACCCTTTATTATTTCTTTTTATGATTTTAATGTTTAGGGTGATGAATGGGAGATTCGGGAGAACTTGGAATGAGGTTTTGAGGAAAAAGGGGAAGTCGCACGGGCAGTGCACGGTATGTCTAAATCATACGGCCAAACCTTGCATAGTGGGTCTTGGAGGCAGTAGATTCCACATGGTCGGTGTACGGTTTGTCTAACTGTGCAGCCAAACCGTTCTAGAAGGGTGGTCGAGGCAGTAGCTAACGCACGGTTAGCGCACGGTTTGTCAAACCGTGTGAACTAACCTTGCGAGCACTTAAATGAGATCCTTAAATTGTGGATCTCACGTGTTTTTGCCTCTAAATGCCTCGTTTAAGCTTCTAAGCAGCCCTAACTTGGTATTTTTGTTCTCCTAAGGTCATGGAGGGTTCTCCCATCATTCTGGAGGTGATCTGAAGGCTTCTCTTGGCGAATCGAAGCCAGATTCTTGAAGTATGTGATCGTTCATGATCGGTTTATTAGATCTGCTTAGATCTACTTCTCATCTTCTCTCTATTTCTTAGATCTATGCCTGTTATGGGTTGATCTGAGTGTGTGTATGCCAAATATGATGAGATTTGGTCTTGGTTGTGTTAGGAGAGGAGATATAAGGAGAATCCTTGGTTAATCGGGCCAGTTTTTTTGAGTGTTCTTCGACCATTGTGATTTTTGTCAAAACCTTTGAGGTTGGAGGCTTAAATCTCGACTCCTCTTGTTAAAATTGATTGTATTAGTTTCAAATTGGTTTATTTGAATGGTTTTTATTTTGAAAAGCATGGAATAAATCTTATTTAGTGACGATTTATGGTTTTGATGTAATTGTGAAATCTTGGTGAATTATTGTGGATAGTGATTTGGATTCTTGAATTTAAAATGTTGATTTAAAATTATGGATTTTCTAAAATTGTAAATGGTTTGATGAAAAATGGGTTTTCAATAAAAAGGGAGTTTTATTAAAATGGTTTGGTATTGAAATGGATTTGATGAAATTAGTTTATTCTTTGGTTTTCCATAAAAACACAGTTTTATTGAAATGGTTTGAATTTATTGAACACACTTTGTTTTGATGGAATTTTTTTTCAATAAAAGGTGTTTTATTTAAAGGATGGTTTTTGGAATGATTTTGGGAATATGTGGTGTGTGTTCATAATGCATATATGGGGCTTGGTTGAAAGATGACCTTGAGCTCGGTTCCAAAGGGTTAATGGCACA
Organism: Viscum album; assembly: GCA_963277665.1. Taxonomy (NCBI): domain Eukaryota; kingdom Viridiplantae; phylum Streptophyta; class Magnoliopsida; order Santalales; family Viscaceae; genus Viscum; species Viscum album. Next base: position 372,154,087 of record OY728135.1, on the reverse strand, counting down.
TGGGAAATACGGGGCTTGGTTGAAAGATGACCTTGTGCTTGGTGCCAAAGGATAATGGAACATGGGAAACAATTAGCTTTTGATGACTTGGTAGATCGACAAGAAACCACTCATGAGTATGGAACTTCCATAACGTAGCATGCATGGTTGTTTTCACGGGTTTGTGAAATGGTTGGGTATGCCAAAAAGGAGAGATTATGAAGTGGTTTTAAAGCTTGTTTTGTTATTTTTCTAGGAAAACAACTTGCTGGAAAATTGGTTTCAATTTCTCTTGGAATTCCTTTGGTTATGAATGGTTTTGGAAACTTGTTTATATCTTGTTATAAACTGTTTTGAGAAAATGTTTTATATGAACTGTTTTATATAAATGTTGATAACTCTTCTATCCTAGTGGCGTGAGTAGGGAAGTCATTGGAGGAAAACCTACTGATTTTTATACTCAACCCTGCTTTGGCACATTGGTGCTTTTTTAGATGTCATATTCTGGGACACAGGTAAAGGTATGGAATCTCATTACTAGTTATTCATGGTGATTCTTGGGAGAAGTGGTGGTGCTTGGAGCATGAAGCTTGGTGTAGAGCTGTGGAGTGTTTCTTGGTTTACTTTGTGTCTTTTGTTTACTATTCCGCATAGCACTCTGATTTTGTGTTTATTATGTTGGTTTATGGGTTTTACTATGGAATAGTGTGTTTCCCTTTTGGTAATGGATGAGTTGGCTGTTTTTTTTTGACATGCATCATGTAGTTGTTGTTAGTGGATCCTTTGGTTGGTTGGTTATTTGGTTTATTTCTCAAAGGGTAAATCATCCCCCACTTGCATTGAAACCCTTTGGCATTTATTTCCAGACTTTGGCACCTTGGGGATGTCTCTTAAGGCATAGTAATGACTCATTGAGTTATCAAGCCAATGAGAATTGGCGGATCATTACAAATGGTATCAGCTTGTTCACTACTTGCCTAATAAGTGGTCATAGATGTTCTTTGTCTTGGAGTTGAAATTCATTCTTGTATATTCCTTAGGTAAAAATCTTAGAAAGGATTAATAATGTTGGAACTTGAAATTTATAGCATAAAAGGACATAACTAACCCGTTTATGTTGAAATTCAAGTTAACAGGGTGTTGGGTACATAAGTGTTTTGGATACAATTATAGAATGTTGGAAATCTCATTGTCATGGGTTTATCCAATGAGAGGAGCATGACATGCATTGTAGAGGAATGACTTCCCATTAGGATTGTATATCTCATTGTGAGGAATGAGTACAGATTTTGTGCAAGGTGCGATTTTTTGAAAAATGCAGAAATTGTTTTCAAGTAAAATATTTTGAAAATATGGTATTTTTTGTATTTTGAAAATGGGTTGATTTTCAAAAGGCATGAGGAATGTTTTCAAAAATGTTTGAACATGGGAAAAATGATGTTTTTCAAAACAATGTTGTGATAGATAATGTGATAGAATTTGAAATGCTAAGCCATCCGTTGCTAGAGAGGTAGATTGATAGGGGTTTGTTGTTGGTTTAGGAAATGGCACCTGGTAGGCGTCATAGAAACCAGTCGGAAGAGGCCAGTGAGAATGTGGTTACACCAGAACCACATGTGAACCAACAGTTGGTCCAAAGCATCACTCAGGCTTTTCAAACCATTGAATTGGGACTAAAACCGGATACTTTGTTTACAATATCCATCACAGCTAAAAATCCAAGTGGAGGAAGTACGATTATCTTTACTAGAGGACCCGAGAACTCTAACACTAAGAGAAAGAGGGTATCAGAAAAATTTTCTCAAGGAGGAAGAACACATCAGAATCAGACCACAAGATTGTTAAAACTTCCTTAGAGACCCAATTGTAAGCTAGGATGTTTCCAGTGTGGCTCTATGAGCCACATCAAGCGGGATTATAAGGCACAACCTCGGAAATGTCATAATTGTAACAAGATGGGACATCTTTAGCACATTTTCCATAATTCTCTGAGGTCAGGTGTTCATGGAACTCCTCAGAAAGGGAAGTGTTAGTATGAAAATAAAGATCAGAGAATGGGAAACATGCATCTTCTTGGAGCTGAGAAAGTTGTAGTGGATGATCAGTTGAGACCATCTAGAGTGCAAGGTATGTTTTTTTTAATTTCCATGTTGATTCAAGATTTGTTTGATACGGATTCTACCCATTCCTTCATTTCTTCTCATTCTAATGACTTGCTATGTTTAAAACTAGAAATGATGCCTTCTGTTTTGAAACTAAAAACTCCTCTTGGTGGAAGAGAACGTCAAACCTTTGTATGTAGTTCATGTTCTATAACTGTTGATGGATCTGAGTTAAAATGGGACTTCTTGAAGTTGGACATGGATGTTTGTGATGTAATACTGGGTATGGATTGGTTGAAAATGTTTAAGTCTCACATTTACTGTTATAGGAGAACAATTAGTTTCACGACTGAGGATGGCATCAACCATCTCTTCAGAGGAGAGAGGATGGTAAAGAAAGGTGCAAAGAGCTTGTTGGAACCAATGGTGGGAAATATCTCTTACCAATTGGAAGTGTTGACTTTGGCATCAATGGAGGATATTGAGGAAAATAGTTTTCTATCTATGGTGGATAAATTTCTAGATGTCTTTCCCAACAACTTCACAGGGTTACCACCTCTAAGGGAAGTGGAGTTTATGATTGATCTCCTTTCGGGGACGAGTCCTATTTCCCTTCCATCTTATAGGATGACACCAATAGGGTTACGATAATTGAAAGTGCAGTTAGAGGAGATGGAAAACAAGGGTTTCATTCAACTAAGTACTTCTCCATGGGAAGAACCAGTGTTGTTTGTGTAGAATGAAGATGGAACTCTTCAGCTGTGTGTTTATTATCGTAAGATTAACCAAATTACGATAAATAAAAGATATCCACTTCCATGCATTTATGATCTGTTCGATCAATTAAGGGGATATCAGTGGTTATCCAAGATTGACTTGTGATTATGATATCACCATTTGGAGTTCGGAAGGAGGATATTCCAAAGACATCTTTCAGAAGAAGATATGGCCACTACAAATATGTATTCATGCCTTTCGGTCTAATGAATGTAATAGCAGTCTTCATGGATTTGATGAATTGGATATTTCAGTGATATCTGGATTCTTTTTTTGTGGTGTTTTTGGACGATATTTTGGGCTATTCAAAGACAAGGGCTGATCATGAGGTGCACCTGGAAACAATGTTACAAATCTCGAGAGATCATCGTTTATATGCCAAATTATCAAAGTGTGTTTTTTGGATTCGAGAAGTATGTTTCCTTGGCCATGTCACTTCTGAGAAGGACGTTTCTGTTGATCCTGAAAATATAGAAGACATTATCTCTTAGAAACCACTGAAGAATGTGTTCGGGATACGTAGTTTTCTCGGTCTAGCTAGTTACTACCGATGCTTTGTGCATGATTTCTCACGACTAGATTCACCAATGAAAGCTCTAACTAAGAATAATTCTCTCTTACAATGGACAGAAGAATGTCATAAATACTTTCAGGAACTGAAAGTTCGACTTACATCGACACCTATCTTGATCTTTACAGAATCTGGATAGGGGTATGTGGTGTATTGTGATGCTTTAGGATCAGGGTTGGGTTGTGTTATCATGAAAATATATCATGTGGTTGCTTATGGTTCAATGCAGTTGAGGGTGTATGAGAAACATTACCCAACACATGATTTGGAGTTGGCTGTAGTCATCCATGATTTGAAAACATGGAGACATTATCTATTTGGTGAGAAATTTACTGTGTTTACGAATCACAAAAGCTTGAAACAAATTTTCCCACAGTGAGATTTGAATCTCAGGCAAAGGAGATGGATGGAGTATCACCAAATGTTTGACTTTGACTTGATGTACACACCCGGAAAAGGAAATACAGTGGTGGATGCATTGAGTAGAAATTCATATACTTAGTTGGTGAAGGAAGCTTTAGACGAATGGCAGTTGATGTCAGTATTAGCCGACATGCATGTGGAATGTGAAGACTGAGGTGATGTTACTATTTTATTTTCAGCTACACTTGTTCATGATTTAGTAAAGATGATCAATGAAGCACAAACATCTGATGTAGAATTTCTGGTTGTAAGTTCAAAACTCAATGCTTGGGAGACCATTGATGGCTGAAAACTTGATAGGGGTTTAATTTTGTTTTTTAGAGATCAGATGGTTGTACCTATGTTTTTTTAGGAATAACTCCTTCATGATTATCACCATTAAATATGGGCTATACACCCAGGTACACAGAAGTGTACAAGGCGTTGAAGGTGCAGTTTTGGTGGAGTGGCATGAAAGGGAAGGTGGCCAAGTTCTTCTCATGGTGCTTAACTTCTTAGTAGGTTAAAGCAGATCATTAGAGACCAGCTGGTATATTACAACCTTTACCTATCCTAGTGTGGAAATGGGATCCGATAGAAATGGATTTTATTAGAAGTCTTCCAAGAACGATTAGGAAATACGATGCCATTTGGGTGATAGTGGATCGTCTAACCAAGTCGTCCTATTTATCCCTATTCGTGAAACTCATATGGTGGAAGATATCTCAAAAATATATATTCGAGAAGTGGTAAAGAGGCATGGTGTACCAATGTCTATAGTCTCAAATAGAGATCCGAGGTTCACAAATCATTTCTGGAAATCATTAAAGCAAGCCCTTAGGACTCAGTTGACTATGAGGATGGTGTATCATCCTCAGAAGGATAGGTAATATGAGCGAATGATACAAAATTTGGAAGATATGTTTTAGGATTGTGTAATGGATTTTGGTGGCTCATTGGAGGATCATATACCCTTAGTGGAGTTCTCATACAATAATAACTATCAAGCCTCGATACACATGGCTCCGTTTGAAGCATTTTATGGGCGTCCTTGTCGTTCTCCACTGTGCTGGGTGGAAACTGGTGAAACTTCACTAGTTGGGCCGATCATTTTCCAAGAAACAATGGAGAAGATTCAATTGATTAGAAAGAGGATGGAGATGGCTCAGAGTCGTCAGAAATCTTATGTAGATCACCATCAAAGACCATAGTTATTCGTTCTAGGTGATCATGTCTTCTTGAGGATCTCTCCAAGGCTTAGACATCATCGTTTCAGGAAAAGGGAAAGTTATATCTAAGATACATTGTCCCTTTTTAGATACTAGAATGGGTTAGAGACGTGGCATATCGGCTGGAATTACCACCATGGTTTAATACGGTGCATAATGTGTTCCATGTATCTCAGTTGAAAAAGTATCAGCCTAATCATAACCATGTGATTAAATGGGATTACATTGAACTAGAGCCAGATGCTTCATTGATACATATCCTGGTATAGATAGTGGATAGGCAAGAGAAATTATTTCTTGTAAAAAGCATCGGTATTGTGCAGATTTTATGGAAGCATGGTCATATTCAAAAAGAGACTTGGGAACGTGAGAAGGAAATGAAAGAACAGTGGATGGAACTCTTTTAGTTGGGTGAAGGTTTTCTACTTCTGAGGATTGAAATACCAATGGTGGGGAGAATGTATTATCCCCTATTTCTGGTATATAATACTTTCTTGATTCTTTTCATGGTTTTAAAGTTTAGGGTGACGAATGGGAGAGTCGGGAGAACATGGAATGAGGTTTTGAGGCAAAAGGGGAAGTCGCACGGGCGGCGCACAGTTTGTCTAAACCGTGCGGCCAAACCGTGTGTAGTGGGTCTTGGAGGCAGTAGCTTCCACATGGTCAGCGCACAATTTTTCTAACCATGCGGCCAAACCATGCGAGAAGGGTGGCCGAGGCAGTAGCTAATGCACAGTTAGTGCATGGTTTGTCAAACCGTGCGAACTAACCGTGCAAGCACTTCAATGAGATCATTAAATTGTGGATCTCATGAATTTTTGCCTCTAAATACCTCATTTAAGCTCCTAAGCAGCCCTAACTCAGGATTTTGGTTCTCCTAGGGTCAAGGAGGGTTCTCCCATCATTCTGGAGGTGATCTGAAGGCTTCTCTAGGCAAATTGAAGCTAGATTCATGGGGTATGTGATCGTTCTTGATCGGTTTCTTAGATATAATTCTCCTCTTCTCTTGATTTCTTAGATATATGCCCGTTATGGGTAGAGATAAGTGTGTGGATGCCAAATATGATGATATTTGTTATTGGTTGTGTTAGGAGAAGAGATCTAAGAAGCATCCTTGGTGAATCAGCCTGGTTTTCTTGAGCGTTCTTCGACTGTTGCGGTTTTCGTCAAAACCTTTGAGGTAGGAGGCTTCAATCTCAAATAATCTTGTTAAAATGGATTGTATTAGTTTCAAATTGGTTTATTTTAATGGTTTTGATTGTGAAAAGCATGGAATAAATCTTCATTAGTGATGATTTAGGGTTTTGATGTAATTGTGAAATCTTGGTGAATTGTTGTGCAAAGTGATTTGGCTTCTTGAATTTAAAATGTTGATTTTAAATTATGGATTTACTGAAATTGTAAATGGTTTGATGAAAATGGGTTTTCAATAAAAAGGGAGTTTTATTAAAATGGTGTGGTATTGAAATGGCTTTGATGAAATTGGTTTATTCTTTGGTTTTCAATAAAAGCACAGTTTTATTGAAATGGTTTTAATTGGTTGAACACACTTGGTTTTGATGGAAATTGTTTTCAATAAAAGGTGTTTTATTTAAAGGATTGTTTTGGAATGATTTTTTGGAATATGTGGTGTGTTTTCATAATGCATATATGGGGCTTGGTTGAAAGATGATATTGTGCTCGGTTCCAAAGGGTTAATGGCACATGGGAAATACGGGGCTTGGTTAAAAGATGGCCTTGTGCTCAGTGCCAAAGGGATAATGGAACATGGGAAAAAATTACCTTGTGAAGAATTGGTAGATTGAAAAAAACCACTCATGATTATGGAACTGTCATAACATATCATGCATGGTTGTTTTCACGGGTTTCGGAAATGGTTGGGTATGCCAAAAAGGAGAGATTGTGAAATGCCTGAATGGCCCAAAGGACTTCATTTTTATTTATTTATTTTGATAACCCCCCTTTCAAGGGATGATGGAGAACCCTTACAATTCCCGTAGGCTCAGAGATTACAATGCCTGTTGGCTTACGAGATTACATGACCCGAAGGACTTAGAGAAATCAACCGGACTATCGATAAGGAACTGCCCCTCCCCAGTATCTGCATCATGATAGTAGCTCTCTAACTTTGCATGGTCGTCTGGCTAGCCATCCCATGCAAGCACAGACTGGTACCGATGAAATAGACATACCCTCTCATTCTAACAATCCATTTGGTTCTGCTCTGTTGAGTGAACTTGCTCTGAATCCTCTTTTGGGGCTGCTCCTTTTTTGTAGTGAGTTTGGGGAAACTGCATGTGGCCCGAAGGCCTTGAGGTGGCCAGAGGGCCTTAATGGTGGCCCAAAATCCCTACTGACCCGAAGGATTGGGTGGCCCGAAATCCTTAAGGACTCCAAGCCCAAACCGGTGGCCAAAGTTGAATAGTTCCAGTACCTACAGTACCAAACCGTACCTGCTACAGTAACTTCTACCGTGCTTGATATAATACCCACACATTGTATAGTTCTGATACAGTACCTGTACAGTGTACAATTCTACTACAGTACCTGCACAATGTACAGTACTACTACAGTGCTGCTATAGTGCCTGCTACAGTACTACTATAGTACCAGAAATATGCTTATACCTGGTTTTGAACCTAGGTCTTGTGGATGCACTTAAGGATACCTCACCAACTGGGTCTTGTGAAATGGTTTTAAAGAATGTTTGGTTATTTTTCTCAGAAAATAACTTGCTGGAAAATTGGTTTCAATTGCTCTTGGAATGCCTTTGGTTATGAATGGTTTTGGAAACTTCTTTATATCTTGTTATAAACTTTTTTTAGAAAATGTTTTATATAAACTATTTTATATAAATGTTGCTAACTCTTCTATCCTAGTGGTGTGAGTAGGGAAGTCATTGGGGAAAACCTACTGAGTTTTATACTCACCCCTACATTGGCACATTGGTGCTTTTGTAGATGTCGTATTCCGAGTCACAAGTAAAGGTATGGAATCTCATTACTAGTGGTTCGTGGTGATTCTTGGGAGAAGTGGTGGTGCTTGGATCATGAAGCTTGGTGTAGAGCCATGGGTGTGTCTTGGTTTACTTTGGTTATTTTGTTTACTCTTCCACATAGCACTTGGATTTTGTATTGGTTGTGTTGGTTTATGAGTTTTATTGTGGAATAGTGTGTTTCCCTTTTGGTAATGGATGAGTTTGTTGTTTTGTTAACATGCATCATGTAGTTGTTGTTAGTGGATCCTTTGGTTGGTTGGTTATTTTGTTTATTTCTCAAAGGGTAAATCGTCCTCCACTTGCATTGAAACCCTTCGACATTTATTTCCAGCCTTTGGCGTCTTGGGGTTGTCACTTAAGGCCTAGCAATGACTTGTTGAGCTCTCAAGCCAATGAGAATTGGCGGGTCATTACAATTAGTCTATTAAAAACATTAAAACACATGAATTTTTTTTCTTAAAAAATACATTTTTAACCAAAAAGGGTATAATCATTTATTAAAATAATAATAATTATATTCCCTTTTAAAATAATTGTTTTCTATAAACAATTATAAGAAATAATATAAAATTAATATAGGTGTCTTGGGATTTCATCTTCATAGAACCCTTATAGAACCATTTTAAGAATCCTTATAATTGGAATAACCATACTTCTGAATTCCAATATAATGATCTAGAGAACATAACCATTACCCAATGTAATTGAGAACTCTATCAGAATACCCACTATATAATCTATACTGGTCTCACCTATGATCTGTAATGGAGATAAACCTTTTATTTGTAATGTAAAAGGACCATATCATGAATGAAACCCTTGAGAAACTCTTTTAAACCCTTCTGCTAAACACTTTCAGATATAAAAATACTATTATTTTTTAAAAATCCATTTAAAAAAATAAAATACCCAAAAAAATGTAAAGGGGATTTTTGTTGAAATAAAAATTTAAATATTATAAAGTAATCGAGACATCAAAAAATATGTATCATGGTGGAAAAAATCATTATCGTTGTATATGTTAAAATGAACCATTCCTTTTGTCTTTTATAAAGAAATTCAATAAAAAATTGAAAAATATTACTTTTGAAAATATTTGTATGAAAGTAAAAGGTGATAAAATATATGATTTAATTTTTTTTATTTTAATATACTAAAATACCTAAAATATTTTTAAAAAAATAAACGTGGTTGAAAAAGAGTCATAAGGAAAACATTAAAATATGATTTTTGAAAAATCCCCTTACCGCGATCCCAAATCATCATGTACATTCCTTATATTCGAGAATAATAAAATTATATTAATTATTAACTTTATTTATAACCTTTTTAAAGTTTATTATTCCTTTTATTTCATTTATTACCATGTTATGTTAATTTACTTAATCATTTAAGTCCACATCAAAAGTTTTGACGATATTTGGATCATATATCCAAAATGACTTTGGTTGGTTGACTATGGTCAATAAGGTCATTATTAAATAATATCAAAATAATAATATTGAAATAATTATCATTTTTTATACATCAAATATACTTTTAAAATAAATCATGAATTATGTTTATGAAAAATGAACTACGTTACAGTTTTGGATATGTTAGGCTATATGTACACATGGGTAACATTTCTATTTTTTTATGATCATTATGAAAATAAGGTAAGTATTATTTTAAATTTTAAGAATTATAATAATATAATAAATAAAATATTATTTTTCTAAATATACTTATATATATATATTCCATGTGATTTAGTGTTGAAAAAAAATCACATCACTTCATGGAAGCGGTAGTCCACACGTACGAAGTACTACGATACCATTTTTCAGTGAATGAAAATAAAATAAAGTAAATGATATATTATCTTTTAAAAATGATAAATATGTCATTAATATTAAATTTATACATTAATTTAATCATTATAAACATTTTTTAGAGACGTTTATGGAAAACGAATTACATCGGTTTGTGAGGTGGTAGTCTGGTATACACACGAAAAAATGTTTCATTTCCCATTTGATGGAAAATAAGATGAATATAAATTGTGAAATTAACATAAAAACACCCCAATATGTTTAATATACTAGTTTTACTATTTCATAATTTTTTAATAATATTTCATGGTACTATATTAGAAATAAATAAAAAACTCTTGGTTAATAACTATACCTCTTCTTCGAAAAACCTCATTTTCTTTTCACCTTAAGCACTATAAGGTTGATATTATGCCATAAATAAGCACTCTATAATGTTTAAAGGTATTAAATTAATGAATTTTAGTATGTATTTTATGAACCAACAGGTTTTTTAAATGTGTAGAAATGTGAAGAAGAGGTTCCCTTTTAATAAGAGAGGGGTGGGGCACTCTTGGAATTTATAAAAATATTAAATTAAATAAATTACTTTTTATGTAAAAATGGATCAAAATTAAAAATATAAGAATATAATATTATTATAATTTAAATAATTCTCATTTAATAAAATTTGGACTGTTTTGGATCACATTGTTTCCATTATCATTTTGTTTTAACCCTTTTAACCTTTTTGACAATTATGGTGATATCAATATTTTTTACTTTTAAGGGGTTAATATAGTAACTATAAATGAAAATAAAACCCATAAATAGAACATGGTTGATATTTTAAACCTTATAAAATTTTTTGGCTGAATATAGGTTTTTTAAGAATTTAATATCATTTAATAAAATATTATTTATTATAAAATAACATTAATGTTAATTTTGGAACTATTCATTTAATTTGACTTTTAAAACTAGGATATAATAATGGAATTTGAATATAATGAATCAAAATATATCTAATTTTTCATGATTATCTAACAAAATCATGTAAGAAAAAAAATAACTAAAGAATATTATTTTTAGAGTTTTCAAAATCATTTTATTGGTTATTTTACTTCTTGCACAAGCACTCTGTCAGTGCTGCTTAATAATTTAAGGAAAATAATTATTCAATAAAAATTATAAATAAATTACCATGATAAGAAATAATTTAGATATAGAATGAATATTTATAATTGAAAATATAATCTGTTTATACCTCTGTTAAAAATATTATAGTTATTAAAAGAAAGAGTGTGGCATTTTTGGCTTTATATCCACTTAAATATTATAAAGGTCAAAATCAAATAAAAATATAAAGAACTATATATTTGACTTTTTAATGATTATGTGTGATTTTAATTATCCAATAAATATAATTCAACTATTAATATCATTGTTTAGTCATTATCATTTTATTTTTAACTTTAGTTACTAGATTTACCCTTTACCATGTTAATAAAAATAAATAAGGTTATTATTTATGTTGAACAATACTAAATGGTAAATATTAAAAAAATTGGACCTCATGATTAAAAATATGTAATGAAATTTTCAAGATTAAAAATGTTAATTTAAAATAATTTATTTTAAAATTAAACTAGAAAAACACGATGCAAAACAGTTTTTTAGAAGAATGACCTTTTTAGTATAAAATAGTTTATACTAAATTAAAGTATAAAATAATTTAAAAAACTTAATTGGATTATTTAAAATCAAAATTAACTAGTTAAATTTTAAAAATAATGAAAAATATAATTTTACTTTATTAATAATCTAAATGAAAATCTAGTTTTTAATAAAATTCAATATTTTCACTATTCATTGGAAAATAAAATTTTTTAGAAATATCTCAAAATTTAACCATAATATAATTTTGAAATTGTAACACCCTAAGATTTTAATGAAATATTTTTCCTTAAATAAATTTATTTCTTCAATAGCTTGCATTTTATGTAACATTGAGTTTAAACGAACCATGATACACTATTAAAACATTCTCATTTAAAGCGACAATTAAAACATATCCATTAATTTTGAAAATATACTAGAAAAAAGTAATTTAATATTTGAATAAATAATTTAGAAATTATATTTGTATAATTTTTTTGATAATTTTATGAAAATATTAATTTTTCATTGAATAGTGAAAAATACCAATTTTTATAAAACTGTGATTTTATTTATATTTAAATATAACTTTATGATTTTAATTTGATTTCAAAGTAAATTAATTAATATTTATTTAGATAAATTATAATTAATTACATTTTAATCATCTTTATACCTTCTTTTGGTATAAGTATATTTTTCGACTTAAAAAACATTCTTTCAAGAGAACTCTTTTTCATTATGTTTAGCGGAATTAATTTTTAATTAAATTATTTCACTTATGTGAGTTTAATATTGAAAAATTGATTCCACATTTAGAAAAAGTGGGTATATATTTGGTAAATATTTCCATTTTTATTTTTTTATTTAGAATTGTAACTATAGTAATTTTATTACCACAACAAGGGTAAATCAGGTAAGTTATTTTAAAAATAAGATTATTAAGATTATAAAATAATCCCAAAACTTGTGTAATTTCTAATTTTTTAGTTAATTTCATCCACAATAATCTAATTTTCTATTTTATTTCCATTTTCCCATTTTTATGAGATTATGACCTCTATAGTATTTTATTTCAAGAGAAGCCAAACATGCTAGACTATTCTTTTTAATAAATATAAAATTTTAATGTGGGGTTTTAAAGATGGTATGTTAGAATATAAATATAATTTTTAAATATAAAATAGTTATATTTATCATGTTAATTTATTTTTAATTTTTATGGAATAAATAATTTTCTTAAAAGCTTACACATTAATTATTCAATTAATGAAAAAGAAAAATAAATGATATTAAAAATAATAAAAGTAACATAATTTGAGATATTTAAGATTATATAAGAATTATTTAGATTAAAATAAAATGTTTTGGATATGATTAAATATTTTGTTTTAATTTTAATTATTTTCATTTTTTTAAAATCAATGTATCAAATAGTATCAAAATTTAAAATAATGATATTATATGGGATTAATATTATATTAAATTATTTAAAAATCTTAAAAAACCTAAATAATCACAAAAGGGATAATATATGGTTTAAAATATCATCCCACTTTCATTTATAATCAATTTTGAAGCATATTTCTCTAGAATAGTCTTAATATATTTTAGTCTTTCGGGAAATTCCAAAAGTGGCCCTCATGTCAATTATAAAATGACACATCCTACCCCCCTTCATTACAAAACATTGAACCTTATATATTTACCATAATATAAAAAATTTTATTCTACACGTACCTTTACACATTAAATATTTTATGTTCTTCCCAAAAGACCAACCCTATAGCCCTTTAGAGGAGATCTAAAGGAGCCGTTTAGAAGAAGTGGTAATCTCTCTAACCGATCACTTTCTTTTTCTACTCTTATTTAAACCTTATAAATCTATGATATTAATAAAAAAAATATAAATTCTGTATCTTAAATATTATTAAATTTTATTATGATTATGATAAAACCATTATAATCTCTTTTTACCATGAAATAAGAAGTGAAAGTATTACTCGTGCGTACGTACAGTTTTCCGTCTCCAAATAGGGATGCAATTATTTTTTCATCACCATATTTTATGGATGAGAATTATTGTGGTTTTAATGTATATATATATATATAATATTTATAACAATATTATACTTATGGAATGATAATATCATGTTTAAATTCTTATCATATAATATTTTGGAAAACAATAACATCGCTCATGTGTACGTATAGACTCCTATATCCATGATGTGATGTGATTCAATTTTCATTTATATTTCACATAGATGGTAATAAGGATAAATTTTATGAAAATATATGATATAATAGTAATTATATAAAGGTTAATTGTTATTTATTTTTCTTTTGTTCCATCACTTGAAAAATGGAAACAATGTTCATGCATACATATGACCTATCGACTACATGAATGATGTAATTAATTTTGCTATATCTAATTTTGTATGAAGTATTAAAAATATCTATATAATTAAAATATATTATTTTTATAATGTGATTAAAATTATGTAAATTATTAGTATATTATCAACTTATATGGATCGATACTTCCAAACCGAAACTTTCTTGGAAAACGAAGAAGTTATCACCCAAAAAATTGATTTTAATAACAAATTATTAATAAACTGGTGATAAGATTTTATAAATAAATCATAAATGGTATGATATATATATATATATATTATTATGTGGTATATATATAAAAAATCTATATTTATTATAAAATATGTTTTACATGAATAATAAAAGTCGAGACTTGAGGTAAGTGTTTTTTTCATAATCTCAACATTATTCAAAATTGTTTTTGTTTAAGTATATACTTGAAATATTTCTCTTATATGTACATGTTTTATGCAAATATTGTAATTTTTTTTACAATTATCTGAATTTTTTTAATTCATTTTAACCAGGATTTAATTTTTACTAAATGTGTTGAAATGATGTTTTTTGTTTTTTTCAAAATGAGGGACTTTGTTACTTTTATGACAAAAATATGAAAAGAATGTTATTTTTTAACCTTTATGGAATGAGAATATTTTTCTCCATTAGGATGAATTTTTTATTTAAATAATTCTTTACAAATTCATACATTTATTTTCAAATATTATTTTTTTAATTATAAATGCGTAACTAAAAAAATGATTTCAAGATGGAAAATTTACTTTCCTATAGAATTATTCTAAGTGATATTTCAAAATCATTTTACATATAAGTTGACATCATCTAATTTTAATTAATATTTACTGAGGATATTATCAAATGATAATATACATATTCATTCTCTATATGGTTTATATTTATAATGAAAAGATTTTGGTGAAAATATTTCCCTTTTCCATAGTTTATACATTGATGAAATATTTATGAAATATATTTCATTTCTTGAGTTTTGTGATGATGAATGTTTTTTGTTCTTATAGCACACATATATATAATTTTATTTATGTGATAGATAAGACATATATCTCTTTACAATGAATTGGATAAGGCTTAATATATCATGGGATAATAATGAGAAACAAATCGATGGGATTGATCCCACTACGGGAAACATGTATGCCCTCAACCATTATGGGAAACTAGTGCATCCCGATATACTATTTAACAAAGATGCGTTCTGTTCTAATATTGGAAATACTTTCATCCTGATCTACTATGGGAAAATGGTGTATACTTATCCACAATAGGAAGTAATTGATATGTCTTGATATACTATATTGATGGTTTTGATAATTAACCTTGAAATAAAAAATAGTGTTCTATATTTATGATGGTTCCACACTTTTATGACATGATTTTATGGTTCATGATTAATTTATGATTATTTTCCCACTATTATGAACTATATTTTATGAAATGATAATTTTTATTCCATGACTCTTATTTATGATCTATGACTGGTTGGGTAAGAAATTCGTATGTTATCGTGATGATCACATACCCTTATTCTTATCTCATGATTTCATATGTTCATAGATTGATATCTTGTATGTTTACCCTTACTGAGATCCTAATATCTCCATTTCTTATGTTTCCTTCCCCAGGCTATGAATAAATTTTTAGGTAGGGTATTCCTAAGAGGAGTACTGTGCGAGATGATCTTTTTGGGAGATGTTGAAGATCCATCATGAAATAAGAGGATGATGTTTATAGTCGATAACTATGCTAAACTATTATGTTCCATTGGCGTGTGTTTATGAAATGTATTGAGTATTCATTTAAAAATATTTGATATTTATGTATGAAAATACTAGGTCATTATAGATATACCAATTTTAAAAATTATTTTTATTTTATTTAATATCCTTTTTAAACATTTAATAAATTAATTATAATTTTTTCTCATAAAAATCAATAAAAATAATTTTTGAAGAAAATGTATTTTTGAAGCATTAAATGATTTTTCTAAAAATTGATTTCTTTTTTATGAATCATTAATCAATAATTTTAAATTTATTAGGACCTTTATATATATATATATAACATAAATTATTTAACCATATTCATGCTCACCAAATTAACAACAAGGTTATAATGGTTATATTTAAATAACAATATTTTATGGTTCGTTTAAGATCGGTGTTGCATTTTCTATACACTATCTAATATAGTCTTTTATTTTAAAATATTTATATATTACATCCCCACTTTAAAAAATTATTTCCATTTTATTTAAAATTTATCTCATTAATCTAATGTTTTTTATATGCAAATAGCTTCGTTGAAATCCCATATCATAATAAGGATCAATAAAACCTCCTTTTGGAAATTTGGAAAGGGAAATATGAAGGGAATCTAAAATCACAAATAATTGGGTTATGAATAGAAAAACATTTGTGAGAGTGAAAATTTAGACATGGAAGCAAATTATAATGTCTAAATAATAATGGATAGTGATAGAGATCCTTGATCACCAGAAAGTGAATAATAATGAGAAATTAAACTACCAAAAAGCTCTAAACCAGAGGCGTGAAAAAGACAATCAATTTATCTAATATGAAAGTAATATTATTTTTTTTGTTTCAAGATACTTTTACTAGTGTTGAGGTATTACATTACCATATATACTAATAAAATAAAGAAATATAATTACTTTATAAGTATAATTCCATCCTTTAATAAATTGTCACCACAATCTCATTTTTTTCTAAAAAAATGATTATTCAAAATGAAATTTTTATGCCTGAAGAAATAAAATTAACTTCCATCAGATCATATACTTCTAAAAAATATAAAAATATATTTATCCTATATTTATTCATTATATAAAACAATTTTTTTGTTAAAATTTAATAGAATTCCCAAAATGGATAAACCATTATATAATGAAATACAACATTAATCTCCAAATCATCAACAGTAACACCCAGAGTTCAACTTAGATCATTTAATAATTAAACATACTTAAAATTATCCATTATATTCTCAAATAAGTTCAAAACTAAAAAATAAAAGGATTTGATCACACATACTTCCAAGAATAATTTAACATTTATCTCTAATCAACATTTTCCAGTCATAAAGTCATATACCAAAACATTTATATTCCTTAATCATATAATATCCAAGATATGATAATAATTTCAATTAATAACCTAATTCAACATAAATATGTATTAAAATCACAAATTCTTCCAAAAATATAATTCAACCTTTATTCCACAAATAAAACCTATAATGTTCTGTTTACCTAATCATATATGGTTATCAAAAAAGAAAAATTATTCTGAAGTAAAATTAATCACCGAATCACCAAATAACTTGTCAATCACATGTTTATCATTATTATAACACATATATTACCAAAATAAACATAATAAAAAACTAATTCATACTAACCAAGAAATTAGAGAGGAAAATGGTTGGTGTTGCACCCTTATCACCCTTCAATTGTGGGTTCATGCCCTACAACCTTATTGGATGAAATTGGTTGTCACCTGGCTTGCTGGTTGTCCTTTTTTTGAAACTATAGTAATATAATTATTATAAAGTTTCTAGAAATATATTTAAAATCCTAAAAAATAACCTTAATAATAAAATATCATATGAACCCTAATGTTTATCAATATCTTTAAACTCATGTCCTTAAAATTAAAAGATAATCCTTCCTTAGATAACCTTTTCACCTATTAAAATTAAGGTTTACATATACCACAAACATCTACCAAAACTAAATAACTATTTTCCAAAGTATTCCCATTACATAAAACCTAAAAAATGGTATCTTATGGTCAAAATTAAATATACCACTGCATCAAAACTCTTGAATCCCTATTTTTATGAACCATAATCATTTAATGTTCTTCATAATCCATTAATCATGCATTTACATCTTACATATTAATATTTTTTTCCCAAAAAATAAAAATATGAATCATATTATAAGATTAAAAAATTAACAAACAAAGTCAAAGATATAATCGATACATTTTATATGTAATTTTCAGTTTCCTCATCCTCAACAATAATAACATTAGGAATTTCTAAATATTTATCTATATGGTCTTACTGATCTATTTCTTGAGCTTTCCCCTAATGAAATAAATTTATATAATTTCAATAATACTCACATTTAAAAAATTTAAATTATTCCTTAGTGATAACTTTATTCCTCTTTATGGAGTTAACTGAATGCTTCCTTTTTTTCTTTGCAGACGATTGCTTTATGTTATCCTATACCACATTAAAAATGTCTTCCCATTATTTTAATAATTTTTTTGGATTCTTCTTCCCACATTATAGACACATATGTTATTGAATATTTTTACCATTGCGACCTTTATCACCTGAACTTCCATTAAAATTAATTTCTCTGTTATTTGATGAGTTGGTAAACTCACCTAGGTTCAATTGGTCAATAATAAATTGTGATAGACGGTTAAGAATAACCACATGAATTTTACTAAATCTCACATTCCATTCAATTTATTGTTTATAAAACCACAAAAGTTTCCTTAACATCTCATTTTACTTTGGTTCCTTCTATATCTAGACCTTTAATAAAAAAATATTAGTGTGATAATATTAATAAAATGATAATAAAACATATTATGATGGTGATAAACACTAATATATCTTTAACCATGTTATATTTAACTCTTTTAATTTTTCCAAAATAACTATAATTATCCCTAAAACACTGACCATGTGTTCATAGAGGAATTTTTACTTATATTCAAATAACATCCTAACGTCTAAAGTTATCTAAACAAATCTCTGATACCAACTATAGGGAACCAAACTTAAACATTACATAATCTAGTGTCTTTAGATAAGAATTCAATTTCCATCATTCTAAAAAATATTTTAGGTTTATAGTTTTAGGGAATTTGGATATCAAACTTACACAAATTAATATTACAATATTAATTGTACACTTCCACTTAGTATACATTTTACCCATAATACGAAAATTTTAAAACGAGACTTGTTTTTTTTCCAGACATATCTTCACAAATTTTGATCTTGACAACATCCTTTTCCCAAATTATCTTTAAAACCATATGAAAAAATTTCATTACATGGTATGAGTATAAAACTCTTAGTAAGGGACATAAAAAAGTAAATAAATAAACCCATTAGTCTAGTGGAAAATATGAAACCCATGAAAAATATTTTCTTAGAAACATACCTTTTTACAAAAAAAGTGTGTAATCATTTATTTAAATAAAATTAAATTTTACATACCTTATAAAATCAAATATTTTTATGAAAAATAATAAGAAATCATTAAAAATTATTGTAGGTGAATTGGTAAATCATCTTCTTAGAACCCTTTCAAATGGAATAACCATATAATTGATTTCCAATATGATTCTCCACAGAACATAATCATTAACCAATAAATTGGATCCCTATATAAAAACACCCATTTTATAATCTAAATCTGGATCATTAGTGAGATATAATGGGGATCAAACTTTTATAAACCTGGTCTAAGACCATATCATTAATAAAATCCTTGAAAAATTCTTTTTAAATCGTGTGCGAAACACTTTCAGATATCAAAATAATTTTTATTTCCAAATACATTTCAAAACTAAAATACCTTGAAAAAATGTATGGAGGAGTTTTATTTAAATATTTTATTAAATTTATAATATAATAAGTACATTAAATAATGGTTATAGTGGCAGTAATTATTGTCACTGTAAATGTTAAAATAGAATATTCATTTTGTCTTTCGTAAAGAAATTCAAAACATTCCATAAAAAATTACTTTTTAAAACCAATTAAATAAAGTCAAAAGATATATCAAATATCATTTATAATTTTTTTCCATACAAAAACATCCATAAAATATTTTTATAAATATAGATATAGAAGAAAAAGAGCCGAAAAGAAAACATTAAAAGAGGATTTTTAGAAGAAAGTCCCTTACCTCGAACCCGAATCATCACGGTCATTCCCTATCATATTAAATAATAAAATTATATTAATTATTTACTTTCTTAATAACCATTTTAAATTTTATTGTTTATTTTATTTTAATTATTACATTGTTATAAACAATTACCTAATCATTTAAGTTCACGTGTGAAGCTTTGATGATATTCAGCTCATATGTCCAAAATGAATTTGGTAGGTTGACTATGGTTAATGGAGTCTTTAATAAATATTTTATAGAATAATAATCATAAAATAATAATTATTTTTATACATCAATTTTTCTATTGAATCCAATCATGATATATGGTTATGAAAAGTGAACTATATTACAACCTTATAAATGGTAGGTCGTACGTAGACATGAGTAATTTTTTTATTTTTCAATGATCATTATGGATAGAAGGTAAGTATTATTTTATATTTAAAAAATTTTCATAATACCATAAATACCATATTATTTCTTTAAATATAATTATTTGTATATTTCATGTGACGTGTTGATGAAAAATGAATCACATCGCTTCATGGAGGTGGTAGTCCACATGTAAGCATGAACAAAATTATCAATTTTCACTGAATGGAAAGGTGATAAAGTGAATAATATATTATATTTTCATAATGATAAATATTTCATGAATATTATATCTATAAATTAATTACATCATTATAAATATCCATGAGAGACAATCATGGTGGAAAATTACATTAGTTTGTGAGGCGGTAGTCCGCCATACACATGAACGATGGTTTCATTTTCCATTTGATAGAAGAGGAGATAAATATAGGTTGTTCCATTATAAAAAAACACCTCAGTATATTTAATATATCGGTGTTATTATTTCATAATGTTTGAATAACACTTTTAAGGTTGTGGAAGAATAAATAAAATAAAAAGCATAGTTAAGAACTATACCTCTAATTCAAACAACCTCATTTTCCTAACACCGACCCATAAGGTTAGTATGATGCCATAAATAAGTCCCATAGGATGTTTATAGGAATGTAAATAAGATATTGGGGTTATTATTTTTGAAAAAAAATGATTTTATGTGTGAAATATGATAAGAAGAGGTTTTCTTTTTATAAAAGAGGGGAGTGACACTCTTAGAATCTCTTAAAAAATAAATTAAATAAAATTAATTATGATGCCCAAATGGAAAAAAATTAATAAAATTATAATATATTATTATTATTAGTTGGAATAATATTACACAATAAAATTTTTATAGGTTTGGATCACATTTATATCCTTATCTTTGTGTTTTATCCATTTAGTAACCCTTTTGACAATTTTGGTGATATCAATGTTTTTTACTCTTAAAGGGTAAATATTGTTACTATAAAAGGATAAGCGACCCATAAATGGAACTTGTTTGATATTTTAAACCTAATACCAAAATATTTTAAATATATTTTATTTTAAGGAATATAATAAAATAAAATAAAATATTATTTTTTACAAAATAACATTAATGTTAATTTGGGAACTATTAATTTAATTTGAATTTTAAAACTAAAAGATAATAATGAAATTAAAATAAACTGAATCCACAAATATATAATATGTAAATTTTATCTAAATTTTTTTAACACATAAAATCACTCAAATAATATTATTTTTAATGTTTTAAAAATCATTTTATTGAATTTTTTCCTTCATGCACAATCACCATATCTGTGTTTCATAAGAATTTAAGGATATTATTTATTCCCTAAAAATAAAAAATAAATTGTCATGATAAAAATAATAATTTATATTTAAAATTAATATTTATTACAAAAAATTTTCTCTATTTATCCGTATCTTAAAAATATTATAGTTATTAGAAGAAAGAGTGTGATATTTTTGGCTTTATATACACTTAAATGTTATAAAGGTCAAAATCATGTTAAAATTGAACAGAAATACATATATTATACTTTTATATAAATATGGATGATTTATACTCATAAAATAAAATTATTTCAAGTGTTATGGTTATTCTTTAGTCATTATTATTTTATTTTTTACTATAATTTTAGGATTAACCTTTTACAGAGGTAAAATGTTTTACTAATATTAATATTCATATTGAAAAAATAAAAGGTAAATATTTAAAAAATTTGTACTAGGCAATTAAAAATATGGAATTCATTTTTCATGATTTAATACACTGAAGTGTTATAATTTAATATAGAACTAAACTGTCAAAATGTGATGAAAAATGGTTTTTCAGAAAAATGAACCTTTAAAGTACAAAATGTATTTATACTAAATTAAAGTATAAAATTAATTTTATAATCCATAATTGGATTATTTTAAATCAAAATATTTTTTTTTAAAATACTCCAAAATATAATATTACTTTATAAACACTTTAAAAGACAATACAGTTTTCAATAACAATTAGTATGTTTCACTATTTATTGAAAAATAAAACTTTTCAAAAAATATCAAAATTTTACCATAAGATAATTTTGATATGATTATTTCAAAAATTATGCTATTTTTATAAAATAATATTTCAAAAATTTCATGAAATTTATTATATTATTTTCTCATAAAATGAAATACAAATTTTTTTTGAAGAAAACTTATTTTTGAAGAATAAAATGAATTTTCTTAAAATTGAGTTATTTATGAAGAATTAATCAATAATTTTGAATTTATTATGTCCAATACATATATATTTCATAAATTAGTTAAACCTATTTATACCTATTAAATTAATGTAAAATCTATAACAATCATATTCAAATAATAATATTTATTGCTTTGTTTGAGATCGTTGTTGCATATTATATACTCTATCAAATATAATATTTTATTTTAAAATATTAAGAAATTCAAAAAAAGAGTCTAAATTCCCTTATTGATATATATTTTTAAATTATTTATCATTTACATAACCAAGTCAGTGATTCCATAATTAGGTGTGAAATGATTCATGTGAACTTGATTCATTATTTATTTTCAACACTTGGTCTTTATTTTCAAGTACATAGATGTCATTATTTAAATATTATATACCATAACATATGATATCTTTATGGAAGTATAAACTATTATTTCAAAAATTAAAAATAAACCCATATATATTTAAAATGGGTACAAATATAATGTTTTTGGTAACCCTAGTCACATAATACTAATTACTTGAAACCACAATGATTCCTATTGAAATAGTAAGGCTGTATTATGCTATAAACAATGAAACCTATCTTACTCATTTGGTAAATTAAAATCCATCTCACCTCTTAAAACCTTATTAAATCTAGTTTATTTCTATGTTTAGACAAAAACATGAGCATTAAGATTTGTATATAAGAACCAAATGTTAGATTTTATGTGGTTATATTTGATAAAAAACTTAGTCAAAGCATATTTGTGCTACATCATCGAAGGAAAGTTCTTTTTCTACTTCCCTTTATTGCCACATGAAAAATATTTTTCATCTTGTTTCTAATCCTATTCCGGGATATTCCTCCTCATATTTGGGTGCTCTAAATAATCCTTTGACTTATAATTATCCCAAGGGACATTTTCCCTTCACTTACTCTAGTTCACCATAAATAATATAGTTTTTCATGCCTTATATACTAATTCTTCTGAAGAATCATGGAAAAGAGTTCCAAAAGTCACTTCTCAATATTTTTCATATTATAATTTACAATAAAACTAGATAAAATATAATGAAGTGAAGAAATCATGAGTTAAGTGCATAAATCATCAAATAATATATATCAAAAGATGTCTAAACACTCAATATATCCAATCATCATGACTGCATGAGGTATGGGGGATGAATTTTTTCTAATAGTGCATTCAAAAATTTCCATGAAGATATCATACCTCTCATGTCTCGCTTTCTCATGATAAATATCAAGAATATGGGATGACATTGTGAATATATATATATATTCATAAAGATTAGGGAACTCACTAGAAATATATGACAACATGATGCTCTTGATATCCAATGAACCAACCACATGTTTCTAAGAGATAGTGTGTTTCTCCTCACTAGCATCTTTAGAAGGACATTTCTTTGGAATAAGATACTCTATCATATAGAACATCCACTCTTGGTGTAGTAATGTTTGTAAGTTCTTATACCACTCCCATAAGTTCATGTTAGTGTAGAGATTATCCATCTCTAAAATTGATCATAGGGACAATGTCTAAGTTTTGTGACCTTCCACTTTCTACAAAAAACTAAAATAGATCTTTACTATATATTTATTACTAAAATGTTACACAATAAATATTATTTATTAGCCTCTCAATATTTTATCAAATCCCAATAGACTTCATCATTGGATTAAAATTATTTTATCATATGGATATTCTAGTAGAAATGTCCATATTTTCCTTCTTATAACCCTAAAAGGTCCTGGTTAATTAATCTAAATTATTTAGGTAGGTGGTATTTCCAACTGCATTAACTCATAGTTTCTTGAGTATACTCCTCAATACCGAAATCATTGAATCATATTTACTCAACACTTGCCTCAAATTTTCACCAAATATTTCATAGAAAACTACTTTTGATTCTAAATTCACTATATCAACCGAAAATTTTCAATATAATTCCTTGATAAATGTAAGTGTTATGAAAAGGTCCAGACGAACACTTTGATTTATATTTTCATCCTAAATCAAGTGATAGAAGGCGTTTTATGACATGAAATTTACTTGAGGGATTGTTGTCTTATGCATGAATTTTTCTTCATTTTATCCTTTTACATACTTTCTAACATAATGGGTATTTTTCATAATTAATTAACCATGTAATGATAAAATAATTTATGCATAATCTATTTATTTTATTCTATATTGCTTATTAATTCATTTTATGTGATAGCATTTAAATATTAAAATATTAATTAACTATTTATTAGATATAAATAAAATAAATATGTAGCATGATTATGAGACTTTACTATTAGTTAGTTTATTGGGAATTTAGTAAACTAAACCTTGACTGTAGGTTAATAATTACTTCAACCATGATTGGTTTGAGTTATGACATTCCACCTATCACCCATGTATCTACTGGTTTGGTTTCATCTTGGCTCTATCTTGAAATGTCTCCACTCTTATGGGGGATCTTTCCTTTATATATGCTTAACCACACATAGGTGATGGGAACAAGAGGTATGATGTACTATAAAAGAAACCATGGACATGAATAATCATTCATAATAAATAATATGTGGTGATTCAAAAATCATCATTTTAATTTAATAATAATTATCATAATAACCAATGAAATAATTATTAAATTAAAATACTAATAAAGTTTATGATCATCCATACATACAAAAAAAGTTCATTTAAAACTCACTAGAATTCATTTTAATTATTTTTATTAAGATAAATTGTTAAATTAATATATTAATTAACTTATTAATTAGCTAATTATTTATATCAACTATCTATCCAAACATCCCATGAGATTCCCATCCAGTATAATTTTGAAAAAATTACATAAATTAATTTTAATTAAATTTTTTAAGTACATGGAGTGTAATAAAGAGGAAATTGAATATACCTTTCCTTTTTTCCACTTAAAACCCATTTATAGAGTTTAGACATTACATTACCTCTCCTGTCACACAACACAGTGTGTGACTAACACCATGTATGGTCCTTATCCTGTCTTGTATACATAATCAACATGTATTCCTACACTATGTGTCATGATATAAATGGCGTGTTATTCTATGAGTCAATCCCCATAGTTATGACACCGTTTATGACTATAAAACACACATTATTATACAAAATGTGTACTTATAGTGATACATATTAAGTACATGATGTGTATGAAAACCTTACAAATAATTTATCTATATAATCATAGTAAAATTAATTAATAAAATTTTAATAATGAACACAATCCATTAAAAATCACATGTATGTAATTTGTGTGAAAACTATCATAAGACATGTATATCCAGCTACACTCTATGTAGTTTTCTTTTAATTTTAGTTAATTCCACCACATATTTAATCATAATAAATTCATTGGGACTTGATGTATTTTATATTTTGGTTATAACACATTATAAAACATGTACAACCATTTTCATGCTTTGTATTTAGTGTATTACTATGTCTCTCAGCTGGCAGTCAATACAAGATATTTATTAATTACATGCTACGCACTTTGAATACATGACTTCTACAATTCATATGCGGTCAAACCATGAAGGATTAACTGATGTATACACAATCTACACACCATGTACACCCAATAAAACTGTGTTCCAATTGGAAGTCAATATTCATTTTATAAAGATACCACAATTCCAACCTCTACCCAACATACCATGATTTGTATAAATCATCCTTCAATGGTTGACCATGGGTACATTAAATGTATATCTCCATCACTCACCATGTATAGATGTCATGTATCCATAATATCTAGTAAATCTAAATTATAATTGATAATTATTCATATGTATTTCTATAATAAAGTGAACTATTTTAATATCCCAGCTTTCATATTAAAAAATGAAAAAAAAGAAATAAAAAACTTACCATCGATTGTGTAAATTGATCTATGATTAATAAATAATTATAAATTAATATGGGGCTTCTCTTATACCACTTGAAGGTCCCGTGGCATAATATAATTGGTTAGAACCATTAAAAATAACGTTTTTCATTAGTTTTTTAGATTAAATCATCACAAATAAATGAACGCAACCCAAGAAAATTCATGTAGAGGATATTTTCATATATAATTTTTAATTAAATTTTAAAAATAATAATTACCTTCACTTGTAATTATTTCTTATTTTTTCGAGGATAATTTTTCTTTTCATATCATAATTGTAATGAATGGATGAAGGGAATAATCTCTCTGGTGGTATCCATTCGTGCACTATGAACCTTAGAACATCGCCTTTGAAAATCCATGTGCTAGAACCAAATAAAAAAACAGATTAATTCATTAACTATTTTTTGAAAACAACCCTTCTGATATTGAAAGACTCTATCTGTTATTATTGATTTTTAGATAGAGGAGTAGGATCAATACTTTCCATTCTTGATATCATTTTAGTTTAATTTATCTTTTTTACTTGAGATAATTATCTAGATATAAATGTTGTACACAATAATCCGTCACCTTTGAAAGGATATTATATATGTTATATACTCAGGCCAAATATTTAGTTATTACACAAAGTACCCTAACCAATCTCTAAATTCTATGTTAACCCTACATTGAATAATAATAATAATAATAATAATAATAATAATAAAAATAATAATAATAATTAATTTACATGTGTTAAACCCAAAATATTTAAATATAATTTCTTACAGACCCCTAACTCAACCAGTAAATCCTCCTAAACATTTATCAAACCTTGAATAATATCTATTTATTTAAATAAATTCATATCAGTATATTATTAATTTAATAAATATTTTTACAATCAACATAACTTGAATAATTATTATTCTTCAAAACATGAGAATAATATTTATTATAAAATTAATTTGATATAAAGTGTGACTACTAATATAGATAAACATAGTGTATGACCCTTTAGGACTCTTTATCATGGTAGTTAGGAAAACGAGCCTAAATTACAAGATCAATTTCCAAAAATACATCATGGAACCCATAAATAATGAAGTTAATGTCTCAATGAAAACATACTCCAATATACACTCACTGTGCAATATAATCACTGTGTCTCAATATCTCATCAAGAATGTTTCATTAATTGTGTCATCAACTTACATGATTGATATATTTTCTTTTTAACTTACTTAAATGAACTTGTTGATAAAAATATCATGTCTATAGAATTTTTCAGGTAGTTACAATTCAATCAAAGGGCCTAAGATATATACTTCCATTAACTTGGGAGGGAAAAATCCTTTCTCAACTTATTCATTAATGAAATATCATTTGTGATGAACTCAACAAATCATACCTCACCATGAGCATATTTCATCACTATTTTTGTCAATACATCAAATTACGTGATTCATTATATACATAAATTATACTCGTATGTCTACAAACTAATACACACATATATAGATAGGAATATCCAATTATATGTATAACATGTAGAATTATTATTTTAGGGTCTATTCTCATGACATCATATCTTAGTGATTACTAAGTGAGAACTTTATGGTAAGACTTATCATTGTCTTATAATCCCACTACACCTAATAAATTTACATCGTTTGTGTCCCAAATAATAGATTTCATCCATGGATTGAACATATCATTATGAATATCATCACAAGACTTCAAGATTCTCATCATAGTGAGGTACTTATAGGATCTTTCAGTGATATAGATACTCTAAGGAAATTATCACATTAATTTTATATATTAGGACACTTATCATGTGATAAGATATTTATTAATATAAAATCATTTGAATACAAATGTAATAAAAAATAAAAAATAGTTGGTTCTTGGGCACCAACCCCCAAAAATATTCTTCAACACTTTGATGGAAATAAAAATATAAAATTAAATCAATGTACATGGTAGTTAATCGATGAGTTCATTTTATGCATTCAAAGAAAGATAATTAATCACATAGGTTTATTACATAATCAAGAAACTTTATTGATGTGATATAGAGCTAAAGGAATGATATTACATAGTATGCATATGTATGTCGTTACTTTTGTGACAAAAAATTATTTCTATATGGGTGCCTTTATGTGTTTCTAAATAAAAATCTTAGAATTTAGGAAATATCACCTAATTATTCTGAGAAATTGGTCTATAGGTTCACACACTAAGTGTATCCAAAATATCAATTAAATTATATCTTAATTTAACAATAAAATCAATATTGCTCTCAAGACTAAGGGATAATAATTATCCAGGTTCCAATAATTACATAAACTTAACTGAAAGTTATTCGAGTTAAAATTTATGTGATTTGGATATTAAATAAATATTATTTTACACCTAGAAAATATAGAATATTTTACCTATTTTTTATTATGCACAAGGTAATAAATATTAATTTATTTATTAAATAAATTTATAACTAGTTGCATGAATATTAAAATTAAAATTCATTTGAAGGTTTGGTGAATATAACATTTATTTATTTATTAAATGAATAATATAAATTTATTTATTTATTTAAATAAATATTTATTATTCAAGGTTTGATAAATATCTAGAAGGATTTATGGACTCAGTTAAGGGCCCTATAGAAATTATATTTAAAAATTCATGAGTTAGTGTATGTTATGAAATACTTTAATATTAGTATTCTTATTATTTTACATGGGGTTACAAAGAATAAAAATTTAGTTAAAGGGCCTCTCTGTAGTTACTAATTTTTTAACTTTAAGTATATAATTTGATTTATATCATCTTTCTAGAGGTTAAACCAATTTTTTGTGAATAATACATTCTCCCTAGATAATTCCTTCAAGAACATAAAGAACTTTCTCAAGAATCCCCTTAAGAATTTTGTGATTCAATACTCATCCTCCATATCAAGACTGAAAAAACAATAGAATAATTATTTCAAGGTTGAAGGAATTCTTATTGTAATCAACAATGAAAAAAACAAGGAATTTGGTTCCTCTATGATAACACCCAAAGTTCTAACTGTGGTGTTCCAAGACTCAGGGATAACTTTTAGATACCCCTATATAAATTACACATTATATTATTTTCTGAAATGATGATATGAGAGGGGATACTAAATTTATCATTAATTATAAAATAATTATCAAGATGATGTAATTAGTTTTTAAATTATATAAAAATTAAATGTGAAAAAATCCCCTCTATGAATATTTTGGTTATGTGTTTGTTATTATTTTTTGGATTAATCCAATTAAACTAAGGAAAATCATTGTTGTGCATGGTCCTAATCACTTTTTATACACGCCACAACCTTTAGAAATAATTTTAAGTAGTAAACCATGTAAATATAGTATTCCTATAGTGTTTTCATTAGAGCGTGTAACAATGATATAATATTCAATTTATCAGGTGATAAATTTTGTTTCAAAAGGAAGCTTAAAAATAATTTATTTCACCACTTCAACCCAACTCTTTGAATTCCTATAAATCTAGAGGGTCCTTTTAAACTTTCCATCTAAGATGACCTACTTTTTAGATCTTAAAGAGATAATTTTCTTATATGTTTGGTGATTTAGTCAATGAAATATTTCTATGAAGATTAAAAATATTAAGTCCATGAACATCAAGGGGATTCCAATATTATATAGGAAAAAATATTATATATGGAAAAATAAAATGATTCCGTATTTATTATTAATTTGTCTGGTTGAATTATCTAAGACCTTCGGGTCACGTAATGTCTCTTAAATCCTATGAGCAATGTAATCTCTAAGCCTAAAGTCCTTGTAAGGGTTCACCCTCATCCCTTGAAAAAGGGTGTCATCAAAATCAATAAAAAATGAAGGCCTTCATACCATTCAGTTTGGATGTATTTGGGATGGAAAAAATTTGTTTTATACCTTATTTTAAAGGTTATTATATGAAAACAATCAATAGAAAAAATATCAAGAATAATCTTTGTGATTGGAATGCTACTATATCTTATCATTTAGAGAATGTGTTTCTCAAGGTAAAAGGGATTAAGATAGAAAAGGTCATATGCGATAAGTTAGGAATTATCTATGAATGTAATTCAAAAATGAAGAAATTTGAACTAAAATTTTGAAGATTGATATAAAAATATCTTAATATAGATGATGATTAAACTATAAATCAAATATTTGCTAAATTTCAGGAAACTATGATACAAGTTTGGAGTTTTAGTGAAATTTTGTAGGATTCAATAGTTGGTGAGAATATATTATTAATTATTATAGATCAGTTTGATTAAAAAGCATAGATACATAAAAACCATGATCTAGTTCCATATACTTTAGATGATTTAAAACAATTATTATTGTATATCATATGTAGATGGTATGTGTATTAAAAATGAATAGGTAGGCTAAAGTAGATTTTTTTAAAGCCTTAAAATAAGATACGTGTATGAAAGATGTTGTTTTAGAAGAAGCAGATTCCAAGGGAGAAACATATTTGAAATGGAAGTTTGGAAACATCATGTCACTCATCTCTAGAAGTGTGATAAGTTGAAAAGAAAAGATTTAGGGGAAACTATAACTAAAAATGTTCATGTTTGGAGGTATTGGAAATTTTATATCAAACTATCCAATGTTGAATGAAGAATAAGTTAGAAAAGATGAGGATAAGAGTCCATGGTGATACTTTAACAAAGACAACAAAAAAATATGATATTTCAACTTTTTCTTCCTAAGGGAAGGGAAATAATTTTTCTAAATACAAAAAGATAAATTTATTATCTATCTTTTATAATGAGGTGAGTAGTGATGATTATAAATAAGGTGAGACTTCCAGTGATATAGATAAAAAACTACCAATTTCTACAGTGAAAGAGGAAAAATTAACATGTGATGAATGTAATGATGATGGTAGTTAAAAATATTTAGAAATTTTATTTGTTAAATAAAATAAAATATATCAACATTGGACAGTGAGATTAGAAATCTAAATAAATACAATAAATCTTTATGAAACAAATATTTTTCTTATGTTAATAAATATCAAGGATAGTGAAGGAGATTTATGGATCGAAGAAGTATCTAGATAAAGAAAATACTTTAAAAATTTAAATAGAAATTTTTTTTAAATATAGGATAAATATATTGAGTCTCTTTAATTTAATTTAATTTATTATTAATAGAAATTGAACAATTAAAAATCTAAACTTTATAATTTTATTCCAAAAGTTATAAAAATATCAAAGAAGAAGTTTTTGAAAGGTATTAAAAATTCATATAATAATAATGAGGCTCAAGTTGACTATAAAGTATTATACTTAATGGTTGAAAAGATATTGAAAATTTTGATACAAAGTATGAGTTGAATCCATAAGTGAAGAAAGCTGTTTTTTTAGAAATATAATATGATTCTCAGAGATATGGAATTTGTGGAAACACTAACCTAAATGAAAAAATTGATAAAAATGATGATTTTAGAAATACCAAAATAATTATCAGATCAAAAAATAAAGTATTGGGAATCTACAAAAAGTTTGGTTTATAAAAGGATACAAAATTGATGAATAAAGGATATAATAAAAGTAGGTGTTGACATTTAGACAACAATATATCATCAAAGGTAAATATACATTTTATGATTATTATCGGCATCATGGTGGATATGGGAATATAGAAAAAAAATTTTGGTTTAATTACCCATATTATTATAAGCCTAGAAGGTTTTTGATGTAAATTTTTAAGGGGATTCAACCCAATTAAAACAGAAAATAATAGAATAAAATTGAAAATTATGTATTAAATATTGATAAAAAAATCAATAATTAAAATTTGTTTGTGTATGATGTGACTATCCAAATAATTTTTCTGATGATCTCTACACCATCATATCAATACAATTGAGTATGAATTTCAATAATCAAAAGTATCATAAGAAAGAAAGAGGTTAGGAAAGGAATTGTTGTTGATGTTTCACTAAAATAATTGAAAAGATAAGGTCCATGGATTTAGTAGAGTGTATTTCCTTTACACAGGATAAGAAATTTAATACTTCTGAGGGATTTTTAAAATTTTATGGAAGGCCCATTATCTTTTAGAGATTATGGGTTACTTAAAATCAAAAACGATATATTAGTAGTTATTGTAAAGAAGAAGTTAAAATATAAGAACACTTTATATGTTACTGAATTAAAACAAAAGCGATTAAGTCTATCTTATATATGTGATGAAGGTAATGGAGTAGTTTTTTTTTGGAAGTATGGGTTCTTGTTAAATATAATAAAATATGGATGTGTATTTTAAATATGAATACAAGAACTAAGAAACTTTTTTTAATTTGGTGATACTGAAAATTCATGATACTTAAGATGAAATGAAGAAAATAAATTGTGACATCATTAGCATGGTCATCTCAGCCAAAATAACTTGATAATTCTTACCCAAGGAGAGAATATTTATGAGGTATATTTTTTGAAGATAGATAGATTATATATTCTACACATGTCATAAGGTAAATATTGTTATCTCTCCATATAATAATATGGAGATTTAAATAGTTTATCCAATAGAGATTATTCATTCAAAAATTTATGTCCCTATGAGGAAGAAATCAATAAGTGTAAGTGAGTGTTTTATTTATTTTGTTGATGAATTTAATCGTATCACTTGTTTTATGTTTATGAAGAACAAATTATAAGATCTAAAAATGTTTAAGAGTACCTATATTTTTTAGGAGTGTTTTTCTGCTTGAAAGTGATTTTGAAAAACCACAGTGAATAATATATTAGTATAAGATTTAAATAGAATATTGAGAATCATGGTATTTACCATAAACTCATTACACCTTACACACCCTAATAAAATGGTGTTTCTAAATGAAAGAATAGAATTTTAGTGGAGATGGCTTGTAGCATGTTGATCAAGAATGATACTTCTCATTATTTATGGAGAAAAGAAATTGGTATTGAGGTTTACATTAAAAATCATTGTTTTTATATACTAAATTAATATATGTCATCATATGAGATATATTATAAGAATCCACCATGTTTAAAATATTTAAGGTTGTTTAAAGACATTCAATTATTAAAGTGAAAGGTGAAGATCTTGGTAAGTTTCAACAAATATGGGTTGATGATATCTTCTTAGGTTATCAAATAAATATAAGAATATACCACTATTTTAATAAATAAATGGGAAATATTATTGAGACTAACAATGTAAAGGTATGGGAACTCTCAATAAAAGAAAACACAAATCAAGAAGTATGTTACGAAAGTGAAGATGAATCTATTTTTGTTGAGAAACAAGGTGAAGTTTTTGAAAATAATGTGAGTTCAAAAGAAGTGAAAGATGAAGATAATTATTCAAGCATTTATAATGACACATAGAAACCTACCTTTTCTCATTAAAGGATTATAAATTATGTAGAGGCCCAAATATCATTATAGAACAAGGAAATCAGTTTTAAACTTGAAGTGCCCAGATCAGTGTGAATCACTGAGAGGGGGAGGGGGTGAATCAGTGATCCCTTAAAACTTTTTACTAATTGATTCTTAATCAATTAAACCTCTATGGCTGGTTAAAGCCTCGATCCACTCTTCTTGTATCTCTCAACCTTTCCCGGATAATGCAGTAATGAAAAGGCACAGGACACAAGGATTTACAAGGTTCGGCACCAAAGGCCTACATCCTTGCCATGCTCTCTCAGCATGGATTCTCCCATTATAACTTGTTAGAATTACAATGGTCGATACAGCTTCCCACCGTATCTCTCCTGAGTCCCACAGGAGGGTCTTTATACTGCGTCCCACAGTGTTACCAGAGTCCCACTGGCCTGCTCCAGAATCCCACTGAAGACTTCTTCTCCCTGAGTCCCACAGGGTCTTCTCCTGGCTCCTCGAGTCACACGAGTATCTCTTCTTCACTTTAAGCTTCTTCAAGTACCTTCAGCAGTCTGGGATAAAGACTGCTGGCCTTGCTCTGTACCTCTGATCACTTGTGATGATCAGGTCTTCTCGTCTTGCTCGGGCTTTATCACCTTCTTCTAAGGATGACCCGGCTTCTCTCCAATTACTGAATGCTCAGACAAATAATATCTTTAACTTCAGTCTGGTCCAGTCTCACATCACTTCAACTTCATGCACTGAATGCATGGCATCACAATATCTTCAAGATCTCCTGGTCTTGGACTTCTCAAATGCACACAAGCTGATTCAGACTTGTTCACGTGTGCACGTGCATGCATGCATGCATGCACTCCTCCTTTCCCCTTCTCTTGGTGCAGTAGACCCACAAAGGGTGTAATTTTTTTCAGCACACACCAGCTTCTCAAACTTCACACACTTTATGCACTTTTGATTACACACATAAATGTGTGTTATACTTTAGTGTGGATGTCCTCCTTTCAACTTCTTCTAAGTGTGTTCACTTTTAGTGCACACTTAGGTTCGGCCACTTCTTTAGTTTGCACACACAAATTCTTCACTTAGCATCCACTTGTAGTGACCTTCCTCTTCTTGTTGCACACACACACTTTAGTGTTCTTTTAGTTGTTCTTCAATAGTGTGCACACACAAGGCTACGGCCTCTTCCACTTGCACACACTTCCTCTCGGCCTTTTCCACTTCACACACAATGTGTGGTATTCCACTTCACTTGGCACACAACTTCACTAAGGCCTCGGGTCTTCTTTGGTGCACACCCACTGCCACCTTCTTGTAATTGCACACACAACACCCGTATGTTCTTCTTCTTCACTTTGCACTCAAAGGGTGCAAGGGCTCGGGTCCTGCTTGTTTAGCACATAAGCACTAAGGCCCTTGGGCTCTTCTCCAATTTGCACATACACAAGGCAAAGCCTCGGCCTTCACTTGAATTGCACACACACAAATATATGTCTCGGCCAAGGGGTGTTCAACCCGAACTCCTACTCAAGTTAGGCGCGCAAGGGGTGCGGCCCTCCTTCTCTTCACAGCCGCGCTGATTCCACTGGCCGTGGATCGCGCAAGCCAAAAGGCACGCAAGTGCAAGGCACAAGACGCGGGTGTGCAAGCCTTCGGGCGCGCAGGGTGTCAAGCACCTCAGCCACTCAAGCTCCTCCTGCCGCGCAAGTTTGCGGGCAGTGAGGGCTCTTTCTGCCGCGCGAGTACGCGGGCAGGGACTTCCTTCAGAGCCTCGGGTGGCTCTGGAACTTCAGCCGCGCAAGGGTGTTGTGCGGGGCTTCGGCTTCGCGAGGCACAAGATGCACTCACGGGACTTCTCTCTTCAGAGGATCATCAAGCAATCAGAGAGCCTCGGGCTATCCTTTTATAGGCGAGGAGAGCCTTTAAACATCCGCGTGATAAATCTTTGAACTCCCGAAAGTTTCGGTTTATCAAGATTTTCCAAATCTTGATTTCTTTCCTCTGTTTCCACGCGGGTTCCCTTATTTTTCTTTCCTCCTCGTGCATGCGATTTATAACGCATGCACGGCCTTCGTTTAGGCACAAATCATGCAAAGCTCGAATACACCGAGGCCTCGGCAACGTTGTTTGCCTCGACCGAACTCGAAATGCTCCCCTCGTTGCATGCATGCATATTTTATAGCATGGCTGTGTTCAGTACATCCAGACGAACTCAATGGACCCTTCGGCGTTGAAAATGGTGGCCCGGAGCTCGAAATCGGTGCTCGGGTGGCCTCTGGTTTGACGGCGGCTGCGGGTGGCTTCGGGGAGACCTCGGACGAGCTCGAGGTAGAGGACGAGCTCTCGGCCGTCGGATCGAGCGATCAGAAGACTTTGGACGGCCGGATTAAATCGGGGGCGCGGCGGATTGATCGTGCGGCGGAAATAAGACGCGCGATGAGATGTGCGGATCAGATTCAATCCCGGGAGATTTTCCGCGTCCCACATCGAAACGGGCCGCGGAATTCTCTCGCTTTATCAACTAAGCGCTGCCTCTCAGCGCTCAGTTGAACTTCCTCCCTCCCGGTGCCGCCCCGCACCGGGTTCTCTCTGCGGGCGCGCTCTGCGCCCACTATGGTCCTCGCGGGCGCGCTTCAAGCGCCCACCATGCACTCTCCGGGCGCGCGGGCTTCACCACTGCGTGCCCTCGGGGGCTTATACACGGCCCCCCCTGCCTCTCGAGCTTGCACCATGGGATCCCCCATGGGCGTGGCGCCTAGTGCCCATATGAGCCGTGGGGTTTGAACCCGTGGGCTGGCTTGAGATGGCCAATTTTTTGGCAAAGGACAGAACCTAGACTTTGTAAAAACAAAGTCCTCCTCTATGTAAAACATGCCAAGTGCCACATCTTCATCTTCTTATCCATCCTCCCTTATTCATATCTTCTCTTCTTCTTAAGAATTCCTCCAATTCTTCCTCAACATTTAATCTTCACTTAGGAGTGAAATTCAAAAGGTTCATCTTCATCAACCGAGCTCCTTAGTCAATTATTTCTTCAATAAACTTCATTGATCTAATCAGAGATCAATTGGAACATATTCTGATTCACATGCACTAAGTGATAGTGCATGGACTTCTTTAGCTCACTTCATCCACTTAGAAGTTGTGGATGGCTCTCTTCAACTCCTCATGCATTGTGAAGACAATGCATGGTCTTCAATCAATGTTGTGACTTTGTATCCAATTGATACAAGTTCTATGAACTTAAAGATCAGCTCAACAATCGTCAGATTTTTAGAGAATGTTTCAAACCATCATCTCGAATGCCACTTAGTGAATCTCCTAAGTGACATTCCTCTAAGTTCCATGGCCATTCTCCTTTACCACCAACACCATCACATCCTTTGACATTCACATCTTGACTCCTTGACATCCATTCATTCCAAGACAACTTCATGCCTCATTGACAACAAATGCAACACAATGCACTTCAATCTCCCCTTTGTATTTGTTGTCAATACACCACTTCAGCACATATGAATGGGTCAATATGTGTGCCAATATTTCTCCCCCTTATTGGCAATCAAATGCAAAGGTGTGGTGTGGTTCACTTTCACAAATATCTTCCTCCCTTCGAATAGCATTTTCTTGAAAAACACTAGGAGAGGGATGATGTCACATGTTCTTCTTTAGCAAAGAACCTTTAGTAAATCAACTCTAAGTCTACTTGGGCTAACCCGGTGTAGAAAACAAGAGTGATGTAACCAAGGTACTCAATGCTGTCCAACATTCTCTACACATGTGAGATCATGCTTAGGGGCTTGAATTTTTCAGATATAACAATGAATTGCTAAATCCTGCACATACTTCACAAAACTTATTAGAAAGTTCAGTGCAATGATAAAGCTCCCCCTTTCATCCATTTGTCTTCAATCCATACTCCCCCTTAATTGACAAGATAAACTCAATTAAGAAACAAGGGATGAAAGTATGATTGGAATACCTTCACTTTTCTCAAGATGGAATTAAATATCAGAATCCCATCTTCTCCAGATTGGATCCCCCTCAAGGGGTGCACTCCATTCAATCCAAACCATCCTCCAGCTGAGAATGATCATCATCTTCAATTCCCTGCAATGTCAGCACATGTAAATACCAATAGTACAAGGGAATAAGATGGAACCTCCTTGGTTCATTAATGTGAACAACAAGGTTGAGAAGATTCTCTCAACCGAGATGTCCCATTTTCACCAGTCTTCACACTTGCACATTTGATCTTCATTGATGATTGTGCTGGTGTGGATCTCAATACATCTTCATGTGAAATCTTCTTCTTCCTTTTTGCCTTAGCAATTTCCAGAACTTCATCTTCAGCTCTCTGGAGATCTTTGGCAAGTTGCAACTGATGTGGCCATATGACAAGTATATCATTTGAAAGAGTGGCCCCAGTTCTGGAAGTTTCACATGGTTCCTTAGATGCTGTCAAGCTACCTTTCTTAGGCAACTTGTTTTCAATCAATCCCTTCTTCTTCTTCTGGATTGATTGTCTTTTTGAGTTCAGTTGGCTTCTATTGATTTTCATGGCTTCTTTACAAAGATCCATGGTATGACCATTCTTTCCACAGTAGAAGCACTTCTTCTTGGTGGTCCTTCTGGATGACTCACCCTTCTTGGTTTTAGAATCCAAGGACTTCTCTTCCTTTTTCAAACTCTTCTTGGGAGCATCTTCCAATTTCTTATGCTTGCTTCCCAAGGATTCTCTCTTAGCCAGGTTCAGCGATCTTCTCTTCTTTTCATCTTTGGATACAGTTGGAGATTGACATGTATCATTTTGACCACTTTTGCAATCATCCCAGATGTTGTCAAGTAATCCAAATCTGTTAGCAGTAAACAGATGTCTCTGGACCTGTGGATGTTGCTTATTTCCTT
This sequence comes from Viscum album, assembly GCA_963277665.1. Classification (NCBI taxonomy): domain Eukaryota; kingdom Viridiplantae; phylum Streptophyta; class Magnoliopsida; order Santalales; family Viscaceae; genus Viscum; species Viscum album. Next base: position 372,115,316 of record OY728135.1, on the reverse strand, counting down.
CTGGCTTGCTCCCCCTAGGCATGGGCTTCCTTTGTGCTTTGACATTCAGTGGATTGTACCAACAATCCTTTGCACAGTGCCCATACTTATTACAACACCAACATTGACCCACAAATCTTGACCTCTTCAGTCCTTCTGATTGTAGGGTACTTTTCTTGACCTGTTGTGCTGTTTCAGGAGAACTCTGCTTCTTTACTGTCTTCATCCATACTTGTTTGGAGTTATTCTTCCATCCTGCACTTTTTGTGGAAACACATTTAGAAACATGAGTACAAGATGGGATGGATGGTACCTTCCTTTTAGAAGTTGTTGCACTTTCACTAGAGGATGTCTTTCTTTTAGAATCATCCTGCTCAATGCATACTTGAGTAGCAACATTTCTTCTTTCAGCTGACTGGGAGGATTCAGCTTTAGGTGATTGCAGATTTTTCAATATCACCTCCAGTTCTAAACACTTCATGTTGAGGGAGTTCTTCTCATCCTCAACTGTTCTTAGCCTTCCTTCCCATTTCTCTTCCAGCTGTTTCATCTGGTCTTCATGCACTTGCTTCATTTCAAGCAATGAGTTGTCAAGCTCCTTCACCCTTTTGACTTTGTCTTCTAGTTGAGTATCTCTGACAACCATTGACACTTTGTGCCTCTTTTCCAGTGCATGGAAAACATCTTTGACTAATATCATAAAGAATTCTTTCTCAGAAAGGCTTCTTTGAAATTCTTCACAAGTGTCTTCATATCTTTCATTTCAAAGAGATACTGTTTCATCTTTGGCATTTACCAGCTTTCTGAGAGTGTTGGTTATGCCAACCCTTTTAGCCAATTGATCTTCCATTGCATTGGCTTCTTCTTCTAACTGTGATTTTTCTTCTTGAAGATCAAGGATGCCTGTAGCTATACACATTGCCACTTCCTTGGGGACTGTCTTCTGAAGATATTTGATTGCATTTAGAAGGTCATTGTTTCTTCCATCTTCATCACAGCTAGGACAGGCTTCATCAGAAGAATGATAAAAGGAATTGTCATCTGATGTGACTTTCACATTTCTTTCCATAGAAGGAGTTTCTCTGATTGCAGCAACCTTCTTCCTCATCTTCTTTGCCTGTTTCTTCATTCTGTTTTTCAGAGTCTTGGCAGATATCTCCATTTGAGGCTGTTCTTTCATTTCCTCAAATCTGCACTCCATATAGACTCTCTTGGATCTTTTAGAGGTAACCTCCCTCTGATACCAATTGAAGTGCCCAGATCAGTGTGAATCACTGAGAGGGGGAGGGGGTGAATCAGTGATCCCTTAAAACTTTTTACTAATTGATTCTTAATCAATTAAACCTCTATGGCTGGTTAAAGCCTCGATCCACTCTTCTTGTATCTCTCAACCTTTCCCGGATAATGCAGTAATGAAAAGGCACAGGACACAAGGATTTACAAGGTTCGGCACCAAAGGCCTACATCCTTGCCATGCTCTCTCAGCATGGATTCTCCCATTATAACTTGTTAGAATTACAATGGTCGATACAGCTTCCCACCGTATCTCTCCTGAGTCCCACAGGAGGGTCTTTATACTGCGTCCCACAGTGTTACCAGAGTCCCACTGGCCTGCTCCAGAATCCCACTGAAGACTTCTTCTCCCTGAGTCCCACAGGGTCTTCTCCTGGCTCCTCGAGTCACACGAGTAGCTCTTCTTCACTTTAAGCTTCTTCAAGTACCTTCAGCAGTCTGGGATAAAGACTGCTGGCCTTGCTCTGTACCTCTGATCACTTGTGATGATCAGGTCTTCTCGTCTTGCTCGGGCTTTATCACCTTCTTCTAAGGATGACCCGGCTTCTCTCCAATTACTGAATGCTCAGACAAATAATATCTTTAACTTCAGTCTGGTCCAGTCTCACATCACTTCAACTTCATGCACTGAATGCATGGCATCACAATATCTTCAAGATCTCCTGGTCTTGGACTTCTCAAATGCACACAAGCTGATTCAGACTTGTTCACGTGTGCACGTGCATGCATGCATGCATGCACTCCTCCTTTCCCCTTCTCTTGGTGCAGTAGACCCACAAAGGGTGTAATTCTTTTCAGCACACACCAGCTTCTCAAACTTCACACACTTTATGCACTTTTGATTACACACATAAATGTGTGTTATACTTTAGTGTGGATGTCCTCCTTTCAACTTCTTCTAAGTGTGTTCACTTTTAGTGCACACTTAGGTTCGGCCACTTCTTTAGTTTGCACACACAAATTCTTCACTTAGCATCCACTTGTAGTGACCTTCCTCTTCTTGTTGCACACACACACTTTAGTGTTCTTTTAGTTGTTCTTCAATAGTGTGCACACACAAGGCTACGGCCTCTTCCACTTGCACACACTTCCTCTCAGCCTTTTCCACTTCACACACAATGTGTGGTATTCCACTTCACTTGGCACACAACTTCACTAAGGCCTCGGGTCTTCTTTGGTGCACACCCACTGCCACCTTCTTGTAATTGCACACACAACACCCGTATGTTCTTCTTCTTCACTTTGCACTCAAAGGGTGCAAGGGCTCGGGTCCTGCTTGTTTAGCACATAAGCACTAAGGCCCTTGGGCTCTTCTCCAATTTGCACATACACGAGGCAAAGCCTCGGCCTTCACTTGAATTGCACACACACAAATATATGTCTCGGCCAAGGGGTGTTCAACCCGAACTCCTACTCAAGTTAGGCGCGCAAGGGGTGCGGCCCTCCTTCTCTTCACAGCCGCGCTGATTCCACTGGCCATGGATCGCGCAAGCCAAAAGGCACGCAAGTGCAAGGCACAAGCCGCGGGTGTGCAAGCCTTCGGGCGCGCAGGGTGTCAAGCACCTCAGCCACTCAAGCTCCTCCTGCCGCGCAAGTTTGCGGGCAGTGAGGGCTCTTTCTGCCGCGCGAGTACGCGGGCAGGGACTTCCTTCAGAGCCTCGGGTGGCTCTGGAACTTCAGCCGCGCAAGGGTGTTGCGCGGGGCTTCGGCTTCGCGAGGCACAAGATGCACTCACGGGACTTCTCTCTTCAGAGGATCAGCAAGCAATCAGAGAGCCCCGGGCTATCCTTTTATAGGCGAGGAGAGCCTTTAAACATCCGCGTGATAAATCTTTGAACTCCCGAAAGTTTCGGTTTATCAAGATTTTCCAAATCTTGATTTCTTTCCTCTGTTTCCACGCGGGTTCCCTTATTTTTCTTTCCTCCTCGTGCATGCGATTTATAACGCATGCACGGCCTTCGTTTAGGCACAAATCATGCAAAGCTCGAATACACCGAGGCCTCGGCAACGTTGTTTGCCTCGGCCGAACTCGAAATGCTCCCCTCGTTGCATGCATGCATATTTTATAGCATGGCTGTGTTCAGTACATCCAGACGAACTCAATGGACCCTTCGGCGTTGAAAATGGTGGCCCGGAGCTCGAAATCGGTGCTCGGGTGGCCTCTGGTTTGACGGCGGCTGCGGGTGGCTTCGGGGAGACCTCGGACGAGCTCGAGGTAGAGGACGAGCTCTCGGCCGTCGGATCGAGCGATCAGAAGACTTTGGACGGCCGGATTAAATCGGGGGCGCGACGGATTGATCGTGCGGCGGAAATAAGACGCGCGATGAGATGTGCGGCTCAGATTCAATCCCGGGAGATTTTCCGCGTCCCACATCGAAACGGGCCGCGGAATTCTCTCGCTTTATCAACTAAGCGCTGCCTCTCAGCGCTCAGTTGAACTTCCTCCCTCCCGGTGCCGCCCCGCACCGGGTTCTCTCTGCGGGCGCGCTCTGCGCCCACTATGGTCCTCGCGGGCGCGCTTCAAGCGCCCACCATGCACTCTCCGGGCGCGCGGGCTTCACCACTGCGTGCCCTCGGGGGCTTATACACGGCCCCCCCTGCCTCTCGAGCTTGCACCATGGGATCCCCCATGGGCGTGGCGCCTAGTGCCCATATGAGCCGTGGGGTTTGAACCCGTGGGCTGGCTTGAGATGGCCAATTTTTTGGCAAAGGACAGAACCTAGACTTTGTAAAAACAAAGTCCTCCTCTATGTAAAACATGCCAAGTGCCACATCTTCATCTTCTTATCCATCCTCCCTTATTCATATCTTCTCTTCTTCTTAAGAATTCCTCCAATTCTTCCTCAACATTTAATCTTCACTTAGGAGTGAAATTCAAAAGGTTCATCTTCATCAACCGAGCTCCTTAGTCAATTATTTCTTCAATAAACTTCATTGATCTAATCAGAGATCAATTGGAACATATTCTGATTCACATGCACTAAGTGATAGTGCATGGACTTCTTTAGCTCACTTCATCCACTTAGAAGTTGTGGATGGATCTCTTCAACTCCTCATGCATTGTGAAGACAATGCATGGTCTTCAATCAAAGTTGTGACTTTGTATCCAATTGATACAAGTTCTATGAACTTAAAGATCAGCTCAACAATCGTCAGATTTTTAGAGAATGTTTCAAACCATCATCTCAAATGCCACTTAGTGAATCTCCTAAGTGACATTCCTCTAAGTTCCATGGCCATTCTCCTTTACCACCAACACCATCACATCCTTTGACATTCACATCTTGACTCCTTGACATCCATTCATTCCAAGACAACTTCATGCCTCATTGACAACAAATGCAACACAATGCACTTCAAAACTATAATAACTTTGACAAAAACAACACATACCTCATTGTTTTCTCAAGTTAAACTAATATATTTAAAAGAAAATATAAATAATCAAGAGTGTATTGATAGTATTAATAAATAATTATATCAGATTGAGTAGAATTAATCTTTGGAGATAATACCCAAATTAATAAAATAGGCTATAATAAAAAATGGGTGTTTTGAAAGAAAATTAATAAGTAGAAGAATTTATAATAAACACGGAAATAATTTTGTGTAAAGGGTACTCATAAGTTGAAGGAATTGATTTTGATAAGTACTTTACATTATTTTCTTGATTGGAGACCATAAATTTATTTGTTTCTATTTAATCACAAAAATAATAAATGATTTTCTAAATGGATTTCAAGTTTTCCTTCCTCAATGGTTAGTTGGAAGATGAAGTGTGCATTTATAATTCTAAGGGTTTTATTATTGGTGAATAAGAAAATAATTTTTATAAATTAAAAAATCTTTATATGGGTAAAAACAAGCCCCAAGAGCATATTACTCCAACATAGATACTTTTTTAAAGCAGATTATGTTCAAGGAAAGAAGTGTGAAAAAACCTCTATAATAAATATGAAAAAGAGATACCATGATTTCATTTTTACATTAAATGAAGATGATATTTTTGAAAAATTTATTTTATAAATGAAAAAGTTATTTGAAAATTACATTCTTAGAGAAATGTGATACTTTTTTGGATTAAACATTTCTCAAGAGGAAGATCACATTTTTATTTCTCACCATAAATATGCTTAAGAACTTTTGAGGAAGTTTGAAAGGGAGGATTCATAACAATTTCCAAAAACTAATTTACATGGGAATAATACCATTAATTGATAAAAAAGAAAAATCTATTGAAATAAGATAATTATAGAAACTTATTTTTAATTTTCATGAATTGAGAACCTCAATTATTGATATTATATATGCTATTACATTATGTTCTATTTATAAAAGTGAAATAAAGGAGCCACATTTCATTATTAGAAAGAGAGTTATTGTTTATATTAATGGCATAATAGACTATGGATTTAAATATGGAATATATAGGAAGCATGATATTTGTTTATATACAGATGAATATTGAGTTATAAATATAGATGATCGAAGATCAACATCCCATAAAGTTTTATTTTTTGGTGAAAGTTGTGTATGTTTGAACATAGATAATCAAATATCATTATCCTTTAGTACTATGGAAGAAAAATATGTGGTTGAAAGTAATGATACAACCTAATTAATGTGAACGAGGACTTAATTGGAAGATCTTAAGGTGGAAGTGGAGATTTTATTACTTTTAGCTTTTAATAATCAATGTTTTATCAATCTATCCAAAAATATGGTTTAACATTCTAGATCAAAGAAAATTGATATAAAATATCACTTTATCAAAGATATTATAGAGAAAAATGTGTGTAGATGGAGTTTTTTCCATAAAAGGAAAAAATAGTATATTTTTTCACTAAACCACTACCAAAGGATACATTTAAAATATTTGAAGGTTTTAAGTGCATCAGAAGCCAGTTGATTGCATGAATAACAATGGTTATTTATTGAATTCAATGAATAAATTGCAATAACATGATGAATAAAGACACATATAATTATTGTATCTAAATAATCATAAAAAATCCTAAAACTAAGGGATATGATATCTCATGTTATATTTACAATTAATTTAACGTCTAGAAGTTACCTCAGTGTTTAGTACTTTTTTGATGTAGGTGATTTTAAATCAAACCTTGTACATGATTTACTAAAGTTGGGTCAAGATAATCTAATGTATAATACCTATAGTAGTTATTTATAGGTTTAATAAAATTTATAAATGATACTGAAGAAACATTGAGTGATAGGATAGACGATCCATTCATATTATATAGTTTTTCATGATTGCAACACTATCACTTAGTCTTTAGGATTATCACTCTTATATCTTATTATTGAGAAGATAATGGTGGGGGAAGATATTCCCTTGGGATTGAGAGAAAACAATAGAGATGTTCATCATTGAAAAAATTATTTAGGTAGTGGAAAAAAATTGTGTAGAACCGCACCAAAAATAAATTAATTAACCAATTATAGTTAGAGAAATGTATAGAGAATTATTTATTTGAAAAAGGATATTATACAATCTACTAATTCTTAGATAACCCCATATTTAGTAATAATAATAATATTATTATTTCATTGATGCATGCATGTGTAACATAGATATCTAATGCGTGCCTATCATGGGGTATAGAAAAAATTGTTATTTACTACATTAAAATGGTAGTAAATTTTTTAACCTATATTTTCTCCATAGAGGAGCTTAGAATAATCAATCTATCACCATAAAATTAGAGAAAGAAGTGAGGTTTATTGTTTTTTCAAATTGTTTGATTTTGGAAAGACAAGAATGAAAATAAAAAAATAAACTCAATTAAAAAAAATATCAAGATAAAGTTGATAAAATAAGTGATTTAAAACTATTATATGAGATGTTTGTTAGGTATGGTTTGGTTCTCTAATCTTAATTCTATCATAGTTCCAATTAATCCAATTCTCTTCTGCCAAGTCGATAAATGTGATAATCCAAAATTGCTTCTTCTACCTCCCTTGGTCAATTGGTAATGATGAGAATAAACCGTACTAAAATATCAGAATTGTCTAATCTCTTATTATGTGTCATATAGTTGTAGAAAAAACATCTAATTGACTTAGGTAATTCTCAATCGGGTCTTTTTTATCCCAAAAAATGAAGAATGTTCAAAACTCCTCACACAAGTACTGGTGATCACCGAGTCCTTTACCACTAAGCCACAATCTATTCCATCATATATAAACCAGAACCCACAAGTGGGAGATATTTATCATTTACGAAAGTAATAAAAACAATAGAATATAAAATCAAATACAATCATACATGATAATAAAAACTATTTTAATAAATTGAAACTAATTTCCAGAAAGAGAAAAAATGATCTTAAAACATTAAGTGAAAGAACTCAAGAATTAAAAAATAGAAAAACTCTCTATCCCAAATCACTGAAAATTTTACCCTACCATGGTAAGGGTAATTGTGAATAAGGGGAAAGAATAATTCATTACAAAACTAAGAAGAAAAAAAGGGAGAAAATGAAGAACAAGAAATTTACTCTACCAGAATCTGTATGTCAGAAGTTTTCTTATGTTCTTCCAACTAGATGGATAAAACTCATTGAGGTGTCTTATTAAAATATGTTTGAAATTAATTTTGTTATCGACCCTCTAAATTTCAATGATTTTGGATAGGTGTAAACTAAGATATAGTTGAAATAATGAGTTTAACCTCTTCTGATCTCAAAACACTATTTCACCCACTCCACTTGAAAACACTAAAAATATGACTTAACGAGATCCTTAATTTATGAAACTTAATGTGAAACTTAAATTTAGAGTCCTATATTGAAACCATCTAGAATAAAATTATTTTATGGTTAGTTTAAAGAGATATGATTAATTTAATATGGTGGGTTCCATTTGATAGGAAATAAATATTTCTCTACCTCATTTATTTTTCTGGGCCATTGTGTTTCGAATTAGTTATGGTTCTAGGAGAAAAAGATAAATCCCATGAACAAAGAAATCCTAAAAAAGGAATCACCCAATTTGGATCATAATTGTTAAAGATTTGAATTAAATATTGATGCTCCATAAAAATATTAAGTTTCAAGAATTAAGAAATTTTCACTGTTAAACTCAAAATTCACCAAAAACACCAAATTAATGAAAATACCCTCAAATTTAATAATTGGTAGGGATTAAATTATTGAAAAAAACATGAAAAAATAATGAAAATAATAACTCTATAAATTACCCCACACTTAGAACTTGGACTCCTGGACAAATTAGCATCAAAATTGAATCAATGAAAATTCAAAACACATGCCCATAAGATCCACCAACTTGAGAAAAATAAACAAAATATATCAGGCCTACTAAAAAATAGTTATTAAAAGTTGTTATTTTTGGATCATTCAATATATTTCCTATTAATTTATCCTCCCATTCACACAAAACACTTTAATAATATTCATTTTCACTCATCACATAAATATCACTTTTTTCAGCAATTCCTTTCTCATCCAAAATCACACAAGTGTCACCATCTGCACTATAACTTCCTACATTTCAACCCGTTGTGATTCAATGACATTTGTTTATAATGATAACTTTATAGGGTTGTTCTATGTATTTTTTTGGTATGATTTAGATATTAAAGAAATTATGAGGTTGAGTGAGGAGGGTTTGGCTCTTTTTGAAGAAAAATTGAATGATTTCAATATTAACTCAAGTATGGTATCCTCCTCACTTCCCTTAGTATAAATTAAGCTCTATACTCATGAAAAATCAAGAAAATTTCACCCCATTAATCATTTTAAAAGAAAAAATTTCAATTTTCTCAAACATAATTTTTCTTGAAATATCAAGATATAAATATATTTCTTTCTCCATTAGAAGATCTTTAAAGGCACAACTTTTCATACATGAAATCTCTAGAAAAGGGACAAATTGAAACATAATGGTTTTTTTAGAAAACCACCTCCTAAACATTTTATTTTCCACCCAAAGTATCTCTAAATGTGGTAACCCAACACAATACAACTTTCCCATACTTAAGTTTAACTACATCATGCAATTTAACTTCAAGAGCAGGTTGGATAAGAAAAATTGGCTTATAATGTGGATAAACTGACACGATTTTCATGTATTTTAAGGGATATAAGGATTAAATGTTTTAGGAAGACCATTATAAAAAATGATTTTTTTTGAAAAGGGGGCTTTAAGACCAAATAAATACCTAAATCATTTAAAAGACAAGTACCTAAAACCATCAATTATTGATATTAATAAATCAAATTATGGAAATGAGATTCAAAAAATTTCCAATATAATAATTTCTACTCAAAATTTTCAGATACACAAAAAATTTGAAAAAAAACACACAATATTTGAAAAACAAAAACTTTGTTTTTGAAAATCAGAAAAAAATAAAAATCATAAAAAAAGTTTTCCTCCCTAATAATGAAATGATTTAGTGTTATTAATTTATTCAAATGGATTTAACATGTAATAATATTTGAAAAATTAATCATACAAAAAAGTAAGTGTAAAGGAAAGGTACAACCTAGTGGGTTTTATTGATAAAAAAGTTAGAGGAGTGTGATATCCACCACAAGATATGATGGAATGATCCCATGGAATTTTTTCCACCGATGTCCATTAATAGTGAATTTATCCTAAAATCCATCATTCACAATATTAATAACACCAAAAGGATATACATGTGTAACTATAAATGGACCTTTCGACCTGGAACAAAGTTTACCTGGCATCACCTTGAGTCTTGAGTTGAATAACAACATTGTGTCTCTAGGATGGAAGTATTTCAGTTGGATTAACTTATCATGAGACACTCTTGTTCTCTATTTTTAAATCTTTAATTTTTTAAAATATTTTTTACTAATTTCTTCTAGATCCTTCAACTACAATCTTCTCTCTATTCTAGCACTTTCAAGATGCAAATTCAACTTTCTCACTTCCCAATATGCCTTATTCTCCAATTCCACTGGAAGATGATTTTTTTGTTATAAATAAACCTATATGTACTCATTCCAATTGTGATTTTGTAGGATATCATGTAAGACCATAATGTATCTTTAAAACTTTGGCTCTAATCTTTCCTATTTGGATTAAAAGTGTTTCCAAAAATGCATTTGATTTCCCTATTAGACACTTCCACTAGGACATTAGTATATGGATGATATGGACCTGATGTTTTATGATGCACCCCATACTTATTCAGTAAAGATTTCATCCTATTGTTATAAAATTTAGTCCCTTGATCATTGGCGATGGCTCTGGGAAATCCAAACCTAAAAAATATGTTATCCCTAACAAAATTGAAAAAACATTTAGCATCGTCAGTCCTGGTGTCTTTTTATTCCACCCATTTGAACTATAATCATCTACAAGAAAGATATAAGAATTTATAAATGAAATTTTCAAATGTCACATAAAATTTATCACCAACATTCAAAACTTTCACAAAAAATTAGTGGATTTGGGGCATTTCATGTCTTCTTGAAAAATTTCCAGAAAACTAACATTTTCACACCTTTTGAAATCTTCATGAGCATCTTTAAAAATGTTGGGCCGATAAATCCTATATTCTAAAACCTTTATTACTGCCCTCTAAAGTTTAAAGTGTGATCCAAAATCTGAAGTGTAAAAAAATTAAATATATAATCAATTTCACTTTCTGGAAAACATCTTCTTATCACTTGGTCATTGAAAATCTTCTAAAGAAAATTATTATCCTAGATGTATTATCTAGACTCATATTTCATCTTTTAAATTTAGTAGGAATTTAAATGATATGGGACCTGAGATGTTACTAGATAATTTTTCATATCATCATACCAATGTACTTCTCCATCATTCAAGTACAACTGCTCTCCAGGAAGGTGGTCATTCAGTGGTTCTCTATCTAGAATTTCAACTTCAATGGTGTTGGGAAGTCTACTTAAGTGACCAGCCACTCTGTTCACATATCCCTTCTTATATTTGATTTCTATGTGGACTCCTATAGTAATATCATCTGTCTTACTAGCATCAATTTAGCTTATTCTTTCTTCATCAAGTACCTAAGAGCTACATGATGAGAAAACACCATGACTTTAGTACCAAGTATATATTATCTAAATATTTCTAAAGAAAATTAAAATGATAAAAACTCTTTTTTTGTTGTTGTGTAGTTGAATTAGTATGAATATAAGGTTCTTGATACATAGAAATTGACTAGTTGACTTCCCTCAATTCGGTGAGAAATAAATTCTCCAACTTATTGGTTTGAAGCATCACAAAGTAGCTCTAGTGGGTTTTCCCAATTTGTTTGATGTATTACTAGTGGTGTAATAAATATTCTCTTCAACTCATCAAAGGATTCCCTACATTCGCCATTCAAATAAAATTCATCATCTTTTAAATGTAATCTATATAGGGGGAAAACTTACTAAAATATTTAATAAACCTCTTGTAGAATCCTTCATGTACTACAAATGATCTAACATGACTCACACAATTTGGGTAAGGAAAAGAAATTATGAATTCAATTTTTGATTTTTCAAATTCTATTACCTTTTTTAAAATGAAATGATAATTGAAAATTCCTCTATCAACAATGAAATGACACTTTTCAAAATTCAAATCAATCAATCTTTTCAAAGTAAGTTTTCAAAACTTTTTCTAGATTTTTCAAACAATGGTCAAAATAATTTCCAAAAACTATGAAGTAATCTAAGAAAAACTCCACGAAATATTCAATATGATAAAAAAAATACTTACCATACATCTCTAAAATGTATTGGGAGCATGACACAATTCAAATGGCTTCCTTTTTTATGAAAATGTGCTGAAGGAACAAGTAAAAGTAGTGTTATCTTGATCCTCTGGAGAAATAGGTACCTAGAAATAACCTAAAAATCCATCAAAAAATAACTAACGAGTTATCCCCACTAATATCTCTAATATATGGTCAATGAATGGAATGGGGAAGTGATATTTTCGAGTGACCTAATTCAGATTCCTAAAATCTATGCACACTCTCTAGCTATTCTGAATTCTTACATGGATTAATTCATTATTCTCATTCCTCACAATGTTTAGGCCAGTTATTTTTCAAAATACATGGATGGGGATAACCCATTGGAAATATTATATGAGATAGATGATCCAAGCTTCCAAGAGCTTCTCAATATCCTTTTTCACAACCTCCACCAGGATGGGGTTCAGCCTGCTTCAGGGTTGTCTAACATGTTTGGATTCTCCCTCAATAAGAATTATATGTGAGCATATTTTTGGGTTGATTTCTAGGATATCATCTAATATCCACCCTATTTCATGAGAATTATCTCTAAAAAGATCAATCCAATATTTTTATTTTATTTTAGATACCTTATTAGCAATTATCACTGGTAAAGTTTCTCCCTCTATAAGGTAAATATATTTTAGATCACTGGGTAGTGGTTTTAATTCCAAATCAGGAGACCACTCAAGAGATGAAATTAAGTTGAGGTTACCCACTTCTCAAGGGTGGACATCATATACACAAGAAATCATTTCATCATCCTTATAATTTAACAAATCCTTAATTCAATTGGATTTTACCTCTTCCTCCCACATTAAATCAGAATCTATAGTGGCTTTATAATTTACTTGTTTAATGATATTTTCAATTGATTAAGTCTATAATAAGGATAAGAATTCATGTAACATACCTTATTATTCAATGGTTTTAGTACCAACTTCATGGTAGAGTGAAAATAGGGAGTGATCATCCGATTGGTGCGTCATGGATTTAAAAATATTGAAGTGGATAGTGCTACCTCCAAACTCTATGGTGAGGGTCCCTTTGTGGAAATTGATGATGGTTTTGGATGTTTTTAGGAAAGGTATCCCCAAAATTATGGATTATTGTGATGGGATCCTATCATCTTCCATATTCATCACATATAAGTCAACTGGGAATAAGAGATATTTGACTTTCAAAAGGACATCCTCCAGAACACATGTTGGGAAAACTGTGGATCTGTTTGCAAGCTAGACCACCACTCTTATGGGATTCTAGTCTACTATCTATAAAAAAGTTTATAATTATTGAGGAAATACATTAATTATAACACCTATAACACACAAACCATTAGACAAATTTAAATAACCAATGATTCATGGAATAGAGAAAGCCACTAGATCTTGACATTTAGTTAGAAACTATGGTGTGATATGGGCTGAGACACTCCATCCCAAATTTATTCTCTCTTTCCGTTGAATTATACTCTTATTTATAAAAATATCATTATTTCTTGCATAATTTGTATTTTTTTGAGTACTTCTAGCATGGGGTTATTGATTTCCACTTTCTAGAAGGTGTCCAGAATTTATTTTGGAAGAACTTCTTTGTGAAACCTCTATGATTCAATCATCCTTGATGGAATTTGTGGGGGTAAGTCTTTAATCTCAATTTTTTTCATTTGAAATGGTGTTTCTTGTATCTTAGTTCTTGTCTGATCCTGATCCTGATCCTCTTTCTTTTATTTTTCCCAGTTTATTTCCAATGATTTTTTTGAATTCCGAACTCCCTTCTCCCTTATCCCAGGTGGTCTTGTTTGGGGATAAATGGAGGTTGGTGGAAGGAGTTATTTTCTAATTCTTATTGTTATCATGATGAAATTAGACTTTTGGGTTTGAGATTGTTTGGTATATGATTTTTCCTAGTTTTTTGGTTTGTAAGTCCATAAGTCTTTCGAACATGTTGGAAAAATCTTTTACTATGTCTTTCATCCCCTCAATCTATGATTTCTACTATTTATTTTGAATTGTAGGTTGTAAACTGATGGATAGATTCTCATAGGGTCTCTTGAACGTGGGTGGTTATTGGTAAGATGTATGGTTATAAGATTTATTTTGTTGAAATGATGGTGGGTTATAGAATCGATTCTGGAATGGGGGTTGGTTTGTGAATTGATTTTGGTATGGTGGTCTATCTTGATTCTTCTAATTTTTAAATCCATCTTATAATTGGTTAGGTTCTATCAATCCTTGATTTTTCTAAAACTTCCTTGGATAAAAGGCTGATTCACAACTTTCCATTCCCTATATTTCAATACATGGGTTAGTGAAATGATTAGGTGATGAGCATAAACCACATACATTAATAGGTTCTTGTTGGTCACTCACTTGTTTCAAGGATATCTGTATCACAAAACTAGTTATATATTGAATCTTAGTTTCTAATAATGGTTATGGATGAGAAGTTCTTACATAATGAATACATCTTCTTTTCGTACCTATGGTATCAAAGTTTTGTGATTTTTGATAAATTTTCTCAATCAAGACCTTTGATTCTTTTGGTGACATGTTAATCAATGTGCCTATAGATGATTCATCTTGAAGGTTTCTGTAATTTTACAATAAGCCTTGATAAAATAATACTGAAAAGTGATTATCCTCAATTAACTAATGTGGACAGTTGGCATGTAGTTTCTTAATTCTCTCTCCATACTTTTAAAGTGTTTCTAAAGATGACTATTGGATAAAATAGATTTAATTTTTGATAAATGTGATCCTAAAGGTGGGGAATAATATTTTCATGAATCATCTTAAAAAGTCATTCCAATCATTCAAATATCTGGGCTCTAGACCATACAACCATTCTTTGGAACCTCCTTCCAATTAAAATGGAAACACCTTCCACTTTACCTACTCCTCAACTACACCCCGGGGTCTGAAAGCAGGGTATATATGCGTGAAATATTTAATATATTTATTTGGGTCTTAAAAATGAAATTTTTGGAGCAATGGAATCATATTAGGTTTTATCTCAAAATCATTTTTTGACTTTGGCATAGAAAGCTGATTTTTTTGAATTAGGAATTGTGGTTCATAAAGGTCTCTAAGTGTTTGGTTTTGATTTCTAGCCATGATGATAGGCTTTGAGTGAATACTTGAAGTTTAAAAAAAGTCTAAAAGAGGAATTTCTTCAAATAAATATTTCAAATTAAGGTTTCTAAGTCTATTCAATATGGTTATTTAAATTTCAAGATATATAGGGTAAGGTTCAGGATTTTTACTTTTAGTTATTCTATATAAGAGAAACAAATGTTGGCACTACCTCCATATAAATGGTGAATTTTTTTGAAACATGTCTATTGTGAGGGGTGAAAAAAAATATTTAATAAGTTAAAAATGAAGAAAATTGGTTATCCTAGTTTGTCTCTAGATATGAGAGCACAATAATGAATCTGTCACTGTAAAATTAGAGAAACAAGTGAAGAACTTGTTTTAGAAATTGTTTTATTTTGAAAAGAAAAGAAAGAAACAAATCAAAGTAAAGAAATTAAAAAACATATTAAAATAAAATTGATAAAACAAGTGATTTAAAACTATTATATGATATAGTAAATATGTCTGGTTTGGTTCTCCAAGTATAATTCTATTATAGTTCTAATTTATCAAATTCTCTTCTGCTAAGTCGATAAATTTGAGAATCTACAATCACTTCTTCTCCCTACCTTGGTCAAAAGGTAATGGTGAGAATACAACTTACAAAAATATTATATTCATATAATCTCCTTACTATATATGATATAGTTTTAGATAATACCCCCAATTGACATAGTCAATTCCCAATCAGGTCTTGTCTATCCCAAACAATGAAGAATGGTCACTACTCCTCTCACAAGTACTGGAGATGATCGAGTACTTCACCACTAAGCCCTAACCTATTATCTCATATATAAAACAGAACCTAGTGTAGGGAGATATTGATCATGGACCAAAGAAATAAATACAAGAGAATATAAAATCAAAAACAATTTTATATGATAATAAAACTGTTATAAGAAATTGAAACTAATTTTGTAGTAGAGAAAAAGGATGAAAAAACATGAAGTCCAAGAACTCAATAATTACAAAATGGAAAACCTCTCCTTCCTGAATAAAAAAAAAGTTTAAACCACCATGGTAAGGTTAAATTTTAAGAATGGGGAAGAATAATTCATTACAAAACTAATAATAATAATGGAGAGAAAACAAAGAACAAAACATTTTCTCCTCCAGAATTTATTTTCCAAATGTTTTCTTCTATTTTTCCCACTATATAGAATAACCTCATAGATGTATCTTCTTAAAAGAAATTAAAAATGAATTTATCTATTAACCATATAAATTTAAAAGATTTTTGAAATGTTTAAAGGAATATATGGTCTACATAATGACTTTAACTTCTTCTGTCTGCAAAACACTGTTTCACACAATCCACTTCGACTCGCTCAAAAGATTCCTTAATGAGATTCTTAATTTATGAAATTTATTTTGAACCTTAAATTTAGAGTAATATATTAAAAAAACGTTAATAATCTAATTTTAAGGTCATTATAATTAGATATTCCTAATTTAATAAGGTGGAGTTCATTCTACAGTCTAGAAATATTTATCCACTTGATTGATTTTTTGGGCCATTGTGTTTCAAATTGGTTATGGGTCTAGAAGAAAAGGTTGAATCCAAAAAACAAAAACAAAAATTCTAAAAAATCTAATCAAAATTTTTTTATAATAATTATAAAAGATATTCATGAAATACATAAGATCCATAAAATTGTTAAATTTACAGAATTAAGCAATTTTCACAATTAGGCTCAAAATTCACGAAAAACACAAAATTAATGGAAATAAAATCAAATTTAACAATTATAAGGGAATAAATATTTGAAACACACATAAAAAATTAATGAAAATATTAAACCTATAAATTCCCCCACACTTAATACTTGGACTCCAGGAAAAGTCTACATCAAAAATAGAATCAATGCAAATTCAAAACACATGCCCATGATATCTACTTATTTGACAATAAGAAACAAAATATATCATGCCTAATCAAAAGAAAACTATTTAAAATTCTTCATTTCAGATCATTAAATATATTTCATCTTCATTTATCCTCCCATGTAGACAAAACACTTACCTAATAGTCATTTTTACCCATCACATAAATGTAATTTTTTTCTTCAGAAATGTATTTCTCATCAAAAATAATACAAGGGTCACCATAAGATTAATAAATTTATACATATACACTCAATGTGAGTCAAGAAAATATTTTTATCCTGAGAAATTTACAGGGTTGTTCTGTGGTTTTTAGTTGGAAGGATTTTGATTTTATTGAAATTCTAAGGCCGAATGAGTATGGTTTGTCTCTTTTTGAAGAAAAATTGTAAGATTTTAATTTTCAACCAAGTACAGTATCTTACTCACCCCCATTAGAAGAAAATAATCTCTATCATCATAAAAACGAAAGGAAATTTCACACCATTCATAATTTCAGCATTAAAAATATCAATCTTCTCAAACATAATTTTTATTGAAAGCCCTAAATAGGAAAAATTTCTTTCTCCACTAGAAGATCCATAAAGGAACAACTTCTCACACATGAAATCTCTAGAAAAGGAATATATTTCAATAGAAGTATTTTTTGTAGAAAATAATATATTAAAATTTTATTTTCACCTAAAGTATCTCTAAATGTGGTAGTACAAGACAAGATAGCTTCCCCCACACTTAAGTTTAACTAGATCATGCAATTTAACATTAAAAGCAGGTTTAATAGGAAACATTGGCTCATAATGTGGATAAAAAAATAAGATATTCATGGATTATAATTGATAAAATAATTAAATGTTCAAGGAAGGCCATTATAAAAAATGATTTTATAGAAAATGGGGTTTTAAATCCAAATAAATGACTCAATAATTTAAAACACAAGTACCTAAAACTCTCAATATTTGATAGTAACAACTCAAATATTGGTTAAATAAAGCATGATTTGGTTATCTTAAGAAGCGAGGTGAATGTAAAGAATATGAAAACAATGGTTCAGAATCCCCATAGAAAAGTGATTTAAAATATATAGACAATGATATGTGGTGTGTGATTTAAAAATTAGAGTACATTTCATGAAATTACTAAATATTTAAACTTGAAACAAAGTCATTTTCATAATTTATTTAAGATCGGTTTCATGGAATAAATTTTTTCAATCATGTACATGTGTTTGAAAAATTTCCAATTTAATCATTTCTATAAAAAATCAAGAAAAAAAACAGTATTTGAAAAAGAAACACACAATTTGTTTTTTTTTTTGAAAATTGAAAAATAAAAATAAAAATCCTAAACTGCAAAGGTTCCCTCCCCCACAATGAAATGAAATTGTGTCCACAATAAATTCAAATGGATTTAACATGTAATAAGATTGGAAAAATGAATCACATAAAGTAATAAATTGTAAAGGATAGGTATAACATGTTGTATTTAATTGATAAATAGGTTGGAGGAGTGTGATATCCTCTATTAGATCTGATAAAATGGTCTCTTGGAATTTATTTGGCCTATTTCCATTAACAGTGAATGACTCATGTGATCCATCCTTCACAATATTCATAGAACCAAAGGTAAATACATGCATAACTATAAATGGAACTTCCCACCTGGAACAAACTTTACCTGACATCATCTTGAGTTTTGAGTTGAATAACAACACTATGTCTCCAAGATGGAAGTATTTTGATTGGATCATATTATCATGAGACAATATTGTTCTCACTTTGTAAATCATATAATTTTTAAAATCTTCCCTTGTAATTTCTTCCAACTCCTACAACTGCAATAATATCTTTTTTCCATAACTTTTAAAATCCAAATTCATCTTTCTCATACCTTAATATACATTATGATATAATTGCACTGGCAGATGATTTTTTTTTCCATAAATCAAACTATATGTAATAATTATAATTGGGGTTTTTTTAGGATGTCCTATAGGCCCATAATTCATATTCCAACCTTTGTCTCCAATATTTCCAATTTAGATAAACAATTTTTTCCAAAATTCCATTGATTTATTTGTTGGACACATCAGCTTGCTCATTGGTCTGTGGATGATATGAAGTTTATGTTTTATGATGAATCCAATAATTATTCAGTAATTAATATATTCTCCTATTACAAAAGTGATCCCTTGATCATTGAGTATTTCTCTAGGAACTCCATACCTATAAAATATGTTATCGCTGAAAAAATCACAAACAACTTTAACATCATCGGTTCTGGGGGATTTTTCTTCCACCAATTTGGAAACATAATCAACTCCAAGAATGTTATAAGAATTTCCAAATGACATTGGAAAAGGACCCATAAAATCTATCCCCCTAACATAAAATATTTCACAAAAATTCTGTAAATTTTAGGGCATTTCTTGTTTCCTTTAATTTTTTTAGAAAACTGACATTTTCAAACCATTTTCAATATTCATGAGAATCTTTAAAAATGGCGTTCCAATAAAGTATAGATTATAAAACCTTCTTTACTATCCTATGTGTTCCAATGTTTCCTCCACAAGCTAAAGTGCTACAAAACTTAAAGGCAGAATAAATTTCACTTTCTAGAAAACATATTCTTATCACTTGGTCATTTCAAATCATCCAAAGAAATGGATCATCCAAAATGTAATATATAAATTCATATTTCATATTTTAAATTTGGTGGGAATTTAAATTAAAAGGGAACTAATATGTCACAAGATAATTTAACATATCAACACACCAAGGTACTTATACATCAATCAAGTACAACTGCTCTCCTTGAAGGAGGTCATTCACTGGTTCTTTGTCTGTAATTTCAACTTCAACAGTGTTTGGTAATCTACTTAAGTGATCAGCCACTTGGTTTTCAGATCCCTTCATGTATTTGATTTATATGTTGAACTCCTATAGTAATTTAATTTTTCTTACTAGCCACAGTTTAGCTTCTTCTTTCTTCATCAAGTACTTAAGGTCTATATGATCAGAAAACACTGTGTCTTTATTTCCAAGTAGATATGATCTAAATATTTTTAAAGAAATGAAAACTTATAATTTTTTTAATGATGTTTAGTTGAATTTGGATTCTTCTAATGTTCTTGAGACATAGTTAATGACTTGTGTCCTGCCCTCAATTTTCTGGGAAAAGACTACTTTAACTGCTTGGTCTGAAGCATAAAAAACGTAGCTTGAATGGTTCTTCCTAATTTGGTGGTGGCATTACTAGTGGTGTAATAATTATCCTATTGTACTCATTAAAGGCTTCCCTACATGAATTATTAAATTCAAAATCATAAGATTAAAAATTAATATATAAGGAGGGACATAAATCTAACCGAATTATTTTATAAACCTCCAGTATAATCCTACATGTCCTTAAAATGATCTAACATGATTCATTCAAATTGGGTAAGGTAATGAATTTATGAGTTAAAATTTTGATTTATCAACTTATATGACCTTTTTTGAAATGAAATTCCCAAGGATTATTCCTCTCTCAACCATGAAATGAAACTTTCTAAAATTCAAAACAATATTTTTTTCAATGCATGTTTTCAAAATTGTTTCCAGGTTCTTTAAAAAATGGTCAAAATAATTTCATAAAACTATGAAATCATCTAAGAAAAACTCCACAAAATAGTCAATATGATCAAAAAAAATACTTACCATACACTTCTGAAATGTACCAAGAGCATTAGACAATCCAAATTGCATCCTTTTGTATGAAAAAGTTCCAAAGGGACTAGTAAAAGAAATCTTCACTTGTTCCTTGAGAGAAATAGGTACCTGGAAATAACCTGAAAATCCATCCAAAAATAAATAAATAATTCTCTATTCCAATCCCTCTAACATCTGGTCAATGACGGGTATGGGAAAATAATATTTTCAAGTGACTGGATTCAACTTCCTAAGATCTATGCACACCCTCCAACTATTCTGAATTCTTATAGGGATTAATTCATTATTATCATTACTCACAATGGATATGACAATTTTTTTGGAACTATATAGATGGGGATAACTCATTGTGAATAGAAGATGGGATATATGATCCCAACTTCCAAGAGCTTCTCAATATCATTTTTCACAACCTATATCAGGGTGGGGTTCATCCTCCTTTGGGGCTTCCTGACATTATTGAAATTACCCTCAAGAAAATTTATATGTGAGCATATTTGTTTTGGGTTGATTCCTAGGATATCACCAAAGATCCACCCAATTTCTTGAAAATTATCTCTCAAAATATCAATCAAATATTTTTCTTGGGTTTTTGACAAAATATTTTCAATTATCAATGGTAATTTCCCTCCCTCTAGAAGGTAAATATATTTTAAATCAATGGGTGTAGTTTTAATTATAAATTAGGTGGATAATAAATGGATGGAATTATGTTGACATTACCAAATTTTAAATGGTGGAATTCCTCTACATAATAAATAATATCACCATCTTAATCATTTAACAAATCATCAAATAAATTTGATTTTCCCTCTTCCTCCCACATGAAATCAGAATCTCCAACATCTTGGGAATCCACATGTTTAATGATATTTTCAATAGAGTAATTCTCTACTAAGGATAAGAATTCATGAAACATACCTGATTATTTAATGGTTTCAGTACCATCTTCATGGGAGAGTGCAAAGAGGGAGTGATCATCTAATGGGTGCCTCATAGATTCAATAATATAGAAGTTGATAGTGTTGTCACCAAACACCATAGTGAGGGTCCCTTCGTGGGAATTGATGATGGTTTAGGTTGATTTTAAGAAAGGTCTCCCAAAAATTATGGGTGAGTGTGATGATATCCTATCATATTCCATATTCAACACATAGAAGTTAGTTGTGAATAATATTTCTTTGACTTTCACAAGAACATCCCACAGTACTCCTATTGGGAAAACTATAGATCTGTTTACAAGTTGGGCCACAACTATTGTAGTCTCCAAGTATCCAATATTCAAATAAGTGTATACTGAGTAAGGAAATACATTAATGGAATCACCTATATCACCCAAAGAATTAGATAAATTTAAAGAACCAATGGTGCATGGAAAGGAAAACGTCCATGGATCTTGACTTTTGGTTCGAAACTATGGTGTGATAAGGGCTGAGACACTCCTTCACAAGTTGATCCTCTCATTCCATTGAAGTATACTCTTCTTGGTTCAAATATCATTAATTGTTTTTCATACTTTGGAATTTTTTGAGTGCTTATTGCAGGGGATATTGATTTCCACTTTCTGGAAGGTGTCCAGAATTTCTTTTTGAAGCTCTTTTTCATGCAACCTCTTTGATTAAATAATCCTTGATGGAAATTGTGGGGGTAAGTTTTTCTTCTCAATTTATTTCATTTGAAATGGTGTTTCTTATCTCTTATTTATTGACCTATCCTTATCCTCCTCTTTATTCTATTCTTCAAAGTGCATTTTCAATGAATTTTCTTAATTCCCAACTCTATTATCCCTTAGCCCAGGTGGTCTTATTTAGGGATCAATAGTGCCTGGTGGTGGGAGTTCATTTATAATTCTTGTTTTTGTCATGATGACATTCTGCTTTAGGTTTTGGATTGTTTGGGATGTGAGTTTTTCTGGGTTTTGGGTTAGCAATCCCATGATACTTTCAAACTTGTTGAAAAAATATTTTATGGTGGCTTTTATCCCCTCAATTTCAGATTTATGTTGTTGGTTTTGAATTGGAGGTTGTGAACTGGTAGATGGATTCTCATTAGGTCTCTAGAATGTGGGTTGTATTTTATAAGAATTATAGTTATAAGATTTATTTTGTTGAAAAGGTGGTGGGTTATGGAATTGATTCTGGAATGGGGATTGTTTTTGGAAATGATTTTGATACATGGGTCTAGCATGATTCTGATGCTTTCCAAATCCATATTAGATTTGGTTAGACACTCTACATCCTTGATTTTTCTGAAAATTCATTGTCTAAAAGGCTGTTTCACAAATTTCCATTCCCTTTATTTCAAAACACTGGTCACCAACTTAATTCAAGGCCATCTATCTCACCAAATTAGTTATCTATTTAATCTTAGATTCTAATAATAGTGATATATGAGAAGTTCTTATCTCATAAATACCTAGTATTATAGTACCTCTTGTACCAAATTCTTGTGAGTTTTGAGGAATATTCTCAATCAATCCCTTGAATTGTTCTGGTGTCTTGTCAATAAATGTGCCTCAAGATCATGCATCTAGAAGGTTTCTATTATTTTCTAGTAATCCTTGATAAAAAAAGATAATAAAGTGATTCTCCTCATTGCCTGATGTTGGTAGCTACCACATAGATTCTCAAATCTCTTCGAGTACTCTTAAAGAGTTTCTCCAGATTACTATCTAATGACATAGATTTATTTTCGATGGCTATGATCTTAGAGGTGGGGAAAAATCTTTGCATGAATCATGTTACCAAGTTATTAAAATCATCCACATATTTGGGTTATAGTATATAAAGCCATTCTTTGGTAGCTCCTTCCAATGATAATGGAAATTCATTCCAATATACCTACTCTTTAGCTACTCCTCAAGGTTTGAAATTAGAGAATACATGTGGGAAATTTTTAATATGTTTTTTTGGTTCTCCATCTACTAATCCATGAAATTTTTGGAGAAATGTAATAATGTTAAGTTTTATCTAAAAATAATTTTTTAACACTCGCATAACATGTTTATTGTTTTGATTAATTAATTCTAGTGCACAGATTTATCTAAGTGTTCAGTTATGATTTACTACCATGACAATAGACTCAGAGTGAACACTTGAAGTTTCACTTGAGTATATAAGAGAAATTTTCTCAAATTTAGATCTAAAATTAAGGTTTCTAAGTTTATTAAACAATTATTTTTTCAATTTCAGGATTTATGGGGTAAGGGTTAGGTTTATAATTCTAGTCATGCAATATAAGAGATAAAATTTTTGGCACTACCTCCCTATAAACGACACCAAGTTTTGACATGTTTCTATCATGGGGTGTGAAAAAAAGTTATTTAAAAATTTGAAAGTACAATAAAGTAGTTTACCTAGGTTGTATCCTGAGATAATCTCACAGAAATCCTGCTGTCACCTTAAAATTAGAGAAATAAATGAGGTTGTTTTTTTAATTTATTGATTTTGAAAACAAAATAAAGAAACTAAACAAATAAAAGAAATTAAGAAAAATATTAAGATAAAATTGATAACAATATTTATTGAAAATCATTATATGATATGGGTTTTAGGTCAGTTTTGGTTCTTTCGTTATAATTATATCACGTTCCAGTTTATCCAATTCTCTTCTTTTAAGTTGATAAAAGTGAGAATCCATAATTTCTTCTTCTCCCACTTTTGATAAAATGGTAATGGTGAGAATAAACCTTATTAAAATATCATAATTTTTTACACTCCTTCATATGTGTGATAGAGTTGTAGTGAATACCCCAAAATGAATTAGGCAATTCCCAATCAGGTCTTGTTTATCCCAAGAAATAAAGAATGTTCACTACTCCTCACATAAGTACTGAAGATCACTGAGAACTTCACCACTAAGACCCAGTCTATTACATCGTATATAAACTAGAACCTAGTGGTGTGAGATATTTATCATTAACCAAAGGAGTAAAATCAATAGAATTTAAAATCACATACAATTAAACATGACAATAAAAACCATTATACAAAATTGAAACTGATTTTGTAGAAGAGAGAAAAGGATCCTAAAACATTAATTGCAAGAACTCAAGAATTAAAAAAGGGAAAACCTCTCCTTCACCAATCACTGATAAGTTTACCCCACCATGGAAAAGGTAATTTTGAATAAGGGGGAATAAGAATTCATTAAAAAACTAAGAAGAATAAAAGAGTGAAAACAATGAACAAACAATTTTCTCCTCCAAAATGAGTCTTTTAGAATTTTTCTTCTGTTCTTCCCACCAGATGGCCAAAACTCACAGAGGCATATTCTTAAAAGATGTTTGAAATTAATTTGGATATCTACCCTAAAAATTTAAAATATTGTGGATATGTTTAAAGAAATCTATGGATGAAATAATGAGTTTCACTTATTCTGTCCTCCAAATACTCTTTTACCTTCTCCACCTGGACTCGCTCAAAAGATGCCTTAATATGATCCTTAATTAATGAAATTTAATCAAAACCTTCTCTTTAGAGTCATATATAGAAACCATCCTAAAACTGATTATTTAAGGTTTTTATAATGATATATTTATAATTTAATAAGGTGTGGTCCATTCTGCAGGACATAAATATTTATCCAATAGATTGATTTATAAGGTACACTGTGTTCCAAATTGGTTATGGGTCTAGAAGGAAAAGTTTAATCCCATGAAAAACTTAATCATAAAAAAAATTAATAAACCAATTTGGATCCTAATTTGAAAATATTTTCATGAAATATAGAATATCCATAAAATCTTTAAATTTATACAGTTAATAAATTTTCACAATTAATCTCAAAATTCACGAAAAAACTAAATTAATGAAAATCACCTCAAATTTAATAATTGGTAGGTGTTAAATCATTTAAACACACATTAAAAAATAATGAAAATATTAACTCTATTAATATCCATAAATAAATTTATCCTCATTTAGATTATATTTATTATATCATTTTTGTTATCTATGGATAAAATCATCCCAACCGCCTTCCTTGACATTTACAAAACCTCAAATAATAAATATATTATGCATTTGATAAAAAAATAAATATTATATTCATGGTATTACGAGAAACTTTTATTTTAATATTCATGAATCTAAATAAATATTTATCTAAAAATAATTATTATTTATTAAATTTTAGATAAATCAAGAGATAAATATAGTATTCAATGGTCTTGTGAATAAATATTTATTTTCTATTAAACTCACATATAAATAGTGAATGAATAAATGTGATTAGAATTACAAAATTTAAATACAAATAATATTTAACTAATATTGATGAATACACTAAGTGTGAGACCCTATAGGCCTCTTCCTTAGTGGAATTTGGAAGGCTTTCCTAAAGTCCAATATTATTGTCTAACAACATCTAAAGGAACCCATAAAGGAAAAATTGAATGTTGTAAAGATGAAAACCACATATGAATGCTCACTATATAACATAATACATTTTTCTTGATATCTCATCTAGTAGTTTTAATATTTATTTCATCAATCTATATGCATGATATATAATTCTTTGACTATATGAAATGAACTCATAAATACACCATTTCCTTGGATTTCAGATCAATAGTTACATTCCAATTAAAGGGTTGAGATATCTTCTCACATAACTATTTTGGAGAAAAATATTTTCTTGACTTATTTATTAATAACATGTTATTAATGATGCTCCTAGTGTATCCTAATTCACCATATATATATGGAATCATATTTTGTGGAAATAAATCAATGTGGGTCATTATATCCATTTATAATAATATTATTGTTTAATTATCATTACACACATTCATAGAAAAGAATATTCAATGACATGTAAACATATGGAATTTATACATGTAGGTCTATCCTCATAATATCCCATCTTAGAGATTACCAAGTGAAAAATTCCTGAGATAAAGCCTTATCCTATTATAGGAATCTAACACCTAAGAGTCTATATCATCTCTATCCCATATGCTAATGAAAACTGACCTTAAGAATAATATGTTCTTGTATTCCAAGGTTCTCATCATAATGGTGAAATTTTATAACCTTTAAATGTAAAAATTATCTATGGACATTGTCACATTAAAGATACATAAAATAAAAATCAATATGTGATAAGAAATTTATTAATATGTAATAAAATGTATGAGATATCATATTCATGTCATTAATATATATGTTAGATTTTCACTAAAATATGTCTATGAATGAATTGAATTCAGGTGCATGTATCTTCCTATGTAGTTTCAACAGTTATAATACATTATAAATGGATTAAACTGAATTCATTATGAATGGGTAAAATAGATTTCATTCATTGAAGAAATCCAATGAATAATTCTAATGGGAATAAACATATTAGGATACATTAATTACGTTCGGCATGTTTCATTAAATGAAACATGTCGAGGATGGATATATAAAGGGATTATTGTTGAGCAATGTATTGTTTTCAAACAATTCAAAATAATGTTTTTTAAAGGGGGAGATTATTTCAAATAATACTCTGTCTCTTTATGATGATTTTGATGCTCACAAATACCCTTAATTATTTACTAATTATTTCGTTGAGTATTTTGCAGGAATTTATTTTATTTATTTATTTCATACAATGAGATTTCATACTTCATTTATTCCAAGATCAATTTTAGTGTGTTCTGGAATCACTGTAGCGCAAGATCAATTTTAGCGTGTTCTGGAATCACTGTAGCGCGAGATCAATTTTAGCGCGTACTGGAATCACTGTTCATACCCTACGTTGATGAACGTAACGTATGGATGAAAAGTTTACTTTTTATGTTAAAAGAAACGTATGGTTAAGAAACCTTATGTTATTTTGAAACGTATGGTTAATGAATCTTACGTTGTTGAAAAGTATGGAAGAAGAACATTACGTTTGGAAGGAACCTTACGTTTTCGTTGTTGGACAAGTATGGAAGAGAAACCGTACATTAGTTTTCAGTGTTGAGTTTGTTTCTCAAAATTATGGATCATCAACCTTACTTTTATAATCAACCGTACGTTCTTTGGAGAGTTGAAGCGAGACAAAGTATGGATGATCAACCCTACGTTTGAATGCTGAAGAGAAAGTATGTACGTTCTGAACCTTACGTTTGTGAACCTTACGTTTGTGAACCCTACGTTTGGAGCCACATCATCAACCCTACGTTTGACGTTGGGATATTTTTGACAGACGATATTTCCTTTTGCATTGGTCAAACAAGCGGATTATTAAGCGGATTTCGAGCCGATTCTTAAGTACGACTTTGACTGAATCAAAGACGATTTTCAACGGATTACTGATTGATTTAAACGGAGATTTTTATGCCGATTCTTCAGGGGAGTTACAACGGCTCTGTTATTTCATTTAATATCGCGAATCTAAAGGAGATTTTCATGGATCTATTTATGCGGAAGATTTTCTCAGATTTGAATATATATGTTCTATCTTGGAAACTTCGGATATATATATATACATAGGAAAGTGTGTGAAATATATAGATTGATCTTTTAACGAGCAAGAAACAGAGACTGTGAAAAGGCGTTCTTTTCTGGTGATCGAGAAGAAGTGTAAAACCTTTATTGCCGAAGGAAGATCTTGATAGCAGATTCACGTGTTCTACATCGACTATCTGTTGTGAATCTATTGCTGCTGAAGTTGTGAAGTTTCTGGTAATATCTATTGCAACTGGATCGACTCAGAACTGTTTTGATTACAGATATTTATTTTCTGAAGACAACGATCTATCTACTGTCAATTGCATTCTGTTGCAATTGTGAAGAACAACTGGAGAAGTGTTTTCTTTATCGAAACCCTTTTTTATTTTTGAGTGATCAGCTTCTCGTTCTAAGCTGTGTGGGTTTGTGTTTGAACCAGGAAGGCTGTGTTTGCCTGAATCTTGTAAAGGTGTCAACTGCCTGTACTCAGTTGTGAACAGGTCTGTGGAAACGAGGACCAGATAGTGAAAATCGCCAAGCTCGTGGATTTGAGCGTTGGTGGAGTGGACTAGGGGCCTTCTGTTCCCCGAACCACTATACATCCGTGTGTTCACGCTTTTACGTTTTCCGCTGCATATTTAATCGTGCAAAAGCATAGTGGACAGAATTTGTCTAAATTGAAGAGATTGTAATAATTTTGAAAAGACACAATTCACCCCCCCTCTTGTGTGTAATCCGTAGATTCAGATCCAACAATTGGTATCAGAGGAGGAGCTTCTTATTTTTAAAGTTTTATCAAGCTAGAAGTATTTAAAGATTATACATAGTGTATCATGGCTGATATGAGAGAGGGAATGTCAATGGTCAGAGCACCTTACTTTAATGGAGATAATTATGGCTGCTGGAAATCACGTATGATTATTTATCTGAAAAATCTTGGTTACAAAGTCTATTCAAAGATTCTGACTCCCTATGAAATTCCTGAAAATCCCGATACATGGAGTGCTGCTACAGAGGCTGAGTATGACATAAATTCAAAAGCTATGAATGCAATCATCTGTGGTCTAGGACCAGATGAATTTAACAGAGTATCTCAATGCCCGACTGCATATGAAATGTGGCAAACAATAGCTGTTGCTTATGAAGGAACAGATAATGTAAGACAGATGAGATATGCAACTGCTATGTTAAAATTCGATACTTTCAGAATGATTGAAGGAGAGAGCATCACTCAGATGAATGGAAGATTGACAGAAATTGTCAATAATATAACAGCTCTAGGAGAACCAATCAAGCAGGCTGATCAAGCGTTGAAGGTACTGAGAGTACTTCCTACTCGATGGAATGGAATCTCTGCAGCAATCAGACAATCAACTTCTGTTAAAGATCTAAATATGAGAGAACTGATTGGTACATTGATGATGTACGAAGCTGAAATGCAAGATGAGGTAAATTAGCATAAAGTCTACATAAAAAGGGAAAATACTGCTTTGAAAGTGACTTCTCAACAAAAGGATAGAAAGATGAAGAACAGAGAAGTAGGTGCTAAATCAGAAAGCTCTGATTCTTCAAATTCGGATGAAGAACTGGCTCAGCTAGCCAGAAAATTCAGAAAGTTCTACAGTAAGAAGAAAGACTTCAAGAAATCCTTCAAAAAGGATAGCAAGGAAGTGAGATGTTATGAATGCAAAAAGATGGGACATATCAGACCGGATTGCCCAAAATTGAAAGATGCAAAGAAGAAGAAATTCTTCAAAAGAGATGATTATGAACAGAAAGACAAGAAAGCTATGAAAGCTACTTGGAGTGTTTCTGAAGACTCAAGTAATTCTTCTGAATCAAGCTCAGAGAAGGAGGAAGCCAATTTAAAAGAAAATATGTGTTTCATGTCTGAAACTGATGAGGTACACTCATATTACTCCTCTGACTCAAATAATGAATCAAACTCTGAAACAATCTTCTCAAATAAAAAACTTGCAGCTTACTGCAATATGCTTGAAGAAAGGTATGACTCATTATTTAAAAAATATAAATCTATAAAGAACTTGCACAAAGCTATTTCAGATGAGAGAAATACTTTTCTAAAACAACATAAGGAATTAATTGACAAATACAACTCTGCTGACTCAAATAAAATTAATTTTGAATCAAAAATAAAAACTCTACCGGATGAAGTAGAATCTTATAAAAAGGCTGCATTAGTTTTTACAAAAGGAGAAAACACCTTAAATGAGATACTTGGAAAAACTGTAATTAAAAAGGAAAGGTTTGGAATTGGAAGTAAAGGAGAAAAACCTAAGTTATACAAAAATTATTTTGTTCCTAGCACTAAACAGGTTATTTGTAACTTCTGTGGAACAAAAGGTCATATAGCTAAAAACTGTTTTCTAAGACAACCTCAAATATGTGGAATTAAGAAAGCTTATATTTCCAACGATCTATATGATTCAATCAATTTTAAGGAAACAAAGCAAATCTGGATACCCAGATCACTGCTTGCTAACACTCCTGGACCCAACAAAATATGGGTACCAAAGCAATTTGTTTGAATGTCTTTGCAGGTAGCAGGTCACCAAAGAAAGAAAGAAATATGGTATATGGACAGTGGCTGCTCAAGACACATGAGTGGAACTTCAGCTAATTTCTCTTCTCTTACTCGAAATGAAGGAGGACTTGTCACCTTTGGTGACAATGCCAAAGGAAAGATTATTGGTATTGGAACAGTTGGAGATCCAGAGACAGTCTCAATCAACAAAGTACTTTATGTACAAGGGTTAAAACACAATCTGATAAGTATATCTCAACTCTGTGATGATGGATACACTGTTGATTTTACTAACAATAGTTGTACTGTTTCTAAAGATAAACTGTTTAAGTTTAGAGCACCCAGAACTGATAATGTTTATACTTTGGATTTGTATTCCTTGTGTAAACAACAAGTAAACTGCTTAACTGCTAATATAAGTGAATCCTGGATCTGGCATAGAAGACTTGGTCATTGCAATATATATGCTTTACATAAATTATCTAAGAAACATCTAGTTTCTGATTTGCCTAGTCTCAAATTTGAAAATGACAGATTCTGTGATGCATGTCAGCTTGGCAAGCAACACAAATCATCATTCAAATCTGTTAATAAAGTTGCTACAACTAAACCTCTAGAACTTATCCATATGGATTTGTTTGGACCTTCAAGAGTAGCAAGTTTAGCTGGTAAATTATATGTTTATGTATTAGTTGATGATTATTCTAGATTTACTTGGATTTTCTTTTTGAAATTTAAAAGTGAAGCTTTTAGTTTATTTGAAGGTTTTTGTAAATCTATTAAAAATGAAAAAGGTTTTAATATAATCTCATTGAGAAGTGATCATGGTGGAGAATTTGAGAACCAGGAATTTAATTCCTTTTGCTCAAACATGGGTATTAAACACACCTTCTCTGCTCCAAGAACACCTCAACAGAATGGGATTGTAGAAAGAAGAAATAGAACTATTCAAGAAATGGCTAGAACTATGTTAAATGAATATAGCCTACCTATATATTTCTGGGCAGAAGCTGTTAATACAGCTTGTTATATAATGAATAGAATTTTAATAAGACCTATTTTGAAAAAGACACCCTATGAACTATGGAATAACAGAAAACCTAAAGTAAATTACTTTAAAGTTTTTGGATGCAAGGTTTACATCTTGAATACCAAAGATAATCTTGGTAAATTTGATCCAAAATCTGATAAAGGTATTTTCTTAGGATATTCTGCAACCTCCAAAGCTTATAGAGTCTATAATAAAAAGTCAAGGATTGTTGAAGAATCAGTTCATGTGAAATTTGATGAATCTGATCCTTTTGAGAAAAAGATAGAACAAATAGATGAACCTGATTCTAATGAAAACATGAGACTTGAGAATTTAAAGAATGATTTTGAAAATGATATAAAAGAAATTCAGTCCAGTTCAGAAGAACATGACACTGAAGAACCTTTGAATGTAATGCCTAGACAGTCTAGAACCTTAAAGAATCACCCTTTAGAATCTGTGATAGGTGACATAGAGACTGGTATTCAAACTAGAAGAAACTTTGGAAACATAGTTGAATTCTCTGCTTTCCTATCCCAACAAGAACCTAAGACCATAGAAGAAGCCTTAGATGATGAGAGCTGGGTAATAGCAATGTAGGATGAATTGAACCAGTTCAAGAGAAATAAGGTTTGGGAATTAGTTGAAAGACCACATGATTATCCAGTAATAGGAACTAAATGGGTCTTTAGGAATAAATAGGATGATCAAGGGATAATAACTAGAAATAAAGCAAGATTAGTAGCTAAAGGATATAATCAAGAAGAAGGAATAGATTATGATGAGACCTTTGCACCTGTAGCCAGGTTAGAAGCCATTAGAATCCTTTTAGCCTATGCATCTTATATGAATTTTAAATTATTTCATATGGATGTTAAATCTGCCTTTTTAAATGGTTATTTAATAGAGGAAGTTTATGTTGAGCAACCTCCTGGTTTTGAAAATTCTCAAAAACCAGATTCTGTTTTCAAACTTACTAAAGCTCTTTATGGCCTTAAACAAGCACCTAGAGCTTGGTATGAAAGACTAAGTTCTTTTCTTTTGAAAAATGATTTTACTGTTGGACTAGAAGATCCAACACTCTTTAAGAAAACTGTGAAAAATAATGTTTTGTTGGTTCAAATTTATGTTGATGATGTAATTTTTGGATCAACCAATAAAATTCTTTGTCATGAATTTTCAGAATTAATGCAAAAATAATTTGAAATGAGTATGATGGGAGAATTAAATTTCTTTTTGGGTCTTCAAATATTTCAAAAAGATTTTGGAAATGTTTTAAATCAATGCAAATACATTACTTATTTACTTAAGAAATTTGGACTTGAAAACAGCAAGACATTTACAACTCCTATGTGTACTAATATAAAACTTGATTCGGATGAAACTGGAAAATCAGTGGACAACAAGTTATATAGAGGTATGATTGGTAGTTTGTTATATCTTACTGCTAGTAGACCAGATATAATGTATTCAGTATGTCTTTGTGCTCGATTTCAATCAAATCCCAAAGAATCCCACTTAACTGCTGTTAAAAGAATTTTTAGATATTTAAAAGGTACTATTTATCAATCTCTGCTTTATCCAAAAACCTCTGATTTTAATTTAATTTCATATTCAGATGCTGACTTTGGAAGCTGTAGATTAGATAGGAAGAGTACTTCAGGAACATGTCACTTTTTAGGAAAGTCTTTAGTATCATGGTCTAGTAAGAAACAACACTCAGTTGCCCTGTCAACAGCCGAGGCAGAATATGTGTCTGCATGTAGTTGCTGTGCACAGGTGTTGTGGATGAAAAACACTCTTATGGACTTTGGATTAAATTTCAATAATACACCTATTTTATGTGATAATACTAGTGCAATTAATATTTCAAAAAATCCTATTAGTCATTCTAGAACTAAGCACATTGATATAAGACATCACTTTTTAAGAGATCATGTGTTTAAAAAGGATATATTTTTAGAATTTGTAAATACAGAAAATCAATTAGCAGATATTTTTACTAAACCACTTCCCACGGAAAGGTTTGAATTTATTAAGGGGGAGTTAGGTTTATTTAATTTTAAATAATTTTTTTTAAATCTTATTCTGTTTTCGAATTCTGCTTAATTTCTGTTTCCCGCTATAAGTAATTTTATTTTGTTTTAAATAAAAGTAATGATTAGTGATTACACGGGAATCAAGGCTGTCAGAACCGTTTCACCTTCTAAACTGTTTCACCTTTTTCGGAAACCCTTTCGAAAACCTAAAACCGCACATCTGCTCCAAAACCCTTTTCTGAATCTTCAAACCCTAAACTTTCAAACCTTCAGAAATCGTTGTTGAAATGGCAAAGACTAAGCGTCCAGATGAAGCTGAGAGAAGTGCTGCAAAGAAACCTAAAGTAGTTGGTCGGAAAATACTGCAAGGTAAAGTCATAGATTTAGAATGGCTGTTTGAAACTAATTTACTGTTGAAGCAAGCGTTGTCGTTTCAAAGCCTTGAGCACGCTTTTAATAGTGCAAATTCTGAGTTTCTATATGAGGCAGAAATGAGACATTTCTTTAGAACTGTTCAGTTTAGCCTTGGAGATACGGAGGATAGTTTATTGGCTCAAATAGAGGATAAGGACTTTTCCATATCATCTGTAGAGATAAGTCAAATTCTTAACTGCCCTCATGAAGGAGTTTTTCATTTCGATTTACGGAGTATTGGAGATTCTGTACATAAGTCTGAAGACATTATGTCTTTTCTGTTTGGAACCAGAGTGATAAAGAAAATGTTTATTAAAGATTTGGAGCCCGATCAGAAAATCTTGGTAAAATTTTTTCAGACTGGTTTAGCACCAAGGATGGCTGATATGGAGAAAATCCTATACCCTGACATGTACATAATGTATCTTCTGATGTGTGATATTAAGTTTAATTTTCCTCGGTTTATGATAAGATATCTGAGATACTGCTGTCAGAGTGAAGCAAGAATGACCTTTTTCCCTTATGGAAGGTTCATTTCTTTGTTTTTGCATAAAAGAGGAATGATCAGATTGGTAGATGCTGGGGTGAAATGTCACCACAGTAATGTTTTTAATGCTGGAACTTTAAGGAAAGTAGGATACTTCTGGAGCACAATTAAAGTAAAACTCTTACCTGTTGGAGCTGAGGAAGACTCGGAGAGTGCTCAGGCTCAACCGGCTAAGTCCAAGGAGGTACAAGCAGAATCAAGAGTTAGTACAGTGTCAAGGAGAATTCGCTTTGAGATGGAGGAAGTTGAGGAAGAGAGAAGTCAAGAAGGACTTCAATCTAGAAGGAAGAGGTCAATTGATGAAGAAATTATCTCTCCTGCCTTGAAATCCTCTGAACCGGTAATTTCTTATTCATTTGTGAGAGAAGCTGTTGTGGAGCAGACTACACCGATAGAGGAACCAGTAGCTCAACCGGAAATCCAAAAAGAACCTCAATCTGCTGCTGTGGCTGTTGAAAAAGTAATTCCACAAGAACAACTTATGGAGGCAGTGCCTGGTGAAGAAGTGGCCTGACCTCAAGATTTACATGAAAATATTGTTCTTGACCATTCAGTAGAAATCAGAGAGACTACTATTCGTGATGAACATACTTCTGAAGCTAATACAGAGGTACTTCAGGAAGATTTTTCAGTGGAAGAGTTTCAGGCTTCAAAAGCTAGTTCAGTGGATCAACCTTGTCAGGACAAGGACAAAGAACAGTCAGATGCAGATTCTTTACCACTTTCCCTGCCTCATCAACCTATTTCTGAACATGAGAATAGAGCACAGGGTGCCCCTGATTCGAGAAAAGAAGAAGTTGTTGAGTTGTACAAGCGTATCTCTCAATTAGAATCTGAGAATGTTAGTCTCAGAAATTCTCTGAACTTAGAGAAGTTGAAGTTTCAAAAGCTGAAAGAATCTACTGTTTCAAGACAGGAAGTAGATTTGTTTAAGACTGATATGCTGCATGTTGTTGATCAGTTAAAATCAGAGATGGTAAAGAAAGATGATTTGTCTGAGATGAAGATTTACATGGAGAATAAATTTGAGTCTGTTGCAAACAATGCTGTAAGTGGATCAGGCTCTTCACCTGATTTGATTCGGAGATTTCAAGCAATTACTGCAGCAATGAGCAATATGAGTGACAGATTACACGATCTTCAGTGTAATAGTGCCCCTTTGTCAGTTTTGCTAGATAATCAGAAATTTTTAGTGGATCAGTTGACATCTGGAGAGAAACCGATTAGGATTCTTTTGAATCAGTTATCAGAGAAACTGGCTCTTTTTGTTGAAAAAGAAGAAAGAATGCATGAGTTTTTCAGAGTTAATTTGATTGAAGACATTCATATGACTCAAGAGAACAGAGATCTTATCATCAAGTTAGGAGATGGGATGATGAAGAGGCTTAGAGAATAGTTTACAGAGATCAAGACCGCGATTCAAAGGAGATAGACACCCTTTTTTTTCCCTGTCTTATCTATGAACCTTGATTCCTCTGTATATCACAATCGTTTATATATAACAGCTTGTGAATGAAAATTCTTTTCTTACTTTTTTTTGTTTTGTTGTTTATTGATTTATGATTAAGTTAGCCAGTATAACAAATTCACTTATTCATACATAGTTAATTATAGCATTTACTTATAGTTCAGTGCAATATTGAATGTGTTCAAATCCGTAATTTTTCATTCTTTTTGATATCACAAAAAGGGGGAGAATTTGGATAAACACAACATTTAAATTCATTTGTTTCCTATGAAGAAATTTGGATATATAGGAGAAGACATTTATCTTTTATCTATTTTTTAGCTGAAAATTTATTTTTATGGGGGAGAAATTTTATTATAGTTAAATATTGTTTTAATCCTTTCAGAATTCTAAAATTTTATAAAACTAATTTTTCAATAAAGATTGCAATTAAATTAGTTCTATTATTTTATGGGTTTTGTGATCATCAAAAAGGGGGAGATTGTTGAGCAATGTATTGTTTTCAAACAATTCAAAATAATGTTTTTTAAAGGGGGAGATTATTTCAAATAATACTCTGTCTCTTTATGATGATTTTGATGCTCACAAATACCCTTAATTATTTACTAATTATTTCGTTGAGTATTTTGCAGGAATTTATTTTATTTATTTATTTCATACAACGAGATTTCATACTTCATTTATTCCAAGATCAATTTTAGCGTGTTCTGGAATCACTGTAGCGCAAGATCAATTTTAGCGTGTTCTGGAATCACTGTAGCGCGAGATCAATTTTAGCGCGTACTGGAATCACTGTTCATACCCTACGTTGATGAACGTAACGTATGGATGAAAAGTTTACTTTTTATGTTAAAAGAAACGTATGGTTAAGGAACCTTACGTTATTTTGAAACGTATGGTTAATGAATCTTACGTTGTTGAAAAGTATGGAAGAAGAACATTACGTTTGGAAGGAACCTTACGTTTTCGTTGTTGGACATGTATGGAAGAGAAACCGTACGTTAGTTTTCAGTGTTGAGTTTGTTTCTCAAAAGTATGGATCATCAACCTTACTTTTATAATCAACCGTACGTTCTTTGGAGAGTTGAAGCGAGACAAAGTATGGATGATCAACCCTACGTTTGAATGCTGAAGAGAAAGTATGTACGTTCTGAACCTTACGTTTGTGAACCTTACGTTTGTGAACCCTACGTTTGGAGCCACGTCATCAACCCTACGTTTGGCGTCGGGATATTTTTGACAGACGATATTTCCTTTTGCATTGGTCAAACAAGCGGATTATTAAGCGGATTTCGAGCCGATTCTTAAGTACGACTTTGACTGAATCAAAGACGATTTTCAACGGATTACTGATTGATTTAAACGGAGCTTTTTATGAGGATTCTTCAGGGGAGTTACAACGGCTCTGTTATTTCATTTAATATCGCGAATCTAAAGGAGATTTTCATGGATCTATTTATGCAGAAGATTTTCTCAGATTTGAATATATATGTTCTATCTTGGAAACTTCGGATATATATATATACACAGGAAAGTGTGTGAAATATATAGATTGATCTTTTAACGAGCAAGAAACAGAGACTGTGAAAAGGCGTTCTTTTCTGGTGATCGAGAAGAAGTGTAAAACCTTTATTGCTGAAGGAAGATCTTGATAGCAGATTCACGTGTTCTACATCGACTATCTGTTGTGAATCTATTGCTGCTGAAGTTGTGAAGTTTCTGGTAATATCTATTGCAACTGGATCGACTCAGAACTGTTTTGATTACAGATCTTTATTTTCTGAAGACAACGATCTATCTACTGTCAATTGCATTCTGTTACAATTGTGAAGAACAACTGGAGAAGTGTTTTCTTTATCGAAACCCTTTTTTATTTTTGAGTGATCAGCTTCTCGTTCTAAGCTGTGTGGGTTCGTGTTTGAACCAGGAAGTCTGTGTTTGCCTGAATCTTGTAAAGGTGTCAACTGCCTGTACTCAGTTGTGAACAAGTCTGTGGAAACGAGGACCAGATAGTGAAAATCGCCAAGCTCGTGGATTTGAGCTTTGGTGGAGTGGACTAGGGGCCTTCTGTTCCCCGAACCACTATACATCCGTGTGTTCATGCTTTTACTTTTTCCGCTGCATATTTAATCGTGCAAATGCATAGTGGACAGAATTTGTCTAAATTGAAGAGATTGTAATAATTTTGAAAAGACACAATTCACCCCCCTCTTGTGTGTAATCCGTAGATTCAGATCCAACAATTATATGGCTCAAGTTAGGTATGACAATCTATATGAAAGTCTCTAGATTATATCTTCATCTTGAAATAATTTTTATCACCAGGTGAAGGAACTTATACATATTCTTTGTTTATAGATTATCAAGAAACGATTTTGGATTCTTTGGATGGTATAATTCTCTCAAAGGTAAGAGGAATTTGTTTACAACTCTTGTGATATTCCTTAATCATACTCCAGTGAAGATTGAATATGGGTATTACTGTAATCCATAAATACACATTTATTCTCTTATTTTATGTATTATATTAATTCTATTGAGGATAGTTAACACAAAAGTGGATTTTATTCCACTACCGAGACCATTTGATGATCCCCTAAATCCCAGTAGTGGTATCTGAGTGATAGGTTCCTCATTGAATCAACATGTTTCTTGCACTATTAAATAAAGAAAACAGATTGTGAAACGATAAATGGGTTTCCTCTCTTGACATTACATTACATGAAAATGTGATTTTGGGTGCACCACTTGATGTTATGTTAAAATTTTAACATAATTTTCAGTGAAAGGTTTGGCCTACATTTATTAGTTAATATAATATATGTCACTCCAATAGGAAATTAGGGCATCAATGTTTTAATTTGTCTATAAATCGTTTATAAATAATGTAATAAGATATTTTGAAGAATTTATAAAATTTAGAAACGTTTTTATAAATTAATTAACAATAAAATGTTTTTGGATAATTTTTTTAGTGTTTTTGAAATAATTATTCTAAATATTATTTTAAAATTAATGAGTTAATAATAAGAATAAAATTTTCAAATTTATATTGTTTATAAAATGATTAAAAATCATAGTAAAATGTATTTTGGGAATATTGTAATTTTTAAAGTGTTCAAAAATTAAATAATTATAAGTAGTTTATAATTAATTAATTTTTTTTGAAACATTTAATAAAAAAATACTCTAAATATAAAACACTAATATTTAAAATATATATTTGCAAATTTTATGGCAAGACTTGTGATAAAAAATAGAATATTTATTTACAAATCTTAAGGATAATCCATAAAGAGAAAATAAATTACATTAATAAGGCCAAAATATAAATTAGTTTATATTTTAAAATTATAAATTGTTCATAATTAATTGATATGACTTGTTTGAATTAAAAAAGACCTTATTTAAGCTATTATTTTGGCCAAATTAAATTTTTTTTGATGATATATTTTTTTGGGATTAAAAACATTTAAATATGTGATATTTAGATTATGTAAATAGTTTACAAAATATGAATTGGATTAAACAATGATTGTAATTCATAAAAATATCATATATTTAAATTGAAATTTCACATAATGAATAGTTTGAAATATTTCATATTTAAAGTGGATATAAAGTGTTTATATCAAATATATTTGAATATATATATATATATATAAACTAAATGTTTATTTATATAAATTATATATATTTAGAATATATATAAATAAAGTGTTTCTTTGTATAATATATATATATATATATCTTTTATGTTTATAATTTAGTTATAAAATTATAAATGATAGGATTTAGAATTTTGTTACAATCCTTTGACAAATATTAAATTATACAGATTTGTTTATTATAATAAATGATTTTTTATTCCTTATAGAAATACAATTATAAAGTGAATTAGGTTATTTATAAATATTTTATAAATAATATACAATTATTTTTAGAATTTATTAACTATAAAATATTATGGTTAATTGATTAAAGGTTGTTGAAACATTTATTACAAATATTAACTTTATATTAAAGAGTTAATCTCTTTTAGATTAATTTGGTTTATATTTTTTTATAAAACATAATAAAAAGGTATTAAACCTTTTACCAAAGTTATATGTAATATTTGAAATCTTTAAATCAAATTTTTATTTTGAAATTGAAATGATAATTTATAGAGTTTATAAATTACATAAATAATGTTTATATATAAAAGAGTTTATATTTAAATTATGAGTTGTTCATAATATTTTTTAAATGATGATTTTAAAGCCTATTTTATTATTAAAAAATGGAGAAACCTCTTACTTTATGGGTAGAGAAAAATCCATTACATGGCCCATAGGTATAGTGGCACTAAGGCCTAAGGAAAATAAACCTAAAGGCCCAAAAACTAGCCTTAAGGACCCTAAAGCATGCCTGAAGACCCATGACCTATGGGCCAAAATTGGACCAAAGGACCCAGGCCCATATACTGAAAATATTTCTAAAGGATCACTAGAACATGGGTCAAAAAAATGATCCCAATGCCCAATTATAGGCTTAGACCCTTTACCATGCCCTCCACTATACTTGAACTAGTTGGTCCTTGCCTATGCCATCACCACTGCCCAACCTCTCCCTTTGCTACATCGCATCCTGTTGTCCCCATTAGAGGCCACCACCCCCGATTTAAGAGGTCACCATATTTGGAATCTTTCCACTTGCCATGATCTCCTTTGGACATTGGAGGATGATTCCCCTGATGTAGGAAGTCACCATCACTATCATTCATCTTCTTTCCCTACACACGCTCATCCACCTTTCATCCCATTATCTCTATAGAAGGCTACCATCCCCATATAGAGGTAGCCCCCAATCGCGTCGAACTGTACCCTATCATTTCCCTCTCCCACCTAAAAGGCCATGTTTACCACCCCACATAGTCATTGCAGAGGCCACCATACACAATCATATTAGCATCATGACTCCATAAGTCTCCTTTCTCTCAAGAATACACATGGGATGAAACCTATAACCCCCAAAATATGGGTTAAATTCATTAGGGTGGGAATTAATACCTACACCTATGGGTGTAGTGCATTGATGGAGTAGCACTGGACCACAATTATTCCCATAGTTGTTCATAATTAATTAATTTGAAATGTTAAAATTAAAAGAAAGATATTATTTAAAGATATTTTTAGACTAAAAAATGTTTTGATGATTAATTTTATCAACGGTTTAAAGACTGCAAAGTATATTATATTTAATAGAAATTAAATTATAAAATGTAAAATTCATAAAATATCATATATTTAAATTGAATTTCCATATAACATAAAATATGAATGATTTAAAATTGAAATTGGATATAAAACTATTTCTGTTTATGATTATAGAATATCCAAATTATGTATCTTAATTATAAAATGTTTATAGTATATTTTTAATTATGAAAATTTCATAAATTTTTCTTATGTTTAAAATTTTAAAATATCTATTTATTTAATATATATTCCTTTCATTATCTACGTTTTTATTTTTTTTTAATTTTTTAATATTTTGTATTAAATATTTATGTGATAAATTTATTCTTGGCGATAAATCCTCGCATTTCATAATAGGCATGAATCACTATTATTTACTTTTCATCTACCTTGAACTCAATTTTGAATTGAATTTATTAGCTTGAATTTATTTATTGGGTATAGTTTTTGTATATTTTCTTTTAAAGTTATAATGAGTTGGATTATCTCTTTGGTAAAGTCTCTATTGGGAGTGGGACTTTAGGGAGTACAACCCACTATGCTAGATTCTTATACCTATTTGTGAAAATCTGAGGTGTTTTTTTGAGAAAGATGAGCACAAAGGCTCTAAAATTGAAAAAACAAAAGGAATAAACATGGTGTGCACACATTGATTTTATAAATGCAATAGAGATAAAAAACTAAATCATTAGAATAAATCATGCACAAAAGGAATAAAACATGGGATGACAAAGATTTAAAATTATTCAGTAGTCATGAATTTAATATTCAAATGATGTATATTAAATTAGTGAGACTAAAAAAACCCCTTATATAATAAGTTCTAGATTCCTTCTAAAGAGGAACTTTTCAAGAACATGATCATCCAACTAGGTAGTTTGATTCTAAAACCAAACCTTAGATTATCTTTTGTAAGATAAGAAATAAGTGTGTACTTTTGGATTGTCCACTAGGTAGTTTCATTCATAAGTTGAGTTCCCTTCGATTATATATTTTTTATCATATTCATAGTTTTTCTTTGGGTTAAACTAGCTAGGAAATCTTAATAGTTATGATTACATAGAAATAGGGTTTAGTTTATCCATATGATGGGTCTAAGTGAAAATTTATCTACTCAAATATCTAATAATCAAAAATATTATGATTGGGATAATACCCTACCTAAATAAGTATATGGAGTGATGAATTCGAAAGTGGACTAATTTCTTAGTTGAATATGAATTTTGGATAACTAAAAGGGTATAATGCGCAGGGTTATCATATTTAATGCTAAGAATTTCATTAAAATTCATTGATGAAAATATATAAAACATGATAATCATATGATAAAATCTTATGTTGTAGATAAATATCATCATCATCACTAAACGAATCTTTATGATTAACCATTGAGTAGAAGAAACTTAATGTAATAATTTCATGACATTGATAACTTAAGGAAAATTCTTAAGGGATATTCAACGTGTTAAATAAAAACTTTCTTGATTAAACAAATTATAAAATTTGTTCGACACTTAATCTCTATTCTTAAGAGAATCATATAACCATTAGATGAAAAATGACCAAATTAACCATTTTTTCACTCATATACTTAATATAGTTGAGTCTTATAATGCATTAGAGAGATATGAATTTTCATTTTGTCTTGTTCTATTTTAGAGACTTGTTTGATTTTTCATCTATAGAAATTTTCCAAGAAGATGGATTAACTCATGAAATTCTTACCTAATATTCTCAATGTGTCGAGAATAAATGAACTGGGCATGTAATGTTAAGATTTATGTACTGATTTGATCATAAAAATGAGTGAAAAATGAAACCAAAATAAGAAAGTCAGTTAGAAAGTCCAGTAATGCTTCTACATGTAGCTTGATAAGGTTATTTGAATTCTAGAGTTATCATGATGTAGGAGTAATAATAACATATAATGGGATTATACAGGATACCTAAAGGAGTTTTTGAAACTCTATGCAATGTCTATGCTAGGTATATCTGTTATGAAAAAAATACAACATTTTGGGATGGTATATACTACTAAATATATATTTTATAAATGTTGTAAAAAATACATGAGTTCAAAATCAAGTGAGGAATTGATATATATTGTTATTTTTATTCAAGTGGTGATGTAAATAGTTTCTATATTAAATATTTGAACGTATGAGTAGCTCAAATAAATCTTTATAAATTATTTGTATATTCATTTAATTTATTTTATTTTATAAGAGATTTTGTTTTTTAAAAAAATTCATGAAAAACATGAGTGATTAATTTGTACACATGGTTTATAATTCATCAAATTCTATAATATGTTTGAAAAGGGGGATATGGAAAAATTTCTTATCCCATTATTTATTAAAATATGTGGGATGTTATTCCCATCCTTCATTAGTGAAATATCTTATATAATAATATTATTTTCCCAGAAAATTCTATATACACATAGAATACCATATATGATATGAAAACAATAGTTTATTTGTTAAATATTCCTATCAAAGGAAAATAAGTTTTATTTCCCAGTCCAAAGAAGTTTTTGTTGAATCTTTAAAAAATATTTTGAAAATTAATTTGATGTCAAATAGACTAGTGGGAGTATGTTTGAGATTATATAAGTTCAAAGGTTAAAATTAAAAGATTATTATAGTTTAAGAATAAGTGATTCTTCACTTAATATCATAAGGTTTTAGTATATTTTATAGTAAATAAAAATGTAAATAGTTATATTTAGTTAATAAGATAAAATAAATATCACTATTATTCTATATAATTTACAAAGAGTAATTAACTTGATATCCTAAAAGAGTTTAGGGTATAATGGTAAAATAAGTGTAAATGGTTACATGTGTTTATTTTAATGAAATTAATGTCCCTTTACACTAAAATTGTTTCGAATATGATAATAAAAATATAAAGTGTTACGTTGACCTAACAGAGGAATTTTTATGGTATAATCTTTATATA
The DNA here is from genome assembly GCA_963277665.1 of Viscum album. Classification (NCBI taxonomy): domain Eukaryota; kingdom Viridiplantae; phylum Streptophyta; class Magnoliopsida; order Santalales; family Viscaceae; genus Viscum; species Viscum album. The sequence goes on along the minus strand of OY728135.1, from coordinate 372,070,871 downwards.
TGATGATTATGTTGATGTTAAGCTTAGAAAAATTGTTCTAAGCAGATAAAAAAAGACAACATCATAACATTTTATGTTGTTAAGTTAAGGAGTATGGATATATTTAAAGAGTTGAACATTGAGAATAGGATTCTTAAGCATCATTATTTTTTAAATTATATTACTAAATATATGTTACTCACTAAGAGTTTAGTGGGAGAGTTTTATTATATTGCCACATATAGATGTGTTAAGAATTACATATAGATATAATGAGTGAACAAAACTTAGAAAACACATAAAAAATAAGAGTAAAACTAGTGTTTTATCATATGTTATATAATAAACAAGATCTTATGTATGGTTTTATAAAATATTATTAAAATTGTTTTATAATATAAAATGCATCATGATATTATAAAGGAAAACTCCATTTATCATTCATTCACGTTTTCTGCAACTTTTCTTAAATGGAAGGATGATAAATATCCAATATAAATATATTTTGACCTATCCATAAACTATGATCATCATAGAGTATAATGGATTATAATGATATGTTAAATTTAACATGAAGAAAATCTTATTGTTGTTAAAAAGTGTTATACATGAGATACAAAAAATATATTCCCGAGGCAATAAGTAGAGACTTATTATTTGGATTCACCCATTGAATTATATCTCATGGAATGTCATATTGTCATCAATATACTTAGGGGTGTATGCTTATAGTCAATCCTTATTATTTGGGGTTAGATAAATACCCCACATGAGAACAAGTATACATTGATACCATTTCTGATGAAATTAAAAAGTGATTTTGAAAAATAGGGGTGATTGGGTATGTTACTGATAATTTCTTTAGTTGGAGTATATCCATGATGGAATTTTTTCACTTTTATATTATGAAAAGACATCTATAAATTGATTTAATTATTCTAAAAAAATACATGACCATGCAAATTTAAGTCATATATGACGTGGTTAGCTAGTTAAATGAGGGACATGAGATGCGCTCATTAGTTAGATGAATGACATGTTATGTATTCATCAACTTGGTCAGTTTTTTAGATAATCAAGAGAATATCAGTTGTCTTATATTATACATACATACTACATTTATGGTGGCCCCTGGTGTGATGGAAAATGAGGTTATATATGTGCACATATGATGTATCTGATACATCTTATGGTGGATTTGTTTGTATAGAGATATGATTATGTTTGATAGAGATCTCACAAAACACATTAGTATCTTGATGTAAAATAGTTATTTTCTAGAGGTAGATATTCAATTACATATATGAAATGAGAATTTTTTTAATGCTAAAAAGCCCCATAGGGTCATACAGTTGGGCCTCTAAATAAGAATTAAGTTTTAGACAAATTATTTTTTCCCAAATAAATGGTGTATGATAAATTGTATCCAAAAATATTTTTGGATGGAATCAAAAAGACTTGGGATGTTTTTTTTAATGTCCTCGTGAAATTTAAATTCAAGTGATATATTGATAGATGTGTATTAAAATATGCATGTGAATGAATTAAAATCAAGTGAATGTATCTTTGTACATGGTATCATCTATTATAATTCATTATGAATGGATTAAATAGAGTCCATTATTAATGGATTAAATATATTTAATTCATTAAATAAATTCAATGAATAATTTTAGTGGGAATATTAAGGCACCCCATACCCTCACTACCATATAAAGTTCTAAAATGATCATATATATTTTTTAAATAAAATATTTGACATCACTAAAAAATATACAGTCCTTCAATTTTTAAGGATAATTTAGGTCTATAGTTTTTGAGGATTTGGAAAAATTTAAACAAAAACTATATCACTCAAATATATATTTTTTTAAGATATCAAAATACTTTTAAAACAACACTTACTCTACTTTATCTAATATGCATACTCAATAATTGTCTCTTAAGTAAAGCTTACTCAACTAAATACCCAATAATTTTCTTAAAACATAAGGAGATAAAATTACTTACTAAAGAATTTTAAAAAAATGTATCATTTTTTCAAAAATACTAGAAAACTTAGTTTGAAAACAATTCTTTTAAAAATGAAAACATTATTTTAAATAAAAAATCATTTAAAAAATCATTAAATTTTCCTATAAAAATATGTAAATACTTTTTCAAAAAGAAAAAAAAAATTTAAAGAATATTTTTATGAACAACTTAAAATACCAAAACAAATTTTTTGAAAAACCATGAATATAATGAAACAAAAGAAATTTCTTGAAAATAATTATTAAAAAATACAATTTTTAAAAAAAGAATCCAATGATTTTTCAGAAAAACACTTTACAAACTTGTAAAAAAAATAGTGTGGAAATAGAGAACATTGAAGGATATATAGATCCTACCCATTTCATGGTGAACAAAGTCCCACAAGCTTTTGGTTCTCTTATTATTCATAATAATATTTAAAATGTCATATATTTAATTTTTAAAAAATATTTTAGAACTTAGTATTTTAAATAGGAGGTTTTAATCATATTTTCAAAATTATGAATATATATATACACATATATATACATATATATATATATACATATATATATATAGATACATATATATATTCATATATATATATATATAGATATTTAATTAATGAATATGAAGAAACTAAAATTTGTGATTATAAAACTCTAGACTGAGATAATGTAAAACATACATGAAACACCAAATCAAAATAAATTATTCAGGGACATATAATAATTTAGATAGAGGAAACATCCGTGATAGTGAGATAAAATTACTAACACATAAGATGATAATTTTAAAAAACCTAAAAATACTTTTTTTATAACACATTCATGAAAAACACTTTTCTTTAAAATAAAATTGTTTGAGATAGTTTTATTACGAATTAGAGAGATTATTTAAAACCTTTTAAAATATAGCTTTAATTTAGAAATATGGGTTTGTAAAATTAAAAAATAGCTTTATTTTAGAATAAGTAATCCCCTTATAAAAGGGTTTTGAAAAATCAATAATTAAACTTTTGTTAAAAACATAAGAGGGTTTGGGAGAAAATAGAAATTTTAAATAATTTCTCCCTTAGAAATTTTTTAAATTAAAATTTGGATTGATAGACTTATATATATATATATATAATTATAATTTGAAAATTTAGGTTCTCATTACATAAAACTGTTGACCGAACATTCCTAGAAATTTCATAATTGAAATTATGTTAAACATTCTTCCTTGAAGACTAAACTCACTATCTTCCCCCAATATCTTTCTATTGAGAATCATAGAAAAAAAGTTAATTTGAAACCTTTGAAGAGGAATTTATTGGGTGATTGGTAAATTTCCATATCCAAACTCTACATGAAAGAATTTACATTGTATCAATAAATTTTTATATATATACACACACTGATTAGTTGAGGAGACCCTCAAATAGTGGCCACTATGTCTTCTTATGAAACTTTTCCACCCGATATTTTTTTAATACCTTTTTGTGATTCCCATAATAAAAATTACAGAATACTATGTAGAAGAAACTGGCATGCCCTAGGGTTCCCCATTACAAAACATATATAATATACCCAATGAAACAACAGACATCAACCTCCAATTATGTTTGTTTTTGTTTTTTATTTGTGTCTATGAATTACATAGATACCCTATTTACATGGCTTATATATATATTATAACCCTTAATCTAGGAAACACACACATTTTTTTATCAAGGACTATGATGGAGAATCATTGGATGTAGACCCAAGGGAAGTAGCTCCTATTTATAAGCCGAAATGGTTATTAAATCATTTATTAATTATTTTTTAATGTATATAATAATTATATTTTGAAAAATTATTTTTGAATAATTATAAATAGTGGTGTTTTTGTCTATTATTTCTTTACTTTCCCACTAAGTATTTGCACTTCATTCTTATTCTTTTTTTTCTTTACATTTTTTGTTTTTTTTCACTCCACTCTTAATCCATACACAATATATATATATATAATATTTTTTGAACAACTATTTGCGAATTCCTCCAAATAGTAGTGACTTTGTTCACATAATTTTCTTTCAAATTAATTGATTTTTTTTATTAATTTGTTAATTTATATTTTTTTTATTTCCTTAACTCATAATACACTTTGTATTTTTATCTTATATATATACTCTTTTTTGTATAACTTTATATTATATATATATATATATATTATCTTTTTGTTGTTCCATTTTCACATCACATGCACTTATATATATATATATATATATTATTTTGACAATTCATACATATATAAATATATATATATATATATATCTCTTTCCTATTTTTTTATTTCCATTTCATTTTTATACAAAAACATTTATTATATATATATACAAGTTACAAGTATATATATACATATATACTACACATATGTTTTTATATATATATGATAAATATCATTTTATGACCCATTTGATCATAAGCTTAAATTTTATCATCAATTATATATATATACACTGCCAAACATACATGTATATATATGTATATGGTTATTCTTTCAGTTTACTACACACACATACATAGATTCATTAACATATTTTCTATATCACACACACACACACACACATATATACATACACACACACCCACACCCACATACATATTTACATGCACTTAAAAAATGTATTCAATATATATACCTCATGTCATATTTTTAATTATATATATATATATATCTTAAATTAGTATTTTTTATAGTATACTATGTAAATTAATTTTTTTAACTAAATTATCTAATTATAATCTTAGAAAAAAATATATATAAATATTCACATTGCTACTATCTAAATTTATTGTATTGTATATAATTATTATTTTATTATATATTATATTTATTATGATTATCCTATAATTATCTACCATTTTTTCATAAGATTTATATTCCTTAAATTATATTTGAAATACAAACATTTATATATCCAGACATAAATTTTCATAATAAATAAAATATTAATATGTAACAAAAAAATAAAATATAATTTTATAAATAATTAAATTATTTTTTGAATGGAAAAAATAAAATATATATTTTTGAAGTCTCAGGTCATTAAATTCTTCTCCCTTTAATTAAATTGTGTCTAATTTTTTTAATTATCTAGGTTAAATTTTAATTTATAATTTGGAAGATAATAAATGTACATATTTTTTAGTCGTGAATAATTAATTTGTTGAAGATAATTTCATAGAAAAATTATTAGAGTTTTTTTATCAAAAGATAACTCTACTAGATTCCAATGTACAAAACACAAAGACCCTATATTTTCCATAGGGTTCTCAATCAGATCTGAAGGTCTCTAGTCTTAATAATTTCTTAAAATATAATCATGTAAAACCTCTAAATAATATCAATAACTCTTAAATTATCCTCATAACCCTAATCTAGAGAGTTGTACAAACCATTCCATTGATATCAATAGAGGTGTCTTAGATCCACACTCCTTGATCTAGAAATAAAAATATTGTATATATTTTTTCTAAATAAAATAGTTTACATCATTGAAAAATATACAGTATTTAAATTTAGAGGATTTTTACAGCCTAGAGTTTTTTAGGATTAATAAAATTTTAAACAAAAACCATGTCACTCAAATATAACTTTTATTAGAGTTAACCAAATACTTCAAAGAAAACACTGGCTCTGCTTCTTCTAATCTACATAAACGATACCTGTCTCTTGAGTAAGTCTTATTCAAATAATTACCCTATGATTTTGTAAATACTTGGGGTGATCAAATGGACAAGTATGGTGTTAAAAATAGTTTTATAAATTTTTATAAAAAATAGAAAACTTCTTCTATAAATAATTCATTCAAAACTAAAAAAAATTATTTTAAATAAAATGTTATTGGAATGTAACATTAAATTTTTCCCATGAAAATTCATAGAGTTTTAAAAAATAATATAAAATTTCAAAATATTACTCTTAAAAATACTTTAAAATACAAAAACCACATTTATTAAAAACTAATCCTCAAATAAAACCGAGTAAATATATTTCAAATAATTATTGTAACACATAAAAATAATTACTTATGAAAAACAATCTAGTGATTTTTCAGAAAAAAATTATTAATATTAAAAAACAAAACCGTGAGGGAACTTGGAACATTGAAATCTATATAGGGCCATCCCATCACATGGTGGAAAAAGTCCCTTAAGGTTTGAGTTAACTCTTTATTCCTCCTCATTTTTTAAAAGTATAAGAACTGAATTTTAATAAACCATTTTAGATCTGTCGATTTTCTATGTAAGTTTTCAATAATATTTTTAAAACTATGATAATGGATACATACATATGTATATATATATAAGTACATACGTATAAAAATATTTTGTTAATGAATAAGAAGAAACTAAATTTTTCTTATAATAAAACTCTGGGATGAGATAATATAATGCATACATGGAATATAGAATCAGAATAAATAAGGAATGGAAATAAAATAATTTAGACATATGTAATGTAAATGATAATTAGATAAAATGATTAACACATAACATGATAATTTTTAAACTCATAAATTACTTATTTTGAAAACACTTTCCTAAAAATTAACATTGTTTTTAAAAATATAACTGTGAAAGATGGTTTTATTAAGAAATATTGAGACTCATTAAAAACATTGAAAATACAGGTTCCCCTTACAAAGTGGGTTTTAGAAAATTAAAAATATAATTTTTTTTTCAAAATGATTAACCCCCTTACTAGTGGGGTTTGAAATATTAAAAGTTGAAATTTTTTTCAAAAGATAAGAGGGTTTAGGAAAATATATGAAGTTGAAATAATTTTCCCCTTATAAAAAAATTTTAAAAAAATATTTGGATTAAAATTATTCAATAAATAAAATTATAATTTGAAAATTTAGGTTCTTATTACCTTAAACTGGTAACCAAACTTTTTTTGGAATTCACCAAATTGAATCAGTGTTGGAATTCCTTCCACAAAGACTGAACTCACTCTATTACTCCCACCCCCCATCCACCCCCTCTCTCTTGAGATCCAGTGAAACCAATATAATGTAAAACCTTTTAAGAGGACTCATTTGGGTGAGAGATGAGTTTTTATAGTATGAAATACACATTTTTCCTCTTAAGGTGTGTGTGTGTGGGAGAATAAAATGGTCCGACAGATAACAACTAATAGCCCATTATTTTAGAGAGTTTCATGTTGGGTTCACCATTTTTATTTCTCCCTGATTCACATCGCATCCTTTTTTGTGGGGGTGATATGCTTCTACCAGTACTATCTAGTACATCGTTTTCATATTTTGAATGAGATGATCCATTTTCTTGATCCCAGCGGGTGATTTCAGAGCTTTAAGTGTTTTTGAAATTGGCCCATTTTGGGTATGAGGTCCTCATATGGTCTCCAATGAGTTTATTTATGGATCCAGAAACAACCAAAAACCCTTTTATCCGCTATTCATGGACCTTATTTCCAAAGGCAGGCACTCGTTTGATGATTTGTCCAAGGAAAATTAAGTATTCCATTGGTCGATAGGATGGGAGGTCAGGCTCATCACACCCTTTTGGGGGGAATAGTTTCCCACTCTAGGACTCTTTTATAATTTAAGAAATGTTCATATATTCAACATTTTTTGGTTCATTCCCTAGCATGTGTCTGTGGACTACCCATGGTTTTCACAATCAATCATAGATATACATGGATATGGAATTGTTGAGACAACATTAGTTTAATCCATGTGATGAGGCACTCTCGAGTTTATCATCATCCAAAGAAGAAAAAAGTTGTTTTTCTATTAGGATAGGACCCATAAGATGGAATTCCTACATATCCTTGTGAGAGGAATCGATAAACCACATAGTTCAATGTCATTTAAAGGGACACATCACCTTTTAAGGTCATGCATTGAGGACCCATCTGTATTGTTTAACGTCATGCAACAAGGACATCTAGGTGAAAGGATCCTGGTTAAGATTCAATAAGGGAATTACAATGAGGCAGCCCAAGATGAAAAGAAGGGATAGAGTATCTTTGTTGAATATGGATGTACTGGGTTATGGACCGGTGAACATTAGGGTGACTCAGGTGTTAGGTTTGGACCTTAGGGAGGCTTCATATGTATCCCAGTTGGTTAGGAATAAAAGCCTCCATAGTTTAGTTGGGTGGGGTTGACGTGTGGAAGATTCCCACTTGAGGTGATATGTTTGAGACTTACACTATAGAGTAGAACTTTATGAAAGAGTCACATTGGGGATTATACCTAAAGTGGATGCCTTAATGATCCGGGGGAAATTTTATTGGGACATAATTTTAAGGAGAATGTCCCTTGAGATTATCCCATTGGATGTCATCGTACGTATCCTGATTAAAGCAGGAATTAGAGTTATTGTAGTTCATTATAATATGGTTTGGATGATGTGATCATCATTTTCCTCTAATCCCATGCGACTCATGCTTGGTGTTAGAAAAAAGAGGAATCGATAAATCCAACAAACCACACACCTTCTCTTCTCCTTTTATAGGAAATGAGGATAATGATGGAAGAGGCTAGGGATATGGATCGATGAGAGAGAGATAGGGGTTTTGAATGTGAAAACTCTCACCCATGCTGATATCTAGGGTAGTCATGTTTGGAATTTTGTCCAACCATGTTTCGGGCTAAGCCTGAGAGGAGAAAGATCTCTACCTCCCATAGAAAGGTTAGGGAATTACCTCAGGAGTAGTGCCCTAAAATGTGTTCTGGGAAAGTGGAGAAGCACTACTCCTTGTCAAAAGGAAAGGAATACATGATCCCTTTGAATTATCACTTGCCCTCATTGAACGGAAAATCCAGTGATTACCCTTGATCCATAGAATGGGAAGGTTCACATGAGTATTCCAAGGTTGGGACTGGGGTTACCATGGAAATGTAAACTGAAATACATTTTGGGGCTCTGTACTATTTCTAGTATTACGCACGTGACTTCCCATACCATGGTTATGTAAAATCAAAAGGGATTGATAATGAACCTGATGGTTTTATCATGAAGGTATGGTGGCTTTGTAAGAGGCTTTTTCTAGATTCCAATGGACTAGTTAGTGGAGGGTATTCGTAGGATGGGATGGAAATGATAGGCCATGATCAGTACCATAAGGTGGAAATCCCGAAGGTACCCTACTCCATGTACCATTTGTTTATGCGGGGTGGGGTACCCTCCATATGGCATACTACTATGCAGGTGGAGGGTCTGTTCAAGTACAAAGGTGGTATGAGTACCTAGATGTGGTCTTCATACCATAGAGGTATGCGACGTTAGGTTCTATCCGCATAGGTTGTTGTTACATGATGTTGGATTCCATTTTCATAGCGAAGCACTACGTAACATACGGCTTCGTCCATATAGTGATGCGTTGTGCAGTACCCCAAATTGAGGAAGGGGAATCGATCCTGCAGTTCACGGGGAGTTCACCCATGAAGGGCCTATGGTTCATGGTTCACCAATTTGGTTCCTGGTCTATTCATTATTATTATTATGTTTCCTTCACTTCATGGTACATGGGAGGTTTATACCTGCTATAAACTGTTTGTGGTTTCGTACTTCGTCAATCTTTTTTCTTCAAAGTCTTCTTTCCGCAAGCTCCAAGCTCCCCAAAAAATATGATCACCTCTATTAGCTCCCCATAGGTTCATTTTATAGGCTTACTAAGAGGTTGTATCTATGGGGAACATGAAAAGTTTTGTGTAATACCATGAGAAAATCATCCAACCCATAGATGACTCAGTCAATTTCGGTTTGTAGGGTCGAGGTTTGTGGTGGCTGTGGTTTTTGGTGCCAGCGGTTCACAAAGGTGATAATCACCGCCTCAATCCTGGGAACAACTTGTCTTATTTATGGGATGCCTTTAGCTTCACCTCTCCCGTGATCCATTTTGGTTTGTGGGGGCGGTTGACGGTGGCATACTACTCCATCTCATTTTCGCCAACAACACCATTCACAACACCTTGGTTCACAATCAAGGCCATCCGCATACCATTACTAGAATTTAGTAGGCGTACCACTCTATTTACTTTAACATATTTTTATTTCTACAAACTTATTCCCAAATTTTTAATCAATCATGCATCTTATTCCTCCATAAAATTTGTGGGAGTGTTTTCCTTCCCTTTACGGAGTTTTCAAGACCCAAAAAATTCCCCCCCATTCGAATGGGGTCTGATCAGAATGATGAGGAGGATATTCCAATGTAGAAAGTGGTTTTGAAATGAATTTATTTTTGGTATAAAGGTATACCTATTGAGAGGAACACAACTATATATAGGGATCCCATGTCATTGTTCATTTACTCGACTTCCTGACGAAAAGTGGTCCACAAAGTGTTCTCAGATTTCCTTGCTTCTGCATACAAGATCCTTTGTGAAATCCATTGGTTGTGAACATAAAACCCATCATGATCACTCTTGTAAGAACCTGTTTTTTTCTGTGAAAGACTTTGGAATATTCTTGATGTTATTCCAAAGCAGCGCCCTCAGACGGCGTGCGATTCCGAGCCCCGGAGTGGCCGGAATTAAATTTTCAGTGCGTTCACACTGGAAACGCCAAATAAATGTGAAAACTCCTAGACAGTGATCCAGATCAGTGATCCGAGTGTACAGATGGGTCCGGAATGGGTTTTTACCCTAGGAACGGCATAAAACAGGTCGGTGCGGGAAGTTTCGACCCCTCGCTCGCTATCAGGACATTAAACAGACAATTAATTAATTAATTTATTTGTTTAATGGTTAAAATAAAGTAACTCCTAAACAGTGGCTTGGATTGGAAAACTGAGGGCACCGTTGAGTTAGGAACGTGCCGTTTACTCTAGGAGGGGTATAAGTTTTACGGGCGCGGGCCATCAGTGAAAAATGGCCCTAGGGGTGTTTTTGTAATTTGGCAGCTTTGGGCGTTCAGTTTTAAAACTTTTGAATAGGGTCTCAGATTAAAATTCTAAGATCTCCGTTGTGCTCGGAAGGTGGTGTTTACCCTAGGGGAGGCTTAATCATGACCCCATCGGGAGTTCGGGTTCAGGCCGATGGACGGGTGGTTAAGTGTTTTCTATTTAAACACTTAACCCACCCCTCTCCTCTCCCCCTTCTCCCCTGGCGCCAGCAGCTCCCAACAACGAAGGAGGAAGTTCTCCTCCATCACCTCCTCCTTTCCGGTGAGGCGCGGCTCTGACGGGTCGCGGTGAAGCTTCGGGTGAAGCCCATCGAGGTAGGATTTGTCGTTTTCATTTTGTTTTCCTGCACCCACTTTGAGCTCAGATTTTCATGTTGAACCTCAATTTAATTATCGAGAAAATCCCATTGTTAAGTAGTAGATTTTATGCCCTTTCCAACACATCTTTCAGATTTGAATTCTGAGTCCCGAAGAACTCGCAAATGTTCGGTGAAGCTTGCGGGAATTTCAGGTGTTTCAGGGCGTTCCGGCGAGCCAGTGCGGCGGTCCAGCGAGCGGCAGGCGGTCCCGGCGGAGGCGGTGGCTTTGGCAGCGGCGGACGACCAGGTGAGGCTGGGGCGCGGCAAGCCATCAGCAGAGGAAGAGTCTGGGGCCAAGCGGAGCGCCTCTGCACGGCGGCGGGTCGCCAGGGAGAGGCGATAAGAACCCTAGGACGCGAGTCTTCACGCGGCTGCTGCGACCGGCCCTCGTGGACGGTCTGCGCGCGGACCGCGAGTCCGCGGCCAGCCCGCGCGGCTAAGCTGCGAGCCGACCCAGGCCGGTCCAGCCCAAGCGGTTTCCCCCTCGTCTTAGACGCCCGTATTCTCCGCTACGGGCGTCCGTTTTGAGTGCCGTCTGCGGCAGTGGAACCATTTCGACGAGACAGACTTTTGGAGCTGGTTTTCGGAATTTTTAATTCCTGAAAAGAGGGGCTTCGGAGGTGCGACACGTCTTTAAGGGAATTGACGTTTTCTTCGGGGGATCTTGTTTTGGATGGCGCAGACGCGTCCAATGTCCGTTTTAAACGCCGTCAGTGACGTTGGGACCCTGGCACCGAGGCGAAACTTTCCAGGGTGGTTTCAGGTGTTGAGGCCGAAGTTGAGGCATGGTCCCCACGACCAGTATTTCGAGCTGCGAGCAGTGTTTTATGACCTTCTCATCGTCTGTCCGTTCGGGGCGCGCAAGCAGTCGATTCTGGATGTTTTTTCTGAGGGGATTGCAATGGTGCAATCCACCCGCCCTAATTCAGCACGATGGTGCGGGGCCCACGAGGGCCATTTGGGCGTCGACGACGATTTTCCATCTCTATCATCGGGCAACCATGTTGGAAAATTGAATAGTCCATCTTGTGTTCTTTTTCGAGAGGATCACAATGGTGCGATCTGTTTGTTGTGTTTCGGGACTGAGTTGCGGGTCCCACGAAGCACCGCTCGTGTGCGGTGCGCCGGAATGCATCTTTTTTTCTAGATATCTGTTGTGATTAGGTGAGTAGTGCTTTTGACGTGTTTTTCCAAGGGGATCTCAATGGTGTGATGCGCCCGACTATTTTTGGGGCTGAGGCTTGGGATCACGGGACGCCGTTCGGGCGTGAGGCGGTGTTGGTGACTTTTCCATCGGATATCCGTTTGAGGCGAGTAAGTAGTCTATCTCGCGTGTTTTCCATGAGGATTACAACGGTATGATCCGTTTGGTTGTGCAGAGCCTCATACACGATCTTATTAAATATGGAAATGTGAAGGTGCCCCAGGGGCGGTTTTTCTACTGTGTTTGTAGCGGACCCTTGGCGTGTGATCGCGTGCACTCCCGTGTGAGTGAAGTAATGCTTGAATAGATGTGGTTGGTTGTGCCCCAGTTGTTGAGGTGGTAAGTTGGAGATGTTACGTCACGCCTTCACGTTGACATTGGGTGTCGTGTGCACGATAGCCTTTGGGCTGGAACGTGGTATACTCTGGGAGTATACGGGAAAAATGGGAGGTACATGTGGATGTTGGTACCTAAGAATGTTTGTGTGCTTAGTTGGGGTTGACTTGGGGCCACACGTTGAGTGAGACCCATGTGCGCGCCATGTTCTGCTTTGCGTACTTTGACATCTCGTGACATAGAGGGTCCCTCTTTGCTCGTTTGTTTGACCAGTACGGTGGAGTTTTCCCCCGGCTCCGTTCTTGTTTGTTTGACCAGTAGGGTTGAGTGGTCTCCCCCTGGTTTCGTTCTCGATGGATCGACCGGTAGCGGTGCTAGTGACACGTAGTGACGGAACATGCGCTGAACCTCTTTTGGGTGAGTTGTTCTGGAGTTGAGTGGTTGCACGATACCCACTCAGTGCTTGGTTGGCCAATGTTATACCACCCAGTAGGGATGGCCAGAGCAGTTCCGGGTTTACCCTCCAGCAGGGCTGGGCAGTGGGTTGCTCAATGACTTCTAGGGTTTACCCTCTAGCAGAGACTGGGTAGTGGGTCACTCGACGACTCTTTAGAGTCTACCCTCTAGCGGGGCTGGGTAGTGGGTCGCTCGTCCTCTTGATTCAGGTCTACCCTCCAGCAGGGCTGGGCAGTGGGTTGCCTATCGACTTGTTCCAGGTTTACCCTCTAGCGGGGCTGGGTAGTGGGTCACCTGTCGACTTCTTCCAGGTCTACCCTCTAGTGAGGCTAGGCAGTGGGTCGCCTGTCGTCTTACTCCATGTCTACCCTCTAGCAGGGCTGGGCAGTGGGTCACCTGATGATGTATTATGGTTTACCCTCCAGCAGGGCTGGGCAATGGGTCACTCGATATCTTATCATGAATTACCCTCCAACAGGGCTGAGCAGTGCGACACGCGTTGAATTTCTAGACCCAGCCCTTTCTACTACACTAGTCTGTGGCTTTCCTCCATGATTATCAGAGCGGGAACCTTGGTTGTACGGGTCAGTGATGGAATGATCTTGACTTTGAGGAGACCTCTTGACTGCGGGGCAGTGACATGGTGTGGTTTGACGTTCCCCCAGAACTCTCAAGTGCGAGGGGCACTTTCCCCACCGAGACGCGTCCTTGCGACACAACCTAAAACCGTGCGGGCGAGTTAGTGCCGCCCAAAGAGGATAGTCTCAAGGTGCGGTGATTTGAGCCCCCAGACTTTCAGTTCAGGGCAGACGTGCGGGATGCTAGGCCTCAATGATGGTTTACTTCTGGGACTGTTGGCTACTCACTTTCTTGGGATGAGCTACGGGATGAAGATCCCCTTATGACCGTGTTCGGGCTTCTTGATTGATCATAAGTTTATATATATACCTTGTTTTAGTACCCAATTCTTGGGTTTGGTTACTCTCACTCCAGGAGAGGCAAAGATGCGCAGGGTATGCTACGTGCTTTCCGTGTCTAGCTTCTTGTGGTTGGACGAGTCTACTCTCCCGCTATAGGTAGCAAAGACTCGAATGGAAGTTCATCTTCTCGCCATTTCTAGCTCCTTGTGTCTGGACGAGTCTACCTTCTTTACTCTTGTTGGGTTGAGCTGGACTCTTTACTATTACTCTTTACTAGACTCTCTATTGTACTCCTTTACTTTTCCTGTGTGCTCTACTACTCACCCTTCGGTACCACCTTTGTTGCTCCCTCGAACCTTCAGGGTATCCTACTAAGTATTTTTATACTCACCCTTGGTTGGGCTTTGCCCGCACTTGGTGTGCCCTTGCAGACGACAGACAGGTTGGTCGTGACGACAGAGGAGCTTAGGAGCCGAGAGCTTGGACCGCGTGCGGTGGTCGTTGTCAGGTTCCAGGTGTGGGACCCTCCCAGCAGTTTGCTGTTATTTTACCTGTTGCCGGATTGTGACATTTTTGGTTGGGAACATGTTTTTCCCCATTTATTTTCAGTTTACTTTCAGCTTGTACTTTGTACTGTTTAGATGTCAATGCACTATTGTGGTTATTTATAGAAGTTTCCCTTTTCTTTTATTTTTACTCTGCACTTTTGCATTGAGTGCGTTGCTTGTGTGTGTAAAAGTACTTAGGAAAAGTCCTCCCTGAGTTATTGTGCCTTCGGCTCTGGTCACCAGCCCCTGGCCTATGGAGGCGGGCATGGGGTAGTTGCGGCTCGAGCCCGGGTAGGGTCGGGTCGTGACAAAGTGGCTCGAGCCCGAGTAGGGTCGGGTCATGTCAAAGTGGTATCAGAGGTGGTTTGTTCCTTGGGGCGTTGTGCGGGCATCCCTAAAAAGGAATTGGTTGGGATTTAGGGCAAAAATGTTAACATGTCTCGAGAGCGGCTCTCAGGCCAGGGAGTCTAGTGATGGTGCGACAGACGACGTATCCATTCACCAGGACCTTGATAACCCGCCTGTCGACTCGGAATACTGAGACACTTGTTGCAGGGAAAATTGGTTTGTGCATCACATATGATTGAGTCTTTGATTGTCCTTCTTGAGTAAGCTCCCCATCGTTGATATTGGTATATACACATATGCTCATCTGACCGCGTAACTCCTTGATAATATTCAGGATGTTCCTGCAAAGACAGCCAGCCAGGATACCATCTTGGGTTCATGACGGCGACACTATGAGATATGAGGCCACAGTCCAGAACCCATCCTATGAGCCCCTTTTTCTGGGTGGGCTGGTAGCAGCACCCCCACCTGTTGAACAATAGACAGCTTCAATGGAGCAGGCTGAGTTGGAGCGCAGGTTGAGCGCGCTCCGCGAGTTCCAGCGACGGGGACCACTGTGGTTCAGTGGTGAGTGATACCCTCAGGCAGCAGAGGGTTGGATATAGACAGTGGTTCACCTTTTCAGGCTTGTGCAGGCACCGGTAGATCTCATGGTGGCTTTGGCAGCCAACCTTTTTCATGGAGCAGCTCGGCGTTGGTGGAGTCTGGTGACTTAGTTTCTTGATGAGTCGTAGATTTCGTGGGGTGACTTCCAGTTGTTGTTTCATGAGTAGTTTTTCCCCTCCTGCTTACGCTCTGTTTGGATTTAGGAGCTCTTGTAGTTTCAGCAGGGAGGGATGACGATGTCTGAGTACGAGCCTAGTTTTGCAGACAGTGCATGCTTTTACCCGGACTTGGTCCATGACGACAACATCCGAGCGCGAAAGTCTGAGCAGGGTCTCCGCCGAGAGATTTTTTCTGTCATAGAACTGTTGGGAATTTTTCACATATGCTGGGGTGCTAGAGCCGGCGCTGGTGACAGAGAGCTTCCTGTCACGTTCTATAGTTGGTGGTGGGAGCAAGCACGTTGGAGCCGAGACGTCTGTCGCAGCTAGCGGGCGTCGACAAGCATAACCTCGACGCATGTGGATTTCTGAGAACTGGACTCAGGGCCGTGGTCATATGCCACAGTGGCTCCAGAGGGCACCAGGACAGCTCAGTGAGCGGCAGTGTTATGCTTGTGAAGGGCGAGGTCACCTGGCACGGGACTGCCCGAACAGGCACGCGGAGAGCTTCGGGAAGGCAGCAGGTGCACCACCACGACAGAGGCAGCGCCGTGATCAGAGTAGTACCCAGAGAGGTGGTGCTATAAGAGGAGCGAGAGGAGCTAAAAGTGGAGGACGACCATATGAGGTCTTCCCATTACCACTAGGCGGTCCACGTCAGGCTCCAGGAGCTGACAGTTGGGACCGTGGACAACCACGAGCTTTGGATGTCTACGATCCTACAGAGCATGAGGTGCAACTCTTCTACCTTTTTTCAGTAGAATTTTTAGACTATACGTGTGTAATACTTTTCTCCTTTCTCCTTTCTTGGGTTGTTACCAGGGTGGCGTGGGGCATCGGTGTAACCCTGTGTTGGTAAGGAAGAAGGCATGTGACCTTATTCTCTAGTCGATGGTGTCGACTACTTCGCCTTTTGAGCCTGTAAGAGAGCCTTGGTTGTGGGACATCGAATGTGGAACCTTGTGTGACCCGATATCCTTGGGTGTTTCACCATATGGATATTCTGAAGGAGGGAATCACCAGGCCTTGTTCTAGGTGTGGGTGGTGATTCTAGTCGCGGTCTGTGATGCAGAGGTTCGATCGGGGAGGTGAGCTACCCCCGAGAGCCTTCGGGCCGTTTGACACCGTGCAAAGTGATGGAGAGGTTCCCTACCGCCTTTCCCTAACCCCAAAGGCTGGTTTGGGTGCATAAAATCTCCCACATGACTCACCTAAGAAGATGTGTGCATGCCTCTATGCACGTTATCAGTGAGGGCAGACCTCGTGTGAATAGGTCAAATCCTTTGGTCTGTGTGCGGTGGCGCAGAACTGTGCAAGAGTTCTTCTGGGTACGGAAGAGCCAAGTGCGGGCTTAGTACCCTGAGTTGTTCACTGGTTTTTCTCTTTGGGGACGAAAATCTTGAAGGAGGGAATGATTTAAGAACCCTATTTTTGCTGTTAAAGACTTTGGAATATTCTTGATGTTATTCCAGAGCAGCGCCCTCAGACGGTGTGCGATTCTGAGCCCCGGAGTGGTCAGAATTAAATTTTCAGTGCGTTCACACTGGAAACACCAAATTAATGGAAAAACTCCTAAACGGTGATCCGGATCAGAGATACGAGTGTATGGATGGGTCCAAAATGGGATTCTTACCCTAATAACGATATAAAACATGTCGGCGTGGGATGTTTGGACCCCTCACCCGCTTTCGGTATGTTAAATGGATAATTAATTAATTAATTTATTCGTTTAATGGTTAAACTCAAGTAACTCCTAAACGGTGGCTCGGATTGGAAAACCGAGGGCACCGTTGAGTTCGGAACATGCCGTCTACCCTAGGAGGGGTATAAGTTTTGCGGGCGTGGGCCGTCAGTGAAAAATGGCCCCAAGGGCGTTTTCGTAATTTGGAGGCTTTGGGCATTCAGTTTTATAACTTTTGAATGAGGTCTTGGATTAAAATTCCAAGACTTCCATTGTGCTCGGGAGGTGGTTTTTACCCTAAGGGAGGCTTAATCCTGATTCCGTCGGGAGTTCGGGTTCGGGCCGACGGACGGGTTGTTAAGTGTTTTCTATTTAAACACTTAACC
Source organism: Viscum album (assembly GCA_963277665.1). Lineage (NCBI taxonomy): Eukaryota > Viridiplantae > Streptophyta > Magnoliopsida > Santalales > Viscaceae > Viscum > Viscum album. The sequence goes on along the minus strand of OY728135.1, from coordinate 372,052,968 downwards.
CACCCCTCTCCTATCCCCCTTCTCCCCTGGCGCCAGAAGCTCCCAAAAACAAAGGAGGAAGTTATCCTCCATCACCTCCTCCTCTCCGGTGAGGTGTGACTCCGACGGGTTGCAGCGAAGCTTCGGGCGAAGCCCATCGAGGTAGGATTTGTCATTTTCATTTTGTTTTCCCGTACCCACTTTGAGCTCGGATTTTTGTGTCGAACCTCTGTTGAATTATCGAGAAAATCCCATTATTGCGTATTAGATTTTATACCCTTTCCAACACATCTTTAGGATTTGAATTCCAAGTTCCAAAGAACTTGCAAATGTCCGGTGAAGCTTGTGGGAATTTCATGTGTTTCAGGGCGTTCTGGCGAGCTAGGGCGGCGGTCCGGCGAGCGGCAGGCGGTCCTGGCGGAGGTGGTGGATTAGGCAGTGGCAGATTGCCATGAGAGGCTGGGGAGTGGCGATCCTTCAGCAAAATAGGAGGCTGGGGCCAAGTGGAGCGCCTCGGTGCGGCGACGGGTCGCTAGGGAGCGGCGACCGCGGGGTCGCGGCACGCGACCCCCGTGCGGCGACAAGATCTGAGGGACGCGGGTCTTCACGCGGCTACCGCAACAGGTCCTCGTGGCTGGTCTGTGTGTGGACCGTGAGTCCACGGCCGGCCCGCGCGGCTAAGCCGCGGGCTGGCCTAGGCCGGGCGGACTGGCCGGTCCAGGCCGGTCCAGCCTAAGGGGCTTGCCCCCTCGACTTAGACGCCTGTATTTTCCGCTACAGGTGTCCGTTTTGAGTGCCGTCTGCGGCAGTGGAACCGTTTAGACGAAAACGAATTTTTGATATGGTTTCGAGAATTTTCAATTCTTGAAACAAGGGGCCTCGGAGGCGCGGCGTGTCTTTAAGGGAATTGACGTTTTCTTTGGGGGATCTTGTTTTGGACGGCGCGGATTCGTCTGAAGTCTGTTTTAAACGTTGTCAGTGGCATTGGGACCCTGGCACCGAGGAGAAGCTTTCCAGGTTGGTTTCAGGCGTTGAGGCCGAAGTTGAGGTGCGGGCCCCATGACCCGTCTTTCGAGCTGCGAGCAGTGTTTGACAACCTTCTCATTGGGCATCCGTTCGAGGCGTGTGAGCAGTCGATTCTGGATGTTTTTTCCGAGGGGATTGCAATGGTGCAATCCGCCCGTCCTAATTCGGAACGATGGTGCGGGGCCCACGAGGTCTGTTTGGGCGTCGACGGTGATTTTCCATCTCTATCACCGGGCGACTGTATTGGACAAGTGAATAGTCAATCTTGTGTGCTTTTTCGAGAGGATCACAACGGCGTGATCCGTTTGTTGTGTTTCAGGACTGGGTTGCGGGTCCCACGAAGCACTTCTCATGTGCGGTGCACCGGAATGCATCTTTTTCTTCGGATATCTATTGCTCTCAAGTGATTAGTGCTTTTGACGTGTTTTCCCAAGGGGTTCTCAATGGTGCAATGCGCCCGACTGTTTTTGTGGCCGAGGCTCAGGATCATGGGACGCCGTTCAGGCGTGAGGCAGTGTTGGTGACTTTTCCATCGGATATCCGTTTGAGGTGAGTAGGAAGTCTATCTCACGTTTTTTTCCGTGAGGATTACAACGGTACGATCCGTTTGGTTGTGCGGAGCCTCATACATGATCTTATTAAATGTGGAAATGTGAAGGTGCCCTGGGGGCGGTTCTTCTACTATGTTTGTAGCAGACCCTTGGCGTGTGATCATATGCACTCTCGTGTGAGTGAAGTAATGATTTAATAGATGTGGTTGGTCGTGCCCCAGTCATTGAGGTGGCAATTTGGAGATGTTACGTCACACCTTTGCGTTGACGTTGGGTGTCGTGTGCACGATAGCCTTTGGGCTGGAACATGGTATACTCCGGGAGTATACGGGAACACTAAGAGGTACATGTGGATGTTGGTACCTGAGAAAGTTTGGGCACTTATTTGGGGCTGACTTGGGGCCACACGTCGTGTGGGCCCCATGTGTGTACCATGTTCTGCTTTGCGTACTTTGACCTCTCGCGATGTAGAGGGTCCCTCTGTGCTCGTTTGTTTGACCAGTAGGGTGGAGTTTTCCCCTGGCTCTGTGCTTGTTTGTTTGACCAGCAGGGTTGAGTGGTCTCCCCCTAGTTTCGTTCTCAATGGATCGACCGGTAGCAGTGCTAGTGACACCTAGTGATGGAACAGGCGCTGAAACTCTTTTGGGTGAGTTGTTCTGGAGTTGAGTGGTTGCGTGGTACCCACTCAGTGCTCAGTTGGCCAGTGTTGTACCACCCAGTAGGGATGGCCAGAGAAGTTCTGGGTTTACCCTCCAGCAGGGCTGGGAAATGGGTTTCTCACCGACTTCTAGGGTTTACCCTCTAGCAGAGACAGGGCAGTGGGTCACCCGACGAATCTTTAGAGTCTACCCTCCAGCGGGGCTGGGCAGTGGGTCTCTCGTCATCTTGATTTAGGTTTACCCTCCAGTAGGGCTGGGCAGTGGGTCACCTATCGACTTGTTCCGGGTTTACCATCCAACGAGGCTGGGCAGTGGGTCACCCGTCAACTTCTTCTAGGTCTACTCTCCAGTGAGGCTGGGCAATGGGTCGCATGTTATCTTAGTCTAGGTCTACCCTCCAGCATGGCTGGGAAGTGGGTCACCTGATGATGTATTATGGTTTACTCTCCAGTAGGGCTGGGCAGTGGGTCACCTGATATCTTATTATGAATTACCCTCCAGCAGGGTTGGGCAGTGGGACACCCGTTGACATTCTAGACCCAGTCCTTTCTACTGGGCTAGTCTGTGGATTTTCTCAATGATTACCGGAATGAGACCCTTGGTTATACGGGTCAGTGATGGAACGATCATGACTTTGAGGAGACCTCTCGACTGTGGGGTAGTGACATGGTGTGGTTTGACATTCCCCCAGAACTCTCAAGTGCGAGGGGCACTTTCCCCACCGAGACGCGTCCTTACGACACGACCTAAAACCGTGCGGGCGAGTCAGTGCCACCCAAAGAAGATAGTGTCAAGGTGCGGTGATTTGTGCCCCTAGACTTGCAGTTTGGGGCAGATGTGTGGGATGCTAGGCATCAATGATGGTTTACTTCTGGGACTATTGGCTACTCACTTTCTTGGGCTGAGCTACGGGATGGAGATCCCCTTACGACCTTGTTTGGGCTTCTTGATTGAGCATAAGGTTATGTATATACCTTGTTTCAGTACCCACTTCTTGGTTTTGGTTACTCTCCCTCCAGGAGAGGTGAAGACGCGTGGGGTATGCCATGTGCTTTCAGTATCTAGCTTCTTGTGGTTGGACGAGTCTACTCTCCTGCTATAGGTAGTGAAGACTCAATTGGAAGTTAATATTCTCACCGTTTCCAGCTCCTTGTGTCTAGATGAGTCTGCCTTCTTTCCTCTTATTGGGTTGAGCTGGACTCTTTACTGTTACTCTTTACTGGACTCTCTGTTGTACTCCTTTACTTTTCCTGTTCACTCTACTGCTCACCCTTCGGTACCTCCTTTGTTGCTCCCTCGAGCCTTTAGGGTATCCTACTGAGTATTATTATACTCACCCCTACTTGGGCTTTGCCCACACTTGGTGTGCCCTTGCAGATGACAGACAGGTTGGCCATGAGGATAGAGGATCTTAGGAGCCGAGAGCTTGGACTGCGTGCGGTGGATGCTGTCGGGTTACAGGTGTGGGACCCTCCCAGCAGTTTGCTATTGTTTTACCTATTGCCGGGTTGTGTCATTTTTGGTTGGGCACATGTTTTTCCCCTTTTCTTTTCAGTTTACTTTCATCTTGTACTTTGTATTTTTTAGAGGTCGATGCACTCTTGTGGTTATTTATAGCAGTTTCCCTTTGCTTTTATTTTTACTCTGCACTTTTGCATTGAGTGCGTTGCATGTGTGTGTACAGGTACTTAGGCAAAGGCCTCCCTGAGTTATTGTGCCTTCTTCGCTTGTCTCTAGCCCCTGGCCTATAGAGACGGGCTTGGGGTAGTTGCAGCTCGAGCCCGGGTAGGGTCGGGTCTTGAAAAAGCAGCTAGAGCCTGGGTAGGGTCGGGTCGTGACAACTCTCATCCATGAACTAAATTTTAAATCCATAAAATAAACATTTATTTTTCAATTGGTGAGTTTGAGCTTCAGCATAGTGAGTTCCATACATGGGTCATCTCTATTGAGAACATAATTTTGATCCTATGAACTGAACTTTAAACATCCAAAATGAACTTATACTTCCATGTAGCAAGGGTCGTGTGCATTTCTCTGAGCCCACAAACTCTCTAGATCACTATACAACAAACCGCGGGCCAACGCCTCACAGGTCCACCTACTTTCAGTTTGTGAGGAATGACTTCCAAAAACTATTTTTGTGGTTTAATACACAGATCTTTTTTTTGAGGACTTATTTTTATTCTTTTTTAAATTTTTGGTCTTTTTTCAAAATATTTTATTGGACTAACATTTTGAATGATATTTTTGATACAGAAAGGATATGGCTATTCCACTTATCTAAATGGAAGCAAAGAGGAGGAGGACATCCAAAGTTGAGAACACCGAAGACATCCTTTGTTCCTACATCATTCCTCAAGATAGTATTCTCAGAGACCTCCTTTCGTCAAAGCTCATAACCTATCTTCTATCTGTATCGTTTCCTCTTTATAAATTTGGCCTTCAAGATGATGTTACCATGCCACCAATTGACTGGAGTGGCTTCACCCTTATTCTTGAGATATCTTGAGAGTATGATCAGACAAATATTCTTTCCACCTAGGAGATCATGACTAACTCAAGCTAGGACAACATATTTTTTCTAAATGGATCTATGTAGATGTAGAGTAATCAATGACACCACACTACATCTTATGAATTAGTCATTTGGGATTACCAAAATATTGTTAACTTTTCACAAAACAACCCCAATAGAGTATGCAGATCAAAATGGGATCTTTGATATGGAGGTTTCTTTTCAAAAGAGTGGGCCTCGGCCTTTTGGGTGAACTAAAACTACATGGAGTTCCCTAATAAGTTAGAATATATCAGTTTGCATCATGCTGTACGGGTCTTCAAATTTTCCATCTACTGACCAGTAGAAATGATTCCTGAGCTACTTAGTCACTAGTCTTTGATAACTAATACGTTTCACTTGTCCCATGATGAACTAGGGATCCATTTATGGGATGTCTACCAGATTGGGGGACTTCTTATCCTTGGCTACATGTATGATGAGTTTCTTCCTACAACCATCACTTGGGAGAACGATGAACTAGTATCTCCATTGGCGAGATATTTACTAGTCATAGCATATGGATTTTTTGGTCATCCTCTTCATTCCCACTTGTTGATTTTATTTGAATATTAGATAGGATTGTTTCTACAAGTGAGTGGGCCAAAGCCAGAATTCCACCACAACCAAACTCATCCAACTCAATAGTCTCGAAAAAGTCCCGACTCACATATCGTGCTACCTTCGAGGATGGGGCTACGAGATTCGGTCAGACATATCACCTGAGTTAAGATTAGTGGGTTTCTTTTCAATGTTCCAAAGTTGAAAAATCTTCCACTATCACGATGTATACACCATTGTTAGAGATTGTACTCTGATTATTGATGCCAAATTGGTGGAGGGAAAAGTTATCAACTTAGCCATCCCCACCCTTTCTTGCATCTATGAACTATTAGGGAAGATACAAGAACAGAAGCCACTACATCATCTGAGTGGTCTGTTTTAGTTTTTGTATGTTTGGATGGTAGAGCATTTCCCCTGTTATGAGTATTGTAATAATGAAATGGTTCCTCATTATAACTCCCACCCAGCCCTTCTTGGTATTTCTTTCATTCGCCCTCGATATATGAATGTTGATGGAGCAGTCTAACTGCTGAGTTATGTTTATCAGTTTTATTTTTCACCTTATGTTGTTCCCCATAGATCCATGATGGAAAATAGATGGGTATAATTGGATGATAATTCTTATATCATTGCACTATAGGATGTAGTTTTATATACTCATATAGATAGGAAAACCATCTGCGAACCCTACACTCATTATAGGTTTTCCAAGAAATTTGGATGCCTTCAAAAGGTCACACCTCTCCCTGCTATTCCGGTTAAGAGGGAGTATCATCCCATGATTCTTCACCAATTTTGGCAGGCCATGACACATTAGGATGCTAATGTAGAAGCCCTCATTCATATCACAGTAGCCTCAACATACCTGTCGTTAGAGTATGCCCAATTGTGGGTATCTTGCTACCCTAATATGGTGTTGGAAAGGCCTATTTGATAGGTTCCGGGACCACTATATATTTCCAATGTTGTCCCAACCGTGATAGTTGTGCTATATATTCTCCTCCCTATGGTAAGAAGGAATTCTACTTTCCATCACATGTGTTTGGAAGGGCCTTTACCCACACAAACCATATTCATGGAAAGTGACTCAAATCCTGTATCTTTGGCTAATATGGTCCATGGTCCAACCAAATTTGGTCCGAGTGGGACATCACCTGGTGTTTTTGAAGTTGCTTCCATCCCCCCTCATTTAGTCATGGAGGCTAAACCATCTATTGGGTGGGAAATCCCACATGCTTGTGTAACTCAGATCAGGGTACTTCTATCTACTGTAATGATACTTACTAATTACATACCTATTATGGTAGAGGGGTAAGATCAAGGTTCCAATGCCATTTAGAGGCATTGAGATGTGTGGAAATGGGTATGGAATCAACTCTGTGACCTTTCTATATAAACTCCCTAGAAAAACTTTGCCGATGAGGAGGATAAATTCAGATGATTATTCACTAACTTAGGTTTAGGAGGCTTTAATTACCAACACCCGCATATCCTTGTATACCAGATCCTCCTAGCCTGGGATAATCTTTCTTCTTGTGATGATAAAATTTCAAAGTTTAACGCTTCCCATCATCAAACTAAGAACTTACTGGACATTATTGATGAGTTTCATATTTTACAAGCTGAGGAAGAAAAGGCTCATGACCAAGTGATCACCCAAATAGATGATCTGTGAGAGTGTGAGGCTCTCATGGCTAGGTTGAAGGTGAAACTGAAATTGTCCAGTTCCAATTATGAGGCTGTCAAATTGAAAAGGTGAGACCTCAGGACCATTATTAAACTAGTACATCTGATTAGGTCTAGTGGTGGAGACCAAAGTTCAACATATAAGCACTTGATGGCCCTTGTCAGGCGATTTCCAACTTGCTAGAGAGAGAAGTTTTAGCTTCATTGTAACCTTTTGGGCTTCCTTTACTATTTATTTGTGATCTAATATCGGAGAGAGACTACAGACTATATATGTTCTTCTATTTTTATTTCATTCGATGGAATAGAAACATTTTTCAATGTAATGTTCTTCTTTTTTTCCTTTCCCACAATATAAATCTATCATAATTGACTACATTTGAACAATAATATCAAACACATGTAAATTTGAATTATAACAAAGGATGAGGGAAATGATCAAATAATGCTCTATTTTTTGCGCATACCAAGGGGATAAGTGATAATAGTTTGAATCTTACTAGGGTTACATGAAAAACCCTACAATCTTTGTTCCATTTTCATTATCACCATGATTTTTTCCTAATCCTGTTATGGCGTGGGCTTAGCAGGTATAACATGACTTTTTCATAGGCCGTACTTTATAGGGTTTTGACCTAACAAGATTTTCATCTCTTGATGATATTTTTTTAGTTGCTTAATAGTTTCTCCTAAATCGTACATGAAATATGTTTAGAAAACTGGAACTCATCTTCTGTCTAGGGTTCCCTTTGTGGGTTTCCACCCTGGTGAGTGTTGTGTCTTTTTCATTGGTTGTTTAGATTCCTGTGAACCAGACTACCATTACTAATGTTTTAGGTCGAACATATTTGAATAAGATTGATATTTTAAGTTGAACATCTTTGAACATGACTTGCGAGGAAGGGCCCCAATTTGTGATTCATTATCCAAGGGTGTCCTAATAAATTTCAAACATGGATAAGAGATTTTTTATTGAATATAACTTATGCTATTAATGAGAATGGGATATTTAAAGGGTCTTGGAATCCATTATAAATATGAATATTGTAAAAGCCTCTCATGGGATAAAATTCTCCTTTGGTTGACAGGCCTTTTTTGTGGTCATTTATATAGAGCCGTAGGGGAATTGTGCACATTTTTCAGATAACGATGTTCATAGGATACTGACCTATCATTTATGTTGACCATGAAGGATTATGGGGATTCATATTTGTTTTGTCAATGAATACCACAATGAGTGGCCTGTAGAGGGAATGATGTCTAAAATTATGAGGTCACTTGTATTGGATTTGGATGAGAAACCACACCCACATGAATTTGGCTTATACAATGGAGGGATAATTTATAGTGTAGTTTATCATCATATGATTGAGACTTTTGAGGTTTGTTTTTTGAAATCATTTCACTATGACAATAGGAGGGTAAATGATCCATTATATAATAGTTTTTCAATAAATATCCTTCATCATTAGGCATTGAAAAGGGGAAATATGTCAACTATAATCCAGGTTTTTTTTCTAAATCAAGTGCTTGAGGTGACACATAAATTTCGTAAGGGGATACATAGGTAGAAAATGCATATCCTAAGGAAAAATTTACCTTTGTTTGACATGACATTTTTGGGGGAAATTTATAAAAATCCTTCAGAGCATTATATGCATAGGCAAATAAAGGTGTCCATAAGACACTAAGCATCCATTTCGAATGGCCATGAAGGATTACGTGGATTCAGACCTTTCTAGACATCGAGTATGGTGTGTAGAGATGGGTTCCTGAACATAAAAGGAGGAATTTTAGGTTCAACTTTACCATAAAAACTAGGAATAAGTGGAGGAATTTGTATCCTATTCATATGAGTTGTTTCATTACGTTGGTCTGACCCTTACAATGGTAGGGATGGGATAATTCTGTTTCATTTCTAGATCCAAGGTATTAAACTCAAATGTCATTACATATCCTATGATGATATGAATCAATCCAAACATAGTTCTTTAAAGAATCATCCCTATACAAACTGATTCACAAATATGGATGGGGAGTTTTGGTTTTTGATATAGATTCACTAATGAGGCAGGGAATAGGATGAAATTTCTCATGTAGATTCATTTTATGTATAGGAACATGAGGGGAAGTACCCTTTGATGTGACCTGGCCTAAGAGTGAATTTTGGACATCGAGTATCATGCAGTTTAAATATCATGCGATTATGACTTTGGTATGGAAGCCTCAAGTATCTGGAGGATAATTAGGCTAGGATGTTATTACCCTTCTAGGATGTGATTAGGAAAGAATGCATAAACCATTATTTTGAGGCATTTTGGATCAAAAGAAATGACATAGGTCTTGGAAGTAATTAGGCATATGAAAATAAGAAAAACCTCTCCTGGGGATGAGTTTGCATTTGGTTGACAGGCCATTTTTGTGATAAATTTATACAGAACCTCTGAGACATTATGTTCATAGTCAAAAAATGTTGTCATCAAGACAACGACCTTCCAATTCTAATGGCCATGGAGGATTATGACGATCCAAGATCACTGAAATCATAGAGGTTGACGAGTGGAGAGAATTTGTTTGGACATATTAGAAACACTTAAGTCATGATTATTTATGGAATTAGGAGTCTCTCTACATATATTTGACCCGTATGTGGGGTGGGAAATTTTGACTCCCTTGTCAGATCGGGTCCCAATTTTGAAGATCCAAGTGTCCCAAGATTAGATTCCTTGCACATTTTTGGTCAATACACAAGGATTGGGGGAATTTTAATTATTATATATAGATCCGAACTCAAGCTTGGTGATCTAGATGTCTCAAAATCAGGTTCTCTACATAGTATTGGTATGTGCGTGGGAGGTGGGGTATTTTAGCTATATTTAGGGTATCATGTAGTTTAATGTCATATGATTTGGACTTAAGGTTTCTAAATATGGAGGGGACAACACTAATATGAATTTTAAAGTCATACCAGTAGGACTAGTCATTTCATATTGATTCTCCCAAGATCTATGGAGAATCCCCTACCAAAATTCCTAAGCCCACATGAGCTATGCTCGGTGTGAGAAACAAGGGGAGAAAAAGGTTTCAATAAACCACTTAGGGATATAAAGATCAAAGGAGGGAGAATTTTTGGTCCCTGTAGTTTAAAATCATGTAGTGAGGATGTTGAAAACATAGTTTAACATCATTTTATAGGGATGAAATGTAAAAGGAATCATGAAAAAACATCAGCTAATTAGGTCGGGATATCACTAGTATGCCTAGATGTGAGAAGGGGAAGAAAGTGTACACCATGATTCCAAGAAACCTCAAATTAGAATAGATTATGTAAGGATTAGGATAAAATAAGTGTATGAAGGTAGGAATAACCTCTCTCGAGGGAAAAGCTTCCTTTGGTTGACAGATAATTTCTATGTTCCATTTATACAGAGCCACTAGGGAATTTTTTGTATAGTCAAACAAAGGTGTCTGTAGGATACTAGCCATCATTTTTTGATATCTATGGGTGATTATGATGATCCAATATTTCCTGGGGAATAGAGTTTGAGGGATGATAAGGGGATGTATGGGTACGTGAGAAACATGCATACCATTAATAGTTCTTAGGTACATGATCCTTTACATAGATCTGATTTGTATGTAAGGGAAAGCATAGTCTTTTGACACTTTTTGGATGTAATCGTCCAGATTTGAAATCCCCTACATCTATTTCCATTTAACATACAAAATATTGGGGGAATTGTTTTCTTCACAGCTAGACTCAGGAAAGGCCAGGTGTCACTACATATCTCGTCATGTCGAGAATCAAGACAGAAGTAGTTCTTGAGCTAACATATAGTTTAATGTCATGTGTTTATGAATTATTTGGTCATTTAGTTTAACATCATGCAGTTAGGACTCTTGAATTTACCTGTGTAAGTCTATCTTGTATGCCAGGGGAGGCAATTTTCTATGATGGATGAACTTGGATATGGGATCCAAGAATCACTACGTATCCTGTAGGGGTAGGAATCAAGACACATGTAGTTTTTTTTATCCCATGTAGTTTAAAATCATATTGAAAGGATGAGAGTAAACTGATGTGAAAAAGATGAGGTCAGTGAAGTTTCAGGCTTGAATCTCATAGATGCTTCCTATGTATCTCAGTTAATTATGAATCAAAGTCCACATAGTTATGAAAACATGTTCCCTATGCCGGTCTGACCCATGCACATGATATGAGTAGTTTTTTGAATGGAGGATAGACTAGGATGAAGGATCTGAACATCACTACGTATCCTGAGAGGGTAGGAATCAAGCCACATGTGGTTCTTGAGGACTCCCTGTGCCAATATGAACTATGTATAGAGATGGGTGGGGGGAATTTTATACCATGCTTTCAAGATGATGGACTTATCATATTCTTATATGATTTTTCCACATAGGGAAATCCTTACCACCATTCCTAATCTCATGTGGGTTATACTCAGTGTGATAAACAATGAGATATAAGGAGTTACCTTATAGTATAGGGGGACATAGGATATAACAGTGAAATTTCATGTCATGTGGTGACTGGACAAAGATATAGGGTTGAGGCATCACTACATATCCCATTGATGAATGAGAATCAAGACATACATAGTTCTAGAAAACGTGTTCCCTGTACCGGTCTGACCCGCACATAGGGAAGGGGTCATTGATTTTTTTATTGGTTGATGGACCATGAAGTAGGATCAAGACATCACTAAATATCCCATTGATGAATGGGACTCAATCCACACATAGTTCTAAGATACACTCCCTATGATTGTTTGACCCATACACTGAGGGGGGTACCTTTCCCTCACACAGATATGATTCATGCATAACAAGTCATTATACTAGAAAAATGATCACCAAGTATTTTAATTTCATATAGTTTAGATGAAGATACTATGAAATTTAACATCGTACAATGTGTATGCATATGTCACTATGAATTTTAACGTCTTGTAGCTAAGAAGAAGATTATATGATTACAGAAAGTACTTTTTTAAGAACCTAGAATTTGTGGGAGATGTGGTGACGTATCCATCCATTGAAATTAAGGCATATTATCCATTGGAGTATAACTTGTGTATGAAATATGGTCCTTACCATTTTGGTTCCAATTTTGGAGGATTCTTTCTAAGTATCATCAAGGTCCTGAGGGTTAGCACCATATCTCCTTCGAGGAAATATTGAAGGTGAATCTTCTTATTGATGGCTTATGCAATCTGGTTCTGATAAACTTCCAAATGGTGCAGAGTGGACAATATTTCCTCATCCAGTCACTAAATCTCATCAAACTGTTTCTAGGACTGCTCATCTGTGGATAGTTGATCACAGATGGACATGCGGAGCGATGGTAGTTGAACTTCAATGGGTAGAACTACCTCTGTTCCTTATACTAATGAGTATTTGGTTTCTTGGGTGGTTGTGCGAGTCGTGGTCTGATAATCCCAAAGAGCATAGAGGAGCTTATCCGGTCATGTTTTCTTGTCATTGTATGCTATTTTATGGAGTATATTGGATATGGTGTTATTGAAGGCCTCCATCTGCCCGTCAGCCACTGCATAGTAGTGGGATGAATGGTTAGCCTTGATGCCATACTCCTGATATAGCTTTTCCAATTCAACTTCATAGAAATTAGTACCATTTTCCACCAGTATTGTATGAGGGAAACCAAACCTTGTGATGATGTTGGATTTTACAAAGCTAATAATGCTTCTTGCCCCAACCTATTTGAGAGGTGAAACTTCTTCCCGTTTGGAAAATAATTTGATTTCTATGGGAATATATTATAATTTTCTAGCCATGGCAGGAGGATAGGGTCCCACAGAGTCCATTACCCACATGGAAAATGGACAAGAGTATTTGGATATGTGGAGTAACTCTGGGGTCTCGTGGATGAAATTTTTATGAACTTAGCAGAAATGAAACTACATGGTGAATTCAGTGTAATCCCATGTCATAGTTGGTCAATAGTACCCCAGACATCAAATCAGATGTTAGAGCTTGGATGCTAATTGAGGTTCTCCACATGTTCTGACATGTACTTCTTTCATGATGGTAGTGGTCTCTTCTCCATAAATTCACCTGAGAAGGACTCCATCAAGGCCTCGCTTATAAAGGAACTTTTGCTGGTTCATTCCATTGTACATCATAAAGTTGATTTCCCATCTCCAAATTTGTTCCCTTCTAGACCTATCTGGTGGGGGTTATCCCCTTTGAAGGTAATCTGCAATGGGAGCCATCCATTTGGAGGTAGGACCATACAACTCAAAGATAGGGATGAGTTTGTTGATTTAATTCATGTCAGACTAAATGAATGGTGAGACCATACATATGTGAGAAATACTGATTATTGTTTTGTTCTGATCTGGGTTTTCCAGAGATGTTGCTGCATTTCAAAATGAACCGGCTTTCACATTTTGCGACTGAGGGTCATAATTCAATGTCAGCTCTGATAAGAATTCTTCCATCAGTTCTCAGACATGGTTCATCAAAGGGATCATCTCCTCTTTCCTGATAGCATAGTCACCACTAACTTTCTTGATAACCAGTTCTAAATCCCCTTTTATCTTTAACTCTTCTTCTTGTGATTGAAGTTCCAAATCTAGGCCTACAATGAGGGTCTGGTACTCTTATTCATTGTTTGTTCATTCTTCTGATAGTAGGAAGGAATAGGTAGGACTACATTTTCTGGGGATATGAGTATGAATCCTAGAACCACTTTTTTGAGTCTGGGGTCCTCTATTATTTTTACCATCAGTCTTCTAGAGGCACTATCAAAGTGCATTTCCTATATCTGGGAGTTCTCTAGAATATAAAACACATCCTCATCAGGTAATTCTATATATAACGGGGACACCCACATTGAGGGATGCTCTACTAGAAAATATTCTAATTCCCGACTTTTGATGGATTTCTATACTATGAATCGTATGTCAAACTCTTGTCGAATGACTTCCCACCATGAGAGGTGTCTAGTTAACATTGGACAATGGAGAAAATACTTTATAGGGTTTCTATGTGAGACCAAATGGATTTCATGGTTCTATATGTAATTCCTAAAATTTTGGACCATAACTATTAATGCATGGCATCTCTTCTCGATATTTTAAAAACAAGTCTCAGCATCAATCAAGGCTCATATGAGGTAATGGAAACTATTCTAACTATCAGAATTATTCTTCTGTGAAAGGAAGGAATCTAGGGATTTCTCCAAGGTGGTAATATACAGAGTGAGTGGCCTTCCTTCAAAAGTTGTTATTATCATGGGTGGGATGAAAAAATATTTCATGAGGATGTCAAACTCTTCTTAAAAGTATTCAGTCCATTGATATTCCACCCCCTTTTCATCAACCTAGTAAATGGAAAGCATTTTCTTATGAGGTTGGCTATAAAGCATCGAATGAGGCTAGGCATACTTAGAGTCCTCTCAAATTAGTGAGGTTATGAGGATTTGACATTTTAAGTAGGACCTTTGTCTTCTCAGGGTCAAATTCGATGCCACGATGGTGTACGACAAAGATGAGTAATTTTCTCAAGGTAACACCGAAAGCACACTTTATGGGGTTCATTTTCAGACTGTTCTGTCATAGTTTATTGAATATGGTTTCAAGATCTCTTATATGATCTGAGAATTATCATGATTTAACCACTAGATCATCAACATAACATTCTACAAACATTCCCAGGAAGGGATTGAAGATATGGTGCATGGTGCACTGATATGTGGTGCCGAAAGTTTTCAAATAGAAGGGAATTAACTAATAGAAAAATACCCCTAGGGATACCTAAAAGAGGTATCTTATTCATCTTATCTATACATTTGAATTTTATTATATCCTAAATAACCATCCATGAAAGAGAGATCCCCATATCCATCAGTTGTGTTGATCAATAGTTATGTGATTGGGATAGGGAAGTCATCTTTTGAGAAATACCGATTGAGATCCCTGAAGTCAATACAAACTCTGATCTGCCCATTTTTATTTTTGATAGGAAAAATATTTTCTATCTAGATGGGGTATTGGACTTCCTGAATGAAGTTATATCTGATTATCTTATCGAATTCAACCTTTATTTTAGCAGCATGTGTCAGATGTGTCCTTCTGGTGGATTTCTTGTAACCACAATGGTCTTATGGAATGCTCATGTAGTGAGTGGCCACCTCTAGATTGAGGCATGGTATTTTTTTTATAATTCTAGGAAAAAACATCTCGATTTTTCTTTAGGAAGGATGTATATACCTATTTCTCTTCGTAATACATCTACACACTAATCAGAGTGGGTCTCAGGTCTTCTTCTATACCCATGTTGATTTCATTGAGTTTATTAATGGTGGTAGATACGCCTTACAAAAATGACTGAGGGGAATACCTTAGGTATTATTCTTCCTCCTCCATATCTTCAATATATTCCACTTTGTGTTCTGATGGGGAAATAATTCTTGAGATGATTTCTACATAGTTTAGGGAAGAATTGATTTTTTTTGTGTCTGGGAGGTGAAACTGTCTCTTTTTCCTCAAACATTAGTGAGGGATACTCTGGAGAAGATTCAGTGAGGGATAAAATAGTTTCCTCATCTTCTTTTAGTGAAAAAACACTTCCTCCTACCTTAGTTGGAGGGGCAAGGGGTTTTTTGTGTTTTGATGATGATTTGAGGAAATTTATACTTGACCCATCACTATTATCCTGGGATTCAGTTGTTGGGTACCGGGACTGCGCAGCAGAAGCCGGTGGGCCGGGATTTTAAAATTTTCTACTTCACCGGAGTGACATAACCCTGTCAACTCTACTGATCTTGTCCCGGCTTGGTCTGAGGATCTCGCAAGGTTCATAAGGATCATAATAATTAAACTGAACATTTACCTTGTTTAGAATTGACTTGCAGGACGCCGATGATCATTGCTCGAAGACTCCAACGTTGAAGCCCTCTAGATCGTCCACACACGCCTCGCAAATCGGATCACGCGCCATTCATTAAGATCTGGGTGCTAGCGCGTATCTTTGACCCACACTTCAGCGCAACGATGATCACTGCAAAGGAGGAAGCTTTGATCCGAGATAGATGACCTTGAAGATCCTTATTTTCTTGAGAGACTCTCTCTCTAAATTCCAGGAGAAGAGAGATGCTCTCAATCTTGACACTTGAATAGTAATGGTGGGAGAACGTCTCTCTCACTTATATAGGGAGTGTTAAAACATGTGGTATAGGTTCCCGACCCCGTGTAATAGACGTCCTCTATATAAGCGATGTAAATAATTATTTATGATGAATAAAATTATCCCATAAATAATATTTAAAATTTTTCACTTAATTATAATATATAAATATATTATGTGATAAATTTGAGTCTTCAACTTGACTAATTCCTCTTGATAATTTTAAATGAACATAGGATATTTAAATCCAGCTGAATACTATTAATATGTGTATTTACTATATAACTTGTAAATACATGTTATAAATAAATTCAACGAATTATTCTAAACTTGAATAATTAATGAAATTATTTATTCTTTGGTGATCCATAGAACTTGGATAGTGCTCTGACCCTTTGGCGGGGCCCACCAAGTTCTAAATTACTATTCCAAGAATATGGTAGATTCTCAAGGCGATATCGTGTGTGACCCTCTAGGCCCTTATCTCAATAGTAGTGAATAATATCATTGACCTAGAGTGGGGTCTAGCAACCCATCGAGGCCCCTATAGAGATAAGGCAAAGTCAAAGCAACGACTGCCTTCCTAAGAACACGGTTCGTGTAATCTAATCTCTTCATCATCAATATCTCAATAAAGCAGAATGCATACTTAGTGTCATCATTCTTTATTTTCTTTATTTTTTTTGTTGATTTTTCCGGACGGTCTTACCTTCCACTACCATGGCCATGGATTTAATGAAGGTGCAAACATCCTAATCAACCAGGCCCGCGATATCTCTTCCTGAACTCATAAGTGAAAAATCCTTTCTTGATCATTCAATCAATGCCATGCCATTAATGACGTACCCGATACAAACTACCTCACCATGACTTAATCTATATAGTTTTCTCCTTATATCAAATGTACATAATTAAATGAAATTTATTGATAATGATCTCAAGTCAGGAGACCATTAAACATATCCGTATATAGGAACAACCAATGACACCAGAAACATGTGGTGTTCCTTTTAAGCAGGTCTGTCCTCATTATCTCAATAGCAAGAAATCATCAAGTGCGAACTTCAGGAGAAGAAGTCTCAATGCTTATGATCCCCCAGCACCTGATGGTCACACATCATTTGTGTCCTTTCAGAATGATGTAACTGGACCATAGGACGTTACTTTAAGATTACAGTCATGGTATCTTGGGGTTCTCATTATATCCTGGGACCTGCTATAAACATTTGATGCGATAGGTAATCTAAGGACATTTCCATAGACAAAGTGGATGCAGAAGTATCTACATTATCATGGCAAGATAAACACATGTATAAAAACAAACTGAATACATGTAACAGTAATCAAAGTACAAAACAAGTTGGGTCTAGGTCACCCACTTTCAACACTCCCACTTGCACTATAGCCAACTGCTAACAGGTTTCAATCCGCTAGCTCTCACATGTGAATCATGCTTCTGCTGCGAAATGCCTTTAGTTCGGGGGTCTGCCACGTTGTCGTCTGTGGATACTCTAATAACTCTCACTTGACCTATTTGAGTAAGATCCCTCAAGAGATAAAACTTCCAAAGAATATGCTTTGTCCTCTAGTAAGACCTGGGCTCCTTGGAAAGCACCATTGTAGCAGTATTATCACAACATACTGAAACAGGGTTTGCACTGCTAGGTACAACACCAATGTCTGAAATAAAGCTACGTATCCAGATTTCTTCCTTTACTGCATCAGAAGCTACAATATATTCAGACTCTGCTGTAAAATCAGCAACCACAGCTTGCTTTGAGCTTCTCCAGCTCACTGCACCACCATTCAGGCAAAAGATGTAGCCTGACTGCGATTTCATATCATCATGATCTATCTGGAAACTAGCATCAGTGTATCCCCTCACAACTAGTTCCTCATCTCCTCCATACAACAGGAACATATCCTTAGTACGCCTTAAGTACTTTAGGATAGTTTTAACAGCTGTCCAATGCAGCTCTCCTAGATTGTCTTGATATCTACCCACCATGCTTAAAGCAAATGCAACATCAAACCTAGTACATAGCATGGATTACATGATAGAACCCACTGCTGGAGCATTATGGAATCTATTCATTCTTTCAATATCCTCTTGTGTTTGTGGAAATATTTTCAAGGAGATATTTACACCATGTGACATAGGTAAAAATTCTCTCTTGTATTATTCCATATTGTACCTTTTGAGTACCTTGTCAATATATGTACTTTGACTTAGGCCAAGCAGTCTTTGAGATCTATCTCGATAGATCTGGATCCCAAGAATGTAGCCTGCTTCACCTAAGTATTTCATGGAGAAGCATTCATTTAACCAAGTCTTAACTGACTGTAAGACTTGCACCTCATTTCCCATGATTAATATGTCGTCAATAGATAAAACTAGAAAAATGATGGATTTAACTTCAACCTTTTTATAGACACAAGGACCGTTTTCATTTTTGAAAAAACCAAAATCTCTTATGGCGTCATCAAAGAGAACATTCCATGATCTTGATGTCTACTTCAATCCATAAATGGATCTCTTCAACTTGCATACTTTATTGGCATTCTTTGACTTAACAAACCCTTCGGGTTGAGTCATATAGACATCTTCAACCAACTTCTCATTTAGAAAAGCAGTTTTGACATCCATTCTCCAAATTTATTAATCATGAAAGGATGTCATTGCAAGCAATATTCTAATGGATTTAAGCATTTACACTAGTGAGAAGGTTTCATTATAGTCAATACCTTGACATTTTCTGAAACCCTTTGCAACCAGTCTTGCTTTAAAGGTATTAACCTTACCATTCATGTCCAGATTCTTCTTGAATACCCATTTGCATCCAATGGGCTTTACATCAGCTGGAGGGTCTACCAAAATCCGAACTTGATTTTTGCACATGGACTCCATCTCAAAATTCATGGATTATTTCCATTTGGAAGTTTCTTTTCATTCTATTGGTTCCTTGTAGGCTATAGGTTCATTATCATCAAGGACTATTGTGTCACCTGACTCAGTGACAAGAAAACCATAACACTCTAGTTCTCTAACCTCTCACGTATACCTACGCAGTATCTGTGTCTCAGGAACAATTTCTTTTCCACTTGGTCTTGTGGAGATTGTTCCTCTACCAACTCTTGTGCATCTGGAGCATTAACTTCATCTAAGTCAATCTTTCTCCCACTATTTCAAGTAAAAATGTGATCCCTTTATAGAAATGTGGTGTATCTTGCCACAATGACTTTTCTATCTAAAGGGTTATATAGGTAGTATCCTCTAGTTTCCTTAGGATAACCTATAAAGATGCACTTAGTGCTTCTGGATGCTAATTTTTCACTTAGTAAAGTCTTGACAAATGCCTCGCATCCCCACACACGTATGTGTGTCAGATTGGGTTTCCTTCCAAACCATAACTGATATGGAATCCCATCTGCAGCTTTAGTTGGTACTCGATTAAGGGTATATGCTGCTGTCTGCAAGGCGTATCCCCAAAAGGATAATGGAAGAGTTGTATGACTCATCATTGATATGACCATGTCAAGCAAGGTCCTATTCCCCCTTTCACTAACACCATTCCATTATGGTGTATAAGGAGGAGTGGGTTTGGATACTATCCCACACTTCTTCAAGTGATCAACGAAATCTTGGTTAAGATATTCTCCGCCTCGGTCTAAGCGAAGTGATTTTATCTTCTTACAAAGTTGTTTTTCTACTTCATTTTGGTATTCCTTAAAGAAACGAAAGGAATCTTACTTATAACGAATTAAGTAGATATATCCATACCTACTATAATCATCGGTAAAAGTAATGAAGTATAGAAAACCACCCCTTGCCTCTACTAGAAATGGACCACATACATCAGTATGTATTAATTTCCGCACTGCATTGGCTCTTTCTCCCTTTCCTGAGAAAGGTTCTTTGGTCATGTTTCCTTGTAAACAAGCTTGACATACATCTGAGGGTTCTAACTGTACTGAGTCTAGATACCCTTCTTGATGTAATCTTCATAATCACTTCTCGTTTACATGACCAAGCCTGAAGTGCCATAGGAAGATGTTATTTTAGTCATGTTGGTTGTTTTTGTCATTGATTTCCATTATTGAGTTTTCTAGTTCTAGTATATATAAACCATTGTTAAGATGTTCCATACCATAACATATGTTATCCCTATAAAAGAGACAACTTTTATTTCCAAACTTGAAATAAAAACCCATAGTTTCTAAACATGACACAGAGATAATGTTTCTGCAAACAGACGGTACATAATAGCAATTGTTTAAAATAAGAACCAAACCAGTTGGTAAAGTCAAGTGATAGTCTCCCACTGACAAGGCCGCCAGACTTACACCATTTGCAGCTCAGAGATCCACTTGACCTTTTACAATCTTCTTGAACCCATTTTATTCCTGTATATGAATACAAATGTGTGATCCACATGCCATATCCAATACCCAACTTGTATATAATGATATATTGCATTCAATGAAAAAAATACCTGAAGTAGAAGCGTCATCTTGTTTCTTCTTCCCAGCTCTGCAATTCTTCTTCCAGTGGACTTTCTTGACACATCCAAAGCAGACATCTTCATGCTCATTACTTTTCCTCTGAATCATTGGCTTCTTTGTAGGATGATGCATTGGTGTCTTTGGACTTGAATTGTCCTTAGACACCTTTGCCTTTCCCTTGTTTTTCTTGTTCACCATAAGGACTGTTGAATTGGTGTTTTTCATGTCCTTATCAGCTTGGCGAACTAAAGCCAAAAGATCCGCGAGCGACTTTGTCATATCATTCATATTATAATTGACAATGAAAGTCGATAATCTTGACGGTAAAGAGGCAAGAATGAGATCCACTGCAAGATCTTGGTTCAGTTTAAACCCAAGGGATTCAATCCTCTTAATATACCCAATCATCTTGAGTATGTGAGGACCAGCTTGGTTCCCTTCTGCTAGCCTGCACTTATAAAGTGCACTTGAGATCTCATACCTTTCTTGCGTAGCCCTCTCCTCATATATTTCTTGGAGATGTGAAAGCATCTTGTAGGCGTCCTCCTCCTCATGAATTTTTTGTAATTGGCTGGACATGGATGACAACATGATGCATTGTATATCAAGCGCATCGTCTACATGATATATCCATTTATCTTTTTCCATCTTGCTTGCTACGTGAGGAGGATAAGCATGAATTGGGGATTCCATAACATATAACTTCCTTTCTTGGCGTAGTACTATGCGCAAGCGCCTGTTCCACTCCTGGAAGTTATTGCTAGTCTGAATATTTTCTTTATCCAAGATCGGTCGTAGTGATAAAGTACTTGTGGTGTTGGTGATTTCCATTTTGAATATACATCAGATAAACATTTAGCAGTTAGTACTTTGTCTTGATTACTTTTTGACATTTTATGATTAATAAATTATTATATCATTTAATGTCTCTCACTATTTTAACGAACCTTAATAGCCCTCACTATTAGATTCAGAATACTCTATCGCTTGAGCATTCTAGTGGAAAGGATTCTCAAAACGTTCCTCGTAGTCTAAAAGATAGTGCTACGACACTACTTGGAGGGTTTCAAGGTAGGCGCTATGCTAGCCAACCACTTGTTCTTGTGGTTCCTTGTGTGGTTGAGTAAAGTCCCAGCTTTTTGAATCTGAACTTGATTCACTCAAACTCTTGCCTCTAAAGTGATAATAAGTTAGCTATGGCTAATCCTTGATTACTCACTTTAGTTAAGTAGACCCATTTCTCTCATGGAAATGCCCCGGTAGTAAGAGGCACTCTCAACTGAGACTGATGAGAACCCAAACAGCCGGTTTTGTTTAGATGTGAGAAATGGAAGGAATTTTGACTTAATATATCTTTGAGGAATTTTTTTAATATTAATTGACGAATGTAATCCTTTTCTATTTATTATGTTCAAACTGGGTTGTCACGCTCACAACTGAACATTCAATAGAATATTTATTCGTCACAACATTATGAATTTTATCTTGTTTACAATCCTATGTGATCATGAAATAATCACGCAAACACATAAAATAATAAACTGTGTATAAAGTAAATCATGCATTCCGACTGGTCTTGAGAATTCTATAATGATCGATCGATAACTGATCAATCATCACCTAGGGGAATCCATACCTGAGTCGATACATGACTCGTGTCACTGCTTGCCCCAGTTCAAAGCATCCAACTCCTTGTCTGGACTACCACCTCAACATGGCGGGGTCTGCCTCTCGGATTGTCACTGTATAAATAAAAATATACTTGCACGCAAGCGAGAGGGTCTGGGGTAAAAAATACAAGTAGTGTAATGGACGCGCTAGACCTTATACATATTTAAATTAAATGACGATTCACAGACCGTCATTTATCTAATTAAATATTACAATCATCGCACACATTGAATAAATAATTAAATAAATAAATAAATGACACACATACACAGGTCAGTCAATAGTTCAAGACCTGTCGGGGTAAAATCGCAATAAAATTAAATTGCAATAAATTTAAATTATGCGAGGATGTTCTAATGAATTAAATGAATTTGATTAAATTAAAATAATTTATTTTTATCGGTTCCATTTGTTTAATTTAATTTTAATTCCAAAAATTAAATTAAATTAAACCATTAATTTAATTATAAACTTAAATTAAATTAATATTTTCAGATTAAAATATTTTATACCCTTAAATTAATTCCAATTAATTTAATTTAAAAAACTAAATTAATTAAATTTAATTTAATACAGGGTTACCTCAAGCCGGAGAGAGGTCTGGTGGGAGTGCGTACCACTGTGGGATCTCGTCCTAGAACTGCGACTTGACCGCGGCGTGATCGCAGCGTGACCGCGGTGTGACCACGGCATGACTGCGGTGTCCAATGATTCCCGCGACGGCTGTATCTCCCGACGTGAACTTGGGGAGGCCGAACGGAGCCAGTTCAGAGGAGGCCGGTGAGGGTCCGGGGCGGCCGGACGGAGCCGGTCTGGTGCGGCCCAGAGGAGGAGGGCGGCGAGAGTCCGGGATGGCCGGATGGATCCAGCCCGGCGCAGCCCAGAGGAGGAGGCCGACGAGGGTCCGGGAGCCGACTGGAGGAGGTCCGGCGAGAACTCAGGGTGGCCGGACAGAGCCGGCACGACCTGGTTGTGAAGCGGGAGCCGACGCGAGGTGGTAGGCCAGCCGGTGGAGGGAGAGGGAGGCCCGACGCGGGTCGCGTCTAGTGTATAAGAGGAGCCCAGCGCAGGATCGTTGTGGCCGAAGGGAGTCGGTTCGGCGGAGGCCGGGGTGGGGTGCAGATGCTGGCCAGAAGGGGTCGGCGCAGAGGAGCTTCTGGCGGAAAGGGAGAGGGAGGCCCTAGGGTTTGGCCTCCCTTGGTGCGCCGTGTGAGAGAAGACCCGTAAGGGTCTTCCTCCTCCTTTTTTTCTTTTATTTTTCCTTTAGACAAAAAAATCCATCCCCCCTTTTGTTTTTTTTATAAAGGGAGAAGACCCCATTTTGGTGTCTCTTCTTCCCATTATTTTTTTAAAAGTAAGAAGACCCCAAGTCTTGGTCCTCTTCTCGTTTATTTTATTATTAAAATTTTTCCACACACTTTTGTGGAGAAATATTTTATAAAAAAATATTTTATAAATTTTTTTATTATAAAAATATAAAAAAATATATTTTTGATATTAATTCTCAATTTGAGATAAACATCAAATAAGAAAAAGCTTGCAATGTCGATCCATTTAAAAAAAATTTAATTGATCATAACTTGATCATTCGAAAACGAAAAAACGCGCGGTCGAATCCGAATGAACCATTTTAACACTCCAAAATTAAATTTAATGGATTTTAATGTTTTTGACTCAGAAAATCCTTGTGAATCCCTCTAATACCACTGTTGGGTACCAGGACTGTGCAACAAAATCTGGTGGGCCGAGATTTTAAAATTTTATGCTTCACTGGAGTGACATAACCCTGTAAACTCCAATGATCTTGTCCCAGCTTGGTCCGAGGATCTTACAAGGTTCATAAGGAGCATAAAAATTAAACTAAACATTTACCTTGTTCAGAATTGACATGCAGGACGACGACGATCGTTGCTCGAAGACTCTGACTTCGAAGCCCTCTAGATCGTCCACACACGCCTCGCGAATCTTCTCACGCGCCGTTCATTAAGATCTAGGTGCTATCACAGATCTTCGACGCACACTTCAGCATAGCGATGATCACCGCAAAGGAGGAAGCTTCGATCCGGGATGGATGACCTTGAAGATCCTTCTTTTCTTGAGATACTCTCTCTCTAAATTCCAGGAGGAGATAGATGCTCTCATTCTTGACACATGAATAGTAATGGTGGGAGAGCATCTCTCTCACTTATATAGGGAGTGTTAAAACACGCGGTATAGGTTCCCAACCCCCGTGTAATAGACGTCCACTATATAAGCGATATAAATAATTATTTATGAAAAATAAAATTATGCCATAAATAATATTTACAATTTATCACTTACTTGTAATATATAAATATATTACGTGATAAATTTGAGCCTTCAACTTGACTCCTTCCTCCTGCTAATATTAAACGAACCTACGATATTTAAATCTAGTTGAATAATATTAATACATGTATTTACTATATAACTTGTAAATACATGTTATAAATAAATTCAATGAATTATTCTAAACACGAATAATTAATGAATTTATTTATTCTTTGGTGATCCATAGAACATGGATAGTGCTCGGACCCTTTGGTGGGGCCCACCAAGTTCTAAATTCCTATTACCAGAATAGGGAATATTCTCAAGGTGCTATCGTGTGTGACCCTGTAGTCCCTTATCTCAATAGCAGTGAATAATATCACCGACCTAGAGCAGGGTCTAGCAACCCATCGAGGCCCCTATAGAGATAAGGCAAAGTCAAAGCAATGACTGCCTTCCTACGAACACCGTCAGTGTAATCTAATCTCTTCTTCATCGATATCTCAATAAAGCAGAATGCATACTTAGTGTCTCCATTCTTTATTTTCTTTATTTTTTTGTTGATTTGTCTGGATGGTCTTACCTTCCACTACCATGGCCATGGATTTAATGAAGGTGCAACCATCCTAATCAACCAGGCCCGAGATATCTCTTCCTGAACTCGGAAGCGACAAATCCTTTCTCGATCATTCAATCAATGCCATGTCATTAATGATGTACCTGACACAAACTACCTCACCATGACTTAATCGCCATGGTTTTCACCTTATATCAAATGCACGTAATTAAATGACATTCATTGATAATGATCTCAAGTTAGGAGACCATTACACATGTCCGTAGATAAGAACGACCAATGACACCATAAACTTGTGGTGTTACTATTAAGAGGGTCTATCCTCATGATCTCAATAGATAGAGATCATCAAGTGCGAACTTCATGAGAAGAAGTCTCAACGCTTATGAGCCCCCAACACCTGATGGTCACACATCATCTGTGTCCTTTCAGAATGATGTAACTGGACCATAAGACGTTACTTTAAGATTACTGTCATGGAATCTTATGGTTCTCATTATAGCCTGGGACCTGCTATTACCATTTGATTCGATAGGTAATCTAAGTACATTGCCATAGACAAAGTGGATACAGAAGTATCTACACTATCATGGAAAGATAAACACATGTATAAAAACAAATTGAATACATGTAACAATAATCAAAGTACAAAACAAGTTGAGTCTGGGGCACCCACTTTCAACATCAATGAGCTTCACAACATTATCAGACTCAAAAACTGTAACTGAAATCATGAGGACCACTGAATATGCATCCAAATTTGGACTTGTGATATCAACATGACTGATGGGTAGTACATATTATTCCCTGAGATACTTGAGGGGATTGTTGGTAAACATTTCCAAACAATTTGGGGTGGAAAACCTATCAATTAAGTCAGATGAGGGTTGTTTCCCCTTCATCTTGTAGAATCCTTCATCAATATAGTGTGATTTACATCAAATGGGGCCTTATTGGCATGTAGTGTCCCACTCTATCCGTTAATTTTATATTTGAGGCACTGATGGTAAGAGGAAGGGATTGCTGCATGTTGATGCATCAGTGGCCTCCCTAGTAGTGCGTTGAAGATCATATTATTTCAGACCACCAAAAATTATGGGTGATCTATGAGGTCTCCAAATTGAGTTTTGATCTTGATTTGGCCTAATGAATTCTACTCACTTTTTTCATATCGCATAGGGTTTTGGTGCATGGCGTTAAATCATCCTCATTATATCCTAGTAGAAGATGTTTCCACACTTGATGGTGATTAACTCCAAATAGATTTTAAATAAATAAGTTGTAGATATCATCACCATTTACCATTTTAGACACATATAATGATTTTATGTGTCATTTCATGATGTTGTATTTATCTTGATCCATGAAGAAGATAACTACATGGCATTCTGCAGGATTTTTCTCTACCCAGTAGACTTTAGTGGCTGATAATTCGGCTTCAAAATCTTGGAGACTTAGAAAATCTTCGATGAGTGGTTCCCTGAGATATACTAAAAGATTTAGTGTATCCATTATCTAGAGCTTAGATAATACTGAATCTAACTATTTTAGAGTGTCATATTTCTAATCAAAAGGTCGGCACATCCCAGTTTGGGGATGATCTTTCACAAGAGCTTTAGGGTCTTGATCATTTGATGAAGATGGGTTGGCTCTTTGGGTTAGAGTTGAGGGAACTTCCAACCTTTCTTGATTGGGCAGGGTAGGTCTGCTTTCCTACTAAGGGAAATTAGTCAACATTCTTCCTATAATGGATATTCTATAAGGATTGGACTGGGGTGGATTCTTTTGGGAGTAGGAGAATTTTTCTATCCCTGTTGGATATGCTGGAGGGTGCTTCCGTGTGTTTCTGCAACACTAATATTTTGAGAAGTGGTGTGGCCATAATATTTATTTTTTCCATGGCTGTGTCTCCCTTGATATACCTTGATCATGCGGCTTCTTCCTCCATCCCCCTTTTGGGAGTGGAGAATTCTGGTTGATAACCATATTCATCATCGGAGAAGGTATCCATAAAGTGTATTATATTGACAGAGCCAATAATCAGCTCCTCTTTGGATGATGGCTTTGCCTTATCATGTGCCTTTGATGGTTCCATTTGTTGGGGTAGTGCCCATATCGTCAGATCTATTGGAATAATATCTGATTGAGTCAAAGATAACTTTTTTTTTTGATAAAATAAGAATTAATTGATGTTGAAGAGCAGCAGATGTACAAATGCGAAGCCATGTAGGGAAGTGGTCCAGCCAGAGCTGGTTTCCATCAAAGGGGACAAAGGCTCCCAGCAGATGGGAAACATTTTTTCCTACCCTTTTGGTAAAGGAGAAGGTGCAGCTTGAAAATCCTTGACGGAGAGAGAGGATTCTCCTGATGAGGGAGCCAAATGACTGGAGCTCGCTGTTGTTGTGGTTGATAGCATTAACTATGATGAGGCAGTACAATTCAAGGTTGATATTATCCCATCCACAATCTTTATTGAGTTTCATACCACTGAGGATGGATGTATCCTCGGCTACCACAGGTTCCCAAAAAGAATTGTGTGATTCATGTTTGGCTTCCATGATTTGTCCCTGAAAATACCGGGCCAGAAGGCCGATGGAAACATGTCTATTCATGGGGAGAGACACATCCACATTAATCTTAATAAAACCTTCCATTGGTGGGACCCATTGGGAGGAAAAATAAGGGGCTCCAAATAAATTTAGATGTCCACTGTGATGTTTCTATCCCTAAATCCATGACGAGGCCCGGTCAATCCAGAATTCAGGTGGTTTGTGGACGTGGTTGAAAACTGCATCGTTGCGATGGACCCAAATGATCCAAGCTAGGGTACAAAGTGGGCTCACTTTTGTCGATGATAGATAAGAGCACCATCGTGTCAAGATATAGGGGAGGTCGGGGGCCATGGACATAAAATCATCAGATTCAGGGTCCCATTTATTCCAAATTTCCTTAGCCCCTGGGTAATGAATGATGGCGTGAGAGGGGGATTCTGGGATGTTAGGGAAGAAGGGGCAACAATCGTCACTAAAAATATGTCAGAAAATGAGAAGGATCATTGTAGGGAGGGTTCCCGTGCAAACCTTCCACTAGAAGTGAAGAATATTAGGGGGGACTTTAAGTTTCCAAATTTATTTCCAGGGCCCCCTTCCCAATCAGCAGGATGAGTGCCAATGGCGAGCCGGTAGTAGTATTTCACCATTTATTCTCCCGAAAGGTCATTGGTCCAGAAGAGATGGTCGGGGCCCATGTTAGGGACCCAAAGGGTACTCATGATAATTATTTTGTCACGTTTGTTGAACCAAGAATTGATCATTTCCAAACACCACCCTAATCTCTGATCAGAAAAGAGGCACCTAACTGTGGCATCTTCATAACCTGGTTGGTCAGGGGAGAATTCCCAAAAACGATCCTTATAAATTAACCAGAGGTCGGTCCAGATATTAACATTTGATCCATTCCCAATCCTCTAGCCCATCCCTTTTACAAGTAGACAACGGTAACCCCAAATGCTTCTCCAGAGGAAACTAGGATAGGGGCCAAGAGGGGATTCTTAGAATTCCTTGTGGGGAAAATATTTAGCTCAGAGAACCCGAGTACATAGGAAAATTGGATGTTTAATAAGGCACCAACCTTGCTTCGCCAGTAGTGCGTCATTGAAGTGAAGGAGGTTACGGAATCCCAATCCTCCCTCAAATTTGGGAGAGCAGAGTTTCTCCCAGGAAATTCAGTGGGTACGATTCCTTCCATTATGATTTCCCCACCAGAAGTTGGCTGTGCGTGCGTCGATCTGGTTGACCACAATCGATGGGAGATTAAAAAGGGACATATAATAGCTGGGGATGGACTGGAGGGTGGCTTTAATGAGTGTCTCCTTGTTGGTTTTGGAAATTATTTTAGGGGTCCAACCTTGAATTTTTTTCCCAATCCTATCCAGTAAAGAAGCAAAGACATCTTTTTTGGAGTGGCCAATCACCATGGGTAGCCCGAGATACTTCTGGTGTTTCTGAATCATATGAATGCCTGTCGTTGTACAGATCTCTTCTTTATTGGATTGCAGAACCCCTACGTAGAATGAAATTTCCGATTTTCCATGGTTGATTAACTATCCAGATGCCCTTTCTTATTGATGGATCACATGACTGATTGTCTGGCATTCATTATTGGTTTCTCTAGAGAAAAGAAGGCAATCATCGACAAAGAAAAGATGTGAAACCGGTGGGCTTCCATGACACACCATTTCCCCATGGATAATATTAGAGGATGCCACCCTAGAAATGAGGTTAGAAAAAACATCACCCACCAAGATAAAGATAAAAGGGGAGAGAGGATCTCCCTAGCATAGGCCACGGGATGGGTCGACGCCTCGGGTGAGCTCCCCATTGACATTGATTCAGAAGGAGACAGATGTGACACAATGCATGATAATATTTTTCCATTTAGGAAAGAAGCCCATTTTCAGCATCATGACTTCGAGGAAATTCCATTCCACTTTATCTTAGGCCTTGGTCATATCAAGCTTCTAGGCCATGGTTACTCTTTTTTCCATGGAGCATGTTTTCATAGAATGGAACACTTCATGGTCCACAATTGCGTTATCCCTGATCATTCTATTATCCATGAAGGCGCTCTGGTTTTCTGAAATGATGTCAGGTAACCAAATTCGTATCCAATTAACTAAGATATTTGAAAAAATATATTATGAGAAATTGTAGAGGCAAATAGGTAGAAAATCTAAAATCGCAAGAGGTTTCTTAATTTTGGGAATGAGGACGAGGATAGTTTCATTGATGTCGGCAATGCTTGTTATCCATGCCCAGATATTCTTCATCAGATTATAGATGTTGGGACCAATAATGTGCCAGTATTGGTTAAAGAAAATGGTGTGGAATCCATCCGGGCTTGGGGCCTTAGTAGTATGAATATGCTTCAGAGCCAGACATATCTCCTCATCCGTCAAATCTTTGGAGAGCTCCCGATTTATCTTTTCGGTGATCACAGGTCTGATACAGTCCTCCACTTCAGATGAAATGTAGGGAGTTCCCGTAGTGAAGAGGTTATGAAAGAATCAAGCAAAGGCTTCCTAGATTCCTTCAATGTCAGAGACTTTGCTACTATCAGGTTGCACTATGTAAGGAATAAAATTTTTCCGGCGCATATCTGATGCTTTCTGGTGAAAATACCAGGTGTTGGCATCCCCTTCTGTAATGTGGGAGTCCCGCACCCACATTTCTTAGAAGCTTTCCTTAATGTGTAGGGTAGCATCCAAATCTCATTGAGTGGCACCAATCTTAGAGAGATTGAAAATCGATGGGGGTTGACTGAGAAGGTAATGTAGTTTTCTTTCAAGGAAATCATAGTGCCTATCGGGATGGTAGAACTTCTTATTGCTCTAAGATCTTAGATCGGATCCGACCTGCTGAAGGTTGGATCTCATGTCTACGTGAATAATCTTCCAACTTGATCTGATAACATCTTCACATTTGTGGTCTTTTGACCAGAAGCTTTCAAATCTGAAGGTTCTTCTAGCACGCCTGTATCGTTCTCCATGAGTACAGTCAATGACAATTGGGCAGTGGTCCGAACAGTTGAGCAACAGGTGGTCGATGTGAAATATATTGAAGAGAGTTGTCTAGTATAAAGAGCCTAGAAATCTTTCGAGCCGCTCAGAAATGTGGGTGCCATCCGTAGTACCCCTGAACCATGTGAACGGATTACCCACGTAACTCAGGTCGACCGGGTCCGACCTAGAGACCACTTCCCTAAACTATGACATCGATGTAGAAGGTCGGATGACACCACCTCTTTTTTACCTGTTAAACATAATCTCATTGAAGTCCCCTCCAAAGAGGATAGGTCCTAGAAGCTCATGACGAAGCTTGCAAAGAAGATCCAATGATTTACACTCCTCATTCTGGGAAGGCCAACCATAGAATCCCACAAACATCCATGGCGGGGTGTGATCCGCATGAATTCTTACAACCACATGGTTCGAGGAAAAGGACACGATCTTTATGTCGATATAGTCCTTCCATAGGAGACAAAGTCCCCCGGAATGTCCTTGTCAGGATACCGGGAGGCAGCCTTGGAAGCCGCATTTCAGAGCAATTTTAGTGGTGTCCTTGTTTTCTAGTATGGTTTCGGATAGGAAAACCATATTGGGGCGAATTTAGGCACAATTGTGCTGGAACATGCAAATTGTTCGTGGGTTTCCAAGCCCACGATAGTTACAACATAAGACAATCATTGTTTTAGGTGGGGATGGGACTTACCCGCCTTCGCCTTTGAATCCTCCGGGTTTATATTTCCACCCATCATTTTCCATCTTTTTGGGGAAATCCTCACAGACTGACATGTTTTGACTCGTCGTTTCAGTTCCCTGGGTTTTGGGTTTTCCGATTTACCGTCTCTTACCTGTCATTGCACCCTTTTCCATGTTCGATGGGTGGTTGGGCCTGGTGGTGGGGTTTCTAACATACTACAGTCACCTTCTGCATGGATACCTAACATGGAAAAATCATGATCAGGATTGGGATCTGGTGGTTCAAAGTGCATCTATTTTGGTAGTGAGCTTTTTTATGGAGGGTATTTTGGTTGAGACATAGGCTCTGTACGTGTTGATTGGTGAAAGTTCATCTTCCCGCACTTGATTTCCACCCTTGTGATTGGGATTCTTTTTGGGCGGTCTACCTTTGGAGGATTGTGGGGCCGAGGATGTCAGTTGTGTTGTATCAGGAGCTGTTAGAGGCACAATTGGTTTCTTTAACTGCACTTGGAGGATATCTTGGGCTCCGTTGATTGTTTTATGAGTCATAAAACTATCAAACGTTTACTAATTTTTGTTAACAACTTTTTCCACTCCCCCTCCTTCATCTGGGTTAGTGGTGGAAAAATATGCGACTTGCATTAGTGGTGGTACCTATTTGAATTTTCTAAAATTTTTCATTCATTATAGGAAGAACATGAAGGTAAAACACTCTTGGATGTTGTGTTCCAATATCCGGTGGAAGAAACAGTAATCTGGACAGTCATCAAGACCTACTTCATCAGCCCACTTTGGCTCCAGAAGCCGAATAAATTTTCAATTCATGGTAGCTACAAAGTAAACACAAACATGATCATCCCAGAATGAAAAAACATTATTTCTTCATTCCTTGAATTTATTTCTTTTGGCTCCCCTCTACTCATCTTGTCGCAGAGTGGGAAACTGTTGACGTCTAGAGGGCCCTGCACAGTTTATTGGGGGCCTTGGAGCTGGAGTTGGTGCAAGGGGTGGATTAAGCGTGACAAAAGTTGCTTCTTCTCTACCTACACATTTTAATGGGGTTGATGGGGATGCCCAATAATTGAGATTAATTAATTTTAAGGAATTCTATATCCTTTGAGTGTTGGTGGAGAATTCCTGGAACCCACATTTATATTTCACCGGAATAAGTGGTGTTAGCATCTCATCATGGAGGTCATCGAAGCACATGGAAAACATCTCATCTTGGGGGAGTGGCCTATTCAAGGAGTAAGTTAGACCCTTCCATCTAACAATGAAGTCTGAAAATCTCTCGTTCTCTCACTATTTACAGTTCATGAGGTCACTGACTATTGTTTTAGGAAATATTGAGCTGAACTGGAATAGGAAATGGCACCGTAGATCCTCCCGTCTTATTATCAAGTCAGATAGAAAAATGGTATACCACACAAATTTTGAACCTTTTAGAGTTCGTATAAAGAATTTGAGCTTCATAGATTCTAACTGCTCTTGGGTTCCCATCATGGGATCACAATATGATGAGTAGTGTATCAGGTGTTACTCTGGGCCACATGATCCATTCAATACTAGTAAAATGGGGTTCCCAAAATTTGGCAGTAGTAAAATGTTTCCCACCTAATCAGGGAAGGGATTCTATTCTAGTTGTTTTGGGGAACACTATCCTTCCATTGCATCTATTCAATTTGTAAATAAATCTATGGTATTTAGGATCCCTTGATGCATTTCTTGTTGAACCTGAGAATAGACGGGCACAACTGGGGGAAAGATTGGATGTGTTGGCATTGTTGAACTTGAGGAAGATACCTAGATGGGGGATTCCTCATATATTTTCCTAAATCTATTCTGGGTTCTTTTCCATTGGGGGGAATTCTTAATATTATGCTGACATTGGCTTCAGGTAGACTAATTGTCCCAAAACTACCTTGAACAAGCTTTTATGACTTGCTTCATCCATCGGGATGAGCCTGTGGGGCAGAGGTACATCTGATGGAAGTGTGTCTTGACGCTCCACCTGGGGAACATACCCAGTATGAAAAATTTCTCATAGTAGCTCAACATTGATTCACTTTATCACTTTAATTTCTTTTTCATGTTTAGCGAATATCCCCTCAAGCGTAAGGGAATCATTCACATTGGGAGGAAGAATTGGGTTATATGAAACATTATTCTTATTTTTCTTCTTATTGGGGATTCATGAATGAGGTAATGACAGATTGGCCGAGGGAGAGCACAAATTTATGGTTGCTCTTGGGTTTTGGGTGAGCACACCTTCAGGCGCTATGTGGATAGTCTATAAGAGAGAAACATATTCTCCTGCATGCTTATTATTTGTATTATCTTCCATAAGGTCTGTGGTATTAACCTCTATGAAGTTCACTAATTCATTCCACATTGGGGGTGGCATACCAGATGCTGAATGGTAGGAGAGATTATTGCATCCTTTGTGGGATGTTCTCCTGCCATTTTGTGATACTCTACAGGTTTCTTGGAAGAGTGTTAATCTAAGGGAGCCCTAGTATAAAATTTATATATGCCTCCATCCCAGGGGACATGAATCATGAGATAGGGTTGAATAGGTGACCTCTCTATTTTTTGTTCTCCTAGGATAGGATAAGACACTAGTCTGATGGATGGGAATTTGAGGTAAAACTTCACCTATCCCTATGGGATGGGGTTTCTCCCATTCCCTTATTTTCATGTCACTGCGTGAATTTTTCCGTCTTATGGGGTCATTTTTTATTAAAAATTCCCCCATCCATGATGACTGGTTCTAGTCCTATATTGTAGTGGTTTCTACTGCTACTTCCGCTATCTTGATCTTGCACATTCCCATGCTGGTGTGAGATGGTTATGGGGACTAGTCTGCACATGAATTTTTTTTCTTCCAAGTACAAGATAATTTCTCTTTGATTGGTCTCCCTTAGGCAAAAAACCTCTTGGGTGTTCTCGGTTTCTTGGCACAAGATATTTTCAATGTATTTCTCTCATCGGTATTGATGCTTCATAGACTAACTCAAGGATGGTTATTTTTGAGCATTCCACCGTTCTTGAGCAGTGAATTCATTCGAATTCTATCTAGGGATGATGAAATTACAGGATGCAAGTTCTAGTGGGTTCTACTATATGGGATGTGGGGTGAAGTTTAGAGCTCCATGTTCTCCCCATCCCTGAATATGAACGTCAGACAATGATTCACCTATGAGGAAAATCAATTTGTGCAGCAGATGGTGGCAATCCAATTCAAGGTTTTTCTTTTACCTCTCTGATTGTGCCCACCATGAAGATGGGAGGGATTCCAAGTTGATTATGCAATTAAATTCCCCTAATAATCCAACATGGTTGGGATACCTATCATTGGGTAGAAATTTCATTTTCAGTTGTAGGAGAGTTGTCCAAACATTAAGGTGAATGTTGTGCATACATTCATCCGAAAAATCTTTAGGAATGCTGAACTGAGAAGTGGATGTGAGCCAGAACATAAACAGTATGTTGTCCCTATCTATATGTCTTCTCATGAGAAACATATTATGTTATTATTCTTATAGGGCTTCCTCTACTTGTTGTTACCAACTTGGATGCTTTGTGATGATTTATCCTAAGTACTAGGGCTAGTAGATAATTCATTGATGTATGAACAATATAGGGGTGGATTAGAGGATGAACGTAGCCCTAGGTCATCTCCTAGCTGATAAAGGATGTCACTTTTCATTTACATGGTTTTAGTGTATCCAACCCTATCCTTCAAAGTGCCTCATAATATGAGTGACTTCTCGTATTTGGACTGGTGGTGGGAGGAAATTCTTATTGGTGTGAATTTTGACAGTGGGGAGGGCCTTCACAATCAGTGCCAGAATGGTGAGGGCTACCATCGTGACTTAGTTTGTAACCACAGAGAGAGTCTCTATGGTGTATACCTTGGGGAGGACCTTTAGGGAAGACCACAACTAGGGGAGTTCCTTCTTTCTATTTGATTCCATTATAGGGAGGGACTTCACAATGACTGTTATTTTGGAGAGGACTATCATCATAGCTCTAGATGCAGGGAGTATATCTATAATTTTAATTCTCAGGAGGACCATAAGGATGTACTAAAATGGGGGGAGGACCTTCTCACTACTTGGTGTCACTATGGGGATAGCCTTTGTGGTGACTTCCATCATGGTGAGGACTGCCATGACAAATTGATGTCTGACTACAGTGAGAATAATATTTTTAGCGTATACCATGGGGAGGACCATCAGGGTAGACTATAGAGAGGCTAGTTCATTCTTGTTGTATGATCTTATGGTCAATGGGATGGCTACCCTAACACTCATCGGTAGATAGTATCTCGTGATCGATCATTTCTAACCCATAGAGTAAGCACCCGTGGGTGCTCTGGGGAGGACCTACAGAGTTTCTAGTAGAAACATTACGAGGAGGACCTTTGAAACTGCAACTTCCACTTCTATAATTTAGTAATGTATCAATAAGATATAGATACTCTATTGATATATGTCTTATGGAGTCAAGAATTATGGCTTCCAAAAGAGTAGAATCATGAGTGTGCTTCATTTTCCAACTGCCTTTGACACCTTTCATTTTTGGGTGATCACTTGTGGGAAACTGGAGTCACTTAATTTTGATAACAATTGTCATATATTGGACCCTATTTGGTTGTCTCCCACAATGTCACTAGGATATGCCAATGATCTACTTGAATTATAGTAGTGATATACGCTTTACCTTGAGTGGACACCACATTGGGCTGGTGTACCACAGTTGGAACAAGTGTTTATTACCAATCTAGTTGTCCTTGCATCACTGGATATAGCTGTTGAACCTCCTGAACTAGATCAGGGATGCCAGTATACTCTAGAGTAACCATCCTATTTTGTGGATGAATCACCCCACCTGAGGAGACTGGATCTTGGGAATGACTCCTTGTTTTTTCTGCCGATGCAATGAAGACTTGATAGGTTTGGAGTATATGGTATGGAATCAACGTTAGATCCTCCATCATTACCAATACGTGATGAGATACATCTTTTTATAGAATGGGTATAAATTACCAATCTGATGTCAAAGAAATAGTTTGTGCAATCTCCGTTTCTCCATGTGTTGCCAGTGGGTGCTGGCTATTCTCTATTGTCATGGAAGAGGAACAAGTCTACCCATGACTTTTATCTAGGATACTCTAGCTACTTTATCTAGTTTCCACTGTATCTAACTGGTGGACGTTATATTTGTGAGCATGAAATTTCTTCTGCTCATTTTCCGCTGTATTTGTCTCACTATCTTGATATACATCCGCATGAATTTGAATCTTCTTACATTTTTTCCACTATATTTGGATGGTGGGATTGATATTGGTAGGAAATTTTTTTCATTTTCCTAGTGATTTTCACCATATTTGATAGGTGTGATTCATTTCCATGGGTAGTGTTTTATGACTATTCATAGTTTTCCACCCTATTTATATGGAGGGTTTGGTGTGCGTTAGTAGGAATTTGTGCCTTCTTGTAGGTGGTTTCTATCCTATTTCGATGATGGGATTCTAATGCCTTGACATAAATTTATATATGCCTATAATTTACCACTCTATTTTCATGGAGGGATCAAAGAGAACTGAAAAAATGTTTGTTTTCTCATACTATACCACCCTATTTCTATGGTGGGATACATATGAGCGGGAAGGGATATGAA
The DNA here is from genome assembly GCA_963277665.1 of Viscum album. NCBI lineage: Eukaryota > Viridiplantae > Streptophyta > Magnoliopsida > Santalales > Viscaceae > Viscum > Viscum album. The sequence goes on along the minus strand of OY728135.1, from coordinate 372,015,785 downwards.
TCCGCTCATATATTTCCATCGTATTTCTGTGGCATGCTTCATTATAAGGGGAATAATTTTATATCTTCCCATTAGATACTGCCGAGTTTGTGTGGAATATCTCCTCTTAAAACATCAAGGTGATGAAATGTTCCTGATTATGCGTTCGCTTCCCTCGGTGGGTAGCCCGAGGGGCCCGTGTCCGTTGGACTTCAACAAGTTCCCTCGACATGAAATCCTATTAAGATTGACGAAATTGGGTTGTATGTCACTGGTGGAGACCTCCTCTAATAGTATCCCTCAAGAGGGGTTCCTATGTATTTGGATGAAGTCATTGGTGTCGAATTCATCTGCCTCTTGAGATAAGGGAGTTATTTAATGTCAAGTTTTAGGGATAGGCTCCCGAAATTATTTGAGATGGCTAGTGGAGTCATACTATGCTTGATTTCCAGCTACAGATGAAGATGTGACTGGTGAGATTTCACTTATTGGAGGGCCTAGCATGCATCCTCCAATATCGGGAGAGTACCATTTTGGTGGTACTCTTTTATCAGTGCATTTTAAACCCAATGTTGAAGATTATGGGTAGGTGAGGGAGTCTTGTTCCTTGTTGGGGACCCGACTGCATGTGTGGTCACTGAAATGCATGTTTGAGAAAATCATTGGAATTCTATAATATTTTTGATTGAAGGAAGAAATGCATAATGCCTGCAACATATATGACATATAAAAGAAATAATACCCTTTTATAGTATCTTCTCATGATCACATAAATAGTTGATGATCTTGGTTGGCCTTGTTCCTTTTGAATGATAAAGGGGATTGATGTGGAGTAACCCTCCACCTTGGTTAAGTATCCACGTCGGGATCAACATTTTTGTTTCATCCTAAGGCACATGTGTGTGGGTGAAAAAATGGTATGATAGTTAAAAACTAATTGCCTATTGTTATAGAGAGTTTCACGTCGGGTTCACCATTTTTGTTTCATCCTGATTTGCATCATACCCCTTTTTGTGGGGGAAATATGGTCCTACCAGGATTGGGCAATATATCCTTTTTATGTTGTGAAGGAGGTTCCTCATTTGCATGATCCTAGTTAGTGATTACGGGGGGTTACGTGTTTTTGAAGTTAGCCCATGTTGGGTACAAGGTATTTGGATGGTCTCCAACAGGTTTATTCTTGGAGGTAGAAACACCCAATGACCCTTTTATCCCTGATTCAAGGACCTTGTTTCTAAAGGTAGGAACTCGTTTGAGGATTTGGCCAATGAAACTTAAGGTCTCCATTGGTCGAGTGGATGGGAGGTCGGGCTCATCACACTCTTTTTGGGGGAACTATTTCATACTCTGGGAATCTCTAATAGATTTAAGAAATGTTCATTTTTTTGAGATCCTTGGTTCATTCTCAAGCATGAGTCCATGGATTACCCATGGGCTGAAAAATCAATCATGGATATATATGGATCAAGAATTTCTGAGACAACACTAGTTTAAGTAATGTGATGAGGAACTCTAGAATTTATCATCATCCATGGAAGAAAGAAGTTGTTTTTCTATTGGGATCAGACCCATAAGGTGGGATTCTTATGTATCCTCTTGAGAGGAATCAAAACCCACATAGTTTGGCACCGCATAAATAGCCACTTCACCTTCTAAAGTAATGTTCCATCCCTATAGATTAATGTAATGCAGTAAGGAAATCGAGGAAAAATTATCCTAGTCCATATTTGATGTGGGGATTATGTTGTGGTAGACCAGGATGTATAGAAGTGATATATTCTCTAGGGTGAATATAGACCTATCGAGTATATGACATGGTGAACATTAGGGTGACTTGGTTTTCAAGTTTGGACCTCAATTAGCCTTCTTACGTATCTCCATTAGATAAGAATCAAATCCCTTATAGTTTCATTAGGTGGGGCTTAAGTGTGGAATCTTCCCACTTGAGGGGATATAGTTGGAACTTACACTGCAGAGGAGGCCTTTATAGAAGAGTCATGTTGGGGCTTATACCTAAAGAGTATGCCTTAATGAGCTGGGGGGAAATTTTATTGGACTTAATTTTAAGGAGAATGTCCCTTGAGCTCAGGCCTTAGGCATACATCTTATGTATCCTGATCAAATTAGGAATCTGAGTTCTCATAGTTAATTGTGAGATTGTATGGATGTTGTGATCATCATTAAACTCTAAGACCATGTGAGTCTTTCTTGGTGTGAGTAACAAGAGGAAACAATAGATCCTGAAAACCACACACCATCCCTTATCGTACGATTTAAAGGATAATGAAGGCAGAAGAGGCTGGGGGATGGATCAATGAGAGGGAGGGGGGCTTTGAATGTGCCAACCCTTACCCGTGTTGATTTCCAGGATAGTCACATTTGGAAGTCTATGCATTAATGTTCCATATTGAGCCTGATAGGAGCAAGAAAACCACATCCCATGGAAATGTTAGGGACTTACGTTAAGATGAGTTACCTGAAATGAATTCTAGGAAAGGGGAGATGCATCACTCCTTGTCAAAAGGGAAATCATGCATGATCTATTTGGCTTATAATTTTACCTCATTGAATGGAAATGCCAGTGATTACCCTTGATCCCTAGAATGGAGAGGTTCACATGAGTATTTCAAGTTTGGGCCTTAGGTTACCATGGTAGTGTAAAATTAAAGACATTTCGAGGGTCCATACCATTGTTAGTATTACCCACGTGACTCTACTTACTATGGGTATGTAAACTCAAAATAACATGTTGATGCACCCGATGGTTTTATCATACAAGTCTGGTGGCTTTGGAAGAGGAATTGACTTGATGTTTTTGGATTGGTTAGTGAAGAGGATTTAGAGTATGGGATGGAAAAAAGGGTATGATCAGTACCATAAGGTAGAAATACCAATGGTACCCTACTCCAAGCAGTATTTGTTCATCTGGGGTGGGCTACCATCTTCATGGCGTACCGCTATGCGGGTGGAGGGGTTGTCTGTGTACGAAGGTGGTACACTGTCCTAGATTTCGTCTGCGTACCGAGGTGGTATGTAGACTTGGATGTGGTCCACATACCATAGTGTTATGTGAACTCAAGTTTCATCTGCATAGGGTGGTGCTATGTGGCATTGAATTCCATCAGTATAGAAAAGCATTACACGGTGCCAGGCTTCGTCTATATAGCGATGCACTGTGTGGTATGCCAAATTTTAGAAGGGTAATTGATCCTATAGTTCATGGGGAGATCATCTGAAAAGGGCCTATAGTTTTCAGTTCTCCAATTAGGTTCCCAATTAGTGCATTATTATTATTATGTTTCATTCCCTTTATGGTATGCGGTGGGTTTAGAACTGCTGGAAACTATTCGTGGTTTCGTACTTAGTTGGTCATTTGAAATTGAAGCCTTATATTAATAAGATTCAAGCCCCCCCCCCCAAAACATGATCCCCTCTCTCAGATCCCCTCAGGGTCCTCTTATACGGTGATAAGGAGGCTGTATCTATGGGGTTCACAAAATTTTTTGTGGAAGCCCATGGGGAAATCATCCGAACCACAGACGACTCAGTCAACCAAGATTTGTGGGGCTGAGGTTCAAATCGGCAATAATCACTACATCAATCCCGTGAACAACTTTTATAGTTCATGGGATGCCTTCAACATCACCTTTCCCATGATCCATTTTTGTTTTTGGGGTGCGGTTCAGGGTGTCGTACCACTCCATCTCGTTTTCACCAATGATAGCATTTGCAGTGTCTTGGTTCGCTATCAAGGCCATCAGTGTACCATTCCGAGAATTCAATATGTGGACCACTCTATTTCCTTTGTAAAATTTAATTTATTCAAACTTCTTCTCAAAATTTCAATCAATCATGCATATTATTTCTTCACTAAATTTGTCGGAGTTTTTTCATTCCCTGTGTGGAGTTTTCAAGACCCTACACTCTATGACACTATTTACTTTATAGTAATAAATTATCACCATTATTATTAATATATATATATATATATAAACACAAATTATTTTAGAATACCCTAAAATAGTGTCCAATATGTCATATTATGAAGTTTTTCTTCCAAGTAATTTGTACAAATTCTTTTTGTGATTCCCATAATATATATTGCAGAATACTTTACAGAAGAAATTGACAAGACTTATGGTTCCCCATTGCTGTGAATATGTAATATACTCAGTGAAAAAAATGATAAATACATCTAATTATGTTTGTTTACATTTATTATTTGTGTCCATGAATAACATATAGACCCTTTTTTAATACTTTTATAGATACATATTTTATATATTACCCAAAATTATAGAAATACATGTATTTTTTATTAGGGAGTTTAGCGGGGTGTTGATGGATGAAAATCCAAGGAAGTGGATCTTATTTATAGCCCCAAATGTTTATAAAATCATTGAATCACTTATTTAATTTTATTATTTAATATTTATATATATAATTTTTTAAATAACTATTTTGGAAGACTTCCAACTAGTGGTGTCTTTGTACATTCATATATGTACTTTCACACTAACTATTTCCATCTTGATTTTATTCTTATTTTTATTTAATGTTTTTATTATTTTTCATTTCTTAACACATAATCCATCCACATAATATATATATATATGATATCTTTTTAAACAAATATTTGGGAAGACCTCCAAATAGTAGTGGATTTTTTTAAATAATTTTCTTTTCCATTAAGCAAATTGATATTTTGTTTTTATTCATTTTATATTTATATATTTTTTTCTTTCATTAACTTATAATCCACTTCATATATTTATTATATAGATATATTTAATCTTTTTGTGCCACTTTATATATATATATTACACACTCACACACAAACACACACACACACACATATTCATTCTCTTTTTCCCCTGTACACGCCACGCACACATATATGTATATATATATATATATATATATATATATTCTCCTGACTATTCAAACAGATGTATGTATACAGACACCTCTTACACATTTTTAAATTTTTATTTCATCTTTTATACAAGAAATATTATATATATATATATACCAGATATAAGTATATATATACATATATACAAAGTATATACATATACACACGTTAAATATCGTTTTATAACCCATTTAAAAATAATATTAAATTTTATCATCAATTATATATATATATACACATACCTACATACAAATATGTATATATATGTATATATTCATTATTTAAATTTACTATATATATATATATATTCATTAACATATTATCTATATCATATATACATATATACACTTATAGACACACATATATATATATACATGAACTTAAAAAAATGTATTCCAAATATAACTTCAAATAATATTTAAAATTATATATATATATATACATGTATCATAAATTAGTATTTTTTCTATATCATACTAAGTTGATTACTTTTCTTAACTAAATTATCTAATTTTAAATTTAAAAACCTAATTTTTATAATTATTCATATCACAACTATACATATTCCATGTCATGTATATAATCCTACATTTATAATATATTAATAATTATTGCGACTCTCCTATAATTATCTATAATTTTATCATAAAATTTATATTCATAATATTGTATTTAAAAAATGAACACACATATATTCAATCATAAATTATCATAATAATTAAAACATAATTTTTAATAAAAACTTATAAAATATAATTTTATGTATAATTATATTATTTCATGAATAGAAAAATATATATATTATAAATCTATCATCATTACAAATAAACTTATGTCGATACATTAACTACATTCTACAAGTTTCATTAAATGAAACACATCAACAATGTATATATAAAATGATGGGTTCCCTCCTTTTGGGTATGCCCATTTTTATTCAAGACTCTTGTTTCTATCTTCCTCCCAAAACATAGTTTATCATTAGGTGAAGGCACTATCACATTTTCTACATTTATATATCCTAAAGAAATATCCTAGTATCATTTCATTCATCTACCCCCTGGAAGGTAGAAGGGGTTTTTCTTCTAATATTGTGATCTTCACAAAGAACTCTCCATCAATGATTGAATATAGATCTTACTGTTATACAAGTATGTAGATTTTTTGTCTTCATTTATATGGTAATTTGATTATGTTGAGGATAGGTAAGAAAATGTGTTTGCATCCACTTCCAATATCATTTGATGATCCCCCAAAACTCATTAGTTTTCACTAAAATAATACCATAGTGAAAATTTCAAATATTTTAAGGTACCAAGTGTAGAAATATTTGGTTAAGACCTTGCCCAATGATGGGTTTTCATCAAATCTGATGAATAAATCAAAATAACATTAAAAAATGACATGAATCATGATTATATCCAATGTAATGCCCCAACCCCAGTAGCTTAGAGCTGGTGCCTTACTTATTATAGTGGAATAGATAAAAGTGTTGAATCCCCGATGAACAATTAGTTTAATTGTCTTGGAAAATAGATTACATAAATGAACCGTACATTATAATTCAAGAAATAAAATAAAACATTGAAAATCCTTTTAGAATACCATTATTCTCCTTACTTAACTAGGAATATCTGTAACACCCCAGGTAAATAAAGAATATGACATTTTCACATTTATCCATATTTGTGAATAAAATATTAATATTACTTTAAAGGGGACGCTATGCTCGATGGCATACCCAATACGCAACAACGAGTTTCTTGTGAATCTTAAGTTGCACTCTAATAATAAAATAATATTATTTTTAATGGTAGTTAACGTCTAGCCGTTGTAATGGCAGGAATGAACAGAACTAACTACAAAATGATTATATATGTTTGTCAAATATTTTTACTTTTTACAATAAATTTTAGAGGATTAAAAATGCGAATGAATCCAATTTTAAGCGTAAACATTCTAATATTCTTTAAAAGGTCGATTAACCGCCTTTCGATGGAGAACCTCTTTTAAATCCACTTTTTGAAAATTTTATGTGTTATATTTGAAAAAATAAAATTCTTCTTTAGAATCGGGACATCAAAATTTACTTTGTGTAAATTTTTGGTATTTTTCCGACAAAGTTCATTTTTTAATGAATAGTGAAAAATGTTGTATTTTAATTCAAAACCACTTTTTAATATAATTTATTTAGATGATTAGATTATATTATGAATTGTTTTTAAAGTGAAATTAGAATATATTTTTACCATTTAATCCAATAGTGGTAATTGGAATTAATTTCACTTTGAAATTGGACTTAAACTAGTGTCAATCTTTTAATAGATATTATTTCTCAAAAACACGCTATTTGTTTTAGCAACATGAATTAATTATTTAATTAATTAATGCAACATATATGTTTTGAATTTTTTAAAATATACATCATTTTTGAATTTGGAATATCAAATATAACATAGGGATAATTTTTGGTTTTTTTCTGAAAAAATCAATATTTGATGAATAGTGAAACCACTAAGTGGTAGTTAAAGAAACCGATTTTTCATTTAAATGAAACTTTTCCACTTCTGTGATTTTATTTTCAAAAATCCAACATACATGTTTGTCATTAATAAGTAAAATTTTGTTCAATGGGATTAAAATAATTTTTTGTAAATAGCAACTTTTAAGTTTTATTAATCACGATAAGAGGTAATTAATGTAATTTAAGGTAAAAATAATGTTTTAATAATACGAAATGACCTAGACACATGTCCTAACATCATTTTATGTGTCATGGCCGACCAAGACAATCAATGGGTCAACTTGGGGACCCCATGGAGCCACTTTGGTAGGAAAATGACATAAATAACATTTTATTTAAAGTTAAAATAAAAATGTCACAAACATGAGTTGTTTTACTAAAACAATTTTTAAATGGGGTTATTCATATAATATTTTTAACTATAAATATTAATTAAAAATATAAAAAGATTTACTAAATCATGATTTTTTTTTATAATTTTTATACATTAAATAAATTAATTTATTTATGACACCGTGATGATGCAGTGATTACCTCATAAATGAACGATTTAAATAAAATGAGAAGATAGGGTGAAATATAGGTCTTAAACTTGTCCCAAACCTATTTTATGGGTGTATTTAGGAACCTTATCACCTTATACGCTAAATATATCCTTTTGGGACCTTTAAAATCCAAAAATAATTTTATAATAAAGTAATATTTTATAACTTTCCAAGAGTGCCCCTCCTCTCCTCTTATAAAAGGCCCCCACCTCTACCACCTTACACACACCTCTCAAGACTTTGGCTCGGCCAACCCCTGCCCATTTCATCTCTCCACATACCTCTCTTCATCATTTAAGCCTCACTTTGGGTAGAATCCTTTTCAAGGAATCCTTTGAGCTCAAATCAAAGTGAGTTACATGATTTAATAGTAATCTCTTCCCTTGTGTTCTTTTGTTTTATTTTGCTTCTCCAAACCCCTAAAATCTTTTTATTACTTTTTTTTGTAACAAAAACAGTATAATAAATATACTAGGATGTTTTTATAATAAGTATTAGATCTACAATTTCAGACAACTCCATCTAATTGTTAAAGAACATACTGTTTCTGTGGATGGCGAAATACTGCCTCACGAAACGATGATTGTTCAATATTCTTTAAACACCTTTAAAGGTGGACGTTAAGATGTAACTATATTTATATATGATATATAATATTTTTATGTTTTCTTTAAGCATCTGTATTTTTCATTTATGGCATACCTTTATGGTTTCCATTATGGGTAAACGTGATATCTTCATTTTAGGAAGTGCGGACTACCGCCCCCTCAAAGTGATTTGATTCGTTAATGCCATATATGAGACGTATAAAGTATGGAATTAATGGTATTACATATTAAATCCTACTGGAATTATAATATACCTTTATATCATTATTATTTCATTCCATTGAATACAAAAAAAAATAAATGAAAGTAGCGTTCATGCGTACGTACGCCTTACGGTCTCCATGAACGGTACATTTCATTTCTTATCTCCAAATGTTATGCAATATTATAAGTACATATATATAATGGATATATATGTAATATATTACATCTAAATAATGTATATCATTATGTAATTATAATATATATATCTCTCATTTTGTTTTAATTCCATTAATATGAAAAAAAATGAAAGTAGTGTTCATGCGTACGTACGGCCTACCGTCTCCATGAACGATGCTTTTAATTTTTTATCTCCAAATTCTATGGAATAGTATAAAATTAATATATACTAGATATATATGATAATTAAAACATCAATACTATTCTTGATATTATGTACCTATAACTACATGGAAAATTATTTTCCAACAAGTTTAATTTTTACTCATGTACCGAACATCGACAAAAACGTCTGATATGAACTCACTTTATTAACCAATTATTATAACATTATAATATGTGATATGAACTGAATAATAATATTTAAATTAGGTCCTTAAAAAATTATAAATTGACCAAATTTTATTATTCCAGAGATTAAAGAACGATCAAGTCATGTCAGACACGAGGTAAGGGATCCTACCCCTCTCTTTCTTTTAAAGTATACTCTTTTATGTCATTCCTTTTAAGCTCATATTTCTTATGATTGGGATGTTATTTTATATTACTATTACTGTAATGTTTTTTTTCATATGATGAGAGAACCTATTTGATCTCATAAATCCATTTTTGGATGTTTTGAGTGGCGCCGTTAGGTTTCCGAGTTTTCGTAAGGTATTTTTCATCTCACTTTTATTCCCGTGAGATTTATGCTACATTTTCCACCATTTCTGTTGAGTGGTATATATACTACCCATTCTTCTACTCTTTGTGTAATATACTTTCGTTTATGAGTATTTAAATCAATGATTTATTGTCCTTCTTTCATGGGGTGTATGTTTCGAAAGATACCCAAGTCGGTAAGGGAACCTTTCACCCTCCTCTTTTTAAAAGACTTATTTTGATGGGTCTTTTAATTTACATATTGTTATGTTGGGATATTTTATTCTATATCCTTATTGATGTAAATTTTATGTCCAAGTGATGAGATACCCTTTTTATCTCACATCAACTCATTTTCTGAATTTGAAAGTGACGCCGTTAGGCTGTCGAATTTTTGCAAGGGAACTTCTTAACTCAATTTTGATTCTTTGGGATAAACTTGCACTCCTTGAATATGTTGTTATATGAATATGTGTGAATAAACTCTGATTGTTTTACACTTAATATCCACTTATATTTGGTGTATTTGTTTGTCACACATAATTATGTAATTGATTTATCCTTAATCCAAGGATACCGTCTTTGTATGGGACTTCGTCTCAATCTCCTTTCATTGAAGCATATTTTGTTTTATACACAAACTTATTTTATACGGTGTATAAACCCCTTTGACTTTTACATTTATCCAAAAGGAATATTTTTATACAAATCATTTTACTAAACGACAATAGGGAATATTTTTGTCGTATGTATACGGCGACAAAAACTTCTCCACCACCATGACCATTATTTGAGTTTCGGGTTCCACTACAAGCCATACCTTTTTTAAAATGAAAAATAAATATCATGTTTTACTTTTCTTTTATTCTGGTATTGAAAATGGTTTTCATAATGTTTTTATATCAATGTGTTATATTGATATCTTGTGATTGAAAAGTGGAAATGTTATGTTTCCTTTATGCATGTTTTATGTGATACGATTATGTTATGGTTTTGGGGAATTATTATGAAGACGGGTGGTTCCATGAAAAACTAAGGGCTGGTGGGCCCGATATATCTCTCCAATGCATTGGGTAACGCGAAGGGGTTAAACGTTAAGGTTTCTCCGAAGAGATTTAGGGAATATACTGTGATGGGTATTCCAAACATAACCAAGAGGGTTACTCCCTACGTAAGAATGTTATAAATGCCTCAAGTTACCTTTATGACTTAGGATTTCTATGATTTATTCATGATTAGATGAGGTATGTTAAAAATCTTATGTTTTATGAGTAAAGTATGATTTCATACAAGGAATAATGTTTTATTTTCGTACTTTTATATCCCTTACTGAGATTTTTATGCTCATCCCAAGTTTTTGAAATGTTTTTCACAGGTCAAGGGAAAGGTGCATGATATGATGATAGTGTCAAAGAAGTGTCAAGAAAGAATCCATGTTTTATTTTAAATATATTTCCGTTGATGGGAAAAACGAATACTATCTTTTATGTACCCACTTTGTTTAAATGTGGAATGTAATTCATGATTTATAATCTAATTATCTAAATCTCTAAACCTGAAAAATCCTCAATGTGAATTATTCATTTAATTCAATATTAAGTAAGGTTTAAGGCCGGGGCCTTATAGTTGGTATCAAAGGTCGGTTTAGATAAATTTAGAGGTTAGGGTATTCTCTAAGCATAAGTGACATTACCACAATGGTTATGATTTCAGAAAAAGTCCTAGTTTTAAATAAAGTGAATGAGTAAGTATATCTTAGTGTTTATCTTCCTCATTAGTACATGATGGTTTTGTTGATATAATCACACTAACATTTCTGTTTTTAGTGGATAGATGGATCTAGCAGGAACCAAAGCGACAATAGGTTTGAAGGAAACTGTGGTGGTTCTCTGATTAAGAGACTGGATGAAATGGGGGATTCAATGAGGAAACTCATGGTTGTTCTAAACCAACTATCAAGGAGTCATGATCAACCACTTGAACCTTGGTATGTTCTATAATGCATCATGTACGAGATGACCAATCGATGTGGAAGTTTGGGTAATAATTATAAAGGTAACCATTAGAGTTTATATGATCCTTACTTTTGAGGTAATTATGGGTTATTATATGTTATGATGGAAAATTAAAGGCATGAGATAAACTTGAGGTTAAAATATGTTATGATTATTTTTGAAGATTTTATCTCGTTTTGGGGAATGTTTTAAGAATTATATAGATTTGGAAAAAGGACAACATGCAGACCGTGTGACAACCCGTCGCGTCAGACAAAGCTGCGAGAATCGAACCCACAACCAAAGTGAGACTGGTATTTATCGCCTACCACTGGACTACGTGAAGTCCCTATTTAATTTGACTAATTCTTTTTAGTTAGATGATTTTAGGAATCAAGAGTAAGTTTATTTTGGGTTATCTATGGAAATGATTAACCTATCAGGGATGATATGTGATTAGGTTAATTACTTTTCAATATGAGAATTTAAGAGCAACTGATGTTATTTGGAGATAAAAGTTAATTTGTACCTTGGAAGACTATGATATTAAATCCTTCAAATATTTGGTGTTAAATATTAGTTTGGTTTACTTTGAACAATTTTATGGACAATTGTTTATCGAATGGTTTTCGTTGAACTTTGGGTTTTTTTGGACAAATTTTGGAGATTAAGAATAGATTTTATTTTTATAAAGGATTATACTTTTGTGGATAATCTGATCTCATACTAACAATTTTGGTTTTGGTTTTTTTCTAAAGACATGGGAAATATGTAGTTCTCTTATGTGGATTAGGTGATTCTTAAGAAGTTGATTATTGTACTCTTAATGCGAGCAAGTCTTCTTAAATACTCGTCTTTTAGAGAAAATATGAGTTTGATTAAGGAATATAGTAAAATTTGAATGTCTACGTGACAAGTAAGTATGTTTCATTATGATTTAGTTAAGCTCAAAAATAAATTCCTCAATGAAGAGTAACTTAAAACAAAAATTTTGTCTGTTAACTTTTCCTACTGGGGAATCAAATACTGTTTAACCCATCACAAGTTTGTGATTTTCTTATGGTTAACTTTCTCCTAGACATGTTTGCTATCAATCTCCCTCAGAACATGACCCTTTGTTTTTTATTCCATATCCATTTTTTCCTACATGGAATCCTAGTATGGGTTAACTCGGGTGACCTTTGTACTTCTCTTTCTTTATTTTAAAGTTATTTGTTTACTGACTCTTGTTCCGATGTGGGCTTTTCAATGAAGTTTCCAAGCCCAATTTTAAAATTGCGAGGACGCAATTTCTAAAAGGGGGAAGGATGTAACACCCCAGGTAAATAAAGAATATGACATTTTCACATTTATCCATATTTGTGAATGAAATATTAATATTACATTAAAGGGGACGCTATGCTTGATGGCGTACCCAATACACAACAACGAGTTTCTTGTGAATCTTACGTTGCACTCTAATAATAAAATAATATTATTTTAAATGGTAGTTAACACCTAGCCGTTGTAATGGTGGGAATAAATAGAACTAAATACAAAATGGTTATATATGTTTTTCATATATTTTTACTCTTTACAATAAATGTTAGAGGATTAAAAATGCAAATGAATCCAATTTTAAGCGTAAACATTCTAATATTCTTTAAAAGGTCGATTAACCGCCTTTTGTAAGAGAACCTCTTTTAAATACACTTTTTGAAAATATTATGTGTTATATTTGAAAAAATAAAATTCTTCTTTAGAATAGGGTCCTCAAAATTTACTTTGTGTAAATGTTTGGTATTTTTCCGACAAAGTTCATTTTTTAATGAATAGTGAAAAATGTTGTATTTTAATTCAAAACCTATTTTTAATATAATTTATTTATATGACTAGATTATCTTTTGAATTGTTTTTAAAGTGAAATTATAATATATTTTTACTATTTAATTGAATAGTGGTCATTGGAATTAATTTCACTTTGAAATTGGACTTAAACTAGTGTCAATCTTTTAAAAGATATTGTTTCTTAAAAACAAGCTATTTGTTTTGACAGCGGGAATTAATTATTAAATTAATTAATGAAACTTATATGTTTTGAATTTTTTAAAATAGACATCATTTTTCAATTCGGAATATCAAATATAGCTTAGGGTGAATTTTTGGTATTTTTCTGAAAAACATCAATTTTTGATGAATAGTGAAACCACTAAGTTGTAGTTAAAGAAACTTATTTTTCGTTTAAATGAAACTTTGCCACTTCTGTGATTTGATTTTCAAAAATCTTACATACATGGTTGTAATTAAGATGTAAAATTTGGTTCAATGGGATTAAAATAATTTTTTTTAAATAGTAACTTTTAAGTTTTATTAATCACGATTAGAGCTAATTAGTGTAATTTAAGGTTAAAATAATATTTTAATAATATGAAATGACCTAGACACATGTCCTAACCTCCTTTTATGTGTCATGGCCAAACAATAAAATCCATGGGTCAACTTGGGGACCCCATGGAGCCACTTTGGTAGGAACATGACATAAATAACTTTTTATTTAAAGTTAAAATAAAAATGTCACAAACATGAGTTGTTTTACTAAAACAATTTTTAAATGGGGTTATTCAAGTCATATTTTTAACTATAAATATTCATTAGAAATCTAAAAATATTTCCTATATCATGATAGTTTTTTATATTTTTTAGACATTAAATAAATTAATTTATTTATGACACCGTGATGATGCAGTGATTACCTCATAAATGAACGATTTAAATTAAATGAGAAGATAGGGTGAAATCTAGGTCTTACACTTGTCACAAACCTATTGGATGGGTGTATTTAGAAACCTTATCACCTTATCCTAGAAATATATCCTTTTGGGACCTTTAAAATCCGAAAACCATTTTATAATAAAGTAATATTTTATATCTTTCCAAGAGTGCCCCTCCTCTCCTCTTATAAAAGGCCCCCCACCTCTACCACCTTACACACACCTCTCAAGCCTTTGGAACGGCCAAACCCTGCCCATTTCATCTCTACACATCCCTATATTCATCATTTAAGCCTCAATTTGGTAGGACTCCTTTCCAAGGAATCCTTTGAGCTCAAATCAATGAGAGTTACCCGATTTAAAGGTAATGTCTTCCCTTGTGTTCTTTTGTTTTATTTTGCTTCTCCAAACCCCTAAACTCTTTTTATTACTTTTTTTTGTAACAACACAAGTATAATAAATATACCATGATGTTTTTATAAGAATTATTAGAGCTACACTTTCACACACCTCCGCCTAATGGTTAAAGAACATACTGTTTCTGTGGATGGCGAATTACTGCCTCACGAAAGGAAGATTGTTCAATATTCTTTTAACACATTTAAAGGTGGAAATTAAGATGTCACTATATTTATATATGATATATAATATGATTATTTTTTCCTTAAGATTATGTATTTTTCATTTATGGCATACCTTTATGGTTTCCATTATGGGTAAACGTGATATCTTCATTTTAGGAAGTGCGGACTACCGCCCCTCCAAGTGATTTGATTCGTTAATGCCATATGTAGGACGTATAAAGGATGGAATTAATGGTATTACATATGATATCCTACTGTAATTATAATATAACTTAATATAATTATTATTTAATTCCATTGAATATGAAAAAATAGAAATGAAAGTAGCGTTCATGCGTACGTACGGCTTACCGTCTCCATGAACGGTACATTTCATTTCTTATCTCCAAATGTTATGTACTATTATAAGTACATATATATGATGGATATATATTTAATATATTACATCTAAATAATGGATCTCATTCTGGAATTATAATATATATATCTCTCATTTTGTTTTAATTCCATTAATATGACAAAAAATGAAAGTAGCGTTCATGCGTACGTACGACCTACCGTCTCCATGAACGGTGCTTTTAATTTTTTATATCCAAATGCTATGGAATAGTATAAAATGAATATATACTGGATATATATGATATTTAAAACATCAATACTATTCTGGATATGATTTACCTATAACTACATGGAAAATTCTTTTCCAACAATTTTAATTTTTACTCATGTATCGAACATCGAAACAAACATATGATATGAACTCACTTTATTAACCAATTATTATAACATTATAATATGTTATCTGAACTAAATAATAATATTTAAATTAGGTCCTTAAAAAATTATAAATTGACCAAATTTTATTATTCATGAGATTAAAGAACGATCGAGTCATGTCGGACACGAGGTAAGGGATCCTACCCCTCTCTTTCTTTTTAAGTACACTCTTTTATGTCATTCCTTTTAAGCTCATATTTCTTATGATTGGGATGTTCTTTTATATTACTCTTACTGTACTTTTTATGTTCATATGATGAGATACCCTATTTGATCTCATCAATCCATTTTTGGATGTTTTGAGTGGCGCTGTTAGGGTGCCTAGTTTTCGTAAGGTATTTTTGATCTCACTTTTATTCTCGTGAGATTTATGCTACATTTGCCACCATTTCCATTGATTGGTATATATACTGCCCATTTTTCTACTATTTGTGTAATATACATTCGTTTATGAGTATCTACATGAATGATGTATTGTCCTTCTTTCATGGGGTGTATGTTTCGAAAGATACCCAAGTCGGTAAGGGAACCTTTCACCCTCCTCTTTTTAAAAGACTTATTTTTATGGGTCTTTAAATTTACATATTGTTTAGTTGGGATATGTTCTTATATGTCCTTATTTATGTAAATTTTATGTCCAAGTGATGAGATACCCTTTTTATCTCTCATCAACTCATTTTCTGAATTTGAAAGTGGCGCCGTTAGGCAGTCGAATTTTTTAAAGGGAACTTCTTAACCCAATTTTGATTCTTTGGGATAAACTTACACTCATTGAATATGTCGTTCTATGAATTTGTGTGAACAACCTCTGATTGTTTTACACTTAATATCCACTTATATTTGGTGTATTCATTTGTCACACATAATTTTGTAATTGATTTATCCTTAATCCAAGGATACCGTCTTTGTATGGGACTTCGTATCAATATCCTTTAATTGAGGCATATTTTGTTTTATACACAACCTTATTTTATATTGTGTATAAACCACTTTTAATTTTACATTTATCCAAAATTAATCGTTTTATACGAAGCGTTTTACTAAATGAAAAAATGGAATTTTTTGTCATACGTATGCGGCGACAAAAACTTTTCCGCCACTGTGACCATTATTTGAGTTTCGGCTTCCACTACGAGCCATACCTTTTTTTTAAATGAAAAATAAATACCATGTTTTTCTTTTCTTTTATTCTGGTATTGAAAATGGTTTTCGTAATGTTTTTATATCAATGTGTTGTATTGATATCTTGTGATTGAAAAGTGGAAATGTTATGTTTCCTTTATGCATGTTTTATGTGATACGCTTATGTTATGGTTCTTGGGAATTATTATGAAGATGGGTGGTTCTGTGATAAACTAATGGCGGGTGAGCCCGATAAAGCTCTCCAATGCATTGGGTAACGCGAAGGGGTTAAACGTTAAGCTTTCTTCAAAGATATTTAGGGAATATACTGTGATGGGTATTCCAAACGTAACTAAGAGGGTTACACCCTACGTAAGAATGTCATGAATGCCTCAAGTTACCTTTATGCCTTATGATTTCTATGATTTATTAATGATTTGATGAGGTATGTTAAAATGCTTATGTTTTATGATTAAATTATGATTTCATACATAGACTAATGTTTTCTTTTCATACTTTTATATCCCTTACTGAGCTTTTTATGCTCATCCCAAGTTTTTGAAATGTTTTTCACAGGTCAAGGGAAATGTGCATGATATGATGAAAAATACCCTTTTTTACTTTGAAATTATTTATTCAAAATCTATAAATTTATAAAAGAAGACATTTTAAAAAATATATATTTGAATCAATGTGTCCCATACCACTTTCAAACATTTGAGAGAAGTTCAAAAATTAACATTTTACAATATTCATGTTCTTATAAATAAATCCATCAACCCATTTTGAAAACATGGACATGAATGAATAATATTTAGAAGAAATTTTTTTAGAAACATTTAAAATGAAGTTTTATTTAGAGATTCCCTTATATAAATCCTTTAAAATATTCCTTTTGAAAACATTTTTATGAAACATGTACATGGATAGTAAATGTTTTCTGGTAAATACTTACATATAAACAATCTCCAATAATAATGAGATTGTGAAATAAACCTTAGCTTGTATAATCCCTTAGTGGAGTGTGTGTTACCCTCTTTTATAATAGTTAAATCTTGTTATTAAATTATTCCAGAACTATATCCATATTTATGATATCATTTACGATCCTATTATATCATTTTGTTAACAATATTTCCTTATTACCATTGTTTTATGTGTTAACTGCTTTATTTTCTTATATTTGTTTTTTCATGTAATTCAAATTTAAAATTAATAGGATATATTTTATTCATATCTAGAATGATAATAAGATCATAAATATTATATTCACTCATCATATAAATTTTTATAATCATTTTAGAACTATTAATGTGGAGAATGAATCTCATCGTGTTGTGGTGATGATATGCCGTACATACACAAAATCGATGGTATCATTCCTTTAATGGTAAAGTTGTTGGAAATTTTATAGTATATTAATTATTCATAATAAATATTATATCATATTTATTATTTATATCCATCATATTCAACATTATACCCATCCAAATAAAATGGAGATGAAAAACATTACATCACAACATGGAGACGATAAGTCGTACGTACATACACATGATGACATTGTTTTTTGTAGGATGTGTAAAAGTAGGAATATGGTTTCCCCGTGATAATAATAATATATAAGAATATATATTATACTGGTGTTATTATTTTATGATGTAAACAATATGTGAAGAAGAAGTAGAAGGATAAATAATTTTGAAGGAGTGGGTAAAGACAATTACAACTTCTTTTGGGAACCTCTTTGGGATCTCTTCTTAGGGACACTAGGGTTGGTCTTTTGAGATTAGTATAACATATATGATGTGTCTAGGGAAGTTTATAATGGTAAAGGTAAGGGTTTGGTCAAGAAATAAGGAACAAAGGTGTGTGAGGAAGTGATGGAGGAGGTGCCTTTTTATAAGAGAGGTGAGGGGCACTATTGGAAATCCTCAAAATATTAAAATATAATAAAAATATTCTAGATCCAAATACTTAAAAATGGAACATAAATGAAAATAATAAGACATTTTTTTTGTAACAAACTAACCTGGATTACCCCCAACAAGAACCCGTACCGAATCCATCACATAGAGAAGGGCATTCCTGATCCCCATAGGCTAGTGACAAGCACCCATGAATCAAACAGAAAATCCGAGGGAAAGATTTATATAAACCTGAAAAACCACATGAAATACATATATAAAGAGAGAAAGGAACAACAAAAGGATAATATATATATATATATATATATATTCCATAATTTGCAATAAAAATAGCAGAACCAGAAAATGGTAACACTAGATAAAACACAAAAAGAAAAGTCCAACTATAAAGGACTAAAATGAATGTTTACTCCAAGACATAGTGTGGAAAAAATCCTACCATCTGACAAAAAAATACCCAAAAAGATGAAATGAACCCTTCCACCTCAATATGGTGCATTTCCTTTCCTTACACTAGAAGATAAACAAAGGTCTATTCACCACCGAAGAGGTGTGTAGGGAGTAAGCTAGCAGGCTCAGTAGGATCCCACCCAGGTGTCCTGATATCATTTCATTCATCTACCCCCCTTGAAGGTAGAAGGGTTTTTTCTCCTAATATTGTGATCTTCACCAAGAACTCTCCATCAATGATTGAATATGAATATTACTATTATCCAAGTATGTAGATTTGTGGTCTTCATTTATATGGTAAATTGATTATGTTGAGGATAGGTAAGAAAATGTGTTTTCATCCACTTCCAAAATCATTTGATGATCCCCCAAAACTCATTATTTTTCACTAAACTAATACCATAGTGAAAATTTCAAATATTTTAAGGTACCAAGTATAGAAATATTTGGTTAAGACCTTGCCCAATGATGAGTTTTCATCAAAACTGATGAATAAATCAAAATAACATTAAAAAATGACATGAATCATGATTATATCCAATGTAATGCCCCAACCCCAGTAGCTTAGAGCTGGTGCCTTACTTATTATAGTGGCATAGATAAAAGTTTTGAATCCCCAATGAACAATTAGTTTAATAGTCTTGGAAAATAGATTACATAAATGAACCATACATTATAATTCAAGAAATAAAATAAAACATTGAAAATCCTTTTAGAATACCATTATTTTCCTTACTTAACTAGGAATATCTGTAACACCCTAGGTAAATAAATAATATGACATTTTCATCCATATTTGTGTATAAAATATTAATATTACTTTAAAGGGTATGCTATGCTCGATGGCGTACCCAATACGCAACAACGAGTTTCTTGTGAATCTTACGTTGCACTCTAATAATAAAATAATATTATTTTAAATGGTAGTTAACGCCTAGCCGTTGTAATGGAGAGAATGAACAGAACTAACTAAAAAATTATTATATATGTTTGTCAAATATTTTTACTTTTTACAATAAATTTTAGAGGATGAAAAATGCGAATGAATCCAATTTTAAGCGTAAACATTCTAATATTCCTTAAAAGGTCGATTAACTGCCTTTTGATGGAGAACCTCTTTTAAATACACTTTTTGAAAATTTTATGTGTTATATTTGAAAAAATAAAATTCTTCTTTAGAATCGGGACATCAAAATTTACTTTGTGTAAATTTTTGGTATTTTTCCGACAAAGTTCATTTTTTAATGAATAGTGAAAAATGTTGTATTTTAATTCAAAACCACTTTTTAATATAATTTATTTATATGATTAGATTATCTTATGAATTGTTTTTAAAGTGAAATTAGAATATATTTTTACCATTTAATCCAATAGAGGTCTTTTTAATTAATTTCACTTTGAAATTGGACTTAAACTAGTTTCAATCTTTTAATAGATATTATTTCTTAAAAACATGCTATTTGTTTTGACAGCGGGAATTAATTATTTAATTAATTAATGCAACATATAAGTTTTGAATTTTGTAAAATAGACATCATTTTTGAATTCGGAATATCAAATATAGCTTAGGGTGAATATTTGGTATTTTTCTGAAAAACATCAATTTTTGATGAATAGTGAAACCACTAAGTGGTAGTTAAAGAAACCGATTTTTCGTTTAAATGAAACTTTTCCACTTTTGTGATTTTATTTTCCAAAATCAAACATACATGTTTTTCATTAAGAAGTAAAATGTGGTTCAATGGGATTAAAATATTTTTTTGTAAATAGTAACTTTTAAGTTTTATTAATCACGATTAGAGGTAATTAATGTAATTTAAGGTAAAAATAATGTTTTAATAATATGAAATGACCTAGACACATGTACTACCCTCATTTTATGTGTCATGGAAGACCAAGACAATCAATGGGTCAACTTGGGGACCCCATGGAGCCACTTTGGTAGGAAAATGACACAAATAACTTTTTATTTAAAGTTAAAATAAAAATGTCACAAACATGAGTTGTTTTTCTAAAACAATTTTTATATGGGGTTATTCACGTAATATTTTTAACTATAAATATTCATTATAAATATAAAAATATTTAATAAATCATGATATTTTTTTATAGTTTTTTAGACATTAAATAAATTAATTTATTTAGGACACCGTGATGATGCAATGATTACCTCATAAATGAACGATTTAAATAAAATGAGACGATAGGGTGAAATATAGGTCTTAAACTTGTCAAAAACCTATTGTATGGGTTTATTTCGGAACCTTATCACCTTAGAATCTATGTATATCCTTTTGAGACCTTTAAAATTCGAAAATAATTTTATAATAAACTAATATTTTATAACTTTCCAAGAGTGCCCCTCCTCTCCTCTTATAAAAGGCCCCCACTGCTACCACCATACACACACCTCTAAAGCCTTTGGCTTGGACAACCCCTGCACATTTCATCTCTCCACATCCCTCTCTTCATCATTGAAGCCTCACTTTTGGCAGAATCCTTTACAAGGAACCCTTTGAGCTCAAATCAAAGAGAGTTACCTGATTTAATGGTAATGTCTTCCCTTGTGTTCTTTTGTTTTATTTTGCTTCTCCAAACCCCTAAACTCTTTTTATTACTTTTTTTGTAACAACACCAGTATAATAAATATATGAGGATCTTTTTATAATAATTATTAGAGATACAATTCCACACAACTCCGTCAAATGGTTAAAGAATATACTGTTTCTGTAGATGGCGAATTACTGCCTCACGAAACGATGATTGTTCAATATTCTTTTAACACCTTCAAAGGTGGAAATTAAGAAGTCACTATATTTATATATGATATATAATATGTTTATGTTTTCTTTAAGCTTCGGTATTTTTCATTTATGGTATACCTTTATGGTTTCCATTATGGGTAAACGCGATATCTTCATTTTAGGAAGCGCGGACTACCGCCCCCTCAAAGTGATTTGATTCGTTAATTACATATATGGGACATATAAAGGATGGAATTAATGGTATTACATATGATATCCTACTGGAATTATAATATACCTTTATATCATTATTATTTCATTCCATTGAATACAAAAAAAAAAAAGAAATGAAAGTAGCGTTCATGCGTACGTACGGCTTACCGTCTCCATGAACGGTACATTCAATTTCTTATCTCCAAATGTTATGTAATATTATAAGTACATATATATATTGGATATATATGTAATATATTACATATAAATAATGTATATCATTCTGGAATTATAATATATATCTCTCATTTTGTTTTAATTCCATTAATATGACAAAAAAAGAAAGTAGCGTTCATGCGTACGTACGACCTACCATCTCCATGAATATTGCTTTTAATTTTTTATCTCCAAATGCTATGGAATAGTATAAAATTAATATATACTGGATATATATGATAATTAAAACAGAAATACTATTCTGGATATTCTGTACCTATAACTACATGGAAAATTCTTTTCCAAGACGTTTAATTTTTACTCATGTACCGAACATCGACAAAAACGTCTGATATGAACTCACTTTATTAACCAATTATTATAAAAATATAATAAGTGATATGAACTGAATAATAATATTTAAAGGAGGTCCTTAAAAACTTATAAATTGACCAAATTTTATTATTCAGGAGATTAAAGAACGATCAAGTCATGTCGGACACGAGGTAAGGGATCCTACCCCTCTCTTTCTTTTTATGTATACTCTTTTATGTCATTCCTTTTAAGCTCATATTTCTTATTATTGGGATGTTATTTTATATTAATATTACTGTAATTTTTTTGATCATATGATGAGAGAACCTATTTGATCTTATAAATCCATTTTTGGATGTTTTGAGTGGCGCCGTTAGGTTTCCGAGTTTTCGTATGATATTTTTCATCTCACTTTTATTCCCGTGAGATTTATGCTACGTTTTCCACCATTTCCGTTGAGTGTTATATATACTACCCATTCTTCTACTCTTTGTGTAATATACTTTCTTTTATGAGTATTTACATCAATGATGTATTGTCCTTCTTTCAGGGGGTGTATGTTTCGAAAGATACCCAAGTCGGTAAGGGAACCTTTCACCCTCCTCTTTTTAAAAGACTTCTTTTGATGGGTCTTTTAATTTACATATTGTTATGTTGGGATATGTTATTATATATCCTTATTGATGTAAATTTTATGTCCAAGTGATGGGATACCCTTATTATCTCTCCTCAACTCATTTTATGAATTTGAAAGTGACGCCGTTAGGCTGTCGAATTTTTGCAAGGGAACTTCTTAACTCAATTTTGATTCTTTGGGATAAACTTCTGCTCCTTGAATATGTCATTCTATGAATATGTGTGAATAACCTCTGATTGTTTTACACTTAATATCCACTTATATTTGGTGTATTCGTTTGTCACACATAATTATGAAATTGATTTATCCTTAATCCAAGGATACCGTCTTTGTATGGGACTTCGTCTCAATCTCCTTTCATTGAGGCATAATTTGTTTTATACACAAACTTCTTTTATACAGTGTATAAACCCCTTTTACTTTTACATTTATCCAAAAGAAATATTTTTATACAAAGCATTTTACTAAATGACAAAAGGGAATATTTTTGTCGTACGTATGCGGCGACAAAAACTTCTCCTCCACCGTGACCATTATTTGAGTTTCGGCTTCCACTAGAATCCATACCTTTTTTAAATGAAAAATAAATATCATGTTTTACTTTTATTTTATTCTGGTATTGAAAATGGTTTTCATAATGTTTTTATATCAATATGTTGTATTGATATCTTGTGATTAAAAAGTGGAAATGTTATGTTTCCTTTATGCATATTTTATGTGATACAATTATGTTATGGTTCTTGGGAATTATTATGAAGATGGGTGGTTACGTGATAAACTAAGGGCGGGTGGGCCCGATATATCTCTCCAATGCATTGGGTAACACGAAGGGGTTAAACGTTAAGGTTTCTCTGAAGAGATTTAGGGAATATACTGTGATGGGTATTCCAAACGTAACCAAGAGGGTTACTCCCTACGTAAGAATGTTATAAATGCCTCAAGTTACCTTTATGCCTTATGATTTCTATGATTTATTCATGATTTGACGAGGTATGTTAAAATGCTTATGTTTTATGAGTAAAGTATGATTTCATACATGGACTAATGTTTTCTTTTCGTACTTTTATATCCCTTACTGAGCTTTTTATGCTCATCCCATGTTTTTGAAATGTTTTTCACAGGTCAAGAGAAAGGTGCATGATATGATGATAGTGTCAAAGAAGTGTCAAGAAAGAATCCATGTTTTATTTTAAATATATTTCCGTTGATGGGAAGAACGAATACTATCTTTTATGTACCCACTTAGTTTAAATGTGGAATGTAATTCATGATTTATAATCTAATTATCTAAAACTATTAACCTGAAAAATCCTCAATGTGAATTATTCCTTTAATTCAATATTAAGTAATGTTTAAGGCCGGGGCCTTATAGTTGGTATAAAAGGTCGGTTTAGATAACTTTGGAGGTTAGGGTATTCTCTAAGCATAAGTGACATTACCATAATGGTTAGGATTTCAGAAAAAGTCCTAGTTTTAGATAAAGTGAATGAGTAAGTATATTTTACTGTTTATCTTCCTCATTAGTACATGATGGTTTTGTTGATATACTCACACTAACATTTCTGTTTTTAGTGGATGGATGGATCTAGCTGGCACCAAAGCGACAACAGGTTTGAAGGAAACTGTGGTGGTTCTCTAATTAAGAGACTGGATGAAATGGGGGATTCAATGAGAAAACTCATGGTTGTTCTAAACCAAATATCAAGGAGTCATGATCAACCAATTGAACCTTGGTGTGTTCTATAATGAATCATGTAGGAGATGACCAATCGATGTGGAAGTTCAGGTAATAATTATAAAGGTAACCATTAGAGTTTATATGATCCTTACTTTTGAGGTAATTATGGGTTATTATATGTTATGATGGAAAATGAAAGGCATGAGATAAACTTGAGGTTAAAATATGTTATGATTATTTTTGAAGATTTTATCTCGTTTCGGGGAATGTTTTAAGAATTATATAGATTTGGAAAAAGGACAACACGCAGACCGTGTGACAACCCGTCGCGTCAGAGAAAGCTACGAGAATCGAACCCACAACCAAAGTGTGACTGGTATTTATCGCCTACCACTGGACTATGTGAAGTCCCTATTTAGTTTGACTAATTCTTTTTAGTTAGATGATTTTAGGAATCAAGAGTAAGTTTATTTTGGGTTATCTATGGAAATTATTAACCTATCAGGGATGATATGTGATTAGGTTAATTACTTTTAAATATGAGAATTTAAGAGCAACTGATGTTATTTGGAGATAAAAGTTAATTTGTACCTTGGAAGACTATGTGATTAAATACTTCAAATATTTGGTTTTCAATCTTAGTTTGGTTTACTTTGAAGAATTTTATGGACAATTGTTTATCGAATGGTTTTCGTTGAACTTTGGGTTTTTTTGGACAAATTTTGGAGATTAAGAATAGATTTTATTTTTATAAAGGATTATACTTTTGTGGATTATCTGATCTCATACTAACAATTTTGGTTTTGGTTTTTTTCTAAAGACATGGGAAATATATAGTTCTATTTTGTGGATTAGGTGATTCTCTAGAAGTTGATTATAGTACTCTTAATGCGAGCAAGTCTTCTTAAATACTCGTCTTTTGGAGAAAATATGAGTTTGATTAAGGAATATAGTAAAATTTGAAAGTCTACGTGACAAGTAAGTATGTTTCATTATGATTTAGTTAAGCTCAAAAATAAATTCCTCAATGAAGAGTAAGTTAAAACAAAAATGTTGTCTGTTAACTTTTCCTACTAGGGAATCGAATAACGTTTAACCCATCACAAGTTTGTGATTTTCTTATGGTTAACTTTTTCCTAGACATGTTTTCTATCAATCTCCCTCAGAATATGAACGTTTGTTTTTTTCCTCCATATCCATGTTTTTCTACATGGAATCCTAGTATGGATTAACTCAGGTGACCTTTGAACTTCTCCTTCTTTATTTTAAAGTGATTGTTTTACTGACTCTTGTTCCGATGTTGGATTTTCAATGAAGTTTCCAAGCCCAATTTTAAAATTGCGAGGATGAAATTCCTAAAAGGGGGGAAGGATGTAACACCCAGGTAAATAAAGAATATTACATTTTCAAATTTATCCATATATTTGAATAAAATATTAATATTACTTTAAATGGGACGCTATGCTCGATGGAGTACCCAATACGCAACAACGAGTTTCTTGTGAATTTTACGTTGCACTCTAATAATAAAATAATATTATTTTAAATAGTAGTTAACACCTAGCCGTTGTAATGGCGGGAATAAATAGAACTAACTACAAAATGGTTATATATATTTGTCAAATATTTTTACTTTTTAAAATAAATGTTAGAGGATTAAAAATTCAAATGAATCCAATTTTAAGCGTAAACATTCTAATATTCTTTAAAAAGTCGATTAACCGCCTTTTGATGGCGAACCTATTTTAAATCCACTTTTTGAAAATATTATGTGTTATATTTGAAAAATAAAATTCTTCTTTAGAATAGGGACATCAAAATTTACTTTGTGTAAATTTTTGGTATTTTTCCGACAAAGTTCATTTTTTAATGAATAGTGAAAAACGTTGTATTTTAATTCAAAACCTCTTTTTAATCTAATTTATTTATATGATTAGATTATCTTTTGAATTGTTTTTAAAGTGAAATTAGAATATATTTTTACTATTTAATCGAATAGTGGTCATTGGAATTAATTTCACTTTGAAATTTGACTTAAACTAGTGCCAATCTTTTAATAGATATTGTTTCTTAAAAACATGCTATTTGTTTTGACAGCGGGAATTAATTATTAAATTAACTAATGCAACTTATATGTTTTGAATTTTGTTAAATAGACATCATTTTTGAATTCAGAATATCAAATATATATTAGGGTGAATTTTATGTATTTTTCTGAAAAACATCAATTTTTGATGAATAGTGAAACAACTAAGTGGTAGTTAAAGAAACTGATTTTTCGTTTAAATGAAACTTTACCACTTATGTGATTTGATTTTCAAAAATCTGACATACATGGTTGTAATTAATATGTAAAATGTGGTTCAATGGGATTAAAATAATTTTTTGTAAATAGTAACGTTTAAGTTTTATTAATCACGATTAGAGCTAATTAGTGTAATTTAAGGTAAAAATAATGTTTTAATAATATGAAATGACCTAGAAACATGTCCTAACCTCCTTGGATGTGTCATGGACGACCAAGTCAATCCATGGGTCAACTTGGAGACCCCATGGAGCCACTTTGGTAGGAAAATGACATAAATAACTTTTTATTTAATGTTAAAATAAAAATGTCACAAACATGAGTTGTTTTACTAAAACAATTTTTAAATGGGGTTATTGAAGTAATATTTTTAACTATAAATATTCATTAGAAAGCTAAAAATATTTCCTACATCATGATAGTTTTTTTATAATTTTAATACATTAAATAAATTAATTTATTTATGACACCGTGATGATGAAGTGATTACCTCATAAATGAACGATTTAAATAAAATGAGAAGATAGGGTGCAATATAGGTCTTAAACTTGTCAAAAACCTATTAGATGGGTGTATTTCAGAACCTTATCACCTTATCCTAGAAATATATCTTTTTGGGACCTTTAAAATTCGAAAACCATTTTATAATAAAGTAATATTTTATATCTTTCCAAGAGTGCCCCTCCTCTCCTCTTATAAAAGGCCCCCACCTCTACCACCTTACACACACCTCTAAAGCCTTTGGCTTGGCCAAACCCTGCCCATTTCATCTCTACACATCCCTATATTCATCATTGACACCTAACTTTGGGAATACTTATTTCCAAGAAATCCTTTGATCTCAAATCAAAGAGAGTTACCCGATTTAAAGGTAATGTCTTCCCTTGTGTTCTTTTGTTTTATTTTGCTTCTCCAAACCCCTAAACTCTTTTTATTACTTTTTTTGTAACAAAGAAAGTATCATAAATATACCAGGATGTTTTTATAATAATTATTAGAGCTACAATTTCACACACCTCCGGCTAATGGTTAAAGAACATACTGTTTCTGTGGATGGCGAATTACTGCCTCACGAAACGATGATTGTTCAATATTCTTTTAACACATTTAAAGGTGGCCATTAAGATGTCACTATATTTATATATGATATATAATATGTTTATGTTTTCCTTAATCTTATGTATTTTTCATTTATGGAATACATTTATGGTTTCCATTATGGGTAAACGCGATATCTTCATTTTAGGAAGTGCGGACTACCACATCCTCAAAGTGATTTGATTCGTTAATGCCATATGTGGAACGTATAAAGGATGGAATTAATGGTATTAAATATGATATCCTACTGGAATTATAATATACCTTTATATAATTATTATTTCATTCCATTGAATATGAAAAAAATAAATGAAAGTAGCGTTCATGCGTACGTACGGCTTACCGTCTCCATGAACGGTATATTTCATTTCTTATCTCCAAATGTTATGTACTATTATAAGTACATATATATGATGGATATAAATTTAATATATTACATATAAATAATGGATATCATTCTGGAATTATAATATATATATCTCTCATTTTGTTTTAATTCCATTAATATGACAAAAAATGAAAGTAGCATTCATGCGTACGTACGGCCTACCGTCTCCATGAACGATGCTTTTAATTTTTTATCTCCAAATGCTATGGAATAGTATAAAATGAATATATACTGGATATATATGATATTTAAAATATCAATACTATTCTGGATATGATGTACCTATAACTACATGGAAAATTCTTTTCCAACAAGTTTAATTTTTACTCATGTATCGAACATCGACAAAAACATCTGATATGAACTCACTTTATTAACCAATTATTATAACATTATAATACGTGATATGAACTGAATAATAATCTTTAAATGAGGTCCTTAAAAAATTATAAATTGACCAAATTTTATTATTCAGGAGATTAATGAACGATCGAGTCATGTCGGACACGAGGTAAGGGATCCTACCCCTCTCTTTATTTTTAAGTACACTCTTTTATGTCATTCCTTTTAAGCTCATATTTCTTATGATTGGGATGTTATTTTATATTACTCTTACTGTACTTTTTATGTTCATATGATGAGAGACCCTATTTGATCTCATCAATCCATTTTTGGATGTTTTGAGTGGCACTGTTAGGCTGCCGAGTTTTCGTAAGGTTTTTTTCATCTCACTTTTATTCCCATGAGATTTATGATACATTTGACACCATTTCCATTGAGTGGTATATATACTGCCCATTATTCTACTATTTGTGTATTATACTTTCATTTATGAGTATTTACATCAATGATGTATTGTCCTTCTTTTATGGGGTGTATGTTTCGAAAGATACCCAAGTCGGTAAGGGAACCTTTCAACCTCCTCTTTTTAAAAGACTTCTTTTGATGGGTCTATTAATTTACATATTGTTATGTTGGGATATGTTCTTATATATCCTTATTTATGTAAATTTTATGTCCAAGTGATGAGATACCCTTTTTATCTCTCATCAACTCATTTTCTAAATTTGAAAGTGGCGCCGTTAGGCTGTCGAATTTTTTCAAGGGAACTTCTTAACCCAATTTTGATTATTTGGGATAAAATTGCACTCCTTGAATATGTCGTTATATGAATTTGTGTTAATAACCTATTATTGTTTCACAATTAATATCCACTTATATTTGGTGTATTCGTTTGTCACACATAATTATGTAATTGATTTATCCTTAATCCAAGGATACCATCTTTGTATGGGACTTCGTCTCAATCTCCTTTCATTGAGGCATATTTTGTTTTATACACAACCTTATTTTATATTGTGTATAAACCCATTTGAATTTTACATTTATCCAAAAGGAATTGTTTTATATGAAGCATTTTACTAAATGACAAAAGGGAATGTTTTTTTCGTATGTATGCGGTGACAAAAACTTCTCCACTGCCGTGACCATTAATGTGGAGAATGAATCTCATCGTGTTGTGGTGATGATAGGCCGTACATTCACAAAATTGATGGTATCATTCCTTTAATGGTAAAGTTGTAGGGAATTTTATAGAATATTAACGATTCATAATAAATATTCTATCATATTTATTATTCATATCCATCATATTCAACATTATAACCATCCAAATAAAATGGAGATGAAAAACATTACATCACAACGTGGAGACGGTAAGTCGTACGTACATACACATGATGACATTGTTTTTTGTAGGACGTGTAAAAGTAGGAATATGGTTTCCCCATGATAATAATAATATCTAAGAATATATTTTATAATGGTGTTATTATTTTATGATGAAAACAATATGTGAAGAAGAAGTAGAAGGAGAAATAATTTTGAAGGAGTGGGTAAAGACGATTACCACTTCTTTTGGGAACCTCTTTGGGATCTCTTCTTAGGGACACTAGGGTTGGTCTTTTGAGATTAGTATAACATATATGATGTGTCTAGGGAAGTTTATAATGGGAAAGGTAAGGGTTTGGTCAAGAAATAAGGAACAAAGGTGTGTGAGGAAGTGATGGAGGAGGTGCCTTTTTATAAGAGAGGTGAGGGGCACTATTGGAAATCCTCAAAATATTAAAATATAATAAAAATATTCTAGATCCAAATACTTAAAAATGGACCATAAATTAAAATAATAAGACATTTTTTTTGTAAAAAACTAACCTGGATTACCCTCAACAAGAACCCGTACCGAATCCATCACATTGAGAAGGGCATTCCCGATCCCCATAGGCTAGTGACAAGCACCCAGGAATCAAACAGAAAATCCGAGAGAAAGATTTATATAAACCTGAAAAACCACATGAAATACATATATAAAGAGATAAAGGAACAACAAAAGGATAATATATATATATATATAAATATATTCCATAATTTGCAATAAAAATAGCAGAACCAGAAATTGGTAACACTAGCTAAAACTCAAAAAGAAAAGTCTAACTATAAAGGACTAAAATGAATGACTACTACAAGAAATAGTGTGGAAAAAATCCTACCATCTGAACACCAAATACCCAAAAAGATGAAATGAAACCTGCCACCTCACTATGGTGCCTTTCCTTTCCTTACACTGGAAGATAAACAAAGGTCTATGCACCACCGAAGAGGTGTGCAGGGAGTAAGCTAGCAGGCTCAGTAGGATCCCACCCAGGTGTCCTAGTATCATTTCATTCATCTACCCCCTAGAAGGTAGAAGGGGGTTTTCTTCTAATAGTATGATCTTCAACAAGAACACTCCATCAATGATTGAATATGGATCTTACTGTTATCCAAGTATGTAGATTTTTTGTCTTCATTTATATGGTAATTTGATTATGTTGAGGATAGGTAAGAAAATGTGTTTGCATCCACTTCCAATATCATTTGATGATCCCCCAAAACTCATTAGTTTTCACTAAACTAATACCATAGTGAAAATTTCAAATATTTTAAGGTACCAAGTGTAGAAATATTTGGTTAAGACCTTGCCCAATGATGAGTTTTCATCAAATCAGATGAATAAATCAAAATAACTTTAAAAAATGGCATGAATCATGATTAAATCCAATGTAATGCCCCAACCCCAGTAGCTTAGAGCTGGTGCCTTACTTATTATAGTGGAATAGATAAAAGTGTTGAATCCCCAATGAACGATTAGTTTAATAGTCTTGGAAAATATATTACATAAATGAACCTTACATTATAATTCAATAAATAAAATAAAACAATGAAAATCCTTTTAGAATACCATTATTCTCCTTACTTAACTAGGAATACCTGTAACACCCCATGTAAATAAAGAATATGACATTTTCACATTTATCCATATTTTTGAATAAAATATTAATATTACTTTAAAGGGGATGCTATGCTCGATGGCGTACCCAATACGCAACAACGAGTTTCTTGTGAATCTTACGTTGCACTCTAATAATAAAATAATATTATTTTAAATGGTAGTTAACGCCTAGCCATTGTAATGGTGGGAATGAAAAGAACTAACTACAAAATGATTATATATGTTTGTCATATATTTTTACTTTTTACAATAAATGTTAGAGGATTAAAAATGTGAATGAATCCAATTTTAAGCGTAAACATTCTTATATTCTTTAAAAGGTCGATTAACCGCCTTTTGATGGAGAACCTCTTTTAAATCCACTTTCTGAAAATTTTATGTGTTATATTTGAAAAAATAAAATTCTTCTTTATAATCGGGACATCAAAATTTACTTTGTGTAATTTTTTGGTATTTTTCCGACAAAGTTCATTTTTTAATGAATAGTGAAATATCTTGTATTTTAATTCAAAACCTCTTTTGAATATAATTTATTTATATTATTAGATTATATTATGAATTGTTTTTAAAGTAAAATTAGAATATATTTTTACCATTTAATCCAATAGTGTTCATTTGAATTAATTTCACTTTGAAATTGGACTTAAACTAGTTTCAATCTTTTAATAGATATTATTTCTTAAAAACACGCTATTTGTTTTGACAGCGGGAATTAATTATTTAATTAATTAATGCAACAAATATGTTTTGAATTTTTTAAAATAGACATCATTTTTGAATTCGGAATATCAAATATATCTTAGGGTGAATATTTGGTAATTTTCTGAAAAACATCAATTTTTGATGAATAGTGAAACCACTAAGTGGTAGTTAAAGAAACCGATTTTTCGTTTAAATGAAACTTTTCCACTTCTGTGATTTTATTTTCCAAAATCAAACATACATGTTTTTCATTAAGAAGTAAAATGTGGTTCAATGGGATTAAAATATTTTTTTGTAAATAGTAACTTTTAAGTTTTATTAATCACGATTAGAGGTAATTAATGTAATTTAAGGTAAAAATAATGTTTTAATAATAGGAAATGACCTAGACACATGTACTAACCTCATTGTATGTGTCATGGACGACCAAGAAAATCAATGAGTCAACTTGGGGACCCCATGGAGCCACTTTGGTAGGAAAATGACATAAATAACTTTTTTATTTAAAGTTAAAATAAAAATGTCACAAACATGAGTTGTTTTTCTAAAACAATTTTTATATGGGGTTATTCACATAATATTTTTAACTATAAATATTCATTATAAATATAAAAATATTTAATAAATCATGATATTTTTTTTATATTTTTTATACATTAAATAAATTTATTTATTTATGACACCGTGATGATGCAATGATTACCTCATAAATGAACGATTTAAATAAAATGAGACGATAGGGTGAAATATAGGTCTTAAACTTGTCAAAAACCTATTGTATGGGTGTATTTCGGAACCTTATCACCTTATACTCTAGATATATCCTTTTGGGACCTTTAAAATCCGAAAATAATTTTATAATAAAGTAATACTTTATAACTTTTCAAGAGAGCCCCTCCTCTCCTCTTATAAAAGGCCCCCACCTCTACCACCTTACACACACCTCTCAAGCCTTTGGCTCGGCCAACCCCTGACCATTTCATCTCTCAACATCCCTATCTTCATCATTGAAGCCTCACTTTGGGAAAAATACTTTCCAAGGAATCCTTTGAGCTCAAATCAAAGAGAGTTACCTGATTTAATGGTAATGTCTTCCCTTGTGTTCTTTTGTTTTATTTTGTTTCTCCAAACCCCTAAACTCTTTTTATTACTTTTTTTTGTAACAAAAACAGTATCATAAATATACAAGGATGTTTTTATAATAAGTATTAGAGAAAAAATTTCACACAACTCCATCTAATGGCTAAAGAACATACTGTTTCTGTGGATGGAGAATTACTGCCTCACGAAACGATGATTGTTCAATATTCTTTCAACACCTTTAAATGTGGAAATTAAGATGTCAATATATTTATATATGATATATAATATTTTTATGTTTTCTTTAAGCTTCTTTATTTTTCATTTATGGCATTCCTTTATGGTTTCCATTATGGGTAAACGCGATATCTTCATTTTAGGAAGTGCGGACTACCACCCCCTCAAAGTGATTTGATTGATTAATGCCATATATGGAAAGTATAAAGGATGGAATTAATGGTATTACATATGATATCCTAAAGGAATTATAATATACCTTTATATCATTATTATTTCATTCCATTGAATACAAAAAAAATAAAATAAATGAAAGTAGCATTCATGCGTACGTACGGCTTACCGTCTCCATGAACGGTACATTTCATTTCTTATCTCCAAATGTTATGTAATATTATAAGTAAATATATATAATGGATATATATGTAATATATTACATATAAATAATGTATATCATTCTGGAATTATAATATATATATCTCTCATTTTGTTTTAATTCTATTAATATGACAAAAAATGTAAGTAGCGTTCATGCGTACGTACGGCCTACCGTCTCCATGAGCGGTGATTTTAATTTTTTATCTCCAAATGCTATGGAATAGTATAAAATTAATATATAGTGGATATATATGATAATTAAAACATCAATACTATTCTGGATATTATGTACCTATAACTACATGGAAAATTATTTTCCAACAAGTTTAATTTTTACTCATGTACCGAACATCGACAAAAACGTCTAATATGAACTCACTTTATTAACCAATTATTATAACATTATTATATGTGATATGAACTGAATAATAATATTTAGAGAAGGTCCTTAAAAAATTATAAATTTACCAAATTTTATTATTCAGGAGATTAAAGAACGATCAAGTCATGTCGGACACGAGGTAAGGGATCCAACCCCTCTCTTTCTTTTTAAGTATACTCTTTTATGTCATTCCTTTTAAGGTCGTATTTCTTATGATTGGGATGTTATTTTATATTACTATTACTGTAATTTTTTTTTCATAAGATGAGATAACCTATTTTATCTCATAAATCCATTTTTGGATGTTTTGAGTGGCGCCGTTATGTTTCCGAGTTTTCGTAAGGTATTTTTCATCTCACTTTTATTCCTGTGAGATTTATGCTACATTTTCCACCATTTCCATTGAGTGGTATATATACTACCCATTCTTCTACTCTTTTTGTAATATACTTTCGTTTATGTGTATTTACATCAATGATGTATTTTCCTTCTTTCATGGGGTGTATGTTTCGAAAGATACCCAAGTCGGTAAGGGAACCTTTCACCCTCCTCTTTTTAAAAGACTTCTTTTGATGGGTCTTTTAATTTACATATTGTTATGTTGGGATATGTTATTATATATCCTTATTTATGTAAATTTTATGTCCAAGTGATGACATACCCTTTTTATCTCACATCAACTCATTTTATGAAGTTGAAAGTGATGCCGTTAGGCTATCGAATTTTTGCAAGGGAACTTCTTAACTCAATTTTGATTCTTTGGGATAAACTTGCAATCCTTGAATATGTCGTTCTATGAATATGTGTGAATAACATCTGATTGTTTTACACTTAATATCCACTTATATTTGGTGTATTCGTTTGTCACACATAATTATGTAATTGATTTATCCTTAATCCAAGGATACCGTCTTTGTATGGGGCTTCGTCTCAATATCCTTTAATTGAGGCATATTTTGTTTTATACACAAACTTCTTTTATACGGTTTATAAAACCTTTTGACTTTTACATTTATCCAAAAGGAATATTTTTATACAAAGAATTTTACTAAATGAAAAAAGGGAATATTTTTGTCGTATGTATGCGGCGACAAAAACTTCTCCACCACCATGACCATTATTTGAGTTTCGGATTCCACTACAAGCCATACCTTTTTTTAAATGAAAAATAAATATCATGTTTTACTTTTCTTTTATTCTGGTGTTGAAAATGGTTTTCATAATGTTTTTATATCAATGTGTTGTATTGATATCTTGTGATTGAAAATTGGAAATGTTATGTTTCCTTTATGCATGTTTTATGTGATACGATTATGTTATGGTTCTTGGGAATTATTATGAAGACGGGTGGTTTCCTGATAAACTAAGGGCAGGTGGGCTCGATATATCTCTCCAATTCACTGGGTAACACGAAGGGGTTAAATGTTAATGTTTCTCCGAAGAGATTTAGGGAATATACTTTGATGGGTATTCCAAACGTAACCAAGAGGGTTACTCCCTATGTAAGAATGTTATAAATGCCTCAAGTTACCTTTATGCATTATGATTTCTATGATTTATTCATGATTTGACAAGGTATGTTAAAATGCTTATGTTTTATGAGTAAATTATGATTTCATACATGGACTAATGTTTTATTTTCATACTTTTATATCCCTTACTGATCTTTTTATGCCCATCCCAAGTTTTTGAAATGTTTTTGACAGGTCAAGGGAAAGGTGCTTGATATGATTATAGTGTCAAAGAAGTGTCAAGAAAGAATCCATGTTTTATTTTAAATATATTTCCGTTGATGGGAAAAATGAATACTATCTTTTATGTAACCACTTTGTTTAAATGTGGAATGTAAATCATGATTTATAATCTAATTATCTAAAAATCTAGACCTGAAAAATCCTTAATGTGAATTATTCATTTAATTCAATATTAAGTAAGGTTTAAGGCCATGGCCTTATAGTTGGTATCAAAGGTCAATTTAGATAACTTTAGAGGTTAGGGTATTCTCTAAGCATAAGTGACATTACCACAATGGTTAGGATTTCAGAAAAAGTCATAGTTTTAGATAAAGTAAATGAGTAAGTAAATCTTAATGTTTATCTTCCTCATTAGTACATGATGGTTTTGTTGATATACTCACACTAACATTTCTGCTTTTAGTGGATGGATGGATCTATCAGGCACCAAAGCAACAACAGGTTTGAATAAAACTTTGGTGGTTCTCTGATTAAGAGACTTGATGAAATGGGGGATTCAATGAGGAAACTCATGGATGTTCTAAACCAACTATCAAGGAGTCATGATCAACCACTTGAACCTTGGTATGTTCTGTAATGAATCATGTATGAGATGACCAATCGATGTGGAAGTTCAGGTAATAATTATAAAGGTAACCATTAGAGTTTATATGATCCTTACTTTTGAGGTAATTATGGGTTATTATATGTTATGATGGAAAATGAAAGACATGAGATAAACTTGAGGTTAAAATATGTTATGATTATTTTTGAAGATTTTATCTCGTTTTGGGGAATGTTTTAAGAATTATATACATTTGGAAAAAGGACAACATGCAGACCGTGTGACAACCCGTCGCGTCGGACAAAGCTGTGAGAATCGAACCCACAACCAAAGTGCGATTGGTATTTATCACCTACCACGGGACTACATGAAGTCCCTATTTAGTTTGACTAATTCTTTTTAGTTAGATGATTGTAGGAATCAAGATTAAGTTTATTTTTGGTTATCTATGGAAATTATTAACCTATCAGGGATGATATGTGATTAGGTTAATTACTTTTCAATATGAGAATTTAAGAGCAACTGATGTTATTTGGAGATAAAAGTTAATTTGTAACTTGGAAGACTATGTGATTAAATCCTTCAAATATTTGGTTTTCAATATTAGTTTGGTTTACTTTGAAGAATTTTATGGACAATTGTTTATCAAATGGTTTTCGTTGAACTTTGGGTTTTTATGGGAAAAATTTTGGAGATTAAGAATAGATTTTATTTTTATAAAGGATTATACTTTTGTGGATTATCTGATCTCATACTAACAATTTTGGTTTTGGTTTTTTTCTAAAGACATGGGAAATATATAGTTCTCTTTTGTGGATTAGGTGATTCTCAAGAAGTTAATTATAGTACTCTTAATGCGAGAAAGTCTTCTTAAATACTCGTCTTTTGTAGAAAATATGAGTTTGATTAAGGAATATAATAAATTTGAAAGTCTACGTGACAAGTAAGTATGTTTCATTATGATTTAGTTAAGATCAAAAATAAATTCCTCAATTAAGAGTAACTTAAAACAAAAATGTTGTCTATTAACTTTTCCTACTGGGCAATCGAATACCGTTTAACCCATCAGAAGTTTGTGATTTTCTTATAGTTAACTTTCTCCTAGACGTGTTTGCTATCACTCTCCCTCAGAACATGACCCTTTATTTTTTTTCCTCCATATCCATGTTTTCCTACATGGAATCCTAGTATGGGTTAACTCGTGTGACCTTGGTACTTATCTTTCTTTATTTTAAAGTGATTGTTTTACTAACTCTTGTTTCGATGTGGGATTTTCAGTGAAGTTTCCAAGACCAATTTTAAAATTGCGAGGATGCAATTCCTAAAAGGGGGGAAAGATGTAACACCACAGGTAAATAAAGAATATGACATTTTCACATTTATCCATATTTGTGAATAAAATATTAATATAACTTTAAAGGGAATTTATGCTCGATGGAGTACCCAATACGCAACAGCGAGTTACTTGTGAATCTTACATTGCACTCTAATAAAAAAATAATATTATTTTAAATGGTAGTTAACACCTAGACGTTGTAATGGTGGGAAGAAATAGAACTAACTACAAAATGTTTATATATGGTTGTAAAATATTTTTACTTTTTACAATAAATGTTAGAGGATTAAAAATGCAAATGAATCCAATTTTAAGCGTAAACATTCTAATATTCTTTAAAAGGTCGATTAACCACTTTTTGATGGCGAACCTCTTTTAAATCCAATTCTTGAAAATATTATGTGTTATATTTGACAAAATAAAATTCTTATTTAGAATAGGGACATCAAAATTTACTTTGTGTAAATTATTGGTATTTTTCCGACAAAGTTCATTTTTTAATGAATAGTAAAAAATGTTGTATTTTAATTCAAAACCTCTTTTTAATATAATTTATTTATATGATTAGATTATCTTTTGAATTTTTTTTAAAGTGAAATTAGAATATATTTTTACTATTTAATCCAATAGTGGTCATTGGAATTAATTTCACTTTGAAATTGGACTTAAACTAGTGTCAATCTTTTAATAGATATTGTTTTTTAAAAACACGCTATTTGTTTTGACAGCGGGAATTAATTATTAAATTAATTAATGCAACTTATATGTTTTGAATTTTTTAAAATAGACATCATTTTTGAATTCGGAATATCAAATATAGCTTAGGGTGAATTTTTGGTATTTTTCTGAAAAACATCAATTTTTGATGAATAGTGAAACCATTAAGTGGTAGTTAAAGAAACTGATTTTTCATTTAAATGAAACTTTGCCACTTCTGTGATTTGATTTTCAAAAATCCGACATACATGGTTGTAATTAAGATGTAAAATGTGGTTCAATGGGATTAAAATAATTTTTTGTAAATAGTAACTTTTAAGTTTTATTAATCACGATTAGAGCTAATTAGTGTAATTTAAGGTAAAAATAATGTTTTAATAATACGAAATGACCTAGAAACATGTCCTAACCTCCTTGTATGTGTCATGGCCGACCAAGAAAATCCATGGGTCAACTTAGGGACCCAATGGAGCCACTTTGGTAGGAAAATGACATAAATAACTTTTTATTTAAAGTTAAAATAAAAATGTCACAAACATGAGTTGTTTTACTAAAACAATTTTTAAATAGGGTTATTCAAGTCATATTTTTAACTATAAATATTCATTAGAAATCTAAAAATATTTCCTACATCAGGATATTTTTTTTATAATTTTTATACATTAAATAAATTAATTTATTTATGACACAGTGATGATGCAGTGATTACCTCATAAATGAACGATTTAAATAAAATGAGAAGATAGGGTGCAATCTAGGTCTTACACTTGTCACAAACCTATTGGATGGGTGTATTTAGAAACCTTATCACCTTATCCTCGAAATATATCCTTTTGGGACCGTTAAAATCCGAAAACCATTTTATAATAAAGTAATATTTTATATCTTTCCAAGAGTGCCCCTCCTCTCCTCTTATAAAAGGCCCCCACCTCTACCACCTTACACACACCTCTCAAGCCTTTGGCTCGGACAAACCCTGCCCATTTCATATCTAAACATCCCTATATTCATCATTGAAGCCTCAGTTTGGGAAGACTCCTTTCCAAGGAAGCCTTTGAGCTCAAATCAAAAGGAGTTACCTGATTTAAAGGTAATGTCTTCCCTTGTGTTCTTTTGTTTTATTTTGCTTCTCCAAACCCCTAAAATCTTTTTATTACTTATTTTGTAACAAAAAAAGTATCATAAATATACCAGGATGTTTTAATAAGAATTATTAGTGCTACACTTTCACACACCTCCACCTAATGGTTAAAGAACATACTGTTTCTGTGGTTGGCGAATTACTGCCTCACGAAACGATGATTGTTCAATATTCTTTTAACACATTTAAAGGTGGCCATTAATATGTAACTATATTTATATATGATATATAATATGTTTATGTTTTTCTTAAGCTTATTTATTTTTATTTATGGCATACCTTTATGGTTTCCATTATGGGTAAACGCGATATCTTCATTTTAGGAAGTGCGGACTACCGCCCCCTCAAAGTGATTTGATTCGTTAATGCCATATGTGGGACGTATAAAGGATGGAATTAATGGTATTACATATGATATCCAACTGGAATTATAATATAACTTTATATCATTATTATTTCATTCCATTGAATATGAAAAAAAATAAATGAAAGTAGCGTTCATGCGTACGTACGGCTTACCGTCTCCATGAATGGTACATTTCATTTCTTATCTCCAAAGTTATGTACTATTATAAGTACATATATATGATGGATATATATGTAATATATTACATCTAAATAATGGATATAAATCTGGAATTATAATATATATATATCTCTCATTTTTTTAATTTCATTAATATGAAAAAAAATGAAAGTAGTGTTCATGCGTACGTACGGCCTACCGTCTCCATGAACAGTGCTTTTAATTTTTTATCTCCAAATGCTATAGAATAGTATAAAATGAATATATACTGGATATATATGATATTTAAAACATAAATACTATTCTCTATATGATGTACCTATAACTACATGGAAAATTCTTTTCCAACAAGTTTAATTTTTACTCATGTATCGAACAGTGACAAAAACGTCTGATATGAACTCACTTTATTAACCAATTATTATAACATTATAATATGTGATATGAACTGAATAATAATATTTAAAGGAGGTCCTTAAAAAATTATAAATTGACCAAATTTTATTATTCAGGAGATTAAAGAATGATCGAGTCATGTTGGACACGAGGTAAGGTATCCTACCCCCCACTTTCTTTTTAAGTACACTCTTTTATGTAATTCCTTTTAAGCTAATATTTATTATGATTGGGATGTTATTTTATATTACTCTTACTGTACTTTTTATGGTCATATGATGAGAGACCCTATTTTATATCATCAATCCATTTTTGGATGTTTTGAGTGGTGCCATTAGGCTGCCGAGTTTTCGTAAGGTATTTTACATCTCACTTTTATTCCCGAGAGATTTATACTACATTTGCCACCATTTCCATTGAGTGGTATATATACAGAACATTCTTCTAATATTTGTGTAATATACTTTCGTTTATGAGTATTTACATCAATGATGTATTGTCCTTCTTTCATGGGGTGTATGTTTCGAAAGATACCCAAGTCGGTAAGAGAACCTTTCACCCTCCTCTTTTTAAAAGACTTCTTTTGATGGGTCTTTTAATTTACATATTGTTATGTTGGGATATGTTCTTCTATATCCTTATTTATGTAAATTTTATGTCCAAGTGATGAGATACCATTTTTATCTCTCATCAAATCATTTTCTGAATTTGAAAGTGGCACCGTTAGGCTATCAAATTTTTTCAAGGGAACTTCTTAACCCAATTTTGATTCTTTGGGATAAACTTTCACTCCTTGAATATGTCGTTCTATGAATTTGTGTGAATAACCTCTGATTGTTTTACACTTAATATCCACTTATATTTGGTGTATTCGTTTGTCACACATAATTATGGAATTGATTTATCCTTAATCCAAGGATATTGTCTTTGTATGGGACTTCGTCTCAAACTCCTTTCATTGAGGCATATTTTGTTTTATACATAACCTTATTTTATATTGTGTATAAACCCCTTTGAAGTTAACATTTATCCAAAAGGAATCGTTTTATATGAAGCGTTTTACTAAACGAGAAAAGGGAATGTTTTTGTCGTACGTATGCGGCGACAAAAACTTCTCCGCTGCCATGACCATTATTTGAGTTTCGGCTTCCACTACAAGCTATACATTTTTTTAAATGAAAAATAAATACCATGTTTTACTTTTCTTTTATTCTAGTATTGAAAATGGTTTTCATAATGTTTTTATATCAATGTGTTGTATTGATATATTGGGATTGAAAAGTGGAAATTTTATGTTTCCTTTATGCATGTTTTATGTGATACGCTTATGTTATGGTTCTTGGGCATTATTATGAAGATGGGTGGTTCTGTGAAAAACTAATGGAGGGTGAGACCGATACAGCTCTCCAATGCATTGGGTAACGCGAAGGGGTTAAACGTTAAGGTTTATCCGAAGAGATTTAGGGAATATACTGTGAGGGGTATTCCAAACGTAACTAAGAGGGTTACTCCCTACGTAAGAATGTTATGAATGCCTCAAGTTACCTTTATGCCTTATGATTTCTATGATTTATTCCTGATTTGACGAGGTATGTTAAAATGCTTATGTTTTATGAGTAAAGTATGATTTCATACATGGACTAATGTTTTCTTTTCATACTTTTATATCCCTTACTAAGCTTTTTATGCTCATCCCAAGTTTTTGAAATGTTTTTCACAGGTCAAGGGAAATGTGCATGATATGATGATAGTGTCAAAGAAGTGTCAAGAAAGAATCCATGTTTTATTTTAAATATGTTTCTGTTGATGGGGAAAATTAATACTATATTTTATGTAACCACTTTGTTTAAATGTGGAATATAATTCATGATTTATGATCTAATTCTCTAAAACTCTTAACCTGAAAAGATCATCAATGTGAATTATTAATTTAATTCAATATTAAGTAAGTTTTAAGGATGAGGCCTTATAATATAAATCATAATACACATCTTGTCATCCTTATAAAATAAAAAATTAGGAAGGGTTGTGCTCAGATGCTTAATAAGGGTAAATAATATGGTGGAAGCTATCATAAATAAGCATAAAATTTCAAGGCGAGGAGTATAACTAAAACACATTCCTTTTGACCGTAATCTTGAGCATAATATGACAATAATAAAAAATACCATATAAAATAAGGACATGAGATAGAAATCATATCCAAGGATATTCTACTTGTTGAATAATCACATGGAATATCAATAACTAATCTCATAATGGGGGAATGAATAATTCAAGACATCATAAACAAACCATCAAGTATTTGACCAAAAAACCATTCATAAATGGGTAAAAACCTAAAATAATTTGTCTCATGAGGCCTAAAAATGCATCGAGGGGCTATAACAGGCCTGAACCGTCACTTACTAAGTCCAATTAATTCCTCTTATGCAGTGGTAAAAAATAACCAACATAAACATTCATATTAAAACTAGATTATGAAATATGAATACCTTAACCATAAACTATGAATGGTATAAAAATATCATATTCAAAGTCAAACCAAATAATATACCATTCAATGAAATATGGTAAATTGTATAATAATATATCAACCTAAATCAAAAATAAGATTCAATAGAGGATGTTGACATAGATGAAAATACTCTAATAAAATTATTAAAAATTTCTTGAGAAAAATACCCTTTTTTAACTTTGAAATTATTTATTC
Organism: Viscum album; assembly: GCA_963277665.1. Taxonomy (NCBI): domain Eukaryota; kingdom Viridiplantae; phylum Streptophyta; class Magnoliopsida; order Santalales; family Viscaceae; genus Viscum; species Viscum album. The sequence goes on along the minus strand of OY728135.1, from coordinate 371,971,695 downwards.
AAAATCTGTACATTTATAAAATAAGACATTTTAAAAAATATATATTTGAATCAATGTGTCCCATACCGCTTTGAAACATTTGAGAGAAGTTAAAAAATTAACATTTTAAAATATTCACGTTCTTATAAATAAATCCATCAACCCATTTTGAAAACATGGACATGAATGAATAAGATTTAGAAGAAAATTTTTTCGAAACATTTAAAATGATGTTTTAGTTAGAGATTCCCGTATATAAATCCTTAAAAATATTCCTTTTGAAAACATTTTTATGAAACATGTGCATGGATGGTAAATGTTTTCTGGTAAATACTTACATATAAACAATCTCCAATAATAATGAGATTGTGAAATAAACCTTACATTGTATAATCCCTTAGTGGAGTGTGTGTTACCCTCTTTTATAATAGTTTAATCTTGTTATTAAATTATTCCAGACCTATATCCATATTTATGATATCATTTAAGATCCTATTATATCATTTTGTTAACAATATTTCCTTATTACCATTGTTTTATGTGTTAACTGCTTTATTTTCTTATATTTGTTTTTTTCATGTAATTCATATTTACAATTAATAGGATATATTTTATTCATATCTAAAATGATATTAAGATCATAAATATTATATTCACTCATCATATAAATTTTTATAATCATTTTAGAACTATTAATGTGGAGAATGAATCTCATCGTGTTGTGGTGATGATAGGCCGTACATACACAAAATCGATGGTATCATTCCTTTAATGGTAAAGTTGTAGGGAATTTTATAGAATATTAATTGTTCATAATAAATATTCTATCATATTTATTAATTATATCCATCATATTCAACATTATACCCATCCAAATAAAATAGAGATGAAAAACATTACATCACAACGTGGAGACGGTAAGTCCTACCTACATACACATGATGACATTGTTTTTTGTAGGATGCGTAAAAGTAGGAATATAGTTTCCCCATGATAATAATAATATCTAAGAATATATATTATACTAGTGTTATTATTTTATGATGGAAACAATATGTGAAGAAGAAGTAGAAGGAGAAATAATTTTGAAGGAGTGGGTAAAGACAATAACCACTTCTTTTGGGAACCTCTTTGGGATCTCTTCTTAGGGATACTAGGGTTGGTCTTTTGAGATTAGTATAACATATATGATGTGTCTAGGGAAGTTTATAATGTGAAAGGTAAGGGTTTGGTCAGGAAATAAGGAACAAAGGTGTGTGAGGAAGTGATGGAGGAGGTGCCTTTTTATAAGAGAGGCGAGGGGGACTATTGGAAATCCTAAAAATATTAAAATATAATAAAAATATTCTAGATCCAAATACCTAAAAATGGACCATAAATGAAAATAATAAGACATTTTTTTGTAACAAACTAACCTGGATTACCCTCAACAAGAACCCGTACCGAATCCATCACATAGAGAAGGGCATTCCCGATCCCCATAGGCTAGTGACAAGCACCCATGAATCAAACAGAAAATACGAGGGAAAGATTTATATAAACCTGAAAAACCACATGAAATACATATATAAAGAGAGAAAGGAACAATAAAAGGCTAATATATATATATATATATATATATATATTCCATAATTTTCAATAAAAATAGCAGAACCAGAAAATGGTAACACTAGATAAAACTCAAAAAGAAAAGTATAACTATAAAGGACTAAAATGAATGACTACTCCAAGAAATAGTGTGGAAAAAATCCCACCATCTGACCACCAAATACCCAAAAAGATGAAATGAACCCTGCCACCTCACTATGGTGCCTTTCCTTTCCTTACACTGGAAGATAAACAAAAGTCTATGCACCACCGAAGAGGTGTGCAGGGAGTAAGCTAGCAGGCTCAGTAGGATCCCACCTAGGTGTTCTATAACCACTATAAGAAAACCGCCGTTTAGCGGCGGTTTTTTCGTGGCGGTTTTTAAAACCGCCGCGAAATGCGTTTCGGGCCGGCATTTCGCAGCAGTTTTTAAAACCTCTGTGAAAAAACCTCCCCTAAACGACAAAATTTTTATTTATTTATTTATTTATTTTGATTTTATTCGATGATTAGCGGCGGTTTTTTAAAAAACCGCCGCGAAATAGCGGCGGTTTCAGTAAAACCGCCGCGAAATAGCGGCGGTTTCAGTAAAACCGCCGCGAAATGAAATGAAAAAAATAAAAAAACACGAGAAACCCCGAAATCACTAAAACGACCATAACTTTTGATCCAGGCGTCCATTGAAGCGCCACGACCAGTCAAATCGAAGCTCATGAAGAGATATAGAGGCACATATAATCTAAATCGTGAGACGGTCTAAGGTGCGGAAGATATTAGAGTTATAAAAAAGTTGAAAAATGTTCTCCAACTTCAAACGACCATAACTTTCGCTCCAGGTGTCCGTTTGGGCTCTACCACATATCAAATCGAAGCCAGTGAAAAGAGCTACGCACCAGATCAACACAAGATAGCTTCTGTTGTGTTTTTCGACCCCAAAAAACCTCCGAAGGCCTCCAAAACCCCATTTCCGTCACCGGTGTCCCGTCGAACTTGTCTTCAAACGGACCTAACTTTCGATCTGTGTGTCAGTTCGGCCTCCTCCACCTCCCAGATCATAGCTCGTTCCATGAGCTTTAGTTTGACTAGTTGCGGAACCCACATGCACTCCTAGATCATATGTTATGGCCTTTTTAGTGGGTATCGGGTTTGTTATGTTTTTCAATGCCTCGTTTCTAGCACCCATTCCCCGTCAGCTTTTTTTAAATGGTCATAACATCCGATCCGCCTGTCCATTCAGACACTTTCACCTTTCAGGTCGAAGATCGTTTCAGGATCTTTGATTTGACAGGTCGCGGATCTAAAACGGACTCTCGGATCATAAGTTATCTCCGTTAATGTGAGTCCAATGTTTTTGTCTCTTTATGACCGTTTTGACGGGTTTTAACGGCAGCTCCATTTATTACTGTTTATTTGGGTTTCCATGACTTGTTATATTTATCAATGGGTTTTTGTGGGTTATTATGATGATTTTGTTGAATAATTAAGGAGTTTTCCAGAGTTTTCACGAGTTTTTATGCGTTCTAATTCTTTCTAATGCCACATTTTTCATATGCTTCTCCATCC